>JAFKAC010000031.1:0-706840 GCA_025766275.1 Lactarius indigo
ACCTGACAACGCCACTACGCCCTTCTGAGGAGCCTAAGTGAAGGAACCCACTCTCATGATTGCTCCCAGGCGATGAGCTTCGGGGGGAACTCTACAAGGGCGGTGTGGCACCGTAGCCTACTAGGTGCGTCTGGTCTCACGCTGACCAGCCAATATGAACGTACGGGTGCCAAGTCGCACTTCGGAGCCAAACTATTGGGTTATGATTTGGGCCCTTTGAATGACTTATGTCTCGAGTTTGGGTCCTTGATGAGGAACCCATCTATGAGCTCGATGCGGAGCAACTGTACTGGTTATTCCATCCCCGACCGCTGATTCTCTCACACACGATCGTCGGGCCAGAGCGTCGGATTTTTCGGTTTCTTTATTGAGCCTTAACCACCTGTTTCCGTAGGTCCTTCAAGCTTAATCCGGGGTCTGATCTATGGGTTATCTATGATACAATGGCCTCCTGTGGTCAGACCAAACTGCTGGGTTGCCCTGCCTGTTGTCCCCTTTAAGATCGTGCACCTGTAAGGGCACGCCTGTCCCCGACTCATGTTCCGGTTGACGGAAAGACTGTATCAGATAAAACCCAGCAAAAATGGACCATGGAACGGCATCTCCCCGCAGTTCTCAGCACTTTCGTCACTCGGCAGCCGAAGTCCTATTACTTAGCAGATCATGGGCCATCATCAACACTCACCGCAGACAACTGTCCAATGTTCTCGGGACCCCGTCCATGTCAGTGACCCGGGATATTCTACGCGGCTACGGAGTCTCCTCGTGCCAGACGCAGGCACATCCCACGATATGTTGGACCACTCACCATTTTCGTCAACGACTCAACAGCATGGAAACTGTTATTACTATCCAACTGTTGGCCAAGTGAGTCTACGGTTCACGTGGGTTGGTAGGTTATTAAACATCTCAATGCCAACACAGGTGGACGCGACGACGAACATTTATGGTCCTGTAGTTGCGGGTTTCTTGGATCACCAACCTTCACCAACATTCTCCGGGCTAGACGAGGTCCGTACAACATGCGCACTTGGGGTACCATTGAATGTCATGACAAATGTCTAGATATATCAAACTTTAGTGGATGACAACGTACATCAACGACTATTCATGGCTCTATCGTCCCTCCTAGATTTTCTTCCTGGACCACAGATGCGAGTGGAAGTACCCAATTCCCAATTAGCGCAGCAGGTGGACTCTATGGCCAATGGTGCCCAGAGGAGCGCACGTTTTGATAAATCCCAAACTAGTGAGTTGGTTGTCACCACAGCAGGCCACGACTCATCGAACTTGGCATTCTCGGTGGCTTTCCTCCCTACAGATGACCAGATGCCGAACGAATCCCGAATCTTCACAGACGTCGTACCCAACTCGAGTGACCATGGACGCTACAAGACAGAGGAGACACAAGTCCTAATGATGCCGTTTGGTGCAAAGCTGTTTCCAGACGAGTGTTCTTATCCACCGACATCTTTCAAGCGCTCGACAAGTGGCTCTAGGAGGCTTCGCACGAAGCTTCAAGAAGCAAATCGGGCCTCGCTAACACATAAAGAGGGTAAACACCTAGGTGAGCCACACAGCCGATACTCGTTCTTTTCGCCCATGATATGCTATCAGACAAGCAGCTGATCTGGACCTGGTAGCTTCAGCTCCGGACCCCCCTCCACAATCATGCACGACACAGGACAGAGGCATGAGGGTAGAAATGATGGCTAAGAAACAATATCATGCAGCTCCTGTCGGGCCATCTTTGCTCAGCGCCAAGGTCTTTCGAGGCACCGCAAAGATAAGCACGAGCCCAAGACCGGTGTGGCTTCTGCACGGTGTTCACATGGTCCAAAGGGCGCCATTATAATTACCAGAGGACACCTCAGAGAGGAACACCGCTTATGCTGTGCAATCGCCGTCCAGCCAGTGGCGACTTCCGACTATGCGCAGACGAGGTGTCAACGTAGGAGGCTGGGCACTCGTGCCAAGGTTCTGTCGTCCTGGTATCAGATCCGAGTTTGGCTGAACTTGCTGGGTTGAGCTGCAGCGACTCGCTGGTTTAAGCGTCATTGCTCTTGGCACGTGGTGGGGTATGTGTGATATGGGGTTATTGTAAGCACACTTGTCAACATGACTGAATGAGCTCGGATCAATTAGGCTTACCCGCAGGAAGTTAGAGCGTACGATACAGCAATGCATTAGTGAGCGCATCAGTCTCGCAATGTGTTTGGTCTACCAGCTTCGTACGATATAGAATCAGAATTCTCCTCGATCTATCTGCTGCTTGATTTCCTCGTCAATTCCTACAGAGGTGGGTCCCGGTACGACTCACGCCGCCGATCAACAAAACAGAGAAAGTTACTTGCCATATAGGCGGTTCAGAGGCAGTTCAAAGCTTGGTTCAAAATTGTTCACGAACCTCCTGTTTTTCAGATAGGACCGCATTTGATCTGCTGTATTTCACTGATATTTCACTTTCTATCTGTCTCCTTCTGTTATGTTAGTGACTGGAATATGTGGATCCAGAGAAAGTGGGCATATCGGTTTTGCAAAGTACTGGTGAGCAAAAACGATGGTGCGGCGTGAAGAGTCACACCAGGTGAGCGAGTCAGCTTCATGCAAGAAGTCGAAATTTTGCGTGCGTGCATCACGACGAATCTCTTGCTCTTGGCGCATCGAGACTGAAGTGAAATAACATATCCAGTATTTGACGCCCACTCACGCGTTCACTGCCACGGCTGTATGCGTCATTCAAGATCCGCACGACACCACGTGCTCGTGCTGGAGTACGTTGCAGGCGGCGAATTACTGGATGTAGTCAACTAAGACGAACATACGCGCAGCTAAGCGAATCGCTTTTTGCTGCATATAATTCGGGAACTCCTCAGGGCAGTCGAGTGGATGCATGCGCGCTTCGTGGTCCACCGCGACATCAAACTTGAAACTATGTCGATCCCGTGCCTCCATTTTTTGGCATAGAATCAATCATATTAATTAGTGACACCCCTTGCCCAGACTTCCTCCTGACAGCCAACCGCTTTTTATCCCTGCCTGCAGAAGGACAAGCCGCTCGTGAAGCTGACGGATTTTGGGCTCTCGCGCAAGATCGACCCAGACGATCCCATGGCTCAGCACCCGCTGCGGTTCAGAGTCCTACGCAGCACCAGAGCTACTCGTAACGGCGCACAGCACCAGCACCGACGCCGAGTATTCCCTCCCCTCGCTCTCTCGCGCGCCGTCCGACGCCCACGGGACACGCTCCCAACACCGCGGGCATACTACGAAGCAGCCGCGTGCACGCACGCCAGGCACGTATGGCGGCCGCAAGACAGACGCGTGGGCGCTCGGGGTCGTGCTGTTCGCGCTCGCGATGCGCGCACTCCCATTCGACCCGCCGCCCGCGGGACGCAGATGCCGAGCGCACGTGCAGACGCTGGGTCCTGCGCGTCGTGCGTGGGGAGTGGACTTGGCCTACTGCTCCTCCTGTGGGCGAGCAGGGGCGCGCAGCTCGTGCTGCTTACGGCCGTGCGGGACGTCGTGGGCGGTTGCTAGTTTGTGATCCGCGCCGACGATCCCGCGTTGGTGATCTTTGGGACGAGCCGTGGATGTGCACGGCGAGGCTGTGGTGCCTTGATAATTCGTGCCGCGGCACCCGGCGTCTAATTTCAACTTTCCAACACCTGCTCAAAAAACGAGCGATACCGTCAAACCCCCTGCACATGCATCCCTTCAAATAATATCCGTTCGTGTTTACCTGTCAAGTGCGCTACATAAAATCTTATTAGTGTAAACGAAACAAAATTTTAAAACGCTCACTCACCATTAATCAATCAACCAAGTCGACGAGAGGCTTTAACGGCGTTGACGCAGAAAGCGGCAGAAAATAGGCTGCATACTTTAGATTTTTTCGCGTATTTGATAACCTCTCTCTGTGTTCTCTTGCTCAGCATTACAGTAACTTAGCTTGTTTGTTTGTTTCTGTGCGGAATGTAATTTGGCGTCTTGTACTCCGATGGTCCCTCGGTATCTGAAAGAGGGGAAAGCAAACGCCTCCCGGCCCGCCCATCACCGGCGCATTTAAGGTGGCGCATTTAACTGCTGCGGACCAGTACACCGCATCTTCTCTGCTACTACTGCCGTCTCCTCACAAACGCACCACTTCTCCGCCGAATGAGCCTTTGAACAACCCCTGCACTTCACGGGCCTGCGGTCAACCTTCGGACCGGTAAGATACCCGGGTCTCACTATTTCCTTTTGCCACGTTATGAGGTCATCTCTTGCTGCCCACTGGCACCCTATTTCCCAACCAGGCCACTGCGGATGTTTGCTGCGGACGTCTGCCGTAGAAACCCATCATATCCACAAGAACTTCAGTTGCAGTGCCTTCGAACGACCGGTCTTTGCAAGCGTCTTTGTCTAGATGTTGTCTGAAATATCACAAAGTGGGTCACCACTCGGCGGTTCGGAGATGGAAGCTGAAGCGCATGACATATGAGGCCTGGATGAGGTATGGGTGACTCGTAGTGCTGCGCAAGGGGACCCGGTACTGTACATGGACGGAATAGGAAATGGACGGGGGTCACGGATGGTGCGGTGCCTGACATTGAGCGTGCCATAGCCTGTTCTGGCAAAAATATGCACTTTGTATGTTTCAGATACCTTGTTTTGGTATGCGCTTGCGCATAAGAGTTGGCACGTTGCTGTGCTGCTGTAGTCCTTACGAAAAGCATGCCTGTCTTCTCGGCCTGTACTCAGAGGCTGTCCAAGCGAACAAAGCGGATATCAAAGAACATCACACAGCAATTCGACAGTTATATTTGGTGCTGGAGGGCTTGAGAATTCGCGCCGTGGAGCATTGGTCGAAATCTTTGGGAAAGGACTAGGTTCCGTACATGTGCCCAATATCTCAAGAAAGGCATGGGAAGTCACGGCACTCCTCCATCTGACAACGCCACTGCACCACTCCCATAATGGTTCCCAGGCGATGAACTTCGGGGGGAACTATACAAGGGCGGTGTCGCACCATAGCCCAGGTTCGTCTGGGTCTGGACTCTCACTCTGACTGGCCAATAAGAATGCACGGGTGTCAAGTTGCAAAGCACAGGCTTGTTTTTGAGCCGAACTATCCGGTTATGATTTATGGTTCATGCATGGTTTATCTTTCGAGTTCGGGTCATGAGGAACTCGTACTCGTCTAGTCAATGGACTCGATAGAGACACATTTGTACCGGACCGGGGGGTTATTACTGGTGAATTACCATCCTCGTCCGCTGATTCTCCTACTAGTACACACGATCGGGCTAAAGTATCCGATTTTCTGTTTCCTGTTTCAGCAGGTACTTGAAGCTTAATCTGGGGTCTTATCTGTGATTCAAAGACCACGCTCGTTGTCGACCTCAAGTTCAGACCTGTAAGGGCACGCCTGCGCAATGCTTTACTCATGTCCAAGTTGACGGTCCGGGTAAGACTGTATCGTATAAAACCCAGCAAGAATATATAAGGGAATAGAATCTCCCCGCAAGTCTCAGCATTTTCATCTCTCGAGAGCCGAAGTCCTCATTACCGAGCGGATCATGGTCCATCCTCGACACTCACCGCAGACAGCTGTCCAGTGTCCTTGCGACCCCACCCATGTCAGTGACCCAGGATATTCCACACGGCTATGGAGTCCTCTCGCGCAAGACGCAGACATATCCTATGATACGCTAGACAGCTCACAACTTGCGTCAACGGCTCAACAGAACGGAAACAGTTATTCCTATTCAACTGTTGGCCAAGTGAGTCTACGGTTCACGTAGACTAGTAGGTTGTTAAACACCTCAACGCCAACACAGGTGGACGCGACAGCGAACATTTATAATCCTGTAGTTGCGGGTTCATCAGATCACCAACATTTACCAACATTCTCCGGGTTAGACGAGGTCCGTACAACATGCGCACTTGTGGTAACACTGAACGTCGTGACAAATTTCTGGATACATCAGACCTCAGAGGATGATAACTTACATGAACGACTATTCGTGGCTCTATCGTCCCTCCTAGATCTTTTTTCTGGACCGCCGATTCGAGTCGAAGTACCCGATTCCCAATTTGCGGGCAGGTGGACTCTATGGCCAATGGTGCCCAGAGGAACGCACGTTTTGATAGTGACACATCCCAAACTGGTGAGTTGGTTCCCACCACAACATACCGCGATTCATCAAACTTGGCATTCTCGGTGGCTTTCCTCCTCGCAGATGACCAGACGCCGAACGAATCCCGGGTCGTCACAGATGTCATATCCAACTTGAGTGACCATAGGCGCTACAAGACAGAGGAGACACAGATTCTGATGATGCCGTTTGGTGCAAAGCTCGAGTGTTCTTATCACCCAACATCTTTCAAGTGCTCGACAAGTGGTTCTAGGAGGCCTAGCATGAAGTATAAAGAAGCAAGTCGGGCCTCGCCAATACATAAAGAGGGCGAACACCTAGGTGAGCCACACAGCCGTACTTGTTCTTTTTTCGTCCAGGATATGCTATCAGACAAGCGGCTGATCTGGACCTAGTAGCTTCAGCTCTGGACCTCCCTTCACAATCATGCACGCCACAGGACGGAGGCATGAGGGTAGAAAAGATGGCTAAGAAACAGTATCAATGCAGCTCCTGTCGGGCCATCTTTTCTCAGCGCCAAGGTCTTTCGAGGCACCGAAAAGATAAACACGAGCCTAAGAACCGGTGTGGCTTCTGCACGGTGTTCACATGGTCCAAAGGGCGAAATTATAATTACCAGAGACATCTGAGAGAGGAACACCCTGAAGCTGTGCAATCACCGTCAGTCAGTGCGACTCCGACTACGTGCAGACGAGGTGTCAACGTAGAGGGCTGGCACTCGTGCCAAGGTTTTGCCGTCCTGGTGTCGGATCCGAGTTTGAATGAACTTGCTGGGTTGGGCTGCGGCGACTCGCTGGTTTGAGCGTCACTGCTCTTGGCACATGGTGGCGTATGTGTGATATGGGGTTATTGTAAGCAACACTTGTCAGCATGAGTGGATGAGCTCGGATCAATTAGGCTTACCCGCAGGAAGTTAAAGTGTACGATACAGTAATGCGTTAGTGAACGCATCAGTCTCGCAATGTGTTTGGTCTACCGGTTTCGTACGATATAGAATTATAATTCTCTCGTCTATCTGCTGCTTGATTTCCTCGTCAATTTCTATAGAGGTGGGTCCTGGTACGACTCAGCCGCCGATCAGCAAAACAGAGAAAACTACTAGCTGCAGTTCAGAGGCAGTTCAAAAACGTTCAAATCTTGGTCAAATTGTTCACGAACCTCTGGCTTTGCAGATAGACCGCATTTGATCTGCTGTATTTCACTGATAATTCATTTTATATCTGTCTCTTTCTGTTATGTTAGTGACTGGCATATCTGGATCCAGATGAGAGAAGCTGGCCATATCGCTTTTGCAACACACTGTACCGTAAGTTCAATTTAGGCAAAGGCCAGAGCGAGGGCATCCTTGTGGTGAAGATGATGATTGCACGTGGCAGTGAGCAAAACAATGGTGCGGCGCGAAGAGTTACACCAGGTGAGAGAGTGAGCCTCATGCAAGAAGTCGAAGTTTGCGTGCGTACACCACGACAAGTCTCTTGCTCTTGGCGCATCGAGACTGAGGTGAAATAACGTACGGTATATGACATTCACGCGTCACTGCCACGGCTGTACGCGTTGTTCACATTCGCACGCACCACGTGCTCGTGCTGGAGTACGTTGTGGGTGGCGAATTACTGGACTTTGCCGCTATCGGATCTTCGGATGGCGGAGGGGTCCCACAGCGATAAGACCTCGCTGATGTGGCGACCACATGAAGTCGGAAAGTGCATCTGGGCCCTCGAAAGGGGTTGCCCAATTTGGCTTCCCGGAGTGTGTGTGGGAGCGCAGCGCCGATGCCGTGCTGGCTAGCTAGCTACTTAAGCCGAGCAGGAAACCTCCCTCCCGGGTCTCCCCACTCACATTCATCCACTTGCAACCAATTACCAGGGGTCACCCCGCGTCATGCTACGGGCCAACTCCTCTGGTAGGTCATAAGACTGGTGGGCTCCGTAAACGGCGGAGTGGTCGGGGTGGCAGTAGCCCCTTGACGAGAACTTTCGCAGGTTCGAAACCGCTACTGACTGTCTGGCTTTTCCCACCTCTGGGCATACTATACTGACTCTTATCTCGGAGACGTGCGGTAGATGGATGCACCATGTGGGTTCGACAGCCCGAGCGCCCCTCTGCACAAAGTCTGTGTTCTTTTCACTAGCAGGCAGAGGCCGCGCAATGTGGTCAACTCGGACGAGCAACACGAGCGGCTCAGCGAATCGCCTCTGCGGCGCAGATTTCGGGAGCTCGTCAGCGCAGTCGAGTGGATGCACGCGCGCTTCGTGGTCTACTGTGACATCAAGCTTGAGAGTACGTCGATCCCGTGCCTCATTTCTTGACAAAGAATCAATTAATGACATCCTTTGCACAGACATCCTCCTGACGGCCAACTCCTTCGTGTCCCTGCCTGCAGAAGACATACCGCTCGTCAAACTGACGGACTTTGGGCTCTCGCGCAAGATCGACCCAGACGATCCATGGCTCAGCACGCACTGCGGCTCCGAGTCCTACGCGGAACAGAGCTGCACCAGAGTTTCCTGTGGCGGCGCACAGCACCAGCACTGACGCCGAGTATCCCCTCCCTTCGCTCTCTCGTGCGCCGTCCGACGCGCACGGCACACACTCCCACACCGCGCATACTACGAAGCAGCCGCGCGCACGCACTCCGGGCACGTACGACGGCCGTGAGACAGACGCGTCGGCGATCAGAGTCGTGCTCTTCGCGATCGCGGCGCGCACACTCGCATTCGGCCCACCGCTGATGCTCGACGCGTCGCCCGCGGACGTGGATGCCGATCGCGCGCGCAGACGCCGCGTCGTCCGCGTCGTGCACGGGGAGTGGACTTGGCATGCTGCTCCTGTGGGTGAGGAGGCATAGGCGCACGGGGCATGGCTTGTGTGACTTGCGCCGGTGCGGGACGTCGTGGGGCGGATGCTGGTTTGTAATTTGCGCCGACGGGCGCGTGTTGGTGGGCTTTAGGACGAACCATGGATGAGGCACGGCGAGGCTGTGGTGCCTTGATATTCGTGCCACGGCACCGGCGTCTAATTCCAACCTACTTCAAAACAAAAATGGGCGATACCATCGAACCTGCACATGCACCCCTGCAATTAATCCGTTTGTACATCTACCTTGTCATCGAGGCGCCCCAGCCAAATATTAATGCAACCAAGTCGACGAGAGGCTTACGGCATTGACGCAGAAAATAGGCTGCATACTTTCGATTTTTCGTGTTTGATAGCCTCTCCTGCTCGGTATCACAGTAACTTAGCTTGTTTGTTTGCTTCTGTTCAGAATCAGATTGTAATGAGACGTCTTGTACTCCGTCGCTGTGGCGATGGTGGACCTCGACAAGGTTTTTTTTTTTTTTTTGTTTTTTTGAACCATCCGCCGATCCCAGCATCACGATCAGCCTGCCGTTGCAGGCGAGCTGTAGCATCTAGACGTTGTTTTGTATGTTCATTGACCATGGCATCAGACGCCAAGAGTTTCTTCCCACTCCCCTTCCTGAGTCGGGTTCGGGACAGCGTTCCGCTAAAGTTAAGTGGGCGACGGACGTTTTCGGAGTGGTATATACCATCCTGGAGAGGTGTCTTGCGGCAGGTAGTGTGTGGTGGGGACAGTCATGGAGTATGTGGTCGTCAGTCTTACAGTAACAAGGTGTCAGCGCATGTCAGCGTCTGAAGCCCCCAGCTCCCTTTTCCCACTCCACAGTTTGCACGGCCCTTCACTTTAGTGCGGGCGCACCCCATTTCCTTGACTATGGCACCGGGTCTTACAAAGCATGGCGTTGTCCGAGTAAGCTGCCCACCTATTCCCCAAATAGCCCACTGCGGACGCCTGCCTGGGCCGTCTGCCGTAGAACCCTTATCCATATCGATACCCTCAAAATCTCAAAAGGATATGACCACTCGGCGGTTCGGAGATGAAGGCTGGAGCTTCGATGGACCTGAGGCATACATAATGCACGAGGCCTGGATAAGGAGTGCGAGGCAAGGAGACCGTACTCTGTATCGTGATATGGATGGAAAGGAACGGGAAACGGGCGGCGGGTCTCATGGCCGGTGCGGTGCCAATTATTAAACGTGACATGGCCAGTTTTGGCATGAATATGCGTTCACATGTTTCAGATGCCTTGTTTTCGTATGCGCCCGCGCATCAAAGTTCAAGTTGGCACAATAGCTATGGTCCTCTCGTTCCCATGGGGCTCAGGGAAAATCCGCGTCTGTTGCTAGTGGGTCGCCTATATTGGTGGTCACCTGTACCGAGAGGCTGTCCAGGCAAACGAGGTGAAAACAACAAAGAACGCAGCAATGCAATTCGACACTGGTGCTCGGCACTTGAGGGCTCGAAGACTTGCGCCCGTGGAGCGTTGGTAGAAAAGTTCTAGGAATACACCGCATATACAGGCGCGCAACAACGCAAAAGAGGTAAGGAGTGTTGTGGCACCGCTCCACTTGACAGCGCCACTTTTGAGGAACTGGCCGCTGGCTTCGGGAGGGATTGGGAGGGATTGGGAGGGATGAAGGCTTTCGGGGGTTACGGTGTAATGGCCTGGGTACGTCTAGTCTGGACCTTAGGTCGCGTAGCCAATAAGAAGTTAAGAACGCAAGGGGGTGCGAAGTCGCGAACAACTGCAGCGGTCCGCAATAGTCTCCACCCTTAATCGGGCCGAACTGTCGGGTTAAGATTTATTCCTCGAGGCTTGAGTTTAGGTCAAGAAGAGCTTGTTTATGGGTTCGGTGTAGACACATCTGTACTAGTGTTACTATCTTCGGCCGCTAATTCTCACCCACTATGCGGTCAAAGTGTCGGAATTTTCTATTTCTTTCTTGGGGCTGTGATCGTCTCGCCTAGCAAGTACAAGTTAGTACGGGCCCGGGGTTACTGTGGAGTCTTATCTATGATATGAGAGGACCTCCCGCGAACGGGCCAAACCCTCGGACCCAGAGTAGTAGGATCATGCGGACATTGCCGTTTGGAATCAGAATAGAGTTTATTCCTGTAAGGGCATGCCTTCCTGCTACCCATCTACGCACTAACAGCGAGACTGCATCGGATAAAACCCAGCAAGAATGGACAAGGAAATGGCATCTCCTCCCAGGTCTCAGCACTTTCATCTCTTGTTAGCCAAAGTTCTCGTTACTTAGCGGATCATGGACCAACATCGACATTCACCGCAACCAACTGACCAATTTTCTTGGGATCCCGTCCGCGTCGGTGACTATGACCCAGAATTTTCAACACAATTGCGGAGTCTTCTTGTGTCAGACGCAGGCATATTCCACGACACTTGGGACAACTCACCACTTCTGTCGATGACTCGACAGCACAGAGATGGTTATTTCTCTTCAATCATTGGTCAAGTGAGTCTACAATCACAATTCACGTAGGTTAGCGGGTTTTGAATATCTCAATGCTAACACAGGTGGACGCGATAGCGAACAATCGTACTCCTGTAGTTGCGGGTTCCTCGAATCACCAACCTTCACCAGAATTCTCCCATTTAGACAAGGTCCGTATAACATGCGTACTTGGGTACCGTTAAATGTCATGACAAATGTCTGAAATGTCTGTCAGATATTTCAGGGTTCAGTGGATGAAAGCGCACACCAACGACCATTCATGGTTCTATGGTCCCTCTCAGATGTTTTTCCTGGACCTCAAACGCGAGTGGGAGTATCCGATGCACAATTCGCGGTCCAGGTGGACTCTATGGCTGGTGGCGCCCAGAGGAAACGAAATTTTGCTAGAGACACAAACCAAATTGGTGAGTTAGTTGGCACCACAGCATACCGGCGTGACTGATTAAACTTGGCATTCTCGGTGTGGCTCTCCCCCTCGCAGACGACCATATATTGAACGAATCTCTGGTCATCACAGACGTCGTAGCCAACTCGAGTGCCGCTGAGCGCTATAAGACAGAAATTCCGATGATGCCGTTTGGTGGAAAGTTGTTGCCAGACAACTGTTCTTATCTACCGGCACCTTTCAGGTGCTCGACAAGCGGCTCCAAGAGACTTCGTACAAAGTATCAAGAAGCGGACCGAGCCGAGCCAACACATGACAAGGGCGGACACCTAGGTGAGCCGTGCCGCCCTACTTATTCTTTTTTTCGTCCACGATCTGCTATCGGATAAGTAGCTGATTTGGACCTAGTAGCTTCTGTCCCAGCACCCTGCTTGAAATCATGTACGCCACAGGACCGAGGCATGAGGGTAGAAAAGATGGCCAAGGGACAGTATCAATGCAGTTCCTGTGGGGTCATCTTTGCTCAGCGCCAAGGTCTTTCGAGGCACCGCAAGGATAAGCATGAGCCCAAGAACCAGTGTGGCTTCTGCAAGGATTTCACGTGGTCCAAAGGGCGCTATTATATGTACCAAAGACATCTTCGAGAAGAGCACCCTGACGCAGTGCAATCGCCGTCAGTCAGTGTGACCCTGATTGCACGCAGACGAGGGCGTCAACGTGAAGGGATGGCACTCGTGCCAAGATTCTGTTTTCAATCACAGTATCTTGGTGTCGGATTCGAGTGTGGCTGAATCTGCTGCGCTGGGTTGCGGGTCTCGCTAGTTTTCTCATGATGGGCGGAGGTGAGCACATGCGCAATGCCAATGGAGGCTATTGTAGGCAACATTTGTCAGCGTGACCCCGTGACTCGAATGTGTCTTGGAAATTGTCTCCGAGTCGAAGTCTAGCTTGAAGTGTATGATACTACTGAACGTGTCTCTCTCGAAATATGTGTTTAGTCTACGGTTTTCTTATGATACCGAATCAGAATTATCTCGTCCGTTTTTGCCTCTACTTGATTTCCCTGTCACTTTCATTACACAGAGCCTGAGGTCCAAGCAGACGTCCCAGTGTACTAAGTCCACGACTGCATTAATTTTTTTCGCCTTTTATCTGTTTCCTTCTATTTTGTCGGTGGTTGTGTTATGTGGGCTCAGGTGGTAGGTGTCCATACCGCTTTTACAGTGAGTTAGAGGAAATGTCACCCTACACGATCTGGGCGCCTATGGCCAAGCCTATGGCGGTAGTCTTCCTGTTGCTGCAACATTCGGCAGCTCTCGAGTCAATATACAGCTTTTCTTCCCTATTCCCATTAGCTTTTGGTTTTTTAGGAAACGGAAGTCATCGGTGCTGTCGGTCAACGTTCAACGCCGATATTTCGGCTGCGGTTCGTCCGAGCCCCGCGCTGGCACTGGCACCTGGCTGGCATGACGACAAGGGGGGGCCGGAATTCTTAAAATTGCACGGGGTCGGTAAATTTTTTTAAGGGGTTGGGCCGTACCCCCCCCCCCCCCCTACCCCCAAAAAGGAAATTAAATGCCAAATATGGAAATTTCTTAGATTACCCCCCCCCATCGTGCATCGCTAGTGTTGCCGTGGCTCGGCTCAGCTTGGCTTGGCTCAGCTAAGCACAGCTCGACCAAAAAAGGACGAGCTGAGCTGAGCCACTCCAAATTGAGCTGGCTCAAGCTAGGCTGAGCCGGCTCAAGCCACCCAAAAGTACGAATAGAAAATTGTACCTTTTTGGGTAGCCTGAGTCAGCCAAGCCAACGAAACCACATTGGAGGTGAGGTCTAACGCGTGTGAATTCGACCCTCGAATTGTACAGACAAGTCAAGTCCTGGGTCTGAAGATTCGAATCCCCCCCCCGTCGTCCCTCCTCTGCACAAACTGGCCAGAGGTCTGCGCGCTGTCTGTGCGCTGTTCGCGTTGTCCGCCCGCCGACCTCTGGCCTTTTCTGTGCTCTCACCGCCCCTCGCTTGCTCTGGTTGCCCCTTGCCGCCGCTCGTCGCCACTCGCCGCCGCTCGCTCTCTCTGGTGGCTGCTCGTCGCCGCTCGTCACCCCTCGCCGCCCCTTGCCTGCTCTGGTCGCCGCTCGTCGCCGCTCGCCGCCCCTCGCTCTCGTCGCCACTGCTCGTCGCCGCTCGCCGCCCCTCACTCTCGTTGCCGCCCGTCGCCGCCCATCGCCGCTCCTCTGGCCACCGCGCAGCCGTTGGTGCCGCTGCCACCACCCTCGCTGCCACCGCTGCCACCGCCCTCGCATCGCCGCTGCTCGTCACCGCTCGCCGCCCCTCACTCTGGTCGCCGCCCGTCGCCGCCCATCGCCGCTCCTCTGGCCACCGCGCAGCCGTTGGTGCCGCTGCCACCACCCTCGCTGCCACCGCCGCCACCGCCCTCACGTCGCCGCCGCCGCCACCGCCGCCACCGCCCTCGCGTCGCCGCCGCCACCACCGCTACCACCCTCACTGCTGGCGCTGGCACCCGCCCACCTTCGGACGACCATCGGGTGCCCCTGGATGCCTCGGACACCCTCGGAAGGCCCTCGGACACCCTCGGACAGCCCTCGCGCACCCTCCTCTTGCCCCTCCACACCCCCCTTTCTCTTCCCACCCCCTTTTCCCTCTCTGGCCACCCCAGGTGAGTCGCACAGGTCCCCTACTTTTATGTAGTTCATTCCTAGGTACAAATACATGTATATAGCCTTGTTGCAAATAAAATTCTCTTTAAACTACTGCTCACTAATGCCCCTGAGATAAGCCCTCAAGTCCTCAACTGGTCTGACTGCCTCCATTCCCTCCAGCTCTTCCATTTCATCCTTCTCTCCAAGCCCTTCAGTAAAATTGAGTTCCCTTTTATACTTTGCCTGGAACTTGAGTATCTGTATGGCTTCCATGCTGCCTGGCTTAAGGCGGTTCCTCCTGGCTCTAGCTGTCTCCTTGCTTGCTGAGAAGACACGCTCACATGGGACTGAAGTGGCTTGAATGGGGAGTAAGTCCATGGCAAGCTTGAAGAGTGTTGGCCACTTTTTCTGGTGTTCCTGCCATTCCAACTACTGTCAGTACTCCCTAACAAAATGAACCATTCTACATACCTGCCAGAACTCAAGAATATTGGCATATTTGACTGGGGCTGCTAGATAGTCATCAACTTCACCTTCTAAGGTATTTGCCTGTGGTCTGTAGACAGGCATTGGGCCAATACCAAGGTTTGCCAAAGTGGCCTGCATGCCACCAAATGGTTCAGGGGGTGGAGGGGGTACAGTTGATCTAGTAGGGGCTCTAGATGGTGTGTACAATGGTCTGAGCTACTTAGAATTTTAGTTTTAGAGTAGCATGATAAAATTAAAAGCACTCACTGCATCAAGGAGGTGGCGCTTTACTGCTTCAGAAACATTTGATTGGTAGTGTTGCTTGAACCATTCAAGCTTTGTCAAAGGGTTAAGAACTGTTTACATGAGATGAGAAATTATGCAGAATATTAAGACAGCCACTCACCCATTGAAAGCTGATATACTGGAAGGTCAAGGGCCTGCATAGAATATGGAACTATCTTCTCTGAAGCTTTTCCAATAATAAGACCAATGTCCTGTCTCTCAGTCTCCAAGGTATTTGCCAAGTCATTCAGGGTTTTTAAAAAGCCCTCAAATGCAGCAACTGTGCCACAAAGTGTTGGCGTCTTCTCATAAGAAAGTGATTGCTGATACCAGAAGGGGATCTAATAAATAAATTAATAGACAATCAGAGAGAGAAAATGTCTGCACACCTGAAGAATTCTCTGAAGTCCCCCAAGGACCCTCCAATCTTCCTCATTTAATGGGTCTGGCCCTCCCTCCTGAGTAAACCTATCAATTGCCTAACTAAAAGTTAGCATTAGAATTTATTAAATGGCTTAAAAAATACCTCTCTCAAAATAAATGCCCTCTTGATCATTAAATAGGCAGAGGACCACCTGGTCTCCACATCAAGAATTAATTGCAAAGGAGGCACATTTGACTCCTTTGCAATTGTAGAAAATATATCACGCCTTCGTGATGAGTTGCGGATCTATTATAAATAAATTAGAAAAAAAAAAAAAAAAAAGAAAAAACTCGGAAAAAGAAACAAGAAAAAGAAAAAGAAAAAGAAAAAGAAAAAGAAAAAGAAAAAGAAAAAGAAAAAGAAAAAGAAAAAGAAAAAGACAAAAGACAAAAGACAAAAAAACTCGAAAAAAAGAAGGGAAAAAGAAGAAAAAAAAGAAAAAAAAAAAGGAAAGGCTCACATAAACAATAATTTGCTGAAGCCTTTTAACTTGGTCAAAACCAAGTTCAACTGCTTCCTCAAGCATTGCCTTGCATGCAAGATTTACAATATGGGCAAAGCATCTAAAAAGTGTTAGCAAAAAAATATTAAATAGTTTGACACTTACCTGATGTGGCGCTGCTCTGCAGAAAACCCAGTATTAGGATATTGCTTCTTTAACTGAGTTTCTAGTGCCTCCATCATAGAGCTGTTGTTGGATGCATTATCTGTTGTTATCCAACCAATCTTTATTTAAAAAAAAATTAATTAGTCGAAATTTATATATAAAATGAAGTAGACATTACCTTTCTTTCAAGCCCCATCCTAGTAATGATAAAATGAAAGACCTCAGCTAACCTCTCTCCAGTGTGGGACCCAGGAAAATAGACAAATCCAATAAGGTCAGCTCTAAGGGTTAGCTTTTGCTGGCCATCTTGAGTCTGGATCTGCTCCAGCCAGTGAGCAGTAACAGCCATGTATGGCTTGAGGTCAGGGTCTGTCCACATGTCTGTGGTAAAAGAGACCCTCCCAAGGCAGCTTGTCTAAATAGAAGTTAGCCCTCAAGCACTAAGATATAATAATAAAATATTACCTGAATATGCTGAGACAAATTGTGGAGTGCCTCTGTACAGTTCTCCACAATGCGCTTCTGCATAGTGGTCCTGTGAGGGATGTCTGCATCACTCAGCTCAGGGCGGAGTAGGAGACACAGGTGGCGGAACTCTGGTCTCTCCACAATCATCATAGGCTAAAAAAAAAAAAAAAAAACATTAAATAGGGAAAAAAAATTAAAATTAAATAAAAAACCTGATCTGTGGCAACAATAAATTGCACAAGGCCATCTAAAAAGTTGTCTTGAGTGAAGGGAGTGCGGTGCCTAGCTTGATGCTCTACAGGAACTCCAGTAACTCTTGCAACAGCTTCTTCTCCCTCTTTACCTCTCAGCTCAATTTTGAGTCTTTGGCACTCTGTAACCCACTCATCTGCATGGTGATTGAGCAGATGGGACCGCAGAGGACCTGTTGCAGTAGTGGAGCGATATGAGTGTACTTTGATGGACGCATCCTCTTGATGAAGTATCCTATAAAAATAATTTTTAGAAATAAAAATAAAAATAAGAATAAAAAACTCACAAGCAAAACTTGCACTGTTTCTTCCCATCAACAGCCTGAAAAAACCTCAAGGTGTCATCACCTGAGCCCAGCCTTGAACCAGCTTTTTGAGCCCTCCTTGGGCGGCGAGTTGGAGTTGGAGGGTCAGAGTTGCCTTCCTGAGGGCTATTGAAATTAGCACCACCCTCCTGAGAGCCATCTGACCCATTTCCAAGGTCAAAGTTCTCAGGTTGGGGTGAGCTAAGGCCTCCCTGTATTAAATTTGTTAAAAAATGATTATAAAATTAATAAAATAGATACTCACTTGATTGGCAGCCTGAGCAGGTGAAGAACCTGCAAAGGGGTCCTCTCCCTGCTGTGAGGGTCCAGGAGGGCCACCTGAAGCTGCAGAAGAGCCTAGATTAAAGTGCACATGTCTGGCACTGGCAACTGATGTCTGAGCAGCTGTGGATGAGACTAACACAATATGAGTGTATGGATACCATCAAAACAATGAGCACATACCATCAAGCTGAAAAGACATCTCCAAAGCACCACCAGGAAGCTCCCGCTGTTTGACCTGGCTCTTCTTGGTCTTTGGCCTTTTTGGAGTCCTCTTGGGTGTTGAAGGGGCCCTCTTCCTAGATCCAGCCATAGTAGACGTAGCCAAGAGTAGTACAAAAAAAAATAAAAGAAGCAAGCTGAAGTAGATCAGCTGAGATCAGGCAGAGATGAGGAGAGATGAGACTGTAGCAGACAGCAGGAGCCGAGATGAGAGTGTGGGAATGCGCGTCGTACATGCGGTGGCTGCGAAAATTCCTTGCCCTTGCATTGCGCAACTCGCGTTCGTGCTCGCGAGCACCACTGGCACGGGTTTACGACCCACCCTCTCTCTTGGCCACAAAGTAAGTACTTCTTTTTTTTTTGCCTGGCTCACTGACTCGCCCACACGCGCCCTCGCAGGTAACAAGGCAGCGGCAGGACCTGCCCTGCGATAGCCACGCCCCGAACCCCCAAGCCCCCAAGGCAGCCACGGCGATGGCGCCAGCCCTGGGGTGCGACGACCGCGACCGCGACCACAACCACAACCACAACCACAACCACGACTACGACCACAACCACGACTACGACCACGACCACGACCGCAACCGCAACCACCACCACGACCACCACGACCACCACGACCACCACCGCGGCAACCGCGACCACCACGGCGACCACGACCACCACAGCGACCACCACGGCGACGGCGACCACGACCACGACCACGACTACGACCACGACCGCAACCGCAACCGCAACCACGACCACGACCACCACAACCACCACCGCGGCAACCGCGACCACCACGGCGACCACGACCACCACAGCGACCACCATGGCGACCGCGACCATGACCGTGGCGACCACAACCACGACCACAACCACCACTGCAGTGACCGCAACCGCAACTGCGACCACAACCACCACCGCGACCACCACCACCACCGCGGCAACCGCGATGACCATCGCGATGACCATCGCGACAACCGCAACGACAACCGCGACCACCACCACCACCGCGGCAACCGCGACCACGACCGTGACGACAACCACGACCGCGGCGACCGCGATTACCACCGCGGCAACCGCGACGACCGCGACCACCACCGCGACCACGACCACCACCGCTGTAACGCCGTCACAGCGTTAGCTCGACTTGAGCTCGGTTAAGGCGACTTTGATGACTTAGCTGGTCACGCCTTGAGGCGTATGGCACGAAGGCTTAGTCTAGATGTTCGAAGACACTAGTATAACTGCGGCCCTGCTCCTGTTATGGCAGAGGTAGAAAGGGAAGATGAAGACAAGAAGTGACGATTGAAGAAGACCAAGATGGCTCATCCTGGTCTTCCGCAGCTATCTTAAATACAAGAAGAGCAGGCTTTCAAGCGCTGCTATGAGTCATCGTAATGTAGCGTCCAACGTATCACGTAAGTACCGCAATCCTAATACTACTACTACCTGTACTAGGATCGAGTCACTCTCAAACTCCTAACTCCTGCGTAAACTCCGAGTCCGTGACTAATCTACCTTACCGCCGTATGTTACGGTACGGACTTAGTGACTCATCACACACGACTCATGACCGGTTATGACTACGGTCCGGCATTAGTATTAGTCATGGACTCTTACATCGTATCAGTCAGCACAGTAGTTCACATGTGATTGTGACTCATGTATGACTCATTCCTAGGATAGCGGTACTAGGGTTCGAGCTAGTTACGCTATTGGTTACCTACTATTCTAGCGGCGCTTTAAAGCCCACGCGTATTTGTATAAGTAGTCGACTCAGAAGACCAAGAGTCTCCATCTTGGTCTTCTTCAATCCACCTTCTAAACAGTCTCTCGTCCGCCTTAGTCTTTGACTAAGTGTGCTTCCCTTAAGTGTCTTCCAAGGGACACTTCTCTTTATCCTTTTGCTGCAGCGTGTGCCGGAGTGCCCCTGTTCAGCCTGCGTTGGGTTGATACGAGATCCCCATTCGCCTAACTTTCGCTAAGTCGATTACGCCTTTCCCGAGTCCACGTCGGACTAACGCCAGTGGAGCGTAACATTAAGACCAAGATCCCCATCGTGGCGTACTCGACCAGAGACCAGTGGACGTCCTTCCGTCCCTATCATATTGAACGACGAGGAGATCGCAACGTACCAACAAGATTCCTAGGGGCAGCCCAGTGGAGAGAACGAGGGGAAGACACTGGATATTTTGTTGAGTTTAACGGTCCCAACCGTTTCCGACCCGTTGAGTTCAATTTCGAACATCTCTGCTGGGTCGAGGTTACTTGGAATCCTATAGACCATCGTTGGGATATTGTACGACCGGCAGGAAGAAACTACAACTGCGACGTCGACGCGCGAGAACTCAACAGCCGCGCAGATTACGGTCCTATAGACGGACAAACACAAGAGCACACAGACGAAGGAATCAGCGGAGAAGAAGCCTCCGAAAGTCAATCGCCAAGTAGAGGAACAACACCAGCAGAAGACGCCAGTCTAGGAGCAATTGGCGATCACATTATACAACAAACTGAGTCTCTTACCATTCACCAGCCCGAACCAGAAGTAATTCACATTCACAGCCCAGCAGTCGCAATGGCAACTGCCACCATCACGCAAGAGGAACTACAGCTCACCACCGAAGCAAGGGATCAGATAGCCCTGGAAGAGCAAAGACGCATTGCAGAAGAATCGCGAGCTAACCTAGCTCCCATCAATCCATACACCGGTCATCGAATGACCGACGACGACGTAGCCATCCATCGTGCCATTGGACCGGATGTAGCTGATCCTCCCAGTGGAGGAGGCGGACCCCCTAACAACTTACCAGGAGGAGGAGGACCCCCGTCGAGAGGACCCGGATTCGGAGGGTTCCCTGGAGGATTCCCAGGAGGACCACCAGGAGGAGGACCTCCGGGAGGAGGATTACCAGGTGCAGGTCCTATTATTCCCCCTCCAAGTAACAAGTTAGCTGGTGAAGCGCCTACAGTATTCGACGGAGAACGCGCTAAAGTCGAAGTGTTCCTCACTCAATGGCACGTCTACTGGGGCATGAATGCCGACGAAGGCATCATGGCAACTCCATACCGACGCGCCCTACTTTTCCTCTCATATATCAAAGGCGTCAACGTTAGCGAATGGGTACTAGCCATGCTTACCTGGCTCAACGGCCAGATACAAGCTGGGATACCCCGTACCAGCGAAGGGCTATGGAATGAAGTCACACGCAGCTTCATGCAGCGTTTCCGAAATACCATGGAACAAGAGCAAGCACAATACGAACTCAAAAAGGGAGTTAAAATGATTGGGGGCAACCTAGATGAGTACTGCACCCAATTCGAGCAGTTAATACGCCGCGCTCAGTACAGACTTGACGACCCGCAAACGCTTGATCTATTCGCGAGCGGGTTGCCAAAAGACCTATATGAAAAGGTCTATACCCTCGATAACCCCCGCAACTACCGCGAATGGAAAGAAGCAGCCACCACTCGTCAACAGCAGTACCTTCACCTCAAAGCAGTATTAAACAAAGGCGTTCCGCAAGGACAAGGACAGGGACAAGGACGACCTCGTCAACAACGACAGTGGCAGGGACCACCAAGGAGTTCATGGCAACCAAGGAACCTACGAGACCCAAATGCCATGGATACCTCAGCCGACCGAATCCGAGGGCGACTCGCAGGGGCTGAAGATATACTCGCCCCTCGTCCCCCGTACCGACCACGAGGAGGATTCCTCCAAAGAGGAGGAGGACGAAATAACCAAAGGCCAGTCACGTGTTATAATTGTAGAAAGGACGGACACATGGCCCGTGACTGTAGGGAACCGCGAGGAGGATATCAAGCATCGACCAGTCGGTACATTGATACCGACTACCATCAACAAGAACCAGAAGTCGCTACCAGGGCGGTTCAAGACACACCTCCTCAACAGCGCGCCAGCGACTGGCTTAACGGAGTAGCAGGAGAAACTGACGACGTAAAGGACATTATCCTCCAACAGTTGTGGAAGAAGGAGGGTTTTCAGGACGCCTGAACCCATCGGCCTGGGTGAGGGCAGTTAATTGTAACAGTGTAATCATGACTCGCTATCGTTCTATGAGAGTTCCAGTATCGATTCGCACCAGTTACGCAATGGCCGACATACGAGCACTAGTCGACAGTGGAGCAACGCACTGCTTCATGAAACCATCCTTCGCAAAAAGGATGGGACTCGGGACAAAACAACTCGACGTCCCAAAGAAAATATGGAATATCGACAACACAGAGAATAAATCGGGGCGTATTACCCATTATACCGACGTAGATGTCCAAACTAAAGGAATACATAAGGAAATACGCTTCCTTATTACAGACATCGGCAACGAAGACATCGTACTAGGATACCCCTGGCTCGCTATCTATGACCCACATATCAAATGGTCACAGGCTGCCATCCACGAAGACATGCTCCCCATCATTATTCGATCAACCAATCCCTATATCAAAACCACACCAGTGGTTGCCACAAGCACGGTTCAAGATGACGACTATGAAATCGTACATTCCTGCGTCGTCACTGACGAACAACGACAGCAATTTGAAGAAGGATGTCGAATCAGGGCCACTGCCACTGATCTCGCCATAGCCGCGCAACAGTACACCACGAAAGCTGAGTTACCCTCTGTATACCAGGAATTTGAACGCCTCTTCAGTGAAGAAGCGTCGGACAGGTTTCCACCCAGCAGGCCCTGGGATCACGCCATCGAATTTAAACCAGGAACGGCCGACGCGATCGACTGCAAAATATACCCCATGACACAAGAAGAAGACAAGAAATTACGCGAATGGATTGACGAACAACTCAAAAAAGGGTATATCAGACCCTCTAAATCACCTTACGCGTCATCCTTCTTCTTCATTAAGAAAAAGGATGGAAAACTACGACCCGTCCAAGATTATCGAAAGATTAATAACGTCACCATCCGCAATCAGTATCCCCTTCCTCTCATCTCTGACCTCATTACCGATCTCAGTAACGCCCACATCTATACTAAACTCGATGTCAGATGGGGGTACAACAATATACGCATTAAGGAAGGAGATGAAGAAAAAGCGGCGTTCAAAACACGTTATGGATTATTCGAACCCACGGTGATGTTCTTCGGCTTAACCAACTCCCCAGCAACGTTCCAGACTATGATGAACTTCATCTTCAGGGACACCATCGCAAAACATGAAAAACGCGGCACAGTCATTCGCGTCTACATGGACGATATCGGTATCGCCACGGGGCTTAATCACTCATTGCAGGACCATATTGAAGCCGTTAAAGACGTGCTCCGCGTATCCGAGGAGCACGATTTGTACTACAAGCTCGAAAAATGCCTCTTCCACTCCCCACGTATGGATTACCTGGGGGTAATCCTTGAAAAGGGGGTGACACGCATGGACCCTGTCAAAATTTCGGGTATCAAGGACTGGCCTACGCCAACAAAGGTCAAGGACGTCCGCTCTTTTCTTGGCTTCTGCAATTTTTACAGACCTTTTATACGAGGTTTTGCAACCAAAGCACGACCATTGAACAAACTCACCCGTAAAGACACCGAGTGGCACTGGGGCGCGGAAGAAGAAAAGGCATTCCAAGACCTTAAAGCCCTCGTCACCAGCGAACCTGTTCTAGCGCATCCAGATCTCACGCAACAATTCGAGCTGGAGGTCGACGCATCAGGATTTGCGACGGGAGCAGTCCTTCTTCAGCGCAAAGCAGACGGTAAACGACATCCCATCGGTTACTACTCATCCACCCTCAATGAAGCCGAACGAAACTACGACATCTACGACCTTGAACTTCTGGCGATCGTCAAGGCCTTCCGCCACTGGAGACCCCTCTTAGCAGGTTCTCCCCACAAGATCAAAGTATTCTCGGACCACCTCAATCTACAATACTGGAAGTCGCCACAGAAAATTAGCAGGCGTGTAGCCAGGGAAGTACTCGAACTTTCGGAGTATGATTTCGAAATTCACCACATAAAGGGAACTTCCAATGGGCGCGCCGATGCACTATCACGGAGACCAGATTACGACCAAGGAGAAAACGATAACGAAGGAATAACAGTACTACCAGAGAGCGTCTTCGCACGCGCCACTACACTAGACGAACCGCGACACCCACATTGGAGGCCTGAAATCCTGCCAGTAGAGATGACTCCAGAACATCCAATCTACGAACAGGATATAGCTAAGTTAAAACCCTGGGTTGACGCTCACAAACTAAAAGACATCGAAGGAACCTGGTACAAAGATGGACGGCGAGTAGTCACCGGTGGCATTCACGACAAACGCACCATCATTGCCGCTCATCACAACTCTCCCGTCTACGGTCACCCGGGAATCAAGCGCACTCTCCAGCTCACCGAACGACATTACTGGTGGCCACAAATGAAGAACGATGTCCAAGACTACGTCAAGGGCTGTGCGGAATGCCAACGGCACAAAGTCAACCTTCGTCCCATTAGAGCGCCTCTGCAACCTATCTACCCCAAACCGGAAGCCCTGCCATTCGAAACTATTGCAGTGGATTTTATCACCAAACTCCCCGTCTCTCGGGGCTACGACTCTATTCTCACGGTAACAGACCACGATTGCACCAAGGCTGCCGTCTTCATCCCCTGTAATGAAGAAATAACAGCTGAAGGGACGGCCGCTTTGTACGTGTCACATGTATTCCCACGATTCGGACTCCCCTCGCGCGTTATCAGTGACCGAGATCCCCGCTTCGCATCTAAGTTCATGCGAGAGATATGCAAGATCCTCGGCATTAGCCAAAACATCTCGACCGCTTATCACCCCAGAACCGATGGCCAATCGGAGCGGACAAACCAATGGCTGGAACAATATCTCCGCTTCTGGGTAAATGAGCGGCAAGACGACTGGGTTCGCTATCTGCCTATGGCAGAATTCACGCATAACAATTGGCCTAACGAAACCACACGGGAGTCCCCCTTCTTTCTCTTATCTGGATTCAATCCTCGCGCTGATTGGACTGATAGACCTTCCCCTATCCCACAAGTATCATTGAGACTAGACCAATTTAAGCAAGCGCGACAGCGCGCTTTCTCATGCATGCTCCGGGCGCAAAAGTCATGGGTCAAACACAAGGATACGCCCAAGTTCAAAGAAGGAGACCTCGTGTGGCTAGAAGGACGCCACTTACGCACCCATCAGCCAACCGCAAAACTAGCGGCTAAACGACACGGACCATTTAAGGTTACCCAGGTGATGTCCCCTGTCAACTATCGCCTTGAACTTCCCACGCAGTGGAGCATCCATGATGTTTTCCACATAGATCTTCTCACACCCTATCGCGAAACACCCACGCACGGACCAAACTATCAGCGCCCGCCACCTGATTTGGTCGATAACGAAGAAGAATACGAAGTCGAGAAGATTCTAGATTCTCGGCGATTCGGCAGAAGGCGTCGGCTCCAATACCTCGTCAAATGGAAAGGCTATCCAGACTCCGACAATCAATGGATAGATAAGGATGACGTATTTGCCGACGAAGCCGTTCGGGAGTTCAAATGTTCTAATCCCGACCGAGAAACGCATATAAGGATGACCTCTCGCCGCGATAAGTCCCCAACTCCCATTCACTCCATGTCCTCTACTCGACGCAATGACCAGCTTGCCCTCCTCTCTACCCTCGTCAACAACTCCTCCGCCACGCTTGTTGACCCCAACACCGCCGACAACACCGCAACCGCTAGAGTTGCAGATGGAGGCCGTACCACCCTGCAGCATGAGGGCGACGGCCCTATCACTAGTGAAGAATTGCACCAGACACTGCAACGATTCCCTATGCCCGTACAGGGAATTGTCGACGACGATCCAGCAACAACTCAACCAACACCTCCGCCGCCAATGTACTCCCTCACAAACCCCAACACCGGTGAGCCCGAAGCCTTCCTCACCGAAGACGAGTTGTTCCGGCTTCAAGCAGCTGTCCCGCGCGGTGAAGCCACCGAACGCTATGCAGAAGTACGAGCAAGAATGGAAAGAGACGGCGGCGCGGTGGCAGCGGGAGCAACTGCATATCGCCGCCTGCCGACGACGGATGATGAAAGAGCGGAGGGAGTATTGGACGAAGATGAGGATGAAGACGAACTTGGAGACCATTACCCCATCAGGCACGCATTCCTTAACCATGAATTCTACGCTGAAGATCCAGCCGCCACTCCCTACCTCGTCGACGCAGCGGGGGGGCCTCTACACCGAGGACGAGTCGCCGTGGCACAAGCGGCTCGTTATACACCAATGGGGGAACGAGACCCAGCAACCAGGGTCGTCGTCCCTGAAGGGTTCTGGGTCAATCGAGGACCCGATTACATTCCGTTCCCGATCAAACTCCCCAACGGACCGACGGTACAAGCCTCTCACGTACAGGTTATCCAAGGAGGAGACCCCTTCATACTCGGATTAGCTCCAGGATCGGGTTTCCTTTACGGTAAACCCCTTTACGCCACTCCCCATCTCCCCAAAAACAACCGCGCTTTCATACCACATGAGGAGTATTTTATGCTCCGTGATCGACATCCCACCAATTTGTTACTAATGCGCATTGGGGACGTCACACTCACGCAGGAACTGCGCCGCTTCAGGCAGTTCGCATTCGCCGAAGACCAGCTGGAGAAGCGGATACGGCAGTTACGGTTGGAGCAGGAGATGGTAGTCCAGGACAAAAAGGACAGTCTTTACCGTTTGGAGCACGCTAACATACTAGCACGGATGGAGGATGAAGCAGAACGGATGAGGCAAGAATCGGTAGCGGATTAGTGAGGTGGGCCTCACTCCTGAAAAGGGGGTGATGTTACGGTACGGACTTAGTGACTCATCACACACGACTCATGACCGGTTATGACTATGGTCCGGCATTAGTATTAGTCATGGACTCTTACATCGTATCAGTCAGCACAGTAGTTCACATGTGATTGTGACTCATGTATGACTCATTCCTAGGATAGCGGTACTAGGGTTCGAGCTAGTTACGCTATTGGTTACCTACTATTCTAGCGGCGCTTTAAAGCCCGCGCGTATTTGTATAAGTAGTCGACTCAGAAGACCAAGAGTCTCCATCTTGGTCTTCTTCAATCCACCTTCTAAACAGTCTCTCGTCCGCCTTAGTCTTTGACTAAGTGTGCTTCCCTTAAGTGTCTTCCAAGGGACACTTCTCTTTATCCTTTTGCTGCAGCGTGTGCCGGAGTGCCCCTGTTCAGCCTGCGTTGGGTTGATACGAGATCCCCATTCGCCTAACTTTCGCTAAGTCGATTACGCCTTTCCCGAGTCCACGTCGGACTAACGCCGGTGGAGCATAACACCGTAGCCACAACCGGTACAGTAAGGGTTCAACGCGCAGAATCGTAACAACCGCGGCGACCACTACGACCACCACCGCGGCAACCGCGACCACCACCGTGGCGACGATGGCGATGCCTTCGACTCAGCCGCACCCGGGCAGTAGATAGAAAAAAAAAATGTATTCTCTATACTATGTAGTCTACAGCAATACACATGTTTTATTTTATTTTGTCAGAGTTTGCGCAAGGTTGTCTGAGGAGACGCCAAAAAAGAGGACTTACCCACTTTTCTTCTGAGAGCCCCAGCAGACACTGGACATGCACGTTGAGCAAATATATTCCGTTTTTGGCCAGCTCGTTCCTGGCTCAGCCAGGCAGAATCCATTCTCGCCCGCTCACGCGTACTCACGAGCCGGGTGAGCCCTGCCTAATCTGGTCGTTCCTAATCGAGCCTGGCTCAGCCCAGCTCAGCCAGCTCGCGAGCCGAGCTGAGCCAATTTTGGTCCTGAGCCGATGTGTCAGCTTGGCTCGGCTCAAAACAGCTCAGCTTGGCTGGCTCAGCCGATTTGAGCCGAGCCACGGCAACACTATGCATCGCTGCCAAACCGCCGGCACCACACACGTTTCTGTGTGTTCTATGAACACTGCCATGAGTGCTGTATGCTACCACCAAGCTGTGAACATGCAACTTCATCGCTTACATTTATCATAGTTGAGTTCCCCTAACTTTTAAGCTCAGTGTCAGTGTGGCTCATTCTTTTTGTTCTCCGGCTTTCTGCATTTGTCCGCGGCCTTATTGGCTCGAACAAGACGTATCTCCGACTCATACAACTACATATGTGAAGTTTTGTGTTATGCGCAAACGTGCACAACCATTTTCGACCACCTGCAACAACCCGACCTTGTCTCTGTTCCCGACCCCGCCGCACGTCTACGCACATTTATCCCTTCAAGATAATCACGTCCCCAATCACCGCGGACCTGTACGCGACGGCGCGCGTTCCGCGGACGCGTGCGCAACACCTTGCGATGCATCACATGCCCCAATACCTGTAGATGCTCTTAGACGGAGTTGGGGCTCAGGCCACTGTAACTGTAGTTAAATAGATTCCTCATAGAATAGTACAGTAGCATGGAGTAAATAGAATTCTAGTATCCCTTTGAAAAAACCCGCCATGCAACGGGTATGGGTTTTGTACGGGTACCTCAGATCTGACCCACACCCACACCCACAAACCCATATTCGGGTACCCGCATGGGTTTACAAACCCACAATATGCACTATTGCTGAGATGATATGGGGGAAAAGCGGGAAATTTCCAGATCGGCCTGGCCTTAGACGCCCAAAAAGCAAATTTTTTTAGAGACTTTCGGCCGACCCCCCCCACCTCGGGTCACGGAACCACGGCCCGGCCCCCCCTTGCACGACAATCTAGTCATGTTCATGTCAAGGCGGTTCTTCGTTCAAAGTGGTTACTTCTGTCCCTCATATTCCGGTGTCGTCGGTAGGTGCGCATTATATTCCATGGACTTCGGCAGCTGGTCTGGGGAATCATGCAGAGCTTGTTGTGACTGAGGTCCATCCCAGCTTCAGTTCAGGCACACACATGTACATTGGCACAAGGGCTGGCCGCCGCACTAGCCTCGGCGCCTCCTATTTGCTTATACAAGACTGGTCCCTGAGGCCTGAGGTGATGGGTTCTTCGTACTGGGAGGACCTTACCGTACTCTCTTCGCCCCCTCCACCGAACTCCCATCGATTCTCGTCACCACAACCTACAATCACGCCGTTCCCCCGCTCTCTGGTCGTTGTCCCTCTACGTCGTAATGAAGTCCACCGTTGTCTTATGCACCCCGTTCGATCACCTATGCATCCAGAACAAACCTATTCTCCAGCACTTTCGAAGACTTCCCAACCCAGCTTCCACATTGAAGTCCCTTATCTTTTTGTTCCTTTCCTTCTGACGTTTTTGGCGTCACACAGTCTCCCTTGTGCCCCGTGTCACCCCTGGGATTACATTCTGGTACCTCAAATACCCCTCCATGGACATCGGCCCCGCGTACATCCTTGCGTGCGTCGTCTCTTTTGCGGTGTGTTAAGTAGCAAGAGGTTACCAAGTTATCTGACAGTTCTACCTAAAAAATGGCCCAGAGTGGGCCTATGAGTCACCAAGATTCCATCATTGCTTCGTCTTACCTTTCCTAGTCCGCGGCGTTCTCAACTACGAGCCAATCCTACACCGAAACCTCTGATCACTTGTCCTTCCCCTTCACAATCCCCCAGAAACTCCCTGCGTGACTTACAAACAACGATCGCTTGCTCTGCCAGCGTGGCCCTTTCCCCAGAGCCCACTAGAGACAGCCTCGTCGCCATTCCTCCTGCCCCGGACAGTCCGAGCCTTGCTATCGCAGCATCCTCAGTGAGAGCGTACGTCGCTGGAGCGCTACTAGCACTGTACCTCCTGACCAAGAGGACGAGCCATCAACTAGGATGTCGGCTGGTTGGTCCAGTTGTATACAGTCTTGCATGGCTGGCATATTCGGCGGAGGCCAGAGTGACGGTGCTGTACCCTCCCCTCCTTTTTCGTCTGAGTTCTTAGCCTAATTAGTCACACCTGGCTGGCACAAGACATTCTTATGATGACTAGCCCATTCTTCTCCCCGCCGTACTTTGGTGACAAGCTACTCGCCAGGTTGACGGACTTTGGGGCTCGCGCGCAATATTAATTCAGACAGCTCGTGGCGGCCCACCACCAACGCCGAGGCTCCCCTCCTCTCGCTCTATCACGGTCCGGCCTCACACCTCCACATTACACCACTACTTTACGCATATTTCTCCATCTGCCTCGCGTACAAAGCAACTCCGCGCGCACCCCCGGCACGCACTACGCGAGACCATCGCATGGGCGCTCGGCGTCGTGCTCTTCGCACTCACGATACCCGCCGCGGATGTCGAGCGGGCGCAGACGCTGGGTTCTGCACGTCGTGCGTGAGGAGTGAGCTTAGCTCGCTCCAGTTGGAAGCGGAGGGGCAGGTGCGCTCTGCGTAGCTCGCGCGTCTTGCGGCAGTGCGGGACACCGTGGCGCAGCTGCTGGTGAGTGACCTGCGCCGCCGGGCGTGCGTTGGCGCGCTCTGGAACGAACCATGGATGAGGCGAGGCGAGGTTGTGGTGCCATAGGAGCTTCCTGATACGAGCTGCGCTAGCTGTGTTCAATCCGATCACATCCATTTCTTCGAGCAGCCATACAACCAACACCTACCGCGAAACAAAAGCGAGCGGTATCGTCGAACCTGCACGTGCATCCCGTAATAATTCGTTCGTGTCTACCTGTCGAGCGCGCTACCCAAGTCTTATGTAAGCCAAACATCTTTAAAACTCCCGCCAAGTCGATAAGAGGCTTACGGCGTTGACACAGAAAACAAGCTGCATACTTTAGATTTCCGTGTTCTTTGTTCTCCTGCTTGGCACTAAAGTCCTTAGCTTGTTCGTTTGTTTCTGTGCCCAATGTAATCCGACGTCTCGTCCTCCGTCATTCCTTTTTCCCGTTGTCTGTCAATCGAGGCTGTCGACCGAGACTAAGGTTAATCGACGTCTAACAGCGAAGATAATTCCCAGACGCCAGGCGTTTTGTGGGCGAGAATTTGTGCCTGTATTTTAAAGCCCAAAGGATATAGTAAGAAGTAGGCACAGTGAGCGCTGCAGATGATGCAGCTCCAATACTGTTTCGGAGGTCCAATTCCAGAACAATTATGCGTCTAAATGCCTATTCTAGTCGCATGTCTTCCTTGTTGCGGGTGGCAACTCTCTTTCCTGTGGGTTCAGGGCTTGCCCATCTAACGCGTGGAGAATACATCTCAGGGACTCGAGAAATATTAGCGACCCTAGTTCCCAAAACTTGGATGTGATCCGCGGCTTGCTTCTTTTTCGTCCTTGTTTCCTCGAGGTAATCGCCAAGAAATCAATGAAATCATCCGCCGCCCTGGGAAGAGGTAGCCCCACTCTCGATCTTTCCGGAGCCACGAGGTAGCGTACACGTAAAGATACGACTGCTAGGAGGGATTATCGCATCAGCGGGCCGACGAAAGAGTTTGCACTTGCAGCCTACACCAATGGACAAAGTCTCAGTGGTACAACCTGTGCGGTGTTGCCGCTGAGTGAGAGCGCTTTGGTGATCGAAACACAATCATGAGGAGAAAGGGGGACGAGGCGATGCAGAGACAGAAGGTAGGACCGAAGAAAGCGTGAGTATAACGTAAGCTTTCTGGAAGGACGGAGTAGTGCACGGAGGGGTAGCAAATGGGCAGGGACGGTGGCAATGAGGTAACAGCATGGGACTGGGCGCTTCAGTTGCCAGTGGCTGCACGGGACGAACCTGGGTCACCAAGTCGGCCAGGCCAAGCAGGGCATTGTATGCATTTGTCCATAAAGAGGCAAAGAAAAGGCGCCGAAAAGGGTGAGATGCTAGAAATGGGAGAAATGGCCCCGTAGAATTGGTGACCCGGTCAATGATAGGAAGGCCAGTGAGTGATTGCCATGAGGCATATAGGAAAGAGGGAAAGTGGTCCGTAGAATTGGCAGAACGGTGATCAGGACGATTATAGGAAGTAAACGACCCAGGTGGTCATCACATGTCAGGCCATCAAGTTCAAGAACGATGGACCCAAATGAGGGAAAAGGAAAGAAAAAGAAAAAGACCACGATGAATGAGGGTGCCCAGTTCTGAGAAGCCATTACAGTCGAGTATGCGCCATTCATCCGCGCCGTCGGTGGGAAGTCATCGAGCGCTTACTGTCATGGTGAGCACCCAGTGGCACTGGCCAAGGCACTGGCACCTATGTGATAATCCCGTCCCGACACTCCATGCGCTTCATCAGATTACTGAAAGCCTTGAACTAGATGCCGAACTTTTTTCACGAGAAAATGGCATACTGCCGCGTAATCAAGTGGGAAATCCCAAGTGCCAGTATTCTTCCTCCCACGATCATCAACGGCCAGATGTACTGTCAGGTGCTTCGTGCTTGTGTCGGCGTGGAGCGCTACATGTTTGCCTTGAGGCTACGAGCGCTCTAGTTCTCGTTCGTAAGCCAGGGTCTCCCGTGCCAATGCGCCTAAGCGAACGAACTCCAAGATCTGCCATCGGGGCGTGTCTGGCACTGTCTGCCAATGCGTGATCCTTGGAAGAACTATTGATTATGATGGCACGACTGCATAACACATAACATAAAACCTAAGGAGGGGTGGCATCACCCCTGGGATCTCAACACTTATCTGGTGTGCCGCAGCACACACCTCAGCAGATCATGGATCAGCATCGCCGCTCACCACTACCAGAAGCAACCGTCCGATGTCTCCCCAAGTCTTCTAGTAATCCCGTCTTTGCGGGTGACCCAGGGCTTTACGCACAGCTACGGGGTCTTCTCGTGCCAGACGTCACCGAGATTTCGACTGGGAGCGATAGCTGGAACATCTCACCATTTCTGTCGACGATGCAACAGCTCGGAAATGGGCTCTACCATCCAATTGTTGGTCAAGTGAGTCTCCTATCTATGTGTTTTTAGCGCAGAATTTAACGTCTTGACGCACAGGAGGATAGGGTGTATGATCCTCTTCTTGAGCATTCCTTGGATCATCACGCAACACTCTCCCAGTCAGTCTGGCCTGAGGTCCGTATAGCATAGTACTCAGGATAGCGTAGCTTCTCCCTCACAGATGACCAGATGACGGACGACTGCCGGGCCTTTACAGACATTATAGCCAACTCGAATTACCATGAACGCTTTATGACACTGGAAGAGGAACTTTCGATAACGCCGTTTGGTGCGGTACCTCAAGAAGCCATACATACACATAGCGAGGGCGATCACCTAGGTGAGCTACTGGCACGCCGCCTTTTCATCCGATATAATGTCGGATAAGCAGCTGATCCCAACCTAGTGGTTTCTGGCTCAGAAACCCTTTCGCAATTACGTACCCAACGAGGCGTGAAGGTAGAAAACACGACCAAGAAACCGTATAAATGCAATTCCTGTAGCCTCAGTTTCACCCAGCGACAAGGCCTAAAGAGGCACAGCCAAGATAAGCATGAGCCCAAGCAGGGCTGTAGCTTCTGTGCACAGTTTACATGGTCCCAAGGACGCCGTTATGTTTACCGGAAACACCTTCAAGAGGAACACCCTGGCGTTGTATCGCCCTCACTTGATGCAGCTCCAGTTGCACGCAGACGAGGCATCAACCCAGAGGGTCGGAACTCCCGTCAAAATTCTGTCGTTCATCGCAGTAGCTGAACGTCAGGTTTAAGTTCGGCGGAGTTTGCAGAACAGGGTTACAGAACCAGCTAGTTTTTTTGTTTCTGTGTCTATGGTGGAATTCTTAGTATGTTGTATGGTTGACGAGTACACAATGGGGCCCTGTGATGGGCACGAACCAATATGTAGTACTGCGACTGCATTCAACCTGCCGTGATTTGCTCTCTTCTGTTACGTTAGTGACTTGGTTCTGTGGATAGGGTATTTACGCAAAGCGAAATCTGATTTCAAAACCACGCATTGGCAACCTTTCAACTCAGCTTGTAACTCAGGCTGGTGTGGTCGCTCGCGATTATTACAAGGCAAAAAGGATAACGTTTATGGTGTTGATGCCCCTCCTTCCCCTTCACGGCCCCAACTTCAGTTCACTCGACCGGGGCACTTGTGACGACTCTTCCTCCCGCCACACACTATCGCTGCCGGCTCCATTTCAGCACAGCACTTAAAAGACTCGAATCATAACCAGAGGGAAAGTGTATCGCAATTGTTGGCAATTTTGGCTGGTCACACTATGATTACGCACGTCTCTACCAGTGGCACTCTGTGAAAAACGGAGACGGGACATACTAAAAGTGCAGCGACAGGGTTTTGCTGTGGCGGCCCTATAGGGGAGCTCAACAAGGTATTTCTCGAGGGCGGTGCTGACGTTCCTTCAATTGCGGGTGAGAAGGAAGGTGAGTAGATTACTTTTGGCCCGCTGACTGCGGGGGACCCCTGCCACCAGGTGGGTGGACGATAGCGCGGCTATAGGAATAGGAACCGGTAGGCGCGAATCTCTTTCTTCTACAGAGTTCCCTCACCGAAGCTCTATCTTTCTGAGAATAGTCGAGGCTACCCCCCCAACATCTGATGGCGGTGGCGCTCCGCATGTCTGATGCTCTTCTGTCGATATACCGTAAGAATAAAACATGTCGTTTGTTCAATGGTCGCATTCCAGCTTCTTTTCCGCCCTCATGTGCTTCTGATCGTCCCTGGTAATCCGTCCCATCAAGTGGCGGCTCTGGTGCCAAAGGTAGGACATCTCCCTTTTTTTACTTCACCGGATCGTCTCTCGACCCGAGGGCTGGATGACCGTGTAATGTACGGAGGAGAAACGGTTTCGCCGCAAGATTTTACCAAGTCGAATGATGTAGTCCTATTTCTTCCCCGAGCCGTCAAAATATGTGGCGGGACCAATAGCACTCCTGCTCTCATCTCGTGTAGGGGATGCCCACCCACATGCCTGTGGTCCGCACTCTGACGCCCCCAAGAGTCAAACTCATCGTATACCAACTCATTAACAGCCGAGTGGCCACTGTCCACGGTCGCTCGTCACCGTCAAGAACAGCGGTGCTGCAGCAGCATAGATAAAGATCCACGCTACAGGTGAGTCCTGAGGGGGTGCGGGTGAGCTGGTAAGTGGTGGCGCGTGTATTACCAGTCGAAGGGTACAAAATCATTACGACTACCGGGAGATTTGGTAAAAACCGGTGAACACGAGTCTCGGCCCAATTGACAGATGACTTCTGGAGAGCGCTCTTGGATTGAATGGATGAACAATCTGAAGAGGCTCATCAGACCTCGGCTAGTAGCTCCAGACCTTCGTGGAGGTGCGTGGGCCGGGCACCGCGGGAGTTAAATTATGACCACTTTTGTAAAGTATAAACCTTGCTCTATTTTGGTGGCTGGACGGAATATTATCATTCACCTCAAAAACAGGGCCGAAAACCGTGAGCCCATGGCCTCTTATCTGGAGACGCTCGTAAGCCGATGTGCCTCCTGGTGGGCCTATCATGATGGAGGGAAAGCGGAGCAATTGTATTACCTCATGGGCCGACGGGCCCGCCGCGCCTTTTGCGAGCATTGTCCGTGACATGTAGCATATGGGTTATTTCGTCGTGACCACCTCGACAACACGCAGTCGAGCAGTCACACAGCTATGCGATGCGCGATGTTCAGATGGACCACTATAACCGCCATGATTCTTTTCAGAGGGGAAAGGTAGTCAAGGCACGCAGTACACGGTTTCGGCGAAAGGAAACTCGCGTCGATCCCACCCAGAGCACCAGAACGTCACGCAACAACTGCAACATCATCCCACTTAGGTCCTAGCGACCTCAGGCTCGAGCGGGTAAATGTCTCGGAGTTACTGCATTCACCTCACCATTCCACGGCGCTCTGGACCAATTTGAAGACGAGGAAGCTACACCTACTCCGAAACTTTGGACCACTTTGTTGTCTCGTCTCCCTTCATGATTGTCCTGCAGCTCCCGGCGTACAAACATAGCATCGTCGTCACAGCGCCCTCAGTGGATGCAGATGGAGTGCTAGTATGTCCGAACGATGACAGCGATCCATCGTGCCGGCTTTTCCAGCAGGTCAGACCAGGGTCTCGTGTAGCTGGTGCACACCACGACGGGCCAGAGTAATTGCCCTACTTGTTGCAGTGGAGAGGATTGCTTGCGCCAGTGGTTTTCTGAGTAGTGCAGCACGAAGAACTGCGAGAGCTGAGAGCTGGGCGAGTGTGTTTGACGCGGCAAGTCGAATTGTTACACATGTGTGCGTCACAACACGTCTCTCTTTGCTCGTGGTGACTGACCCCGCATCATCTATGGTCTGCATGTATCGTGCGCAGTCGCCTTTGTCACGGATATGGTGGGATTTAGTCAGAGTCGGGTGGATGCACACGCGGGCTCGGGAGTACACAAAACCCCTCATCTTTTGTTAAAAAAAAAAGTGGGATGAAGGCCAACCCCTCCGGCCCCCCGCTCGCAGAAGTCAAGCCACCCAACAAGCCAACACTGGCGAGAGTTGCATAAGTTCGGGGTTGCCACTTGCAAGTTGTTCGTAGCTCCCGGTGCGTCCCATCCAACGCCAACGCGCCTACCTCCGCACCTGGATACCTGTTACGTCCCCGCGAATGAAGCCCGCGGACACGAACGCCAGGCACATACGATGGGCGCTAGACAGACGTGCCGGCATTTGGCATCGCGCTCTCTCCGCATCGTCGTTTGACCTTCGCTCATGCTCAACACGCCCTCGGCTCCCAAGCGCACGCCCAGTCGCCGGGTCTCCCGCATCGAGCTTGGTGAGTGAGCCTGGTCCCGCCTCCATAGATGAGCGCGAACCCGACCAGGAGGCAGAAAGTGAAGTGGACGTGCCGTGAGCGATTTTCGCTTCCAAGCGCGCATTGATGCGCTGTCAGACGAGGCGTGGTGACACCGTGGTGTCCTACTGCACCCGTTCTCACACATCACCGCCGATGTCTGCGCGCGGCGACCTCTACCGGATCACCTGTTCCCAGCCCGCGTTTTCCTCGTTGGGATAACAGTCGGCGCCGGCCGAGGGTGCGACGGTCCGAGAATTAGTAAGCGTTAGCCACACCAAATACGTGAGTACATACGGTCCGGTCGGACTAGGAAATATGGGGGTCCACGCTCTCCTTTCTACCATACTACATCTCCCCGTCAACCGGAGACCTCTAATACATCTTATCTCTTTATTTCAAAGCCTCACACCTACCGTTGCGTAGGAAAGCTGGTAGGGGTTTCCAAAAATAAAAACAAAAATGACAGCATTCCTTGTTTGGACGATTGCATGCATCACTCAAGCCATTCTTCGAGCTGACAGACATTGTGGTCGCAGCCATGTGCACAAGATTTGACCCGGACGACTTATATATTGCTAAGCAAGCGATAACTACCTCCAAAACGGTATGCAGCACCTGAGTTGCTCCTAACAGCGTGCATCGCCAACCAAACGCCTCTCCCCTGGCGCGCCATCCGACACCAACAGCACCGCCCACTCCGCAGCTGCCTCTGCACTAGTAGCTGCCTCCACAAATGCCACGACCCTGCAGACGAGGCCGCGTTCATGAACACCATGAACGTTCTACAAGCGGGAGTTGGAAATCTCGGCATTCGGAGTCGTCCGACCTACCGTTCCGCGCTGCCCGCGAACGTGGAGGGCCGAGCGTGCCTGCAGGCGCATGTCGTGCGCAAGGAGGAACAGGAGGAGTGCGGCGCGCAGCTCGTGCGTCTCACGGTGGCACGGAATAGTCGTGGTGAGTGACCCTTGCCACAAGACTCTGTTGATCCGTACATACCTGTCAAGTGCGCCACCTGAATTTGGTGAAAACCAAAACTCTCGCCAAGTCGACGGGAGGCTTTACGGCGTTGGCACAGGAAATTGGCTACAAGAACATATGGTGTTTGGTAATCCTCTGTGCAAAATATAATTCTGCATCATGTCCTACGTCATATCTTTGCTTCTTATTGTTATCCATCAATAGAGGGTCTGAAGAGATAAGAGAGCCCCCTTCTTGGCGCTCTATCAATGGCGATGAAGCTTGTGAGAGCCTGTACTGGTACCGAGAAGCACCTCCAGTGACTCCGCTCGCCCACAAGTCACAGTGCGGTAAGGAACTGAATACAAGCGAACGCCACTGTTACCACCGACAGTGAAGTGCCAAGTGTATCGGACGCCCATGATGGCCAGTTCGAGAACACTGCATACCCTGTGATTCGGGTTGCGCCTCCGAGATTACGAGCCCACCTTGCGCCCGGTGTCTTTCATGCTCCTGACAGGGACGATCTGAACTCTGAACTAATTCAAATCTTTCGTTTTCAAACCGGCGTTCTAGCTCAGTGCCAGTGGTATCCATTTCTTATTATTAATCCATTACTTTTTGCTTTTGTCGAGCACAATACCTCTATTTTTTTTAACAAATATGTGTTCTTCCTGCCCCCGCCCTCGCTCACTCACAAGAGCGATTGGTTTCATCTCATCCTTCATCTCATCAGCCATCATCATTGTCATATCATGCCTATGACAGTGTGAATCTCCCCTCAACAGGTTCCTCACCGTGATTGGGCGTGATCCAAAGCGGTTGGCCGCTGATATTGAGCATATATCCACGACACAGAGCAACGACCAAAACATGTTTCTGTGGTGAAAGACCCCAGCATGAGTTGCCGGAGCTTCAGGATTGGTAGCATGAATTGATATTCGAAATAGTCTCTCCCCAGGTCAAAAAGAGCCTATTGCTTTTTGAATTCAGTATGGCCATTAATCGATATTAATTATCGACGCTTCCCTCGGGCTTCAAGTTATAACAGGGGACCGCAAAGTGCTCACCATTCAAGCAGTCGCTAGTTACAACTTGCCGGGTCTTAGTCACGGTTGGATTTGATTGGGTGCCTTTGTTCCAACTTTCCAACGCCACTTTCTTTTTCTCAAAACCCCCAGCGCCACTTTCGGTCCGGTTTTTCCTTCCTTCCCCCAAACTGGTGTCTGACTTTCTGGCGCTGGTTCATGACCAAATGCAATGTCGTCCTTGTCCCCCCCCTTTTTTTAAATCGTCATTCAAATGCCATCGTTCTGGACTTTATCGTATGAGAAATACCTTTCCTTTATTGTCTGCCTCTGTCTGGGGCTTCTCTGCGCCCAGAATTACCTATCATTGGATATGTACCCACGTGCGTGGTTCGCCCTCATCAATCTTACTCTGTGAACGCGCCGTGCAGTAGTCTCTCCTCTACTGTAGGGTTTGGCAAGGCCTCAACAAGTCAGACTTTAGTGTCACCTCATCCGACTGACAACGCTCCAAAGTGAAGAAACACCACTATTGGAACAATGGCGGTATCATCTTGGGAGAGGCTGTGACCCATTCATTGAGTCTGTCCCAATGTGGTCACACTACTACTATCACATTTCAAGAACCATGCCACGACAGGCGCAACACCCATGTAGTGGCCCACATATCAAACAAAGTGAATGAAGTACGAAAGATAGGAAGGGGGGACAGATTAACCCGATCACATTTGCGCCTTTAGGCATTATTGTTCAGGTAAAGGGCAAACCCGCCAGTCTGCTGGTAACTCGTACTCGGAGGGTGAAATACTAACGTGGACGCTTCAGAACAAATATGCGGTTGCGACTGCAAGTTATCCCGCAGTCGACGTGCTGTCATGGCGCCTGTTCCTCCACTAGCTGCCACCGGATCCTAGGATCTGCCAGCTGGGATTAGCACCTGGAGTGTTATTTTCAAATAGGCGACCGGCGTGTAAAATGTTGGAAATATGCCCGAAAGTACTGCGCGCTTCAACGGGCACCAACTAGCATATCTAGTCACCGGACATGATGATGCTCACGACGGCCAATCACCAATTTCTTAAAATGGGCCCGAACTTAGCTTCTGCCGGAGAAACCGACATCTAGCATCGCCTGCAGAAGGCCAACTACATCAAGTACTGGTATAATTCCTCCCATAATCTGATAAGACGGTAGGGTTTCTCGTGGTCGTGCCAAGGCAGGACCCCATTCCAGCGCCCTGGGGGCTCCAGCGCTCAAAATCTAGTACGTGGGAAGTGAGAGCCACCTGTGCCAGCTACCAGGTCCCGGTGCGGGCGCTCCAAGTTTGTCATCTAGGTGTCTGCACAGGCTGAGCACCCCTCCGTATTCATCACTGAATAAAATAAAAACCAAAGAGAATAGAACCAACCCCGAGGCCGTAGCTCTTTTCGTCTATCTGGTGTGCCACAGCACTCACCCTAGCAAATTATGGACCAACATCGCCGCTCACCACTTTCACAAGCAACTCTCCAAGGTTCTCCCGGGTCTTCATGGGACCCTGTTCTCACCAGAGGGCTAGGGTTTTCCACACAATTGCGGGGTCTCCTCATTCCAGGAACTGGCATCGTCCCCGGCAATGGTTGGAATAGCTCACCACTTCCGTCGATGACTCATCGGGATGAAAATGAGTTCCATCCTCCAACAGTTGGTATTCTCGTGGGCCAATGTAGATCTTTAAACAATTGACACCCGCACAGATGGACACGACAGTGAATTCGCGTCCCCTACTCAGGAATTCCCTGGATCATTACCCAACACATTCCCCATCAGATGAGGTCCGTACAACATGCGTACTCAGGATACTGTCGATTTTCATAACGTCGTCTGGTTATCAGACCTCGGTGGATAACGTACACCAATGGCCAATCGTGTCTCTATGTTCCTTCCGAGACGTTTTTCCTGGACCGCAAACGCCGGTCGATGTACCGGACGAACAGTTTGCGGTACAGTCAGACCCTATGGCCGACAGGACCCTGCGGGCCCATTTTCCACGTTTTGATACTGACTCACCCCGGTCTTGTGAGTGGATCGTCAACACGGCGCGAGTTACATACCATGACTGATCAAACATGGTATTATCGGTGGATCTTCCCCTCACAGACGACCAGATGATGACAGAACTCTGGGTCATCACGGACGTCGTAGCCAACTCGAGTGACCACGAGCGCTGTACGACAGAGTCACAAATACCAATGATACCGTTTGGTGCCGCGCTGTTACAGCCAGAGGACCGTTCCTGTTCACCGACATCCTTCACCCACTCGACAGGCGGTGCCATGAGGCTTCGTGTAATGTCTCAAGAAATAAATCGAGCCTCAGGGACCTATAATGAGGGTGATCACCTGCCGAAAGGTGCGCTACACAGCCATACTTGTTCTTTCATCCGCGATATGATGTCGGATGAGAAGCTGATCCAGACATAGTAACTTCTTCTCCAACACCCCTTTTGCGATCATTTACCCCACGGGATCAGAGGATGGGGGTAAAAGAGAAACGGTATCAGTGCGGTTCATGTTACGTCAGTTTTGTTCAACGTCAAGGTCTTACAAGGCACAGTAAAGATAAGCACAAGCCCAAGAAACGGTGTGGCTTCTGCGCGGAGTTCACGTGGCCTCAAGGTCGCCGTTACATTTACCGAAGACACCTCCGTGAGGAGCACCCTGGCGTCGTATCGCCGACTCCGATTGCGCGCAGACGCCGGGTCAATTGAAGGAGTAGCGCTTCGCCAACTTTCTGTCGCCTGTCGCGCTAGGTGAATGTAGGATTCAAGTTTGGCTGAGTTTTTACTTCTAATCATTATGGTGACGGTGAGGCTCGCGGTGATTCAATTGCGGGTAAGGTACTAGTAGTTTCAAGTTAGTGGCAGCTACTGTACTACTAGTGTTTACACGTGCCCGGGCCGGGTCTCGCCCTATGACCACTTTCGGCCCGGGTTTGCCATAGTTTTAATTGACCTTCCTCTGTGCTTCTTTGTGGCTACTGTAGTTCAAGTTTCTATTGATCCATATGGTAAGGCATATCACCTTCGCCAGACTCCATGCAAATTTAAATCTGGGGCGTTTCAAGGATGAGACTGCCTTGTCTTTGGCTGGTGAGCTGGTCGCGCGGCCACTGGCAACTTAGCGGAGCAGCATCCTTGCTAATCTTCCTCGCACTCATGATGCCCATGCATACCACCCTTCAGACACTGCCTGTTCCCATACTGTCTAGTGATCTTAGCGCTAGGGTGGCGCCCTCCCTGATGCGCCCCCCCATCGGCTACACGTTCAGCGGCTCTCCGGTCTAGTGGGGGCGCTGCGCATCCATTTGCATTGGTATTTTGGGGAAGGGCTGTGGTCGGTCCGGTCCGAGTCGATCAACCCTACCATTTTGGCAGCAGTCCTTCCCAAGGTCGTCCCATCCTTGATAATCCAGTCCTGGTTGCGTCGAGTGTGTTCTCCGTCGAACGTTGTCGCTGTACTTATCCCCTGTTCTCTGGCGACGCGCGCAGGTACACTATATGCCATGCACTCCAACAATTAGTCTAGGAGATCATGCGTTCATGACTAGCACTGTGGTTTATCCTAGCCTCACTTCAGGCACTTATTACGATAGTGCTAGGGTTCGCCGCACTACTACCACGTCCACCTGTACCTTAACCTTCATTTGCTCCTTTTCCCTGGATTATCCCTGGCGTGATGTTGCCCCTTCCCCCGAACCCCATTATTTTTCACCGCCACAACCTAAGACGTTGTCGTCTCCTAGAACCCATGAGCCAAAGACCCAGAAAACTATTCATACTCCCCCCTGCCTCGTGGGTTTTATCTCCCCCGTATCTCAAAACCGGTTTTCGTCTCACCCTTCGCATCCCCGGAAGGTCGTCCATCGTCATGGCAATTAATTCGGTTCAGTCACCTATGTATCCAGTACAGCTACATTCTTCCCAATCCTTCCCCAGCAGTGAAGTCCCCCGTCTATGAGGACACCAGTTTTACTCACGTAGTCTTCACCTCTCTGTCCTACGGCGCTCCAGACCAATTTGGAGTGATTCACCGCTCTTCGTGGTACCAAACTCGAGAGTACGTTTGGCTCCCGAGTCGTAGACAGCGCCAGAGCTACTCATGGTGGCCCACACTACCATATCCGCCTCTCCGCTTCGCTCTCATGTGCGCTGTCCGACGCCCAGAGCACAGCGCACTGGCACCCACCTGCGTACAACCCACATACGAATCAGCCACGAATCCGCACGCCTGGGACGTACGACGGGCGGGAGCCTGAGACCGACGCGTGTGCGCTCAGCAACATACATTTCCTTCCGACCCGCTGCTTGCACTGGACATGCTGCCGGACGTGGACGCTAAGCACGTGGGAAGTTTCTGGGTCCTATGTATCGTGTACGGGGAGTGGGCCCAGCCTTCCATGGCGAGCTCATGCGTCTCGCGGTGGTGCGGAACGTCACAGCGCAATTGCTGGTGCGCCCCCTCGCTGCCGGGCACTGGTTGGTGCGATGTGGGACAGTGGGATGAATCGTAGATGAGGCAGGGCGAGCCTGTGGTGGCCTATGAGCCCCTCATTCACGCCAGCTCAACATTTCCACATGCGGCATTAATCCATTCGACTTTTCAAGCGCTTTTCGTTATTTTTTGTTGATTCCCCCACCGAATGAATACTGTTTACCACTCACTGCAAATCCAAAAACAAGCGACGCCGTTGAACTTTCACATGTATCTCCCAATACATAATTATACATTCGATCCTGGGCTGTACGTCTATAATAAACCGTCGAATACACCACACAAATTTAGTGTAACGGGGCATTTTAAAATTCCCACCTTGATTTCCACTGAGTTTTCCAGCACTTGATACAAGGAAAACAAGAGGAAAAAGAGAATAAGTGCGAAACAAAGCAATTATATAAGAATAACTTTTCCCGTTCGGATGTCCTCTCAGGTTGTTCTCCTACTCTTGGCTGACAGTAGCTTGTTTGTTTTTTTGTGTGCAGAACGGCGTCTAGTCCTTCATCATTCTGTGCTTCAAGTTCGCAACGGTATCCAGCATTTACTGTATCTAAGGTCATCGATGTCGGGGCAAGTGCTGGGGTGACACACGTCAGTTGACACTTGTAAAAATCACCACTACTCGGCTATCCGGAGATAAGGAGAAGTCTAATACCTCGATAAGGTAGTTATGAGAGTACTATGCTCAGTAAGCTGGTGATATGTATGGCACGAATGATGCTGTACACGTAGGAACAAACGGGACAGGAGGATACTGAGAACGGTGCGGCGGCGTATTTTAACGGTTTTAACCTTCTTAGGTGAGTTCCAGAACAAACACGCGGCCGCACGGGGAAACTAATGTAGTACCTCCAGGAGCTGGTTCTCGTGCCCATGGGGACCAGGGGGGCATGTCTACTGGGCACTTGTGCTCGAAGCTTGGCTCGAAGGCTGTCCAAGAGCGCAGGGTAGAATAATACATAATACTTGACAGGGTCTCACAAGGTCTCGCCATCGGCGTTGGCTCAAGTGCTCGAGCCTGGAGACAGTATGAAATATGGCCTCGCTTCCAAGCTGCATGCACGAAGAGTCCTGATTGGCCTTACGGCACCTCAGATTCGCGTACCTCGCACTCCGGCGAATACTCCGGCGTTTCACAATGTAGTTAATAATGATAATTGGCGCTAAATGTCCTACCTGATACTGTACTGCTGTTGTCACTGTCCTGTATGTGTTCTCCCCTCTAGGGAATTGGGCCGTCGTCTCTACTGATGTTTAGCGCTCCAACAGTGCCAACTGGCTGCTGGCACGACTCGGAGGTAATTCTATAAAATCATGAAGCCTCTGAGCCTGGGTGGGTATCGCCCACCTTGGAGACTTCTGCTGGCAACGATTCTTCAGACCATAGACTTAGTGGTTTAACACTCACAGATACTGGCACAATGGGTGGCGACCAAGTCGATCTATCTTCAGATGAACCCGGGCTTCTTGTTTTTCCAGCAAAGAGTAACACGTGCCCTCGTGAGGGTTACGCAAAGTCACAACCACAAGTGCCGGACGTACTGCCGTTTTCTCACATCCGGGCTGGCGTCCTTCAAAACTCTCATCAAAACTACTCAGAGGTAACTCAGGTCCATCGAATATCCGAGGATATCTACTAATGATCGTGGGTAACAAGATCTATCCCCATGGATTCTGTCTACCAGTCCAGCCGTGTCTCGGCGAAAGCAATTATGAATACACTACAAGCCCTCTCGATGACAGGAAATTGAACACCCGTTCCACTGGCGGTGACACTGGTCTCCTCGGCTCATTGACCGGTACAATATATCTCGGCCAGCGGATCGAAATGGTATGGTTACCCTCTGGTCGTGTTCGTGTCCCTGTCTGACATGCCTATCTAGGCCGAACACTCACCGCGTTTTTGTGAATGTGCCAGTATCGGTCTTCTTGATCCAAACGACGTGCTAGTAGTACATACCTGTCACCCAGGTGTGGGTTCAACCACTGGCTTTCGTTATGACGGGGAAACAGTCGACGTTCTATCAAGTCAAAGACACCATCGCGGATTGTCTGGAAACCTCCGTCCTCCGATCGAGAACAAGTTGAACGACTGCGGCTTTGTACTTCCTCAGAGAACGCTACAGGACCAAGACCTCCCAAGCCTAGGTTCTGCTGACAAGGGAGTATTTGGGTTGTCATCGTCATTTTTTCCCCAAGAAATCTCCAGCTCGCTCAAGACACAAGGCCAATACTTGGGGGAACTACCGTCCATCAGGAATAGAGGCAGGTACTTGTGCGAGATCTGTGGTGATGCATTCGCACAACCACAGGGAGTCAGACGACACCACCTAGAGAAGCACGAGCCGAAAACATGTCCTCACTGTCATACATTCAAATGGGCTCGCCTTTACCTGTTCAAAAAGCATCTCAGGGAGGCGCATCCTTATGAAGATACCAAGGCGGCCACACTGGACAGGGCTAGGCGTGACCGTCGAAAAAGCGTCACCGCCAACAGAGCTCGGATCCATTCATGTTCCACACTTCGAATCCACCGCGAGCGAAATCATTGCGGGGATACTACTCGGCGACAGATGACGTTGCCTCCACTTGCAGGGCCAGAAACAAAACCTGCATCGACCCTAGAACCCCAGGCGGAGATCCTCAACATTTTTGATGACGACGCGAGGGATGGGGCTTGCGTTATTTGCGGGACGCGGACCGGGCCCGGCCGGTTTTCCACTGCCGCACTGGGGTTGTGAGGAAGCACGACACATCGCGATGACAAGGCTGGTTGTCACAGGACGATTTCTCTTTCCCTCTACTATATTTCTTCAGGACTTTATACGCATCCACGTAAATGTTGTTTCTGGAAATGTTTTAGCAATCCGATATTCTTGGGTGTATCTTCTTGACGTAGACACGAAGGTGTTTATAACGACCATGAGGGAGGCTGCATGCTCCGTCAATCCTTTTGTCTTCCTTATATCCCCAGAATATAGTGGAACTGTTAGACACGACACGCCTTGAGGTTAACAGTCGTCTGCACACCTTCACATTTACAAAGGAGTAAACACTAGCGGCTACTGGACACCAAGTTCATGGCTCTGGGATTTCAGATTCACGTGAAACCTCTCACGCTACTCTCACGATCTCAAGTGACTTACATATCAGAGCTAAGTGAACAAACTGTGCCTTTTGCGCTTCCTTCAAAGTACGAGAAGGTGCACATGGAGAGATAACCGCAGTAGGTGTAGGGTCGTGTATCAACACTTGTGACATGACCTTATGGCGGAGAAAACGGGGTACAAATGATATTCAACTGTCCGACCAGTACGGGACTCACCAAACACTGGCTGTAATTGAATTGGAGGGTACTGAATCTCTACAGTATCTTCTGATCATGGTAAAAAGGCTATGGATTAACCTTTTTCAGCAAACATTTTCTATCTCACCGTATTGTAATGCGATACCTCGATGCCAGTGAATCCACCCTTTTTTGTACTTCTTCGCTCGTTCTATTCATGCTCTTGTTGCGCTTGTGATCAAACTCAAACAAGTGAGCTTGCAAGTGAGAATGCTTTAGCTAGGCGATTTGTCGTGGGTCAAACGCCTACGCATCGGAGCATATTTGATTTAGCTATGGCAGGGAGTGGCCCTGTGCCGGCGAACCACCACTTAACACCCACATTATCCCTTTACGACCACAGCAATGTCAGCAGCCTGGGTGATGCCTACTGTATAACAGTGGTCCCCCAAACGGACATCTCTCGGTGAAGGCTATCTGCTGGTCCTTAATGATGGGGCCCTCCATGAGTCAATCTTGTGCATGCCCGGGGTTCGGGTAGCATCGGTGAGCTCTATACAAACCTGTGCAGAATTTCCCACACTCCTTGCCCCCTTTTATTCTACGGGCTGCGATGTGCGTGGTTTTAACGTGTTCAAAGTCTTATTTTCAACTGTCAGAACAAAAACCTTAACGATTGGCACGAATCCCACGATCCGAGCACCTTACTTCCGAAGATAATAAGTACGTATGTGAGAGAAAGTCGGAGAAACGGACTGTATCCTCGTGTTGTATGACGTACCACTGTACTGGTACACTTCCATGCCGAGTCGTCCTCGGCAGCCCATCGACCCGAGCCGCTCACACCTGTCGGATTCAAGGTGTATTTCTGCAGAGGGTGTATGGCTGCAACAGTTAAGGGCAATTGATCTTGCTTGGTGTCGAGTGTGGAAAGGATTTGAGTACCAAAGCGAGTGTGGACGGCGGACGCCGCTTCAGACACGACCGGATGACCCCGAGATACCAGATCGAGTCTTCCGAGCCGCCGATTTTCAACCTCGATCCAAGCCTTTACGGCGCCACCAGGACCGGCCACCAGTAGCTTGAGCTTTGTGGTCGTTGACGTGTTGACACTGAGTTACCAACCATCCCCTTACCTTCAACCCTCTCAGTGTATCCTAGGTGGGTGAACCTCTTCTCTCCAAACCTGTACAGAATCGCTGCCGCCCTGTCATGACCTTCCATTTCCGCATATCATCTCCGCCCTTTGCCCAATATTCGTCCATGGTTCTTATCGTAAACACCACACCAAATCTAAATGTGGACCCCACTCCAGTGGGCCGTTTTGGTACTCTTGGCTTTCACCCAAAACCTTGCTGGCACTGATGCACAGACACACCCTGGGTGGTATATTTACGTAGCAGCCTAGGTGTCCGTGCGAAGGTGAGTCACGGTTATGTCGACAGGGCACCACGAGGCAATGATCCGGTTTTGACAGAATCAGGAATCGATAAAAGTCTAAGACTCGAGGCTCCGAAATTCGACTTTCCCCTGGGGCCTTCCTTTTACCCGACTTCTTTTTTGAATCAACTTTCCTCCGATCTCGTAAGTCCGTGAGAACAGTAAGTGCCACTGGTAATACAGGTGCCGATTCTCGTCCCCACTTATCCTCCAATGTCAACTCGGTGCCAGCATGCTTATGCTCGCGGTATTAAGTCAAAAGAGTTAGGGTGGTTCGATCACATCAGGGTCATTGTACGAATTCCTGACCTTTCTATGAAATCAGTTGGCTATCGCGTAAGATGGCTGCGGCTTCTTCCTGATCAGCGTTGTACTGTACTGGTACGAGGATAGGGTCGTCTCGGTTCTTGGGTCTATTGGCAAAATAATTTTATTACGCATCTTTCCATGTTCTTATGGAAGCTTACGGAGTTCTCTCGATATCAAGCACGCCAACTTCTACAGCCGGGGGATTGTAACCCATGGGACAGTAAATGGCGCCATCCAATTGTTTGTGACGACACTCCTGTGACACCTTACTCACCTTCTCGTCTTCCCTACGGCATGGGGGATTCAGGCGGAAGGCAAAACCCGTTTGGTAAATAAGCTTTTTGTTCCTTGAACACGCGCATCAGGCGACGTCGATAAGGCGGATGGCGCCAGGGAGCCTGGTTGTGCCAATCCTTGACTCGGACACCATGCATTGCAAACGTGGGGATCAGATCCGCCAATCCGACCTGGGCGAAGTCCGTCGAAGGCGATCGAGTTGAATGTCAAAAGATTCTGTTCCTGCTGGTGACTGACCGCACAGTTACCTTTTCGGCGACTGTCGCCTCGGCTCACCGCCGTTTACCCGGCGGGACTTAGTCAACGAGGATTTGGTTGATCTGATCTTCTGAGCAGCCTATTGGAATGGCACAGTCTGTTGTTATTCCTTGACAATAATATTGACAGAACCTCGACTTGACCAGTAATTTCTTATCACAAGATCCATCTCAATGCGCAGGGTTACTCAGAGGTCACTGTCACCAGTGACTTGCCGGTCACCGTTATCCACGACACCTCCCTCAACCACAGCTGGCTCTGCCAATCTGCAGGCTACTATCTGTGGGCTAAGCAAGTTCAGAAACGCCTCCTGTGAATCAAACTGCTTAATCTGGTGGGATATCACGGCACAGATGGCCATTTGATTGCCATCCAGCTGCGCACATCTGGTTTCCTCGTGTTTTGAAGCCTATTGTTATTCAAGTTTTATGAATGTAGGTACCTGGATCCGACCAGATCCGTATCCATATTCGTCGCCCGTTGGGAGAAAGCCTGAGGATCGCTGGCTGGCTCCCCAGGAGCACCTCAAACTCCTTGGCAACTCGAAGAGATATAAATTGCAAAGCTTTTTTCAAGCCTCCTACCTTCGCAGCATCCCATTGGCATTAAGTGGATGTACCATGAGAAAGCTTAGACCCGTACAGCGTAGTTGCAGTGGCATGTCAACCCCCATCTCTCACGACTGTCAAAGCGAGGAATGTTCAAGTCGCATATATGACGCCTCGGAGCCCGCAGTTTCAACCGCTGCCACTTATAACGGTTACCCCACTGCCACCCCATTGGTTCTCGATAATCGCCCGCCCTCCATACCACAGCCATCTGAACTCCGGAAGGTCAGGACTTATCGTGCTTCCCATAATTAAGTACTAACTGTGACTGTATACAGGATATTTCCACCTCATCCCACTTTCCGAATAACGATGATGGGTCCTCCCCTGCGAGGAACGAGCTCATAACCCCGCATCCTCCTGTGGTTGCTCTTGAGAAATCCCCACTCGCTGGAGCTCCCATTTTACTGGGAGCAGCTCGCAGTTTCATCCTTCACGACAGGGTACTGGACAGCCCAAATGCCCTTGCTGATGAGCCTGATAAAACGCAGCGGGCTGGCACCGTTGTCAGAAACGACTGTATTAGACAGGATAATAAAACTACTTGCCTGGCACCGTTGTCAGAAACGACTGAAGTACCAGGTGCGCGTAAGGCGACTTAAGTACACCGAAAGGAGCGTAACTACACGTGAAATAAGATACACTAATGATATCTCAACTAAGTAGAGGCAAAGGATTGTCCCTGATCATACTCGTAAAGTAAAGTCCGAACTGTATCTAAGGATCGTGATGCGAGACTACACCTCGCGTTTCACTCATGCCCGACGCCGAGGTAACTCGCGCGTGGACGCACTCTCTCATTTCAACATCTCCCCCTGATCAGACGATCCACGACCGATCTCCATCAGACCTAGGAAGACTCATACACGCCGACACCGGCGAACATCCGCAACAAGCCGGGTCCAACAAGAACCCCGTGGAATCGAACTTCCACGCGCGGGAGGCCGATTCGAGGCCGTTAACGCCATATTCAGGCGATAGCCAAAAAACCCTAATCCCCTGTCCAGCAACATGAAACCTTGTAAGTGCTCCATTCAACTATCTTTCCCGAGCACGCCGTTGAGACGCAGACTGCACAACCCTCTTGTAACAGTCCTCCAGCGCGGCCAACGCCAGAAGCCAATGCAGCGAATCAACATGCGCGACAATATCCGAGAAGGTTTCATCAACATTTCTTTTCCGGGATATGCGTGTATCCCATAGCCACCAACTTCGGCACGGTATGTCCATCTTACTTCAAATTAAAGATCCATTCTGACTTAACGGATCTGCGACCGGGCGGGAGCTCCACGACTCCCGGACTTGTTCTTGACCAGCGCAACACATGGCGCGGCCATTTTCTTCTTTCATCCACATCCTTTCCGTTATTCCATCTCAGCAGATCGTACAGATCCTGCATAACCAGCGACGACTTCGCCTACACGAGCAACAACCAACGACTCCGCGTGGCCGACCCGTCAAACACCATTCGCCAACTCAACCACGCCGAACAGCGCAGGCTAGGCATAGGTGTACGGCTCGAACGCCGAGGCACATTCGTCGTCTCACGCGGTAGCCACGCACGTTGCAACCGATCGGCTCACCCTTCCGACAGGTCAGGCGGCTAGCTACTACGGTGCATCATCTTCAATGCGCGGAACAACACTACGACGTCGCGACGATGCGCGGAGCGCGGCAACAGATCGCTCAGGTGTAAAGGGGAGAGGAGCTGAGGTGCTAAGGGGGTGGTGATCCCGGTCACCCAGACGGTCGATCAAACTCGAACCGCTCTTGTTTATAGTAAGATTGCAATATATTTTATTCACTCATTTCACTGTCCGTACAGGAGGCAAGTGAACGAGCGCGTGCATAGATAACGGGTGACGCCGCTGCCGGATTAGGCGCAGCAAGTGCCGGACTTCTAATAACGAGGGCTTGCGCACTGAAAGGCGCAGGGGACGCAGGTGCAGGACGTGATTCGACACCCTGCAAGGACTGAATAATAGAACGCTCTCGTCGACGTTTACATCCCAAAACGATCTCAGAGAGTGGGTATGTATGTCCCACAGCCGGTAGCCCATGGTACCCGGCTCATACCCAGCGAGCGTTGCCTCAAACGGCAAACGCATCCCACTTGCGACGCTCGCCGACGGTGCAATACAGCACCCAAGAATACGAAAACTGTGTCAAACGTTTCATTTACTGAGCAGTGACGAATACAAGCGTTTGACTCCTACGCAGAGCCGGAGTCGCTGCCTTCTGTACCGCTTTCAGTAGTGCCGTCCGCACTATCATTCTCCTCTTCCTCCTTCTTTTTCTTTTCGGCTTCGTCTTTCTTCTTCTTGCGGCAATCGCGCTGGTGATGCCCCTTTTTGTTACAGTACTGGCATGTTATTTTGTCTTTGTTTTTGCCAGTGCGCGCCGCGTTAAGAGAGGCCGAGGGACCCGACTTCCTGCCCTCCTCATTGAGGATGCGAGCGGTAATCTCGCTATATTTTAAGGAAGACGCGGATCCAGAAGCAAGGAGCGTGGACGCAACTACCTCGTAAGACTTGGGTAGCGCGTTGAGGAGGATAAGTGAATACTGCATATCGGAAACGCCCATACCGGCGTTGGATAACTTGACACGAGTTTCGTTAAGTTTCGCCAATTGAGGGGCGAGTGGGGAAGTGTCATCGAGACGCGCCTGCGTGAGCTCGATCCAGAGGTTGAAGAGGGCAGTGTAGCCGACACCGCCATAGGTTTCGCGAAGACGATCGAACTTCTCCTTAAAGGAGGGCAAGTCGACGTCTGACTCCACGATTGAATAAACGTCCGGGGAACAATACAACCGCAGAATGGCTAAGGTCTTCCTCTGAATGGAAGTCCAGTCATCTGTGTCGACTCCAGACGGAACTGTAGTGTGAGTGAGGATATCATCTACATCATTCAACTGCAGGAGTGCAGTGAGCACGCCCGACCACGTATTCCAGTTCTGACCAGACAGAACTTCGAGATGAGTGCCCCAAGGCATGGAAAAGGTATTGGTCGCTGCGGCCTTGATGCGTGCGGCAGGCACTTTGCTTGGTTTGGATGAGCTACCTCCTCCGGACGCACCGGAGCCAGAGCCACCGGAGCCAGAGGCAGGAGCGGGGGGTGCAGGACGCCTCCCAGATGGTGTGCCAGAAGACATAGTTTATTCAATGGATGGTTTCTGTCGCTGAGGAGCGATCAGCGACAGATCGTTGTCGAGCCAAGGTCACATGACCTCTCCAGCCCGTGTAACTGTAACGGCCAGAACGCTATCGCGTCCTGCCCCCATGTGTGCGACTTCTACCAATAACAGTAATACGACTATTACCCCCTCCGGAAGAGCTTGAGCGCGTGCCGAGAAAAGCCATCATGTGACAAGACACACTCAGCAAGACGATGCACTCAGAGGCATCTGTCCAGGGGATCCGCGCCAGGGAGGAGCCGCCCACAGCAGATTCCACGGAGACACGGGTCTGAATACCCAGTGCCATCCGTGCTGTTTGGGGGAGTCCCTGGTTAACACATATGGTGCACGGAAAGGAACGCTATGGCTTAGCGTGCCTACAGGGAGTGACCCCGCTGGCAGAGGCCTCGCCTCCAGCTTCCTATGTAAGTACTACTAATGATATTCTAGCGCAGCGCAGTTGTAACAGAGGCAAGTGCTTCGGTGGAATGACTACCGCCCGGCCTTGACACCCCAAAACCGCTCCCAACTTAATGGGCAGCAACGGCCAACCGTTCGACTGGGCCTATAGCCAGACCGGGCTCCCCTGGTCCCGCCTAAAAATCATGGCCTGTAGGGCCACATCGGGACGAAAACCCGGAAGGATAGAAGCTTAATACTAATGCGCACAGTGATGGGAGTTTCTCCCCACGCGTCTCCCCACGCCTGGGGTCCGTAACGCAGGTCGAGCAAGGCGTGTTAGGCCCCAGCACGGGCCTCGAGTGACTTGCGCCCCAATGCACAGAGGTCGACCCGAGTCGGAGGCAATATAAGAGGGTAGACTCACAGTGTGAAGAACGGCGAGTTAGACTTGACTTCAGGCAACGAGGGGCTCAGGGCCCATAACCTGATAAAACGCAGCGGGCTGGCACCGTTGTCAGAAACGACTGTATTAGACAGGATAATAAAACTACTTGCCTGGCACCGTTGTCAGAAACGACTGAAGTACCAGGTGCGCGTAAGGCGACTTAAGTACACCGAAAGGAGCGTAACTACACGTGAAATAAGATACACTAATGATATCTCAACTAAGTAGAGGCAAAGGATTGTCCCTGATCATACTCGTAAAGTAAAGTCCGAACTGTATCTAAGGATCGTGATGCGAGACTACACCTCGCGTTTCACTCATGCCCGACGCCGAGGTAACTCGCACGTGGACGCACTCTCTCATTTCAACAGAGCCCATTGCCAATCCAGTCTCCGACGAGGGCGAAGACTGGTTCCAGCCTGACAGGAGGATGTACGCCCCCCCAAACACAGCTCGATCACTCGACATGGACCGATACTCGAGCAGTTCCCACATGGCTCTCACGCTATCCAGTTCCCAGGATCTCACGTCTGATGTCTTGGATATATCAGACAACGCCCAGTCTCCCAGCTCCCAGTTACACTCGACTTTGAGCCTCAACTGTCTTCCCATGTCGCCCCGATCTCGGGGAAACTTCTCTGACCTTCTCCCCAGGGGCAGTATTTTTCACCTTGGGCAAGAGCTTGAGGCCGCATCCACGGAGCCAGTATCCCAGGCGATTCGGTTCTCTATTAAAACGCCTCCAGTTCTGCCAGCCCTTCCACAGAGCGGATCCATTGCAGCTGTAGCCGGGAAGGAAAATTCCTGCCGTCTCTGTGGTACCCATTTCACGCAGTCGCAGGTCCTTAATCGACACATGAAGGACAAGCACCAAGATAAGGGGTCATGTCCCCATTGCTCGAACTTCAAGTGGTCTCGAGGGCGTCCTTACTTGTACAGAAAGCATCTCCAAGAAAAACACTCGGGACTCATGTCTTCTGAGGACCCACCTAGAGGGACTTGCAAGGCTCAAGTTTCACGGGCTCAGGCCCACCAATTCAAGGCCCCCAATAAAGACAATCAAGTCACCAGAGGTCTCGTCCCCTAATTAATGCAGACTTCCATGGCTGTTGACGTGAACATTTTTCAGAACCACTCCTTCCTTATTTGGGAGATCGCCGCGCTCAGAAATAGTGCACCCGCGATTCAACTATAGCTGTCACATGCGGCAGCCGTTTGTGTATCCTCGTGTACCACTGTGGTCATTGGCCGCAACTCACCTCAAGGCTCACATCACTTCCAATGGTCCATCTTAAGTTTTACTTTTCTCATGAGCAGAACGCATCAACGTGAATTTATCAAGGTATCAATGTACGATTAGGCTTCTCTTACTGGCATGAGCAGTGGAACTTCGGTAATAGTGTTTAATAACATCTTACATTTATCATGTAACTCCACTATTGACCTATTCAATGGCTTCCAGTAAACTCACCGCAATACGTGTTCTCACCAATTAGAAAGCGGCTCGCTCGTGTCAACGTCTTCTGGGGCCAATGAGGGCATGGGGCTAGGACACTGCACATTTCACAACGTTGGTTTGTTCTTCTCTTCGGATCTCTTGGTTACTGTACTGTAACCTGTTTCGGTTGGACAAATGAATGTTTTGTGAACGGCAATTTAAGATCGATCTGGTAAATTGGACGCTTACGGCACTAAGTGCATCTCTGCTCTTTCCCCACCAGCCTACTTGCATTACCACACAAGCAAGCGCCGGACGCGAGCGAGAACTCCTTCCCTAGGAGGGATAGGATGATCGCTGGCATGCTTCTACAGTACATACATGAGAAAGGGTGCATGCACTACCTTACACACGTCACAGCCCCCTAATGGCAGAACAGATGACAAACCTATACTATGATAAGGTAGGAAGGCTCAATCGATTCAAGGGCACTCACTGCATCAGTTAAATTCCATAAACTCCTTGGAGACACGGGCTTTCAGTCTCTTTTCAGAAACGAACATGATGGACACCGCAACGCTGGGATATGTTGCCCAAGCATCCCACCACAGTAAGTGGTGAGACCCCGATCGAGAACGAGTTGTAAGGGGAGGCAGACCTGAAGCGAATCGATCAGAGCGGCCAAAGGGAGGGCAAGGTGGGGCTGCATAGCTAGGTGTGGCTCAGGTTGCAGCCCTCTAAATTGACGCACATGGTTTTGAGAATACATGTTCCATGAGCCGTTGTTGTTGGTCCGATTCTAGAAAAGGGGCATCTATCACTCCTCAAAGCTTCCATGAGTGGAGAGACACGAATTACAGCACAGTACCGTGACAGTAACACCCAGATCGTCCATTCAATCGAGAGTCTGATTGAATTTTGTCGGGCCGGCCGAGACGTTGGCGTCAGCTCTTCCCAATCTGGGTGGGTCCGCATCTTCGGAAAAACCCGTAATTAAGAAGATCGGACTTTGGGCTCCGAGATCTGAGATTTGAGCGCTACAGTACGGTGAACTCTGCTGATAGGTGACCACTTTCCCCTTCATTCCTCCGTATCCCCTCCCTTTCCCCCCAGATATGCACAACCCCCCGCTGCCTCCTCATCCACCAACCATAGCCACCCTCTAGTACCATGTTATCCCTCGTCTCGTTTTTTTGACCCCAGATTCTTGTTCAGCTCGGCTCCCCCTTCGCTGGTCGCCTCCCGTGGTCTCCAGTCAGCCGTTCATACCTAGAAGCCTAATGCGACATCAGCCTTGGTGGGTGATCTGCACTGTGACTTTCTTTGCGGCAATAGCTCATGCTCTCCGCGCTGCTTGTGTGTCTCAAATAGCCCGGGTGTTCTTCCCCTGAAGGAGAAAGTTTCGCGTTTTCGGAGATGCTCATAGTCATATACTCCCTTAATGTGCGTAATTTTTGTGCATATGCAGGCTTTTTTGACCTTCGTGACGCCTTTTTAGCCCGGATTCGACACCCGCGCACTCCCTGTAAGATCAAACTCTGGAATGCGCCCTGTATTTTCCCGGCAAGCCTCGCCTGCACCACGACGATGATAGACATCCTGTACCCGCGTGAGAAGAAGGGATCCAAATCAGTCTGACCATTGTCCGCTCAGTGCGGCCAGGTGCCGGGATCACACGTTGCTTTGCCGAGCCTGCCTTATAATTGTCTTTATCTCCCTTGCGATCACGTGGGGCTGGATGCCCATGGCGTTTCGTGCGTCTCCACTTACAAGGGTGCCGGTATTGATCAGTATGCCTCGTATTGATCCAAATCTATGGTCCGGCACTCTTGGGGCACGCTGCGTTGCTTGTAAGGTTGTTCCGCTTCCTCCAAATAAGTCATTGCAGCTCCGTGTGCACGGTTACCTTGTTTGTAACGGCTGTCATCGCGCTTGTCCTCTCCTATCAATCGCCGTCTCGTGTCACCGCCTGCTCCATCTCCGCGTGCACAGCTCTTCCTTAGCGCTGCTTATTGTCCCTCTCTATTGTGATTCCCCATATGGCCACCGCCGTCCGTTTCCTCCATGTGATTTTACAATGGTGTTCGCTGTACGGAAATGAGGTCCGTTCTTCACTCCAACGCAGTCGTTCATCTGAACAAATCTACAGAATACGTGCCTCCCCTGCGGCATACCCATCTCCAACTAGGCTACTGAACATGGTCGCAGGAGCTTATCCTTTATCACAAAAACCTCGAGCTCAGAGAGACGGACCAAACAGCTGGGCACGACCAAAATAATTCTAGAGGTGCCAATCGTTGCACGGCGTGAAGTCGTGTTATTCATATCAGTGGTGTACATGATGACATGTAAACCCGCCGTCGCCCTCGTGTAAACCTACCTTGTGGACCAGGCCGCTCCTTCCTCACATAGAATGTGCGCTGTGCCAATAGTACAAATGCCGAGGTATTTATTCTACGACCATAAAGTCCTCAGATCCGTCAACCTAGTTTTCCTATCGATAATTTACCTATCCACTTCCCCTCGGCGCCCTAAACCACTATATGTCAGCTCTCCGAGATTCCTCAATGCTGCAGAAGTGTGACGATCAAACCTTTCTCACCAATGATCAGGTAGGTCTTGTGTTGATAAGTGGCGCACGTCTCCGATGTGATTACTGACAATGTTGAACATCCAGAATGACTTGCATACATCAACTTGGTCTTCAATTCTAGACAACAAGCCCATATCCGAAGGAACGTGGGACCAGTCAGAGGGCGTTGCCTATGCCTCTGGATTGTCGCCGTTCGGACCTTCGAGTAATGGCCGTGACGTTCCATTAAATACGGGAGCTCCAGACTCCCTCCCGGAGTCGTTCTTTGCTACTAACCAGGTGAGACATCCTATGCGTCGTGACGTTCGGCTCATTTACCGTCTGCGTAGGATGCGCCTCCCTGGAACCTACTGCTATCGCCCACCCAAGAACTGGACATCCAACTTGGAAACTTCTTGCAATCCTCTTCCTGTAGTCCTAGCGCCGATCCCACACCCGTGCTTGAACTTATCCCCAGGATGGCATCGACCCCGTGCTGCGCCTCCGTTTCTTATGGTCCGGTGGCAGAGTATGAGCACCAAGTCTCCGAATACGCTCAGGATTATGGGACAGTCCACCCCAGTACAGCGGCCATCCAGGAGCCGACGTTGGACACCAACACCGCAACCGTCCCCATTGGCGAGATGATGGTAGACCCAGCAACAGCCCGCTTGGCCCTTGGCAGGTACAATGTTGGGACCACGAGCTCGTTGGTTCATCACCATAGCTCAACTATCCCCCACTATGTCCATCGAAATGAAAACGCAGCACCACTCGACTTCATATTGGCGGGTCGCGTAGGCCGTCATCCTATGGCATCGTCATCCGTTGCGTCGTCGATCCGGGTTGCGCGGGCTGGTCGAAATCGCACTCGGTTCTTGTGCGGTGTTTGCGATGTCGGCTTCGTTCAGAGGCAAGGCCTCAATCGGCACAATGGGGATAAGCACCAGCCGAGGAATATCTGCCCTCACTGTGGAGTGTTCAAATGGTCCCCAGCACGACATTATTTATTCACAAGGCATTTCAAGAGAGATCACCCTGGAGTTCCACTTTAAGCGGAGTCTCGCAATGACTTGACGACGAATAGTGTGGTGAGAAATTTTCAAATGTCTGCCATATTCTCCCACTGTATAGGTGATCTTCGAGCGTTTCTGATTACATCGCATTCTCTGCCCGGTAACAAGGGCCACTTCCGTACTTATTGTACACCAGGACCTGGCTCAACCCAGACTTGGTACTTGTTGCAATGTTATTATCTATGCATTTCCATGTAGTTTCTCTGGGTTCTGCATCACCTTTTTTTACGGATTTTCAAATCAGAAGGATCAAAGATACCACACACAGAGGTTCGACCGATCACCGCGCGGCATTTCCAGAATCAGGGATCTGCATTCACACACTCACAGGTACGGGTCACGCCGAGTTTCTGGTTGACAATTTACAATGCCACGAGGCAAGCAGGAGGCAAGTAGAATTTCCGCCCCATTCAAGTTTCCCGATCAATGCAGCACGACCCAGCTACAGTATCTCTTAGCGTCAGGTACGTCTACAGTAAGTACGGATCGGTGCTGGGCGTGCAATTACTGTAAGGCCATGTATTATGGACAAATGTGACTCGAACCTGCATCCATTATGTCGCTTGCAACGACCACGACCTCATTCTGCGACTGGCTGCGCGTCTATTTTATGATTACAGCCCGGTAACACCGCTATTGGCCAATTCAATGACTTGCAGAAACATTCGCACCAATCAGAAAACGTTCCGCTTGACGTTCCAATCTTGTCAATGATGCCTGCAACAATGGCCTAACTTGAAGTGGCCCGGGGCGCACAGCTTCCAGCCCCGTTATAGTAATGTTCGGCAACTCTTTCACACTTGGGCTCACAAATTTCTTCGTCTCCTGTTCGCATCTTTTGCCTACTGTTTCATAAATATCTTTTGGGAAAGGCCATCTGCACTTTCGATCCTGGTGACATGCCCGGTGAAGTGGGTTCTTACGTCACTGCCAGTGCATTGTGCCAGACACGAGCAAGAACTCATCAGAGGAGGACTAGGGTGATCGCCGGTGTACTCCGATGTGATTTATAGTCAAAAGTCGCATAGCTTGAATGAAATGGGTAATATTTGAGAGAGGCAAGGTCACGTACAACAGTACTGTCATCGCAGGCCCTCTCTGGCAGAATGGATGTCATCAAGGTAGGAGGACCTAATTGAATCGTGAGTGCTCGGTGCAACAGTCAAATTCAGGTACCGTGAGAGAAATTTCCTGGAGATATAGACTTTGAGGGTCTAGACCCTGTTTCAGGATCATGAAGTTCGGAGCACATGGGTACGAATCTGAGCATAGACACCACATCACTATGATAAAGCAATGTATTGATACAGCATCGACTGAAGTGAGGCGTGGAGTGGCAACTAGATTGTTGTTCGGGTCCTGAGTACTGATCCAATGAGTGGGGATGTTGTCTAAGTATGTCGCCGCAGCCTGTACATGTACTTTGTGAGACCCCGAGTCGATTGAGTGCTACAAATGGTAGGGGGAGGGAAACTAGCTAGGTATGGTAAAAACAAAGAATGCCCCTCCTGGTCAAAGCAGGTAAAAGGGGTGCAGTGGAGAGATTAGCGTAAGGGGTTGCGTGCAACTGCATTAGCCAGATGTGGTTACATTCTTACCAAACTAGCGCGCATCAATGGCATACACAATTTCGAGAGTACACGTTCCATAAGCCATTGCTGCCAGCCCATTTCCAGAGTAAGGGCGCATCTGTCACTCAGAGACACTGTAAGTCCCCAATGACAGGAAGGACGGGGGAGGCCAATGGGGGAGGCTTTGGTTCTGTTCAATTCTGTGGGGTTTAAAATTTGGACCGGCGTAACGTGAATTCGGAGCTCTATCCGGGGTGTTACGTTTTGACTCGTACGGACTGTGCCACTTGTTACCCTTACTGTACCGGTTGCAACTACGGCGGTAAGGTAGATTAGTTGCGGACTTAGCCACGGTGATACGGTAGTGCGATAGGCGATAGGATACGATAGCTGACTGATGACCAACGCCACTAGTACAGGTACTAGTAGTATTAGGATTGAGATACTTACGCGATACGTTGGACGCTACATTACTGTGACTCATAGCAGCGCTTGAAAGCCTGCTTGACTTGTATTTAAACTGTCTTGTGAAGACCAAGATACGCCATCTTGGTCTTCTTGAATCGTCACTTGCTTTTATCTCTTTCTCTCTCTATTCTCTTCATTCGCAACTTCGTCAAATCAAAGCCGCCTAGGGTGTGCCTCCGCGCATTCACCAAAGTATACGTCTTGGACCTTCGAGTCTTCAAGCTAGGACCTTTCGCACATCGCTAAGTTGTTACCGCCTCTAGTGCGCTCAAGTCGAGCTAACGTCGTGACGACGTTACATGGGGGGAACGTATGCCATGGGCTCTACCTTTCACCCCACACTTCGACAATTCCGTCTCCTCTTCACCATTCCTAACCCGGGCATACTGCTCAATTCCTAAATGTGGACGTGATTTGTGTCGTGAAAGGTCTCTTTCTCGCAACTTTCCTTGGCATGGCATAGCCTGCAGCAGTGGCTACAGTAGTATCGGGGTCTTGGTACTGTGGTTTGTTCGGGTAAGACAGTCAGTTCTTTACCCCCACGATACTTAGACTTTTGAATCAATTTCCTTCCTTTATTTGTATCTTCACTTCGTGTGCCGTCCCTAGTTCCATGCCTTGAGTTTGTCTATCTTTGAACCAGCCTGGTGTCATGTTTCGACTTGTACGACCATGGACCCTTACTGTACCGGTTGCAATTACGGCGGTAAGGTATATTAGTCGCGGACTTATTTACGGTGATATGGTAGTGCGATAGGCGATAGGGTATGATAGCTGACTGATGACCGACGCCACTAGTACTGGTACTAGTAGTATTAGGGTTCAAGTTGTTTCCGCGATACGTTGGACGCTACTTTACTGTGACTCATAGCAGCGCTTGAAAGCCTGCTAGTTATGTATTTAAACTGTCTTGTGAAGACCAAGATACGCCATCTTGGTCTTCTTGAATCGCCACTTGTCTTCTCTTCTCTTCCCCTTCTCACCTCTTGCTTTCATGTTTAAGAGTTGTCCGACTTCACTCGTGACTAAGGATACTAGCTTGCCAGTGTACCTTCACGTATTCACTAGGGCAAGGACTTGGACCTCCGTGTCTTCAAGTCGGCAAACCATTATATTGCTAAGTCATTACCGCCATCAGTGCTCAAGTCGAGCTAACGTCGTGGCGACGTTACATTAAGACCAAGATACCATCGTGGCCATAACAACCAGAGATCAGTGGACGAGCTTCCGTCCCTATTCGCTCCCTAGAAGAGGAGATCGCAACGTCCCTACGCACTTTTTACAAGCCGCCAGCTGGAGGGAAAGACAAGAAGAAACTGGATACTTTGTAGAATTTAACGGACCTACTAGGTTCTGCCCAGTTGAGTTCAACTTCGACCACCTGTGTTGGGTAGAAGTTACGTGGAACCCCATAGATTCCCAGTGGGACATCATACGACCAGCAGGACCTAAATATCACTGCGATATCGACGCACGAGAGCTCAATAGTCGAGCAGATTGGGGCCCCATTGACAGGCAAGTACGAGAACACTCCACCGGAGAAGTAGTATCAGAAGGACCAGAAGAAGATGGGCAAAGCCAAGAAGAAAGTGAAGGGCAAGAACTGAATCAAACAGAGACTAGTGGAGGAGCAATACAAGATCTCCTCATTGAACGAGCTGAGTCCGCACACATCACAGAACCCGAGCCAATTCATATCCGATCACCAGCCATCATGGCAACGCTAACGCAAGCAATGGAAGAAGTCGCCATTGAAGAGGCACGCGCAATATGGGCCGAGGCAAGAGACATCCTTATGCCCATCAACCCAGAAACAGGAGTACGAATGACCGCAGACAACACCGCCATCTTTCGAGCCATAGGATCTGATAGAGGAGATCCTCCATCCGGACGACGACCCACACTAGAACTCCCCCTGGGGGTAGGAGGACCGAACAGAGATCCACCACCACCACCTGGAGGGGGAGTCCCGTTCGACTTACGAGGAACTGAACCGCCAATGGGACCGCCTGCCGGGCCACCCGGCGGGGGTGGAGGCGGAAGGGGAGACGGCACAGGAGGACACAACCACGAAAAATTAACTGGCGAGCCACCTTCTGTTTTCGACGGCGACAGACTTAAAGTAGACCAGTTCCTCACACAGTGGCACGTCTACTGGGGCATGAACCTAGACGCCCCCATTATGCGCAATGATTATAGGAGATGTCTCCTATTCCTGTCCTATATCAAAGGAGGAGCGGTCAGCGAATGGGTCCTGTCCTTCCTGAACTGGCTCAATCGACAAATACAACGAGGGATCAGTCCCTACACAAGAGGATTATGGGAAGCCGTAGCCGACGGCTTCAGCCAACGATTTGAAAACACGTTGGAGCAAGAACAAGCACAAGCCATACTGAGAAAAGGCTTCAAAATGGTGGGGGAGGATATCGACAAGTACATCAACAACTTCGAACAGCTAGCACGGAAGGCTCATTATCGCCTCAACGAACCACAAACCATCGACCTCTTCACATCGGGGTTACCCAAGGAGCTGTTCAAGAACGCGTTCCAGTTCGATGACCCTGTCACGTTCGACGACTGGAAGAGAGCCGTTCTTAAAAGACAGAAGAACTATATACACCTCAAGGCAAGGCTCAACGAGTACAAAAACACCCCTCCACCGAAGAAACAAAGCGGCAACGCCGGGTGGGCGCTCCCGCAGAATTTACCACAGACAAACCCCTGGGCCATGGACACCTCAGCAGACCATGCCAAGGTGCGGCTCGTGGGGTCAGAAGACATCGATTTCAACAAATTGCCTCATCGCGACTGGTCCGTGCCCCCCTTCCCACCAAGAGGAGGACCCGGGGTGCGAGGACGAGGAAGGGGAGGATCCAGACGGGACTTAAGGAACGTCCTGTGCTATAACTGTAACACACCAGGGCATCTCTCACGAAATTGCCCCTACCCGCGCCAACAGAGACAGTGGCCAAGTGTTACGATTCTCTGCTGATGCCTTGTTCTATTCTTCGGACTCATTCTTTCCTTTTTCCAATTCCATCCCTTCCCCACGTTACAAGCCCTGTATGACTACGCGGACAATACGTTTACCCGGTTCCTATCACGCGCTTTGCTTATCGTCGTTATCTTTCGATAAAGCTCGACATGTGCTAGTATCCGACCACTTCCTGATCACGCGCGAGCCCGCATGATTCTCCTTTATTCTTGATCCAGACATCCTTTTGTTCTCATTATGACCTACCTTTGTTCTCCAATAGGGAACGGCGCTGTTCCCCTTTTTGTCCAGGATGATACGATGGGTATTTAAGCCTAGCACTACCTAGCTTGTACAGTAGACTAGACTTCTTGTGTAATAACTACACTTGACGCGAAGTCTCTCAACCCTTGACTTTCGCTAGGCCTTCGCGTCTTAGCCATCCTCTATAGTCCAAGTGGCTTACACCCTTGTGACTCTTGTGCATCATCACATCTGAAGTCGAGCCTCCGAGCTTGGACTACCGATTGTTTGACTGACTTAGTACAGGTCGTACGCAACGCCCCTGTACTGGTGTTACATTAAGTCTAGTCTCCACAGTGGCTCTCACCAGCCGAAGCCGAACACAGTTCGTCAAAGAGTACCTGGAGCGGCACCCTTACGACGACTTAAGACCTTCTATCAAAGGCACTGCTCTTTGGAGGAACACTCCACACGACGAAGGGTACTACGTCTACGACCCCGACAAGCTCACATACGAACCAATCGAATACATCGAAGATCAACATATTTGGGCCTACGTCGCCTACTCTGACTCAAAACACTCCTGGTATTCCTACAAACCCGTCCCTGCACACCTAGGCCTAGGACCAGGAAAAGGACAAATCAGTGCTATTGAGGCTGACTCCGACATCGAAGAACCATCTTCCAAACCCGATTTAGACAACCCAACACTTACGCCCACTATCCAAAGGCCAGTAGACTTTGCATCGTATGCCAACATGTCCACCACCCAACTCTCCACCACCCTCACCACCTCGCAACCAGCCACAGGCTCCTCGACAGCGAATCCTACAAGTGGTGGAGGACATCCTGTGGGAGGAAGTATGCCGACAAGCGGAGGAGGCTCTGCGGGAGGCGCAGGAAGCCATCATGGAGGCGGTGCGCCTGGAGGTGGAGGCGGTGCGCCTGGAGGTGGAGGCAGTGCGCCTGGAGGCGGAGGCGGCGCGCCTGGAGGTGGAGGCGGCGGAGCAGCAGGCCCCGCTGCCGGAGGACCTCCCCCACCAAACGGACGACTCGGGGGAAACCCCCTGCCAGAATTCACTGGGGACCGGGAAGCCAGCAGAGCTTTCCTCAACGCCTTCGCGCTCTACCGCGGAATGAACCCAAACGTCCAACAATTAACCCTCCCCTACTCTCGTGCCATGACCCTCCTCTCATATATTCGAGGGCCGTTGGTAGACGATTGGGTCGAAGAACAAATACAATGGTTAGCCGACCAACTAGCGGGAGGAGTAGCCATGAACGCCGAGAACCTGTGGAACACTATCGAAACGAGGTTCATTCAGGCCTACACAGATACCACGCAACAGCAGAAGGCTCGCCATGCCATTCAAAATTTACGAATGGACAAAGAAGACATCGATACGTATATAGCCAAATTCTCCAACTTGGCAAACAAGGCAGGATACAACAAGGACGAAGCAACGACCCTGGAAATCTTCCAGAAAGGACTCCCAAACGCGTTGGTTGTAAACGCAATCAAATTCCACCACCCCGTAAACTGGGACAATTGGAAAACGGCAGTCACACTCCAACAAGCGGAATACCTTCTGCTCAAGGATAGACTCACCAAAGGAAGAACAGACAAAAAAGGAGGAGCTTCTCGCGACCAATGGTTGACCGCCCTTAACAAAACTAGGGACCCGAACGCGATGGACGTCAGCCGTACTCGAGCCCGGGCAGCAATGACAGATGACGAAAAGAAGCAACTCCAGAAAGAAGGAAGATGCTTCCGATGCCGCGGACAGGAGCATATTTCTAAATTCTGCCCTCAGAAACCGGCGGCCACAGTCAAAGCTGCAACTACCAATGACCTCACCCCAACCACCGCCACCATCTCCATGACCGCATCACGACCCCTCTCGAATGAGGAACAAGCTGATGCCCAAGTAGCGGCCTTGTTTGCACAAACCCCCGAAGTACGAGAATTGATGGTGGACAAACTCTTCGGACAAAAAAAGGATTTTCTGAACGCTTGAACCCGGTGGCCTGGGCTAGAGCATTAAAACTTAGCGTGTACAATAGCAGATTTTGGTCTATGCGAATTCCAGTCCTTTTCAAATCTGCTCACGCAACGGCCGAACGAAATGTCCTCATAGACTCAGGAGCAACTGACAATTTCATAAGCACAAGCCTCCTGAAACGCCTTAAAATCGCCTGGTTAGCCACCGAACGCCCCATCAAAATATGGAACGTAGACGGAACCCACAACCAGGGAGGGGAAATCACATCCTTCACCGATCTCACCGTCAAAACCGGGGGAAGAGCCCAAAATCTCCGATTCCTCATCACCGACTTAGGAAACGACGAAGTTATACTAGGGTATCCCTGGTTTACGGCCTTTGAGCCCAAATTCCACTGGCGGGATGCCACGCTTGATGAAGAATTCCAACCAGTCGTTATCACCAGCCTGAATTTATCCGACGAAGCCATGCCTACAGAAGCAACTATTAAGGCATTGGAGACGTATCAACTGGATGAATTAGCCTGGGAACAACTGGAAAATGAAGCAGATCCTCATATTAGACTGCGGAAAACAACCACAGCGTCCGAACTGGCGCAACAAGAAGCAGCCAAAAAACCTCAGAAGACCTTCGAAGAAATGGTTCCGGAAGAGTATCGCAGACATCATAAAGTCTTCAGTGAAGAAGTGTCCCAACGTTTCCCCCCATCACGACCATGGGACCATGCCATCGATCTAGTCCCGAACACCCCAGAAACGATGGATTGTAAAGTGTACCCACTTACAATCCCAGAAACGGAGAAGCTAACAGAGTTCGTAACCGAACATTTGGATAAAAAATACATCCAACCATCGAAATCCCCTTACGCCTCCCCATTCTTCTTTATCAAGAAAAAGGACGGGAAACTACGCCCTGTACAGGATTATCGCCGCCTCAACGAGCTCACCATAAAAAACCATTACCCACTCCCCTTGATCCCCAAGTTAATCGATAAAATTCGAGAAGCGCGACTCTACTTGAAGCTTGATATCCGTTGGGGATACAATAATGTCCGGATCAAACAAGGGGACGAATGGAAGGCGGCGTTCAAAACAAATCAGGGATTATTCAAGCCACGAGTCATGTTCTTCGGTCTTACCAATTCCCCCAGCACCTTCCAAACCATGATGGACACCATTTTCCGAGGACTAGTATTAATGGGAGAAGTCATTGTGTATATGGATGACATCCTGATTGCAGCCGCAGACGATCTCGCCCATCATAGACAAGTGCTGCACCAAGTCCTCGACCTCTGCGACGAACACGACTTGTACATTAAGCCCGAAAAATGTGTGTTTGAAGTCTGCGAGGTGGAATACTTGGGACTTATCATCGGACACGGACGACTCCGGATGGACCCAGTCAAGGTTCAAGGAGTACGCGATTGGAAGGCACCAAAATCGCTAAAAGAAGTACGGGCCTTCCTGGGATTCTGCAATTTTTACCGACGATTCATAAGAGGATTTTCAACCATGGCAAGACCGCTCCATGACCTCACAAAAAAGGACACCCCATGGGAATGGACAGAAGCCAGACAGAAGGCATTCAACACTATCAAGGAACAGATTAGCGCCGAACCGGTACTTCTATTTCCAAAACTGGATCAACCCTTCGAAATCGAAGTCGATGCCTCAAGTTATGCCCTAGGAGCGGTCCTAAACCAAAAGGGAGAGGACAACAAGACACACCCAGTCGCGTTCTACTCTGAATCCCTATCAGAGGCAGAATGCAATTATGACATCTATGACAGAGAACTGTTAGCGATTGTCAAAGCACTACGCACTTGGCGAACATACCTTGTGGGATCCCCCCATTTGATAACGATCCACACAGACCATGCCAACCTGCAGTACTGGAAGGAACCCAGAAAAATTAATCGACGGGTAGCACGGGAGTTCCAAGAACTGTCAGAATACAACTTCATACTCAAACACATCCCCGGTGCAAAAAACACACAAGCAGACTCCTTATCACGAAGACCCGACTACGATGACGGCACCAGCGACAATGATCACATTACAGTACTTCCAGATGAAGTATTCCTCAAAGTAACACAAACGTCCATGCATGACATGGACATATGGACTCAGATCGCGCAAAAAATGGATGAAACAACGCTTCTCCCATGGATAGAACCACACAACCTTAAAAAACACGATGGACTGTGGTGGAAAGGCGACGCCCTCGTTGTTGTGGGAAACAACGAACTTAAGCGGGGGGTGATTACCTTTTTCCACGATACCCCAAGCGCAGGACACCCGGGAATCGCAAACACCCTTGACTTATTACGACGCGACTTCTGGTGGCCCAACATGCGCAAAGACGTGGAAGCCTACGTCAAGGGATGTGCAACGTGCCAAAGCAACAAAATCAATCACCACCAACAGAAACCCCACTTATTTCCCATCACCACCGAACCATCAGCCAAACCATTCGAGGTGGTAGCCATGGACTTCATAGTCAAACTCCCAAGGTCAAAGGGATTCGACTCGATTCTTACCGTCACAGATCACGATTGCTCAAAAGCGGCAATATTCATACCATGCAACGAAACCATAATGTCAGAAAGAGTGGCAAAACTCTATCTCCGATATGTCTACCCCCATTATGGCTTACCCCGAAGGGTCATATCGGATCGGGATCCAAGATTCACATCTACGTTCATGAGACAACTATGCAAAACGTTGGGAATACAACAAAACGTGTCGTCGGCATATCATCCCCAAACGGACGGACAATCAGAACGCACCAACCAATGGCTAGAACAATATCTACGACACTGGTGTAACGTACAACAGGATAACTGGGCAGAACTACTACCTATGGCGCAATTCGCTCACAACTCCTGGAAGAACGCCACCACAAAACATTCCCTGTTTTCACTTATCATGGGGTGGGAACCGCGAACCACATGGACACCCAAACCATCGAACAACCCTGCGGTGGATCAAAGACTAGAGGAGTTACTAATACTCCGACAACATGCGCAGGACAGTATCAAACATGCGCAACTCCTTATGGCCCAGCGAGGAAAAACAGGGTTCACACCTTATCAACAAGGAGACCAAGTATGGTTAGAAGGAACCAATCTCCGTACCTTCTACCCCACGAACAAACTAGCTCCAAAACAATACGGGCCCTTCAAAATCTCCAAGGTCTTATCAGACGTCTCATACGAGTTAGAACTTCCGGCATCATGGAAGATACACCCAGTGTTCCATGCGAACCTTCTCACGCCATATAAGGAAACGGAGATACATGGCGCAAACTATACCCGACCTCCACCAGACCTTATCGAAGTAGAAGAGGAGTACAAAGTGGAGCGAATCGAAGACGCCCAGGAACAAGGAAGAGGGCGTAAACTCCATTACCTAGTAAAGTGGAAGGGATTCCCACCGAGCGATAACACCTGGGAACCCGCAACAAATATGACCCACGCCGCAGACGTCATCAAAGACTTCTACCAACGATATCCAACCGCCAAAGGGGCTGGACGAACGACATAAGAACCCCCTCGGTCACATCCTCATACCTCCCCAGCCCAACAATGACCAACACCCCAGTATCCGACACCACCCTCGTCCACGTCCTCAGCAACCCCCAGCTTGAAGCCTCCCTTGAACGAGGGATTGTCACCATCGACCTTTCCGATATCCCCCGATTATCACCTCCGCCGTCTCCCCAACACGTCACCATTACCAGCCCCATCGAGCGAGAACCTGGAGAGCTCACCCCATTGACACCCGAGGAAGGGCAATATTCCCCAACACCCCCTCCTCAACAACAATCGACCCCTCCGCCCGAACCACAACCTCGATCGCCACCATCTTCCCCATCATCCACACCGCCCCCACCATTAGAACCATTCACCCCAGTCCGCATCCACACCCCCATTGACTACAACCGACCCGACTCCCCTTCCAACGACACAGACGACCCTGGCGCCCCATTCTTCCCAAACACCCCAGGGATTCCCAAGTACTACCCATTACAGATCCCACTACCAGACAGTGGATCCAACCCTGCGAAGTATATTTACTATCGCAAGGGGTTCACCGAGGTAGTGGGGACAATGGGCGTCGGGCAACCCCACTATGGAGAGGAAGTCTACCTCTCGTCACTCAGGCCGAATGTCTCGGCACCCCCTTTCACGGCAGAACAACTACAATTCTTCGACCCTCACGACATCTGCGCTTGCGCCTTAGACGAAACCCTCATCGAGCTGAACTCACCCCAACTTACCGCCGAGATCACTAGGCTGCGAACGGGACTCCTAGCACTCAAAGAGATCGACGAGAAGTGCGACAAGCTAGAGGAAGACGCGCGCAAATTACGGTCGGAGCGACTCACGGTGGATCTAATGCTAGCCAGCACCAAAAGGTGACTCCAATATGCAGGAGCGTTAGCTACCATCGGTAATGAATACGCACGCATGACGGCTCTACCTGCGCCCCTCCGCCACTCCCGCTATGCCATCCCATTCTCTCCACGACGCGGAGGACCATTGGAGTTCCCTCGTCTCGCCAACAAAGTTCATCAGCGACGTTGTTATCACTGCAACAGCCCCCACCACCTCGTGCGCGACTGCCCCACTCGACCACGACCAGCCTGTCGCCACTGTCAAAGTCAAGAGCATCAATCTTACCGATGCATCTTTCGACGAGCGGGTATGGTCAAGGAAGTAATCACGACCCACCAGGCCGATGAACGCATACGACAGGCCATAACTACGGAAGCTACCACTTCCTTTATGGTCCCCGAACCACCGACAATCGCGACCCAGACTCAAGGAAGGTGGTGTGGGCGTTGTTTCCATACCAATGCTAACCACGACGAAATCCGATGCCCGCAATACGAGATGTGTTGCAAATGTGGCAAGCGGGGGCCCTTCCTCTTTCTCAAGACACATTATTGTCGGCTCGACGTCTCTCCCTGGCTGGAGAACGACTTGGACGCCGACATCTACGACCTCGTCGACCCGGAGTGTTGAAGTCGAGGCGTCTTCAAGCCTGAACGGGGGGTAATGTTACGATTCTCTGCCGATGCCTTGTTCTATTCTTCGGACTCGTTCTTTCCTTTTTCCAATTCCATCCCTTCCCCACGTTACAAGCCCTGTATGACTACGCGGACAATACGTTTACCCGGTTCCTATCACGCGCTTTGCTTATCGTCGTTATCTTTCGATAAAGCTCGACATGTGCTAGTATCCGACCACTTCCTGATCACGCGCGAGCCCGCATGATTCTCCTTTATTCTTGATCCAGACATCCTTTTGTTCTCATTATGACCTACCTTTGTTCTCCAATAGGGAACGGCGCTGTTCCCCTTTTTGTCCAGGACAATACGATGGGTATTTAAGCCTAGCACTACCTAGCTTGTACGGTAGACTAGACTTCTTGTGTAATAACTACACTTGACGCGAAGTCTCTCAACCCTTGACTTTCGCTAGGCCTTCGCGTCTTAGCCATCCTCTATAGTCCAAGTGGCTTACACCCTTGTGACTCTTGTGCATCATCACATCTGAAGTCGAGCCTCCGAGCTTGGACTACCGATTGTTTGACTGACTTAGTACAGGTCATACGCAACGCCCCTGTAGTGGCGTTACACCAAGCGCCCCCTCCAGCAGCAGGATGACCGAAACAACGTGGTACCCTCAAGGACCTGTGTCACAATACAAGCCGTCGCTGGCAGGACCTATGACCCCAGCTCCCAGCATAACACTGATGCCCCAAATTAACGCAGCAAACACCAAAACGGCAGGAGAGCAGGCGAAGGAATGGCTCACACAGGTAGCCAACAGTACGGATGAGGTGAAGGACCTCATACTTCAAGACTTGTGGGGGAAAGAGGGTTTTCAGAGCACCTGAACCCGTCAGTCTGGGTGAGGGCATTACAATGTAATTCTGTAATCGTGACAACGCGCTACCGATCTCTGCGAATTCCAGTGACCATCCGAACGAATTACCAAACGACTGAAACAAATGCACTGGTCGACTCCGGAGTGACCGATAACTTTATCAGACCAAGGATGGCAGCCCAGGCAGGAATCCCGGTGCAACAACTAGAAACACCCCGCAAGATATGGAATATTGACAATACGGAAAACAAAGCTGGGTTAATCACTCATTACGTTAACCTAGAAGTAAAAACACGAGGACAGAACAAGAAAATGACCTTTTTGGTCACCAACCTCGGTAGCGAAGACATGGTACTGGGCTACCCATGGCTAAGCGCCTTCGAGCCCACTATCAGCTGGGCAACAGCAACCGTACACCCAGACATGCAACCAGTAGTACTGGCAACTACTGAAGAACTGCTCACAGCGCCCACAATCCGGGCCTTGATCATGGCTGAAAAAGAAGCAATCGTCCAAGAACTGGAAGAAGAGACCTTCGCATGGGCCACCACCTTGACGGAACTGGCCATATCAGCAAAACAACAGCAAACGGCAGCCATGCTGCCGCTGGTATATGCAGAATTTAGCACCCTTTTTAACGAGCAGGCATCGCATTGCTTCCCCCCAGCATGACCTTGGGACCATGCAATTGACTTCAAACCATCGGTGCCGGCATCGATCGACTGTAAAATATACCCCATGACGCAAAAGGAGGAAGGCGAGTTGAAGGAATTCCTCGACGAAAAACTGAAGCAAGGGTATCTCCGTCCCTCCATCTCCCCGTACGCCTCCTCTTTCTTCTTCATCAAAAAGAAGGACGGAAAACTACGCCCAGTACAGGACTATCGCGTCATCAACTCGCACACCATTTGAAACCAGTACCCGCTGCCGCTCATCCAGGATCTCATTCTCGACCTCAGTAATGCCCACATCTATACGAAGCTCGACATTCGATGGGGCTACAACAATATCCGCATTCGCGACGGAGACCAGGAAAAAGCAGCATTCAAGACCAAATTTGGCCTTTATGAGCCTACGGTCATGTTCTTCGGTCTCACGAATTCCCCTGCTACCTTCCAGGCGATGATGAATCACATCTATCACGACACAATCGCGAAACATGAGCGTCTCGGAACTACGATACGTGTCTACATGGATGATATTGGGATCACCACTCACTTTGACCATAACCTGGCAGCCCATGTAGATGCTGTGCGCGATGTCTTGCGTGTTGTGAAAGAGCACGACCTCTACTTCAAGCTCAAGAAATGCCTGTTCCACCAGCCACGGATGGATTACCTGGGGGTAATCCTTGAAAGGGGGGTGACTCGAATGGACCCCGTAAAAGTTCAGGGCATCAAAGACTGGCCAACACCAATGAAGGTTAAGGACGTCCGCTCCTTCCTTGGCTTCTGTAACTTTTACAGACTTTTCATCCATGGCTTCGCAAATCATGCCAAACCACTTACCAAACTAACACGAAAGGACGCAGACTGGCGATGGATGGATGAAGAGGAGAAAGCGTTCAGAACACTAAAGAGCCTAGTAACGGAAGAAGAACCGGTGCTGGCACACCCAGTTCTCCAGGACCCGTTTGAACTAGAGGTCGACGCCTCTGGATACGCGGTGGGAGCCGTACTATTACAACAAAAATCTGACGGAAAACGACACCCCATAGGTTACTATTCCGCCACGCTCTCAGAAGCAGAACGAAACTACAACATTTATGACTTGGAACTACTCGCGATAGTCAAAGCCCTGCGAAACTGGAGGCCGCTGCTCGCAGGAGCCCCCCACAAGATCAAGATCTATTCGGATCATCTCAACCTACAGTACTGGAAGTCGCCGCAGAAAATCAGCAGGCGGGTTGCACGGGAAGTACTCGAACTTTCCGAGTATGACTTCGAAATTCACCACATCAAGGGAAAGAACAACGGGAGAGCAGACACCTTGTCAAGGCGACCAGACTACGATCAAGGAGTCGAGGACAACAGCGAAGTGGTCGTCCTACCCCCTGAGGTCTTTGTACGAACCCTCAATACCGCACGCACCTTTGTCGCAAACCCAAATCTACTGCAACCACGCCACCAACAAGACAAAGAGGTGATCAAGATATGGGCCAACCCTCATCACCTCAAGAAGATACAAGGAGAATGGTATAAGGACGGCAGGTTCGTGATCACAGGACCCGCATCGACTCAACGCGTACTAATACACGACCATCACGACTTGCCAATACATGGCCACCCGGGAATCGCGAGAACCCAACGCATTCTGGAAAGACATTACTGGTGGCCACGACTTCGAAAAGATGTATACGAGTACGTGCAAGGCTGCGCAGAGTGCCAACGGAATAAAGTGAACACGAGGCCTATACGAGCCGCGCTACATCCCATTACGCCAATACTGGAAGCCATGCCATTCCACACGGTGGCGGTGGACTTCATCACCAAACTCCCCGTATCCAGAGGGTACGACAGCATACTGACCATCACGGACCACGATTGCAGTAAGGCTTCCATCTTTATCCCATGTCGAGAAGAGATTACCGCAGAGGAAACGGCGGCTCTGTACGTCGCTCACATGTTCAAACGCTTCGGACTGCCGCGCAAGATAATAAGCGACCGCAACCCCCGCTTCACGTCAAAGTTTGCTAGGGAAGCCTGTCGCATTCTGGGGATTCAACAGAATATATCGACCACATATCACCCACGCACTGACGGACAGTCCGAGCGAACCAACCAGTGGTTGGAGCAATACTTGCACTTTTGGGTAAATGAGCGGCAAGATAACTGGACGACTTACCTACCAATTGCCGAATTCGCGCACAACAACTGGCCACATGAGCACACCAAGAAGTCGCCGTTCCAACTTCTGATGGGATATAATCCGCAAGCGGATTGGATGGATAAGCCATCCCCTCTTCCCCAGGTGACGGAGCGACTGACACAACTAAAGGAAGCTAGAGAGGACGCCCAACGTCTCATGAAGAAGGCACAAGAAGCATGGACCCGCAACAAAGATACGCCCAAGTTCAAAGATGGCGACCTTGTATGGTTAGAAGGCAAACACCTGCGAACCAATCAACCCACGGCGAAACTAGCGGCACGACGCCATGGCCCCTTTCAGGTGACACAGGTGATGTCCCCTTACAATTATCGATTGGAACTTCCCACGCAGTGGAGCATTCACCCAGTGTTTCACATCAATCTGCTCACACCGTACAAGCAAACCCCGTTTCATGGGGAAAACTTCACACGACCTCCGCCCGAACTGATTGAAGGGGAAGAGGAATACGAAGTCGAGGCCATTCTAGACTCCCGGCATTTCGGCAGGGGAAGACATCTCCAATATCTCATCAAATGGAAGGGGTACCCAGACTCGGAGAATCAGTGGGTTAACGAAGATGACGTCTTTGCGCCTGAGGCTCTTCGTCAATATCAGGAAATGTGAACACACGGAAGAATGATAAAAGGGGACGATGTGGAACCAGAGGAAAGTCATCCTCTCTTCCTTCGCTCTATCACTACCACTCTCATGCCCACTTCCCCACTGCGACATGTCACACAAGCGGCACTCCTCGACTCCCTTGCGGACAACGCCCGTGCCCTCCTCGAAGATGACGACGCGACTGAAATTCCCAGCACCCAGCTCACTCCATACACACCTCTCCAACCGCAAGAGGGCCCTATCACTGCGCAAGAATGGGCGCATGTCATCACCCGATTCCCAGATCCCACACAGCATCCCGACGACGAACATGCCGTTGTCCATGTCTTCCGAAACGACGCCGGTGAGCGCGAGCCAATCGTGGCTATCCCCCCAAGCGACAACCTCATTGGTGTTCGCGGAATTTTCCCGCGCAACGAAGAGCGCTCAAACTCTCCTGGAGTACGAGTTGGACGGTTGGAGGAGGGTAGCGGCGGAGTGGCAGAAGGAGCAGTTGGACTCAGCCGTGGCCCGACTGAGGGAGATGCGCGAGTGACGGCAGCGATGGAGGCTGCTGAGGCTGGCCATGATGACGACGATTACTACCCAGTGAGCCACGCCTTCCTTCGAACGAAAAGCGACCCTACCAATCCCCTCATCACACCATGGCTTGTCTACACCGATGGGTCCCCCATGTATCAAGGACGTGTGTGCGTGCCTGGCGCCGCCGATCACCATCCGTTCACCGCCGCCGACGACCCCGCACATGTCATTGCGCCTGAAGGGTTCAGGGCGAACCGACGACCCCATCACATTCGATACCCCATCACCGGACCTGACGGAGTAGAACGGGACGCATCACACGTCCAGATCATCGGAGGGGCTGACCCCCTCATACTGGGAGTCATACCGGGGTCACCGCATGTGTACGGTAAGCCCTTCTATGCCGAACCACATGTATCGGCCGCCCTTCGCCCCACATACCCCCATGAAGACCTCGTCGTCTTCAAAGCAGATCGCGTCACTGATTGTGTGCTCAACCGCATCAACGACGAGTCGCTCACCGCGGAAGTCACGAGGTTCCGCGCGGCAAGCTACAAGCTTGACCGACTCCGTGCGCGAGTAAGCCAGCTCCGCACAATGATCGAGTGTGTGCAAGATGACAGGCGTGACGCAATTTATCGCCTGGAGCGCGCCACGGCCTTGGAGCGCATTGCCGACGAACAGCGCGATTGGCCAGCTTGTGACTTTCGGTGAGTCTGGGGCCTCACGCTAAAAAGGGAGGTGATGTCACATTTCGACTTGTACTGTAACGCCACTACAGGGGCGTTGCGTACGACCTGTACTGAGTCAGTCGACTAACAGTAGCACAAGCTCCAAGGCTTGGCTTCAGCGAGATGATGCACAAGGATCACAAGGACGGTGGTCACTTGGATCGTAGAGGAAGGCCAAGACTCGAAGGTCTGGCAGAGGCAAGGGGGGTTCGCGAGACGATGAAGGCACAAAGGCGTTCGAGTGTAGTATTACACAAGAAGTCTAGTCTACCGTACAAGCTAGGTAGGACTAGGTTTAAATAGATAATGGCTCGTATGGCGACTACAAACAGATGGCGCCATCGTCAGTCTCGGAACAATGGACAGGTCATAAAGAGAACAAAGGAGTATCATACTGGGAATAAAGGCGAATCACGCGGGATCGCGCGTGATTGGGAACACAACAGAAACTAGCACATGTCGAACTTTATCAGAAGGGAACATTGATAAGTAAGGCACGCGATAGGAACCGGATAATTGTGAAGTCCGCGTAATCGTACAGGGCTCGTATAGTATAGGGAAGGGGACATTGATATGCGAAAGGACGAGTCCAAAGAAAATCGTAACATGTACAACCATGGACCCTTACTGTACCGGTTGCGATTACGGCGGTAAGGTATATTAGTCGCGGACTTATTTACGGTGATACGGTAGTGCGATAGGCGATAGGGTACAATAGCTGACTGATGACCAACGCCACTAGTACTGGTACTAGTAGTATTAGGGTTTGAGTTGTTTCCACGATACGTTGGATGCTACTTTACTGTGACTCATAGCAGTGCTTGAAAGCCTGCTAGTTATGTATTTAAACTGTCTTGTGAAGACCAAGATACGCCATCTTGGTCTTCTTGAATCGCCACTTGTCTTCTCTTCTCTTCCCCTTCTCACCTCTTGCTTTCGCGTTCAAGAGTTGTCCGACTTCGCTCGTGACTAAGGATACTAGCTTGCCAGTGTACCTTCGCGTATTCACTAGGGCAAGGACTTGGACCTCCGTGTCTTCAAGTCGGCAAACCGTTATATTGCTAAGTCGTTTCCGCCATCAGTGCTCAAGTCGAGCTAACGTCGTGGCGACATTACACCTGGTGCGGTGCTACCCAAAGGACAGGGCCCATAAAACACTGAAGCCAGAAGCACTGATTTCCAAATAATCCCCAAGGGAGAGTCGCTACCATCACACCTCAACCTGGTCATGGTGACAGGATCCTGTATCACATATAGACTTGCCATGACTGGTACGTGTCAATTACTAGCACATATACCGACACAGACACATTTTTTTCAGCACCAGGATCCTGCACCTATCGCTAGATCATGCTCTGAGAAACCCCCCCTCCCCTTGGCCTGCCTTCGCTGCTCCCCTTTCCTCAGCCACCATACGGCCCAACACACCTCATTGCTTCATCTTTCCCCTCATTATTTTCGTGCCTCAACAGCACAGCTTTTTGCCGGGGTCATCCCATCAATTCTTTCTAAACTAACACCAGTGCTCATTATGTCTTGCAATGTGACAGTCACACTCTTTACCTTTAAGATGCGTCACCCGGGCCGTATTAGAGCCGTTCATCTGTGTGTAACTCCTTGTAATTTTCCACCTACCAGACGGCTTTCATGGAACTCCAGGAATAGACCTGTTGCAGCTGGTCATGCCACATGTGTGCCAACGGAAGGTAAAGTGTTGCGTGATTATTGTGGGTGTTAGAGCTATGATGTATCTCTCCTGTGTCCCTTACTATTTGGGATCTCACCCGTTGCATGTTAGGACACTGGGAACCGGTCGCCCATTGATCTTCATGTGGACATCTACGAGTGCCCATCTTCTCGCAGAACTCTACTGTATCGCACATTGGCACCTTCAACACCAACATGTGTTCTCAGCCAATACCATGGAATAGTCCGAAGAAGCCCATCCCTCGATCTGGTGATGAGGACACGTGATGTGTGTTCTCCAGGGAGGCAAAGATCCACTTTATTTTTATACAGAACTTGAACAGATATCTCATGGTACTCATTATTGTATACCTGTAGTCTTGAATGGATGCAAAAGCCCAAATAACGAGATAAGAGGTATGTCCAGACATCTCAATTGCGCATTGAGAGGAGAGGCCTGGGTTTGCAATGACCTACTGAGCACTAGGCATGCTGTGAGACCCGTACTGCCTGCTCACATATATCACATGGTTCCGCCGCCATGTCTGGAGTGTCTAGTTGGATTACCATAGGGTTGGGCCCTCTAGTCAGTGGGAGTTCTGTATGAGGGGCCATATGGACAGGGTAACCGATCCAGTTTATTGGCCTGATGCCGTAAGGCGAGTCATTAGCACCATTACGGAACAAGGCCGAATGAGTAACACATGGCAAAGTTAATCGCTTAGGCCGCACTCCGATGTGTCCGCGTATGTGTCTAAGCGAGGTCCGCGGGCCCTTCGCCACGCTTTCTCACCAAATTGCTGGTGCCATCCCTTGTTCCCGTTTACTGTAAGGTACTGTAGCTACTATCTCCGAGCAAGCCGTGCACCCCATGTACCTTTGCCAGTGCTGCAGTATCACTTTGCTGCCATGATCCAATTCGTCTCGTATGTCCCTTCTGTGCATAGAGCGGTTTCACAGTTTCACTCAGTCTTGTGGTTAGTCAATTCACATGGATCGTGTTCGGTTCGGTTCGGGGTCCTCAGGATAGTATACTTTCAGATCCACCCCATTTCCAAGCCAGAGTAAGGCGAATTACGGGGTCTGGCATTCACACGTAATTTGTAGCCCAGAACACGTGGATATTCTGGTGGTAATTCTTTTTTTTTTGAATCCATTTCCGTGACTCTGGTAGTAATTCCGCACCCACACCGATATGGGCGATACTGGAACCTCGACCCTTCTCCCCCTCGACCCTTTATCTATACTGCGCCCTTCCCTCCGGTTAGTCTGTATCGGATCCCATTTTGGGAGCCAATAAGTTCTTTTCTACCTACCTCAAGGTGCCGTGAGTTTGCCTTGACATGCCCCGGGGATTGTTTGGTGGATACTTTATGTTTTGCCACACTCTACGGATCCTTTCCTGGATGTCCTCCCAGACCCAATTCGGTGCAGGTCTACAACCGGGGGTACGCGTTGCCGTGGTTGTTATGCCCGCTCGAACGGATTCTTGCCAGTGCTTGCGTCAACTTGAACCAGAATGCTCCTGCCACGCTGCATCCACGAGACGAGAACTTGTTTTCGACCTATTCCATTTTTTGCGTTGCTGTGACTATGGATCCCCATTTAGGCTTTGGGGAACGTGGCACATTGGCATTAGCGGGCCCTTTCCGCCGTGTCACTGTACGTCTGGGGATGGCACAATACGCAGCCTCGGCCACAGTTCATTCAAGCCTCGCTGGGAACAAAGCTAGACACGTGGCCGCAGACTCGAATATTGTGTGGTGTTAACTTCGCTTCTGTGTGTCCAACACGAGTAGGCGAAACAACTTTCTTGCGTCTGTTGAATGCCGAACGACGCTACTACCGATTCGGCGCTGAAATCTGCTTGAGGTCGACAGGTCTGTCGTGGCTACATCCCAGGCTTCCCCACTTTCCCTCGGCCCCAATTCACGCGAATCAAATCAAGAGCAATCTATTGTAGAATAGTCTGCTGCCAAGGGTCCCTGCATGGGCACGTGGTGGCCGTATCACACATGGGCAGTCAGGAAGATTCCATTTCTATTCTTACTTTGACTACCTCTGCTTACATGTACGGATGAGAGCCAGTCCGGAAGGCGCACTATGAACTCCTCGAGGAGAACCCCTCCAACGCACTTAGTGAATAACTCAGGTACGCAGCTGGGATCCGCATTTGGGTACTACCGTGCTGGGAGAGACGAGATCTGAGGTCTCAAGGACGGCGACTTATTTTACACGCTCGGTTAATTGGCATTTCTCTTTATGGAAAGAGTCTACTATCTGTGTGCAACCCCCGCCTGCTTGTCGTATCAAGACGTTAATAAGGGGGGAATAATGGGCGATTACAATCATTACAGTGATACCAAGAAAGGAAAGAACAAAGGACGGGACACGTTCCCGCGTGGTTAGTGAGCAAACTTAGAAGTTCCCATTTGAGCAAAAGATTTTCACATCGGTCTCATGGGCCATGCATGTCATGGGCGGTGATGAGGATGGGAACCCACCAGCCGCTAATCTCACTAAAGCGGAAAACGGCAGCTGCTGAATCAGCACAATTTAGGGACAGAGTCTTCGACAGTTCGGCTGTTGGTTATCGAATCCAAGCGCTAATGGAGGCCCGAGGATGAACCGACGGAATTTGAGTCCTTTTCGATCTCTTTAAAGTCGATCATTCAGAGGTAAGGGAAGTAACTTGATGTTCTGAAACAACATCACCTGTGCATAGATCCCGTCCTTGCACTCCCTACGTTCTCAGTTGGTTGGTTGATTGGGACCATAGAACCAAATGTTGCTTCGATCGCAGAACCGCCGCGCAACATCGTTCACGGTTCCACACATTCACAGCTCACATGGATGGTAGCTCGTAAGCACATTAACGCTACACAATGCTTCGTACCCTCTTTCGTCCCCTGTGTCAACACAACTCAACAGCTGGGCGGCGAAACCTTTATTATGGCCGATCCTAATACTAAACAGGGCTTTAGAAGTGTCTCTGCAAACGTTCGTCGTGAAACAACAATGGAAGGTGTTGGTTCGGCAGGAAGACGGGCCCGGGGTTACTGTCTATAATTGGTGGATCTGACCAATAGTAGCAATTATTGCACGTTCCGTTCTCGGCATATACGTACCACTAGAGTCTTGCATGTGCTTGCATCATTCAAACGGAAATTCCCGGGAGAGGAACAACAACTTGGATGTTGAATCTATCGCCAATATCAGAAGGACCTTTCTTTTCAGAATTTCCTTGGCCAAGTTTGATCTGGTGTCAATGCTTTTCAATTTTGCGGGCTCCACAACATTCCGAAGGGAATCGCAACTTCTCGTATGATCCCGCAAGTGAAAGTGACTGTGATGACCTGGCAGCGCAGTACTGAGCGCTCGCCACGCGGCTCTCCTCACGTAATTCAAGTTCGAGTCCGGGTCAGCATCCAGAATAGATGCACTTCAAGTTTCTTCATTGTACTGTATCTTCTACTACACGAAAGAAGAAATAGACTCAATTCGATGCCCGCCCCGAGTAGCCTACCTCCGTCTCCACCACATGTTTTCTGGCGCCCTCCTCGGCCATCGTTTTTTTTTACCACGGCGGGTGCTCTATGTCCAGTCACTTGACTGTATTATATTTCAACCGGAGTTCCTTCTCCCACTAATGCAGGCACAACTCGGCTCCAAGCCGCTCAATCAATCCATCAAAGGCATCATCCCTCTTGCGCCTTGCAATATTCCCCGTCTCGTTTTCTTTTGATCTCTGCCCACCCTTCACATGCTCACATCAATGACCCTTCAATGCGTCCATCCTCTCCACACGGGCCTTATACGACACTTTCCTCGGTATACGATCCATACCGCGTCTTACTACAAAACGATCACCCCTATTCTCCATGTCGCCTTGAGTCCCAGGATGGAGAAAGTGGTCTCGTACCTCTTCTCAAAGACCAGCTTTTCACATCGAGTAGCTATTCACATCTCGCTTGTATGTGCGTATTTTGATGTACGTGGAAAGTTTTTTGTTCATGACGCTCTTTAGCCAATATTGCTACCCGCACACTTCTCGCAAGGTCGTGCTCTGAAACACATCCTCTTTCCGACTCACCCGCATCACGTTGGCGATGGACTTCCCGGACTCGTGGGTGCCAATCAGGTTGACCAAATTTCTGCTCTGCTGTCAATGCAACGTGTTACTTCTTTGAACGTGCATCAGTCCTCGTCTCCTCGACCCATTAGTGTGTGTGGCTAGATCCATAGACGCTCACGCGCCGTTTAACACGCAAGGAGAACTCTTGTGCTCAGCACTTCAAGGCGAGTTTCGTGAGTTCGGGCTCTTGCGCATTGTGTTAGGTCCGGTGGCTACGCTCCCTATGAGGGATTTACTTGCGGTTGCCCTACTTTATGAAGACTCCCGCAACTTCGCGTGGATGGGCACCGTCATTGTCACAGCTACTGCTCTCAGCCTGGACCCACCTCTCTATCGTCACCGTGCCCTTCTCCCACTGTCCCCATGTCGTAATCACTGCGACTTGCACCCTTGCCTTCCTCTTCCCCTCCCTGGCCTTCGCACTTCCGCAGTTTTTCCCCTTGTCTTGGAGCCCTCCGCATAACGATAGTTGGGACTATTTTTAAGTCCTAATTTGGATGTTCTTTCAGAACAACCTACGCGGAGTAAGTGTCGACACTCCCTCAACGCACCCGTCCTCATTGTAAGCGACAGGACCACAAAAGCATTGCTACGGCGTGGAGTTATCGGACCCCGTCTAGACAAATTGGGTGGCTCACCTCTATGAACAAGCGAGTGCCAAACATTATGTGATCCAGGTGCCCATCCATGCGGCAGCCGCATGGACTGCCAAGGGGTTAAAAGCAGTGAGATTTGGGTTCTCCTCACCTTCACCTTCACCTTCATCAACCTCTCTTTTGTCTGTTTCATCGTAGGCTCCTGCGTCGTGTCGACTAGCTGCACACTGCTAGTCTCCATCGAAATAGATGGCCACCAACGCAGGAGGAGCGCAGCAGTGCTGCGCTCCTCTCACCTACGAAAGCCTTGATGAGGACGACGTTTACCTGAATTTTCTCCAGCAAGTCACACATTATCCTGATGATTATTACCACGAACCTCCGGCGGCTGTCAACGCATTATCACTATCACGCATTCAAGATAACCCGCCATTATCTTGTGTAGACGATGCCTCTCTGAGTGACGTTGCAGAATTCTCCCTTGGTGGAGGGGGTTTAGTTTTGGGTCTCTCCCACTATCATCAAGACCTGACGGAAGAAGCCTTTTTTACCGAAGGGCCCTCTCCGCCGCTTCCACCGCTGAAATCATTTTGTGATGACCGCGACCTCTTATTGACCATGGCGGAACTTGGATCCTCTCCAGAGTTCCCACCGTATCCGTACGACGAGGTATGCACTCCCGCATCCTGACAATCTTCCCACTAAGGTCTTATAAATAGTACGCATCATCGTGGAATTCGCCTCAACCACCCATCGATCAAAATTGTCAACTTTTTCATCCCCCCATCCTACAGGGATCGCCCCAAAGTCCTATAGCCAACCTTACATCCGAAAGTTGCCATACCTCAGGGCTTTCACCACCCCCGAACCTTGACATCTTCCCCCGCAGTCCCATCTCAGAGAAAGCGTACCACGAGGCCATGGGGGCTTGCAATTCTGGATTGATCAGGTTCGATATGGCGGCCATTCAAGGATCACCGATGGACTCCGGCGCCGCGAGGCCTGCAACTGTTTACACCGACGAGCAAGCTGGCGAGAGGTTAACGTACCCTGCGACTTCCTGCCAAGCACTTTGGGGCTACGTCGATGGTTTCGCGGGGATATCGACGAATGATCACGGTTCCTCTCTTCCCTACTCCTTACATCGAAATGTAGAGGCAGCATCACCCAGCTCCCAATCAGCCCTTCAAGTGGGTAGTCCTGTCATCGTAGCATCGTCGGTCGCATCGAGCCAAGTTTCTCCAGTTGACGAAATTTCCGGGACGTTTTGGTGCCCTATTTGCAGTATCAGCTTTTCCCAGAGGCAGGGCCTCAATCGCCACAACAGGGACAAGCACACCCCACGAAATATCTGCTCTCTGTGCGAGAGGTACGAATGGTCTTCTGGACGAAGATATTTGTTCCTCAGGCACCTAGAGCGATATCATCCGGAAGCCGTGCTCGCCTAGTGACTAGTAAGGCTCGACGACTGGTGCGTCGAGCAACCTCCGGGGTTGTAGTGCTATACATTTATGGCCACACCCACATACATGATTTCTGTCACGTCCGTAAGACACACCTTCGCCGGCGGAGTGCCCACGGCTGGTACAAGGGCAACTTGCTAGTGACATCCATCTCCCCTCTCTCCCTCCCTCCCTCCCCCCAAGTCACAGAACTTCCCCGATTATTATGTGTAGCTGCTAGATCTATTTACGGTAACTATTAGTGAACATGTGCTGTATTTTTATTTCCGAGTCCAACCCCGTTACTTACGACTTGTGATTATTTATCGTCATTGGGCTGCCACGAGTTGGCGGAAACGTCAGACGTTATCTGGGACTGACAGGCATCGATTTAGTCATCACATGAGTGCCTGACTGGTGATGGTATCTGCGTCAAGATCGACATCCTCATGACGCCCACTCTCAGGCTCCGAGTCTCTAAGATCGTGTGAGCGGTTTGAGATACATGGCATTGCAGCCCAATTCGGCCTGGGGTCCTTGGACTCTCGTAATTCTGGCTTTAGGTGAACCACGGGAAAAGCGCGCTTGCAGAGGCGGGCATCCCAGGGATCAGAGCCAGGAATGTATGGAGCGAAGGTGCACAAGTCCAAACTAAGTCAACAAAGTGTGTTATGTCAACGACCGTTTTAGGAAGTGGCCAAGATGCCAAGATAAGATATGGTCACGTGCAGGAGTGTTAGGCCCTCAGGAGAAAGGAGAGGGAGAATAGAGCAGGAATACTGTCTTTTCGAGGAGGGTAGGGTCATTTATATACGAAGAAGTTCACGCCGATATCTCTAATCTACAGCCTGAGAGTCCCTCGAGGTTCGTTAGGCTGCCTCGAGGCGGGGTTGTTGGCGAAGCGATATCGCGGCGACCACGGCTGTGAGCCACGTGATGACCTTGGCTATCATGATTGGACGGCGGTTGTGGTGACCGAGGTGCGTGCGTAGGCTTCTTACTCTATAAGATGGGTTTGGCAAGAATTCGGAGCCACACTGGGGCTCAAAGTCGAGACGTCGCGCCAAGTGGCTTACATGATAGGTCCTATGGAGATTGAGGATTTTGGGACGAGATGGAGGAGCCGGGGAAACAGGGGCAAAAGGTAGTGACATCGATTGGTGACAGCAGTGAATACAGTAGGTGATAGGCGTCCCCACTATGCCGTTCTTTGATATACTTATCACGAGGCTTTAGGACGCGGGGCTTGTGGGACCACCGCACGCATCACACGAGGACTTTCTTTCATTCCAAGAAGGGGCACACGACTGCCGCGATCCCTAGGCGATATAGAGGACATCTCATACGAAAACGGAGAAGAATACGGACACACATGTGTGAATTTATGGGTTGTACGGCTCACCATCGCGAATCAGCTTGTGCACGCATATAGTCGGGGGGTTTTATTGTGAGTTGTGGAGGACGCACACACGACGTCACCGTGTGTTAATATTTATGGGCGTCGGCGTTGAGCGTTCGGCGCTGTGGCCTTCGCGCCTCACGACGTGCCCCACCGTTCGGTCCACGCCTATGCCCGGCTCACTCTCAGTCGATGCAGATGATAAGTGTGCGGCAGACGCAAGGGCAGATGCCGTGTCTTGGTGGCTGTGCGCGGATAATAGGCCCAACCTCTCCGGCCTCTTGTTCCCGTGGGCGAGCAGGAGCACAGTCTGGAGCAGGGGTAGGAATGGGGAGGAAGAGGCGGTACGCGGCCGTAGCTCCCGTGCGTCCCGAGCCTGAGATTGTTGGGGATGTTGTGGGGTTTGGTGGGCGATTTGCGCCGCGAGGCGCACCGCGGCGTTGGTGCGGCGCTCAGGCCTCAGGTCGTGAGGTGAACTAACTGCCAGTGTGGTGCCTTCGGTGCCCATTGCTCTCACGCCACTCCGCCGGCATCTCTTCACACCTCCGTCTGATCACGATCCCCATTTATTTCGATCTGCAAACACGAAAAAGAACCAAGTAATACCATCGATATTGATATCGAACCCCCCCAATACGTTCCTGGTTTACTTGATCAACACACCCATTCGGGTGTGTTTCATGTCTGTGTTGGGTTAGTACCTTGTTCTTTCCGGCGTTGTGTAGACATAGAGAAAGCAGGAGGTAGGCGCCTCTCTGGCATTCAATCGATTAGTAGATGACTTATAATGACCCCCCCATTGTCACCTCTCGGCGAGAAGAGAACTCGTTTCAAATTGTTTGTTTATGTGTAGGACACATTCTCTTCTCTACCCTTACTACTGTTGTTGTTATGTGTGCTCCTTATCCATCCCCATCAAGTGACTGGGTGATTGGTCTGATCGTGCCAAAAAAAAAATCAAATCGTCTCTCGATCAGGAGACTGAGGTTCGCATGGTCCAGGAGAGGAGGAGAAGCGGGAGCCCTCCCGACAATTCTCTGCCAAGGATCTACTACGTGATATCTTATTTCCCCTTCTCTGAGCCGTCAAAATAGGTTGCGAGATCTGACAACGCTCGCCCACTTGTGGCCCCTTTAAGGGGCTATTTGTGCAAGTATAACCTCAAAACCTGCCGCGTTATAACGTTACAAGCAGACTCGGTGCCTGTTCATGGTCGCTCGCCACTACGGTTGCGGGTGGCAGTGCTGCGGCAGTACAGATAAAGATGCATCATGCTATGGTATCCCTGCAAGGGCACAACGAGAGCTGGAAGTGGTCAGGCGTGTTTTCACTGGCAACTCGAAGTGCGCACTCCATAGACCCCACCAACCTCTTCCCCGGAGAAACAGAACTAGTCTACACCTTCTGCCATTTCCTGCAACTTACCCGAATAGCGTCGAAACCTGACTTCGAGGCTCCCACGCCTGTCAGAGACCCGCACCATCAATGGCTTCTGGACTATCTGGCCCAATCCATCAAGCAACCCATTATCACCGACCGAGAACTACTGCTCTCCGATCAAGAACTGGACCCGGCCTAATATGGGCTGCCCGGTAATTACATTTTTCCCTATCGCTCCTCTGCCGTTAGTTTTGATTTGCGCGGTATGCTACTTACTTCTCCTTGGACCCTCGCCTACCTTTGGAAATAGGCTCGTGACCAGCCTGTATATGATAATCGATATATCGCAGGTTTACCTTCACAAGTACCTTCATATACAGACGGTCACCGGTTTACTTTGGAAGGTGGCGCACTTTGACTGTTTCGTTTCGGTGCACGTGACCCAGCTTACGTTTATTTCTCGATTAAATCTCGCTCTGTAGGGAGTAGAGGACCGGTCTCGAATTTCTGTACTGTCCCGAAATAAACACGGTTTTTTTTTTTTAAAAAAAAAAAAAAAAAGTCGAAGTGCGCAACAGTCCTGGCGACCATGGGTGTCGGCCCGGTCGACAAATGATTTCTGAAGAGCGCTCTTGATAGGTCCCTTCGAAACTACAGGCTCACGCAAACGCAAACGCAGGCCCCGAGACGCCGCTGATAGTTTGGAGCTGATATACGTTGATAAGCTGCCAGTGAGAAAAAAAGGGAGGAGGGGGAGGGGACAGGATCATGATGATCAGGTCGGGTTTGATATTACAAACTTGATTACAAACGACCACAAACAAGCTAGCTCCACTTCTCAACCTTCTATCTGTCCATCGAATTGTGCTTCTTTTTGCTTTGTTCTATTTTCACCGTAGTTTCGAGGATCTCCCACGGGCGGCGATTGTCATCCAAATTGAAAAAAAGTCAGTCGGGTCGGTTTGTCGCTCGTCGCTCGCTCATGCCGGTTAACCGCTTCGACCGCAGAAATCGAATGGTTGGGATACTGTGCAGTGTGCACCATGAAGCTCTCCACTGAGTAGTCATTATGACGAGATGCTGCTAAGCTGAGGCTCTTCTTTTGTGAAACAAAAAAGAATGAAAAATCGGGATTGCTGCCGTGAAGGCTGCCATTTTCTGAATTCCAGTTGACCGCACGTCCCTTTTGCGATGGGCATAAGGATTCTGCCATTCGTGTCCAAGGTCCCGACATCCGGGCTAAGTGACGGCAAATGAATAGTGGGAATGATCAACTGGACAGAAGCAATGCCGCAGCCTTGGGTGATGGAAACCACGACAAGTTGAACCTTGTAGGCGGTGAAAAAGGTACAGCGATAGAAGAGAGGTCGTCAGGCCCTAGATCGTATCGCAGACCATGGCGACAACACGAGGCGCTATGCCTTGGTTCTGTGTCCAATCCACAGAGGTGACGCCCTACCAGAGACGCTCGGGAAGGTGTGCCTAGCCAAAGGGAACTGCTGTAATTGAATTACGTTGAGGAACTTCGGGTCTGGCTTTTTTTCCACCAGCTTGACACTGCCGATTCCGGGATATTGATGACAACGAGCGCAAGCAACGAATACCGGGGCACAGTCACTAAGGCACCCAGAAGTCCTTACTCACCGTATGGAGATATGCGGCTCATAGAACTAAGTTGAGATTGCGTTTGTTTGTATTGACGAAATGTGGTTGTAACTGAAAAGAATTCGTAGGGACAAGGACGCTGATAAACATATCCAAAACTTGTCATGTAGCACTGCCTGACGACGCCAAAGTACAGACTCCCGTATAGTGGACAGAGGGAACTCGGCGTTTTTATTTTTGCTCTTTTTTCAGCAAGGTGACCTTCCAACGGAACCAGCAGCATGCGGTTGCATTTCACCACGCGAACTGGGAGTAATCGCTCCTGTGACATGGATATTGCGCATTCGCAGCAACATTCCGCTACGAAAGTTGCCACGACGCAGCTACAGCTACCAGTGCGTGAATGCACGATCTTCAGATAGTCCATTATAAGCGTCAGTTTTTCCTACATTCGTCGGATGCTAATAGGTAATTGGTGGGGGGTTACTTTCGGTGAGCCAAGCAGTAAAGGCTTGCAAGGCGCAGCTTCGGCAAATGGCATGGCGAAAGGAAATCGCTCCGACCCGCCCTTTGTGACCGATTAACCCAGAGCCCCAGAACGTTATGCAGCTACGGCGCAATATAGTAAGCGCCCACACACGCAAAGTGATAAGGGACGAATATCCAATTACTGGACTCATCGCCATTACGTCTGTTTGTGCCAGTGCCCCGTCCTTGTTTCTACACCAGCACCACCAGGCACCGGCCAAGCACCGCGCTTTGTGATTAATTACAAATGGACCTGCAGCGTGCGAAGATGGGGTTTGTCGCTTCCTAGGTTTTGTGGAACCTGGAACCTGGTCCTGCTTGCTTCTCTTGATATTTATGTTCCCATTGGGAGATCTACCTGATGTGCCAGGGGCTGTATGATATAGGAATAGCGTTTCAGACGTGACTTTCGGCAAATATGTGCCCATTTTTCGTTGTCAAGGGCAGAAACGGCATTCTCACACCTTCAGGGATCATTCACCTGGTATGTAGTAGTTCATGCATTCATGTTCTGTGTAGTTCATCCAACTCTGACCGAACGTGATTGATATTGTAGCTCCATGAAAAATGATGCGCAGCACATGGTTGGAGGGGCTGCGACTGACCTTCTAAGACCCGGGCCCATGAAGAGACCTCACTGCCAGTGTACTAGATCTCTTGCCACATCCCTCCTTTCCCAGGAAGTCGACGTCACTTGCTGTCGTTTTTGAGGAGGAGTCATATCCGTGGGGCCTCACCCAGTGGTCCGTACTCAACCGAACCCACGCCAACAATTGTCCTGGAGAAGTGCGCGACTCCAAGGAAATTGAAGGAACTTGAATAGGTAGGGCGGATACGGAGATTACATGATATAAGAAGCAGCGCGATATGGCACACGAAAATAAATAAGTTGTGCGAGGAAATCGAGATCAAGGAGAGCCGGGAGGTAGGCCCTGGGGCTGGTGAACTAGACGCATCCGAGTCCATTTGTGCGTTACTGTAATCTGCGCATCAATCGGTCATGCACACTTGGTCATGCCGCATTGAACACCACGGATTCCTTAGTCGATGTGATACTTACACTCTACGTAACATTTTTACAGGGTATCTGGTGGTCAAGGTTCAACTTCTAAGAATTAGATTACTGTAAGTCTCGAACCGATCGTGCTCATTGAAGCAGTCCGATTAACTGGCTACGCTCACAGCGCTTGAGACGGGCAACTGTCCTCACAGAACAGACGCTCGAAGATTGGCCCATGACCCACTACTCTTGGCTACGGGACATCTCCTGTGGTGCCATAGTTGGCACAGGACGGTCTTATAAAACCATAAAGTCTTCTTCAGCCTCCATAGGTGTCACGGGCTCCAAATATTCTGGTTTCCTGAGACCCGTCTCTCTCCATACCTTTGCCAACTCCACTCCGAGTCGCAACAGCCGCACAGACCACAAACTCAACCGTAGTTCGAGACTCACCGACATCATACAATGGTCCAAGGCGGCGATCACGGAGTTCCACCTACACCCTCCTCATACATTTTGCCGTATACTCCTTATACACCTGCCAACTTTGCGACTCTTCCGGTATCAGACTTTGCCTTCAACGACGATAGACAAGGGTATCATCACCGTACGTCATCACTGTCACAGAAGGTGGTACACCATCACACATCGAGGATAGTTTGTGCTATGCCTGATAACCAAGTTAGTCTGATTTGATGGGTAATTCACCGGATAATTAAATGATGACATGTCTATAGCCATACACGGGCGATATATACAATCAGGTACCGACTCCTCAGAAGACGAGAGTCCAGGGCGCTGTCCATTCAGTCACAGACTTCTCTCACGACTGTCAAGGCCAACTTTTTTGTATAAATGCGCCAACCGTACCAAACGGCGCTACCACCTTTTATAACGATCATTCCAACTTCGTGGTTCTCCGCCATTTCCCCCTCCCTCCCCTACCATCTTCTGGACCTCAGCAGCATCAGCAGGTCGGAGGCCTTATCAAATTTACCGTAAACAAGTTCTAAAACTATTGTCACAGCATACTATCCCAAACCCCTCATCACCCCATGGAAACAATGATGGCGAGCTCTTCCTCGTAATATGCCAGGACGGGTCACGAACGCCAAATCATGACCTAGACGATAATTCTCTCACCGACCCATCTTCTGCGTTGAAGGTAGCTCCAGGCACTATCTCTCCACAGAGAGGATTCAGTACCGCTAAAGCGGATCACGTTCCGGATAATGGCATTGACTCTGCGGTCAACGAGCCCGTTGTCGACGCTGTCCTTAGCTTACGCGAAGGACAGTGGTCACCTGCCGAGAAAATATACGCTACTGTTCACACGGTATTTACCAACATCGGACAATACCCCACCAACTCCCCCTGGGAACCCACGCAATATGATTCCAATTCTCTGGTCCCTACATTCGAGACAGTGACAGTGTTGCCTTGTACGCGCTCCCCTACTCAGAGGCCTCACACTAACGCGAGCCATCGCGCTGTGTCACCTCCATCTTCGGGGACTCTTGCCGATGTTTTCACTTCAGGCAGATCGCATCAGTTGCAAGATGTGGCAACCACTGAGTCCGAATCGTCCCCAGAGGTCCAGAACTCCATCGATACACCTCCGACAACTTCTATCCATCAAAGCCAAACTACAAATGTGACAATGGGCGAGGAGCCCAACTTCTGCCATCCCTGTGGTGTCAGTTTCACGCAACGGCAAGTATTTCGCCGCCACTTGAAGGACAAGCATGAAGACAAGGAGTCGTGTCCCCATTGTTCAAGCTTCAAGTGGTCTCGAGGGCGTCCTCACCTGTACAGAAAGCATCTCGAGTTAAACCATCCACAGTTCACGTCTTCCAAAGATCAACCTACTAGAAGGACTCGAAAACATCGGGCCATAGGGGCGCGTCAGTGCAAAGCCCCCAATGGAAGGATTCAATCCACTTCTGGAGGTCTTGTTGCTAATGTATGCCACTTTGTCGTCGTCCTATCAGTATTTCGTGATTGTCTATTCTACACACAGGTCAGCTAAGTGCTCCTCAAGGACGCGCTGCAGAGTTACTGGGATGGGAAATGGGACAGAGAACGGTCCAAAAAATTGGCTGCAAGAGTAAATCAGATAATTTCAGTTTCAGAGGGAGGGGCAAGGCATCATACAACGGTTTTTATATCTGTGGAAGGACTACAATGGTGTAGTAGACCACAGAAATAACTAATGGCTCTAGAAAAACCGTATTAACACAGAGCTCGGAGTGTATGGGTACAACGGTTGAGGCTTTTGAGGGTGACAAGTGTGGGAATGGGCGTCAGTACCGAAGCGGAAGTGTGCGGCACATACGAACGCCACTCGTAAGTCAATCCCCCATACCGCCGCATTATAGTAGCCGTCGCGTTGAGACCCATATGATCTAGTGGAATCACATTTTTTATCATGCCCGTTGGGACTCACAAATGGTTCAAACAAAAAAGTGGCACTCGTTGATCTCGCCTGCAAGCCTGCTTTTGCCAGGCGCCGCGGCTTGTGCACGTGCACCACAGCCGCGACCCCGAGAGCGCAGGATCAAGTCACCAAGGAAGCCGATGGTGAGGATTTCGACTTCGATCTAAACCTTCGGGGTATTCGATGAGCGTGGACCTCTCGACTCGACTGATCGTGTTTGAGGCTCGGTTCGTTTCTTGGCCCATTGACATTCTGGCAGTCTCCGAACAGAAATCGCACTGTTCTACTAGAAGCTTATACCACCGAAGCAGCGGTATGGTCCTGTCTGTGCGATGACGGGTAAGACATTGACGTGGTGTGGACAAGATGATATGATCCCCAACAACCGACTACCAGTAGGTGGCGGTAGCTTTCGAGGCCTTAGGCGGGTAGAGGGAGCAGTGTGACACAGAATTTGTGGTCGATTCTTTGAGTAATTATCGCCTATTTTCCAAGCCTATGATACACACAATGGTTGCCAGACCGCTATGATCGTTCCATTCCTATCCTTTGCTCAACGGGCCGCATCACAATCAAATCGAAACGCGGGACCAAACCCGTTGGACCGTGTTGGTTTTCTTCTTACAGAATTGAAGGGGTTCTGACCCCAAATAATTGTACGCATTGCCGCTCGGAGACACAAATGGGTAGATATACTTAGCGGCGTTGGCGTGAGAAAAGGAAGGTATAAGGTTCTGGGGAGAAAAAAGTCACCACGAGGCAAGTATCTAGTGTGCCAGGAATGGTACCTTGATCCCAACTCTCGCTTTTCCTCTCTGACATAGCGATTGTGTTGCGAGGGACCGCATGGCCATTTTTCGTTTTCTCTCGACAGGAACAATTGCAGGAACAGGACAATGAGAAAAGCCTAAGACGCCAGGCTTTGGGAATTATGCTTTCCCCTAAAACCTTGCTCGGACTTCGTACGTTCGTGAGAACTGTAAATTTTCACTGACGCTGACTTACAGCTGGTTCCATAACGATTGTCCCCTGCCATTTTGAGAACATAGTCGGCCATCCAAAACTCGAGAGCGGGATTCATAATTAAGTCGAGGGAGAAATTCTCAGGAAATCAGGTTATCTCACAGAATTAAGGTTATAGAATAGTTATCTTGTAACAATTGGGGTTATGGAATGGTTATCTGTATTGCTGCGCTCGAGAGCTGTGCCATCTCGGTGGCGGAGTTACCAATTCAAACCTCGCCTATGTCCAAAATTTGGTCACCAGGGGACAATCGTTATGGAACCAGCTGTAATTCTACGCGTCTCATGTCCATATAGAATTTTTCGGGGTTTATCAATACCCTACACACCAGTTTCAATAGTGGGAGGATCGAAAACACGGATCATGGGATAGTGGATATTCCTGTGCCATTTTCTCTTCATCCCTGCGGCATCGGCATGGGCGGTTTAGGGGGCGGAAGACAGAACCTTTTGGTAAATAAGCTTTTCGACGACGTTTCCATGAACCTAGGCACCAGGCGACACAATCAAGGTGGGTGATCACCAAGGAATCCACTTGATGCCGGCGTTCCTTGCTGCTGCGCACTGGAGAAGTGGGTATGGATGAGACGTCCCTTCACTTTTTAGAGGGAAAAATAAATAAATGTAAGGATAAACCAAGGGATAACCGCCAATCCGACATGGGCGAAGTCCCTTCGTCGAATATTACTCTGAGAGTGCTCAGAGTCACACAAAGACTTTGTTGGCGAGATCTGGCGGAGAAGTTGATTGGTATCTGCAAACTTGAAGTTATTCTTTGACATGGTTCCTTGACAGAACCTCGCAAGGAACCTCGGCGCTCCTTTCAAGTTCGGCGCCCACTTACTGATTTACCGATAACTCCTACGCTTTCCATCGCCGTCACCGTCTAGCTGCCAATAGCACTCAGCTGTGTACACATGGCACATGGCTTCATCGTGTTTGGAAGCCTAATTGTCATTCGAACTTCTATGAATGTAAGCGCCTGGCACTAAACCAGCGGGCACCTGCACTGGCACTGGCACTGTCCAGATAAAGGTCCTGATTCTGAATTTATGCGCGCTCCGTCGTACTATTCGTTGGAAGAAAGCCTAAATATCGATTACAACTCACTGGTAGGCCTCAAACTTTGAAACTCCTCGACAACTTGAAAATCTATAAATCCTTAGCTTTTTCAAGCGTCCTTCGCTTGTCCTCGCAGAATCCCATTGGCATACAGTAGAGAAGGGTTTTAGGCCTACTGTCAACACTCTCACCCAGGCCTCAGGTTTATAATCCCACCAACAGATGTCCCGCTGCAACTTTTTCCGGCTTAGACTCGGACAGCGTCACCGCAGTGGCACGCCGATCTCGACAGGTACTTACACGAAGATTCAACCCGACCCCCTCTCATGTATTACAGCGCATACTGCTAACCTTTGGACGAACCGTCAGTTATCAAGTGCAAGCACAACATCTCGCCCGTCTGCTACCACCTGCGACTATGGGCAAGGGAATCAAAGTTTGTCATCACTAGCTTGGAAGATGGTACATCAGCACCCCTCTGGGCCAATTCACAGTCTGAGTGATAGTCAAGTAAATTTGCTTTTGACAATCGTTCTTGCACCACTAAAGATGGCATTGTTGTCCTAGTCATACTGGGAAGAACGATGCGGCCAGTCGTCAACCCTTGAGGTGGCGAGAATCCCGAGCCCCGCCCGATCGGACCCAGACCTCGACTTCTCTCACGATTGTCATGGCCAGGAATTTTGTCTATACGGGCCTGCGGTTCCAACCGCTTCTTCTCACAACGATTACCCGACCCCTGTCGTTCTCAGCGATCGCCCTCACTCCCTGCCACAATCTTCCGAACCCCAGCGGGTCAGGTCTTATTACACTTTCCGCAGCCAGGTACTAACCGTTATTGTATACAGGAGATTCCCATCTCATCATACTTTCCAAATAATGATGACGAGTCCTTCCCTGTGGGGTACCCAGGCGTTCCCGTGACTCCACATTACCCGGTAATTGGCTTTGAGTCGTTCTCGCCCACTGGCACATACGTCGCACTGGGATTAGCTCAACGCTCCAATTTTCACCGTGACGAGAGGGTTTTGCACAACACAAACGCTGTCACTCATGAACCCATTTCTCAAGCCATCGCTGATCCAGTTTCTAACTTGGGAGAAGGCCGGTGCCCGCATAACGGGCGCCAGTGGGTGTGCAGTCCTCCAAATATGGCCCGGCCACTCAAGATGGATCGATACTCGAGCAGTTCTCACATGGCGCTTTCGCCGTACTATGATTCCCAAAATATCAGGTCCGATGTGTTGTACATGTCGCACAACGCTCAGTCTCAGCTGTGCTCTGACCCAAGTTATCCTCCCATGTCACCCCCATCACCGGAGACACACCATTTCGCCTCGACCAGTTCGTATCAAGGACAGGGCCTGGCGGAGGCAGCATCCATGGACGTGGAGCCATCTCCGGCGACTCGGGTCTCCATTGAAGTGTCTCCAGTGATGCCGGTTTTTTCACAGAGCGAATCCAACATTGCAGCAGTGGCAGAGACGAAAAACCGCTGCCCCCTCTGTGGTACATGTTTTACGCAGCCACAGGTCCTTAATCGACACATGAAAGATAAGCATGAAGACAAGGGATCTTGTGGATATTGCTCAAGCTTCAAGTGGTCTCGAGGACGTCCTCACTTGTACAGAAAGCATCTCCGGGTAAAACATTCAGGGCTCACGTTTTCTGACAGCCCACTGGCGGGAGGTACTCTCAGGGCCCATATTTTACGGGTTCTCCAAAGCAGAGCTCCCCATAAAAAATCTCAAGTCGCTTCCAGAGGTCTGGTCCTGAATCAATGGTATCTTTGCCATTCGACCTGACCATTTCTTAGAACCGCCTATTCCTTACGCAGGGAATTTGTGGGCTCACAAATAACCAACCAGCAATTCCGATTCAGTCCCCGCAACTTTAGCTGTCATAGTATGACAACCGTTTTCATGCTATATCCATTGCCCTCACACACTGCATCAGTGTAGTACCACAACCACATCCTTTGCCAGTGGCCACAGTCCACTGCAAACACCTTACGACGGTCTTGACGGCTCCATGCTCATCTATACTATTTCCCTTGCCCCTCTTTTTGCTTGCCCTTCTCCTTATCAGACATCTACCAACACCCCCTCTTCTGTCGTTGTTCGTTCTAGTGATCAAACCCTTTTTACGCGCCTCATTCTAGTTAGTCCGTCTCGGGCCTCATTTTTCTCTGCTAACATCACACCATATACGTCGACGTGCATCAATTTAGGCTTCTCGCTTCTCGTGTGCAACAGGACTTCGGTAACTGTGTTTAATAACATCTTATACTGTATCACGTAACACGCTGTTGACTTATTCAACGGCTTACAGTATTGGGAGTTATTGTAACGGGCCCGGGGCACACGGTCCCAGTGAATGGACACACGATGTTATCATTTTCTTTCACAGCCTTGGCCATTTGGTCACTCTTTTACACTTGGGTCCGCGAATTATTCTTTTCCTATTCGTGTCTCTTGCTTACTGCAACCTGCTTTGGTTGTACGAATAAATAAACTTTGGGTAAGGTCATTGAAAATGGCGCGCAATTGGTTCCGGTGAAGTGGAGTCTTACGACACTACGAGTATGTCGTTCCTCTTTCCCGGCTAGTCCGTTTGCAATACCACCACAGGACACAGGCGCCAAATGCAAGCAATAACTTCTCTTTGGAGAGGGCCAGGGTAATCATTTGTGTGCTCCATGTTGGCTCCGAGTCTAGGTCTATTTCAGTAGTTTGAATGAAACTTGAGGCCTTGAGGGGAAAGGCACCCGCCACAGACTCCCCTTCGGCAGAACAGATGTCGAGCTTAAAAGGTATAGATTCCGAATCGATTCGCGGGTGCCAATGAAGTGGTCAAATTCAGGGACCATGAGAAGCCACTGGGAGATATGGATTTTGGGTACCTTTTTCAGAGTCACGAGAGCTGACCACATGGGGTGAAACCGAATGTCGGGACTACAACACCGAGATAGAGCGACGCACTACACGATATCTACTGAGTCACCCTGCCTGCATTATTAGGGCCTCGAGTGGAGGTATCGCGAGTGTCACACAGGCGTGCCACCGCAGCGCGTCATGAGATGCGTGTTGCGTGTGCGCAGTGGAGGACGATAGGCACAAGGAAAAAAAAAAAAAAAAAAAAAAAAAACAGACAAAAGAAGGACCTTCTCGATCAGAGGCTGTCAAAGGGGGAAGAGGAAGAGAATGGACCTGACCACACCGTGGCGCTTGGTGTCGAGGTCAAGAGTACACGTTCGATAAGCTCTTGGTCTCGACACGGGGTCCATTTCTAGAAAAAGAAAACTCACTCACATCTGTCAATCGCTAGCTTTGAAACTTCCATAATTAGGAAATATATGCCGGTAAGCTGATGGAAGTGCTGTATGGATGATGTTGCAGTACTGTAACCCCGGGTCTGATTACTCTGATAGGACTGATCATGCATCGATCGTGATTGTAACTGAACCGGGTACTTTTTGTGGGTTTGAATCTCCGACACGCTGGCGCAACGCGGTGTTTCGCTGACACGCTTTCCCTCAGGCTCAGGCTGGCACAGTGTCTGTACTAGTAGCTCGATCGCCGTCGCACTCAGCATCTCCATCTCGAAACTACACTGAATGCTGTCACTGGAAGTCTCTCGCGAACAAGTCCGAGTCCAAAAAATCGTCGTGCGAAGTTGTATCGCTGCCGCGTTCAACACTGCTTCATCGCATCATGCAAGAACACACTTTCCAGGAGATCCGGGGACGAAGTAGCGTCTTCAAGTTTATCTGAGGCCTGTGCCCCATGGCCCTACGTTCTCCCTCAAGATTTGGTCTGTTTGTCTATTCACTCATTCTAACCAGATTTTTGCTGCTCGACGAGTAAACTGGACTGGATTCAGTGGGTTGGAGTTTTCTGTGCCATAATTTGCGCCAGAGGGCCCTCTTCTCGTCACTGATGCGGCGCTGTTGCTCCCCTCGACTGGTACAATGTCTCCTCTTTTATCTGGTTTTCTTTCATTATTCATACTATCATTTGAGTCGCCGTCTTTGAGCTTGCGTTTTTCATACGTCAAGTATGTCATCTTTGAACCAGTCTGGTGCGGTATCATGTCCCGCAATACTATACGCCATGCTGTCTATCTCGCTCCGCCTTCGAGTCCCACAACTGTCGACAGAATGGGAACGATTCACCGGGAGAGGGGAGGGAATTCTGGCTCACACTTTCATATATTACGCTCTCACTGGTTGGTCCGTGGTCCGAGCTACTTTCGCTGGCGCCCTTACATTCGCTATACTTGGTCACCTCTCACCTACTACTCTATGTGCTTCCACTAAAGCCAGATGCTGTTTCAACGCTGTTTCAATTCCCCACATGGGGACCTTTCCGCATGCACTTCACACTCCATGCGGCCGAACCTGTTTGTGCGTTGTGTCAAGGAATGTTACCACACGACATCAAACCAAAAGCGAGGACCGAATAAAGTGACAGCCCTGTATTTGTAGACTGCACCTGAATTTGTAGCCTCAATCTCCCACTATACTCATTTCAGGAGCCATACCGTAAATACAGGTAACCTAAAGAGTACCTAGAACAGCAATATCGACGGAATCAGGGTTGCGATAGAAAAGTACGTGGAACATCTACTAGCAACAATCCCAAAGCATGAAAAACACACACGAAAGAGGAATAGGTGGCAATCCCCTCGGTTCCGACGTGTTTCATATTCATGCAAGGAATGGGGAAGAGTGGTTCTGGAAGGGAAGCAGAACCAAATACCCGCCGAGGGGCACTGCAGTATCAGGGCACAGTAATAGCAAATGTGCCTAGAATGTACCGCCAGTGACATACAAGGATCTGAAGGTAATGTGCGGTGAGAAAAGGGAAGCCCCTATTCCTATCCGTGGAATACGATTGCACCGCAGTGTTGAGTTGGGCGAACAATACGAATATAGCAAGAAGTCTTCCGTTATAAAGGCCAGAGTTCAGAGGGAGTCACGGCGCCACGAGTAGACACCAGTAATGGGGTATATGAACCGATAATAGTAACCCAGAGAGAGACGTTTCTGCTGACAGACCGAACTCGGGTAGACCTGGCTCAGAGAGAGTTATAGTCGCCGAATTCGGTCGGAACTAAATTGGCGGGATGAAGCGCAGTCCAGGAAGTGATGCGAGGATAGCCGTGTGAGATAGCAAGCCCCAGTAGAATAAAATGCAATAGCTAACACAACCCTATAGGAGTTTCACATATTTGCCTTTCCTTTTGAAAGTTCTCAGAAAATGGGACGCCGCGCGCCTTGATATAGCTTGATATACAAGGAAAGCCCGATATTACTGTAGCCGACGGCCCTCTGAGATCTGAAAACAGAATCGAGCCTTATTAGGTCTGAATTACCTACGGTACGTTTCGATCGGGTTCCAAAAAAGTACGCACACTTGATCTTTGGCATGGCGCCGAAGGGGAGTCGTAATTGACGGGGAAGTACTAAACGCCGTAGTGGATGCACCTCTTTTTCAATGGTCGCTTCATACCAACCCTCACGAAAGGCAAAATCGACTCAGCTATTCATGGGGCATTCGCGTTGTCAATGTGTCGATTATTCATTTAACGACAATCGAGCTTTGACCTCTGATCGAATGATTCATCTCGACTCATGGGAAAGAGAAAAAAATACTGTGCTGCCTTTCAGGGTAAGACCGTGACCGTCGGACCTCATTTTATGAACCAGATAGCGACTCCACGTCCAGCGTCTTCTCTGAGGAAACATGATGTGAAGGGTTTCCAGAGGCTGTCGACGGCATCAAGTGCGAGTGTGAAATGTTAACAAATTTAGCTGCGTGAAGTGGAGCAGCGGCGCGAGAAACTCGGCCTGCACAGAAGTCACATCATCGTAGTCGAGAAGGGGCGCAGATCATCTACTGTCACGAACTAGGTTGCCGGGGCCAAGTACATGGTTTTTCACCCCGGATAGGTCGAGCATAAGTGACCAAAGTCTATTGAAGAGGAGGACGTCGAGGAGAGGGCGTATGGCACAACGCAACAGACCAGACGGACGGGGCGGTGTGAAAAAAAGAGAAGAAAATACGAGATAGAGTGTGTGTGCAAGTATAACAAGACAATACTTTGGAAGGGGTGACGGCGACGGCAACAAGAGGAAGATGGTATGGCAAAGCTGTGATCTGGTTGTGTTGAGGATACCATTAAGGGAAGGTTCCGGTACGTACCTACTATGACATGCGTTTTTCCCACCCCTCAGGCCTTGGTTCAGACAGCTCCTATCCGGTAGCGGTACTTTATCATACGCGAAAGGAGCGCGGTCCTTGGTAAGCAGGGGACTACGATAAGACTTAGGTGGGGGAAATTTGAACCCAGGCTTTGGAGGTGACCGGTGACCGTGGGCAAGCAGTTTCGGAAGGGACAGTGGAGAGAACGAAAGTAAGATTCTAATGACGAGTTGCGCACCGATTATGTTCGTTGCGTAGGCGTCGGGCCCGAAGGTGCGATTTGGTGAGAAAAGTGTCTGAAAGGCACGCAGTGCGGAGCTGCCAGTGAGTTACGTCAGCAGTCCCCCCTCCCTGCTTGACTTCATAACAGAAATCGCCTCTGGTGATCCTTATGGTCAGCTTGAAGGTGATCTATATTAAGATAGTTTATACAGAAATTTAGATGATAAAATTGGGCAACCACTAGCAGACAAATCAAAACACCATGGGTATCTGAACCTAGACGCTCCTTTAAATTCTCTGTGCCAGTGTAGTACCACCTGACTTGGAACTACTGTCGAGATCGTACCCTGTGCGCGTTTGTGTGCCATTACAGACACCGACAAACTCATAGAGCCACCACTCCCTCCACGTTGCGTAGAAGCGCGTCTTCTCTTCCACAAAAAAAAAAGCTTTCACACAACCTTTATCTTTTAGCCGCGCCATGACCAGATCACATGCATCAGAGAAAGGAATTCGGGATTCGGGTGCACCTGATATTTTCAGTGCTATGAGCGCAGTTCGGACACCATTCGACGGAGGGCCGTGCAACTTGAACGCGCCGTTGCCTATGCAAGCGTCACCGCCTCCGATACTGAGCGTGACGTCCAACAGCACGTCTTGTAAGGATTCCAGCTTCTGGTTTTGGAAGAGTATGACACGCCATGCCGGGGTGCAGGTAACCCGACCATGTGTCGCAACGCACGAGGCTTCCCCCTTTCCACTGGAAAGGGAGAAGGCCCAAGAAGAGCGTCCAGGAATAGTCGAGCAAAAGAGCCTATGACAGCTCGTCTGTAAGATGTCGTTAGGCAAACAGGAGGCAATTCCAATACCACGTGTGAGACGGCGAGGTGCAAGGCGAGGTGTGATGCCAGCTCCTTGGAATTTTTGGTAGGGGCACCGATCGGCCCGATATATCAATTTTCGTCCTTCAGATCGCGTAATAACTTGAACCTGTGCTCGTTCTTGTTACGTCTTCCGCTCAAACTTGCACGAAGTTTGGCTTTTCCATTCTGGAGCACAGTTACAGATCTCTCCAAATTAGCTGCTCCTAGGAGTCCTAGCGTGTGGTCAATCTTTTAACTCACCATTTTCTGCATTCAGCTGGGTGATCTGCTCATGGACGTCCGCTGTGCCCCACCTCATCAGAGCATGTCCACCTTCTTTAGAACAATAAAAACAAGCTCCGTATCCCTGTCTGAAAGTTCTTGGGCCCGTTTCAGAGAGTGGCACCGTCTTACGTTGAAAGTCTATATAATACCAGGTCCGTGATCACCTGGAACGCAACACACTCTACCGTACTCTGTTCTAAAGCCCTGACGGGATATTGGAAAATTAGACCATAGCCATCAATGTCCCCTAGAAACCCTTCAGGACGATTTCTGACACGCTGTGAGGATGTTTGGGCACAAAATGAAGTATGAATGGCACTTCCGGCGGGCACTGGCACCACAGGTTTTACAACACCACGTTCGACGGATACCTCAAAGGGGATATCCGCACTATGTCAATTGTACATGGGGCTGTTAGATCTGGGCTTCAGTGCCACTGCAAGCTTTTAAAAAACCCCGCTACCACCCCTCCCACATACCGCCTTGAAGAACATTTTCGCCCCCACCACTAGCGTGCGTTTGGGTACAGGGATCCACCGTCAAGGTCTACTTAGACTCACCTTCGCGGAGCACCGGCCATCCAGAACCTCATCTATTGTAAGTCCCATCGCCGCTGAAAACTAGAAGCGTATTTTCTGTGCGTCGTCATATAGCCGAGCATATGTCAACTAGCAACACTGGTGCAACTCTCCGGCTTCAGCCGCCGAGATCAGTCGCCAATAAATTAACCTCAAATGACGACACGCACCTCCTCCATGACAGCTGGAAACAACGTTCAAATGTATCATGCAACGTGTTGCATTGGCGCTCCGGTGCAATCTGTCCTTTGGACTACAACCAGGACGGCATGTGTCTGTCGGCATCTGATAGTTCCAACTCTGGGCAGGCATTTCCAAGTAGACTTAATACACCCCCTTGGGCCAATAGTGTTCCAGACTCTGGTGCTTTGATCCAAACCGCAACTCCCTCTCACGGCTGTCAATACCAGCATTTTCCGTACATGTCACACAAGATTATCCCTTATAGTGGTTACCCCACGCGGTCAGTTGACCATTTTCCCCTCTCACGATTTCCCGTACCACGACAGGTAGGACCTATCATGACCCCGCCTTTCGCGATCAGATGCTAAAGTACCGGGGATAGTGTGGTCTTGCCTTTCTATCACCCTATGTAAGTTGGGAAGACGAGCTCCCCATCAATGAGTCCCAAGACAGATTCCCAGCATCACACCCGACGAAGGATCCTTTCTTGTCCGAAAGCTCGCTCCTCGCACCAGCGACTGGCTTATTCCCCGTCTCGGGTATCCCTAATGGTCTATTTCTTCCAGACGGACGACAAGCCTTGGTCTCCCCCGCCGCCAGCGATGCACCCACTGCAGATAACTTTCCTGGCTCGCATGAAGAACTACAACTTCCGGACGTCTGGACTTGGATGCACACCCCTACAAGCGCGGCCGCACAAATCGACCCAAGTCAATATCCGGTTGACAACGCCAGGACGGGGGTTGTGTCATACAATTTTCAGGACGGTGGTTCACAGGCGTTAAGTGGATCACGTTGCGCACCCTCTCCGGAGCCAGAGCGTCAGCTCCGCTTCGGCCGAGAGCAGGTAACCCTGACAGCGTCTCTTACACCAATAGTGCAGCCCAATAGCCCTCTCGTTGCCTCTTCAGTAATATCATCAGTTCCACTGGGCCAAGGTCGAAGCGCAGATGCCATGGAACGGTGTGAGAAGAAAAACTGGTGTTCCCTTTGTGAGGTCGATTTCTCACAACCGCAAGTTCTGAGCCGACACAAAAAAGACAAGCACAAGTCAAAAGAGTCATGTGCCTTTTGTAAATCCTTCAAGTGGTCCCGGGGGAGGCCATACCTCTATAAAAGACACCTCCGCACACAACACTTTCAAATCCTACCCACCGATGTTCGACAGAAGAGTTCAAAGCCACCCAAGGAAAACTTGAAGCTTCAGGTACTGGTCACCAGATTAATCCAAAGTATTCGCCCCCCCTCTCCGTTTGTTCTCTCTCTCACGATGATCGTACGATAGGCTCAAAATAGCTCACTACTCACAAGCAACGACGTGCCTCCACTGGCAGGTGACGGTCTGCCACACAATCCACTAGTGAATGCTCCTGCCAGCGATTACTGCACTATCACGCACATAAAACAAGTCTCGCCTGCTGCGGCCATCTATTTAGTGGGAACTGCGTGAGTGCACAGGAAGGATGGTGGCGAGGCCGGGCAACGGGATGGTTCGGAGCTAGAGTCTGGACACAGTAGAGTTCGCAGGCCGTTTCGTTTTGTTTTGAGCCAGTATTTCGGTGTTCGCTTACCTATGATACCCACAACGGTGTGCTCCCGGTTTCCGCTACCCTTATCTCGAAGCGCATGTATATCACTCCCACGCTCGGGGACCCTCGGCTGTAATGTTTAACAGAGAGCCATTTTCGCTTGGTACCCCGCACCGTCTGCGGTCTCCAGTGGCATCGTATAATGCACTCCAGGCGACCATCTACTTTAGAAGTTTAGATCCGACCCTTCACCACGCCTTGCACCATGTGGGGAAGCGGCATATCTCGTAATATCTGGTTGAAGGTCACCGGAACAACGGGAACATCATCAAGAACTTGTTCGCAGGCACTTCATATCGGAAGTACGTGCTGATGAAATAGGGCGGGACGGTGCCCACTCAAGTTACGTGTAGGGTTACATGTGCAGCATATCTCAGACCTCAATTACGGCCCCCTCAGTTTCCGGTCCAACACAAGTCGCAACATCGCCATCACGGTATTGTGAGCCTAATTGTGACCCCACAGTTTCCGTCCGATCTTATCCACCATTTCTTTTTCACGAGGATTTCCAGAGACATCGTTTATACACAGCGGAACTGTGGAAGCGATGAATAAATACATAGAACGACTACCGACTACTAGACACATGCCGCAGTGGAGCGGAAGAATATATGGCACACAGAAGGACAATAGCCACAGGGCTGACGGTGTATCAGTGATTCGAAGTCACCCAAAGAAGCCGGAATCTTTGGAGATGAGAAGCGGAATCACATACTCATGGGGTGCTGCAGGACTTGGACCCAGTTCCTGGAACCAAACCGGGTTTACGTGTCCTAGGATAATTTTCCAGTTAACAGGGGGAACGTTTTTCAGCAGAACTTCATGACAGGTGGCACTGTACAAGCCCCGGCTGTGCGGTGTTTTTTGAAATTTAAACGAACTAAAACAGAGACTTCCTGCCAAAAAATCATTTACCGCCCGTGGAGCCATTCACACAGTCGGCCCAAGAAGCATGACCACGAACGTGGCGAGCGATACAGGAAACGGGGGGACTGCATCTATAGGGGGAAAGATTAGCCCGTACCCGTGGTCCCATGCGCGGTCATCGGAGTCCATGCTTGTAGGAGGCGTGGATGGAGAATGACATCTCCTTTAGGGTGCTTCCCGGGACAAGGAGGGCCCAAGTGATGGAGAGCACCTCTAAACGCCTACCGTTTCCGATGGTCATTACCAACCCAATCCGTTCCTCACAGCTATCTAGGTGGAAAGACCTAGTTACAAAGTGACGAAAAGAACAGGGTTGGACTGACATGCTTACTACGGCCTACACATTGTTGAGCCTCTTCCAACCCACGTTTCATCTTGACCTTATGACCCCATATTATGATGAAGCCGTTCCTATTAAACGACAATCGGACGTTTCGCCTTCGACGACGAAGAGTCAGGAAGAGTGGATAAATGTGTGGAGAACTTTGCAGCCTTGTTCGTAGCCACTATTCTGCAGTGGGTAAGAATACGATACCTCATCCACGGGAGTTAGAGAATGCCGGTCAATGCCATTCGCGAGAATAAACGACATGAAACCTTAACAGAGTACCGCAGTCAAGTGCGTCGATGGAGCGGTGCGGCAGGCAGGGACGATCAAGTGACAAGCGTGGCTGCCCCGAGAAGCCCGGCCTTCGCCGAAATAGCGCATACAGATACATGCCGAACGCCAACCAGCACCAAAGCACGGTCCAGGATTACGGCAAAAATTACAACAGCTTTTACGGCACCCTAGTCGGTCGGTGGAGAACCCTCTAGCGTGATAATGCCTTCAGGCAAGTGTTCCACCAGCTATTCAGGCGAGCTCGTCCCACGTTTACCTTTGGCCCGTGGTATTACACCGGAGGCAAGGCCGCTAGATTGATCCGAGTCGGGGGACAGGTTAGAAAACAGGGAGGTCAGCAAGATATTGCAAGCCACTCTTGCAACCACTCCACTTCCTCTCATTAACGTCCACCTCTAGGGGATTGTTTAATGGTACCACGCCGCCACCAACATAGCCTGAGCAACTAAGCACGTTAGAGCCTTTCGCGACCATCTAAGAACGTAGCCCGTGCCGAACGACCGTGTCTCATCCTGGTCATGGGGCAGATATAGGCTCGATATAATGAGTGCGTTCAAAAGATAGTGATAGAGTGAGCTGAGGGGGCTGCAGGGTGTCCGAATGAGTTTCCAGCAATGTAGTAGTATTTGCCAGGAGTTCACTGACAGATTACTAAGCATCGAACAATGGACGTCACGACTAGGTCACGAGTTATGCCAGCGAGAACTTGAAGGTCGTAGTCGGACCGCTGCCGCCGCCGCCGCCTCTGTTGTACGGTGGTGCTGCTTGCCACTTTTGCGTACCTCAGGCTCTCATCTCCTGGCCACTATACCCCGATCACCATTTCTCGCACCCCTTTCGCAAATGACACGACGCACCTGATTTTTTGACAGACGATAGCTACGTGAAATCGCGCAACTCACTACACTCGTTGGCATCACCTACTGTGCTCTAGGTTGTCTAACAGTTCAAACCCCCCTAGCTCGTTTTGGGGTGTAATTATATGCCCTATCACACGGTTTGGACTGGGATAGGATGCGAATTTTTGCTTACATGCTTTTAACTTAAACGACTCATACTGTCGATTTGCATCCTACGAAGACGAGTTGTGCTTCCTCCCCTCTGACGTGATGTTACGAGGTTTAGCTTACAACTTCAAAATTCCCACCCTTTTACGGCAAATCCTTGACTTATTCTGCTAGGTGGAGCCTTATCCTCCCTCCTATCTCTGTTACCGCCTTCCCTCCTTGTTGCTTGGCGAAATTTTACACTCTGTTCGACATCTCTCTCTCCTCTGCCAGGAAAAACTTTATTCTTGTTCTGCACCTTCCCCCTTGTTAGTATAGGCGAAATCTTATACCCTCTTCCTGTTCTCTATTTTCCGCCCACCCTGCTAGGCGAAACTTTATTCTCGTTTTCCATTTCTCTGTTCTACTGTACGTCTTCTCCTGGTAGGGGAAACTTTATTTTCCCATTCAGATCCAGAATCCTGAACTCAAATTTTCCCGAGGTCGCCCCTCTCTGGGTGACTCAGATCTGTGGGCGCGTCGAAGAAGTTGCTCCATCGCACCACAGCATGCCGGCATTCCTTATCTGAAGAAAAAAAAGAAGCTCCGTGCTGATGCCTGCCATCTTTGGACCGCCATATCGACCCAAGTGGGATAAACATGGGAGCAACCCTGGCCAGCTCGGAAAACCTCCGGATCTCGGAGCTAACGTAGCTTCAGACGATGGCACTACTTGCCTGATTTACAGTAGAACGAAGTCCAAAGCCAAGGAAATACAAGTGGCACGTGGCGCCCTTACGCCCACCACTCCTGCTCCCAAGCCGCCATAAGAATATCGGAATACCTAGATCTTAAACACTGAGGAAATTATAGTCTCGCTCGCCAAGAAATTTCAAGGACAACGGGACGGGCACATCCTGGAGACTGTGCCCAAACGTGATGCGATGCCGGTCACTGGGCGCTTCTCCCGGAGTAGAGGTACGAATGGCACCTCTTGCCAGTATCAACACCTCAAGCTTCGCAATATACTATGTACCATGAAAATTATCAAAGAGGGCACTCCCCGCAGCGCGCTTCAAAGCATAAGTGCCAACTCCGCTCCTCTTTAAAACCATCACTGCCTTCCTACTTACATACCCTTCATCCTCACCTCGAAAGTACTGGCTCGAAGTATCTACCCACTGTAGACTCCATCCCTATAAACCGTATACCGTCCGGTACCTCATCTACCATAGAGGGACCGCCTTTCCAACTCGCGCTGAACACCATTACATGTGCATTTCCCGTGCATCACCCTCGTATTTCTGAATATATGTCGACTGACGACATCGGTGCGACTCTTCCGCTGCCAAGTTTTAATGCCTGTATATTCCCTCCGAGCTATTTCCCGTACGTCGTCCACGGTAGTGGCCGGAAAAGCGAAGGTTTGGTGGTGCATCAGCACCCGGGTACTGTCTGTTCTCTCATCTTCGACCAGGTGATCTGATGAATGTTTTGACCTGTGTCTAACGAGAGCTGATGAGGAAATTCCTGAACAGGCATCCCCTGGTAGAATATACGCACCCCGTACAGCGGAGACCACTCCAAACCCGAATCACGAGGCCTCTCACGGGTGTCCGAGCCAAAGCGAATTTTCGCACGCATACCGGTTCACCCCATATAATGCTTACCCCACCCAATCGGTCGTCCGCGATCCCCTCATCGAGTCTCAACAGGTGTGACCGTTTCATGATCACCTTTTATAGTTGAGTGCTAAATGTGCAACCGTGGGCAGTGTGGCAGTGGCCCTGATTCCCCACGGACCGACGCAAGTTGGGATGATGGGTCCCTCTATGGTTTCCGAGACGGGCACCCAGAACTATACCTGGTGAAGGACGCCCCCTCGTCAGCCAACTCATCCCTTTCTCTAGGAGCGGCCTCGCCCCCCTTTTCGAAGAGCTCTGGCGCAACACCCATTCCAGAAGGACTCCAATTCTCAGGCCCCTCCGTCATCGATTCACCCGTCCCAAATATTTTTCCGAGCTTGCGATCGCGCGAAGATCAGCAAGATCAAGAAGCATGGACCCACACTCTTGTTAGCGTGGCCACACCAGTTGGTATGGATGGATGTCGAGACAACTACATGGAGGCGATGACTCCATACGGTCCCCAGGAAAGTAGCCCCCAGGCGCTGTACAGACCACGTCGCATACTTCCCCCCAGTCCAGTGCCCCAACCTTACTTCGGTACAAGCCCGTCGTCACGCTCACCACCAGCGTACCCCAGCGACTTTCTTGCCGTGCATTCATCATCGCAAGCAACTCCGCAGCACCAAAGCCGAGCCGCAAATACAAAGAAGCGACCTGAGAAGAAATATTGGTGCTCCAGCTGTAGGAGTGGTTTTTCACAATCCCAGGTGCTAGGCCGGCACATCAAAGATAAGCACGAAACTAAACGAACTTGTCATCATTGCAAATCCTTCACATGGTCTGGAGGGAGACCCCATCTGTACCGAGAACATCTCCAAATGCAACATCCCCAGCTTGTACTCCCAGAGGTTGGACAAAAGAGTTCGAGACACACAAAGAAAAGATCGAAGCCTCATGTGCAGGGTGCAAGATACGCCAAAAAGAGTACGCCCCCTCTCTTCATGCCTCAGGCTTCTCGTTCTAACCGTGAACATACATTAATAGGCAAACTACATGCCTACGGTGATAAGGGATGCTCCGCTGCACAATTCGTCGTTTTTCCATGCGCCAAACAGTGACAGCTACGTCGCATCCCGTATCAAACTGACCTCTCCCACTTCAAATAACGACGTGATCAGAACTACTTTGATCCACGTGGGGGGGAACTTGAAATTAGCTGGAACACTCTGGGTCGAAGTGCCCATGACCAGCCCTTACTACACCGTATCGTGGTTCGAATCGCTTTTGAAAAATCTTTTTACTCACCGTTGTATACCAGCCATCCTTCTCCATAATATGTGCTTCTACTTTCCAATTCTCAGACACAGTACCGATTTCATACCTATTTTTTTCCGTACAGACTTCGTACCATCTCTTGCGGCAATAACATTCCCTGTCCTCGCCTAGTGGAATTCGATGTATTCTGACTCTCTCATGCCAAAAAGTGTCTCGTAATACAATGTGATAATATGACCGTCCTGCCGAACTAGTTTGTGTGCCGAATCACAGGCCATCACCAGATCACCCTTCACAATCACTACAACAGCACATCAGACTGAAGGGTTAGAAGGGGCCCCGTCAATCAAAGCCGATAAACCGACACCTGCCCTCCATGCGGAACCGAGGCGTGAAGGACGCCGCTCATCCCATTCCCAATTCTGACACAGCTCCAAGAAAATAGTAGCTAGACTTATTTCAGGACCCATACCGTAAAACAGATAACAAGTCTCCGTCCGACCTCACCGGTCTTTGGAACGAGGGTTGCGGTGGATAGATACCTAGAATGTCTACCGATCGCTATGCCGAAAGCAGGAAGAAAAGAATGAGGAGGCGAGCCCCCAACCTGCTAGCGCCGTGACCCGTATTCACACAACAGGCCACGCCCGAGAATAGCACCCGGTAAGGGGATGTGATAAGAGTATCCCCGTCAATCGAACAACGATGGCACGCCTCGGGTTCGTTGTTGGAAACGTGTGCTTCTCGGTGGCACTTCAAGTTCATTGAACGTGGTTGAATCCGGGAATATTCCCCTTCAAAGCTGTGAACGAGCAGTGCCACCTTTCAGGGGCGAAAGGTTGCCCGTCACGGCGCGCTCATAGTTTCCGCATCTGCAATCGCATCTTACGCCACCGGGGGGAACCAACTCTGAACAAGAAACGAGTAGAGTACCGGCAAAAAAAAACAAATTATCGAGGCGGTGCCATCCAAGCAGTCCAGAAGTCTACGGGGAAGCGCGAGATCACGGCAACTTGGAGTCACGATGAACAAACACAGAAACAGGAAAGGTCGTATCCGTTGGAAAGTCAGGTCAGGTGTTTGTCAACGACTGGAGGGCAAGGAGTCCTCGTTTGGCTAGAGACACCATGCGCGGTCGTCCATTGGGCGGTTGCACGCCCATATCAGAAACACCAGGGAAACGGCGAAGATAATCCAACGCCCATCATGCTGTATTTGGTCGCGGGAGTCCGGAGTCCCATGTTTGCAACAAGGTTTGCGAGTCGGATGTCGTTGTGCACTAATCCAGACTCCCGCGCGACCGGAGGCGTGCCCATGGACAGGACGGCATGCTGGCAGGACTTGGACTTCATGATTACAGTAATACATCGTACGCGTCAATTGTTGTAGTCGATACCGTTCTGGGTCACGGCGGTTTGTACCTGGCGGGCTCAGGCTCAAGCTGATGTGCTAAGGATTGGTCACCCGGGCCGGGTGAATTCGCGTGTGATATTTTTTGGCGCAGGCTCTGAGCTCAGGGTTCTTTCTCTCTCAGGGCAGAGAAACCCTTATTGTTCTCGTCGTAGTCACTGTTTGATGTCGTCCAACAGTGGCCATCATCGAGCCTATACGAGTCCTTATCGATGAAGAACGAAGGGATAGCGGCCACCCAGATGAGAAAAAAATTGGATGAAAGTGAGGGGGGAAGGGAGGGGGGTATATGCGATGTATGGTACTAGTACAGCCTGAGGACAAGACAACAAGAAACAGTGCGAGCGGCAAGATTTTTGCAGCTCCATCCCCCTCCGATCCGGAACCGACTCTATTCCGGAGTTTCTAGAATCCGCTATTGGTACAACAACTTGAAATTGAAGTCTGACTTGGCTACTGGTCGAAGTCGTACACAGCGCGCCCGCCCCCGTCGTCGCCTGAGCCTACAGGGCCACCCCACCCGCCAACATTACGCAAGAGCGGGTCGAGCGACGCGAGTTCGTCCTTGATACTGTTCCGCGCGAACACGTCGAGATCCTTCAGGAGCACCGAAATGATTTTCTGACAAACGCACGATTAGTTGTTTTTTTTAGCCATCAGCATACAAGAAGGTCGAAGGGGCCCACCTTGAACTTGCCGTCCACCTTGAGCACGAGTTCGCCCAGCGCGGGCGTCCAGCTCGGCGGGGGGCTATGTAGCACGCCGTTGCCCATGCCGTTACCCACGCCGCTGGCGCCGCCTCCACCTCCGCCGCCGGTGCCAAGCGCGACGTTCAGCAGCGCGTCGTCTGTGGCGGATGCTGGCGTTTGGCTCTGGAAGAGGTACGAGACGCCCGGGTGCGGTGCGAGGCCGAGCATATGCTGCGATGCGTGCGGGAAGGGTGAAGGCCCTAGAAGCTTGGCGAGCTTTGCGTAGAGCGCGGAGAGGATGTCGAGGAGCGAGAGGAGGGTCTGGGTGTAGTCGAGCGGGAAGGGCTGTAGCAGTGCGTTGGTCAGGCGTCGTATCAAGAAAGCAGGAGACGGCTCTGATACCATGTGAGGGACGGCGAGATATGTGTCGGAGGTGTCTGGGACGTTCAGGGTGTAATCACCTACGCCTGTATGCCGCTTGGGTGGACGCCTCCAGAGACGCTAGGATCGAAGAAAAGGCATTAAGGAGAATGTGGGGTAAGAGGAGGGCAAAATACGAGCTACCATTTTTGGACGGTCGTTGTCCTCTTTCGCCTGCTCGTACTCGGTGAGCATGTTGAGCGCCGAGCGCAGAAAGTCGGTCGGATGCAAGATGTCGAAGAGGGACGAGAGTGACATGGCGAGGACCGCAAATCGATGTGTCCTAGCGGGGGGGGGATGTCAGTTCATCAAGGTAGCCCGGTACGTGATAACGCACACACCTCTTCTTCATCGCCGTATTGTTGAACACGCGATCAAGCTCGATGCGCGACATCGCGATCGTATGAAACCAATGACTCCGCCTGCACGTACGGCCCGACAACGAGAATACAACATCAGAAACCCAGACAGGACGTAAGTAAACAGCAGACGCACCCATCATGCACGTTCCGCATATACGTCAGCGTGATGATGCGCTTCTGCACCAGGTCCCGCAAGTACTCGACCGTCGCGCCAGGACTGCCCCCTCCCGGCGTGGCGCCCGCAACTGGCGGGGGGAACGTGTTCGGCGAGTCCGCGAGCAAGCTCTGCGCGTCCCACTCGCGCATGGTGGCGGCAGCGGCAGCGGCGGCCGCGGGCCCGCCGAGCGCAACGAACGCTTGTTGCTGTTGCTGTTGCTGCGCATGGTGTAGGGAGGCGAACTGCGGAAGCGAGGGGGTGGACGTGCCGGACGTGGTTGGTGTTGGGAGGGCACTCGAGGGGGTAACGGATGAGGCTGTGGGAGGCGGGACGTATGACGACGGGGGTGGTTGTGGTGTTGGTGTTGGCGGTAGCGGGGCCGAGAGTACATGTGGGGGGAGCAGCGGTGGTGCGTGCGTACCGTTGATTCCCGTACTGTTGTTACTACTGTTGCTGCTGCTGCCGGCAGCGATTACGCTGGTGGCGGCAGCCGCGTGGCTGTTGTTATTGTTGTTGTTGCTGTTTGTACCGCTACCACCGGGTTTGAACGAAGAAAGGAGGTTCTGAGCAGATGATTTTCGCCGCATGGCTGGGCGAAGGATAGATTGAGAGTCTGGAGTCGAAGGAGCCATGCGACCTCGGTTCCTTCACTCAAGATGAGGTTGCCCATACGCGGGTTGGTCACGCACGACCGGTAATCTAATCAGCCACGCGACTGCATCGCCTCCGCTATCGTGTCCTTTTGTCCTCTTCCTCCTCAAAGCTATGGCAGACATCAATTCAATCGCAAAGCAATTTACTGATTTCTATTACACCACCTTCGATTCCAATCGTGCCAGTCTCGCACCCCTCTATGTGCGTCGCTTATCAGCACTCTCATTCTTTCTCTTGATGGTCTACTAACTGATCTTTTTTCTCCTAGCGCGATACATCGATGTTAACCTTCGAGGGAACCCAGATCCAGGGCACGAGCCAAATAGTCGAGAAGCTGACGGTATCACTACTCAGTCCCAGACCTCGGGACTATGACTGATAGACTAAATACTTAGTCTCTTCCTTTCGCCAAGGTGCAACACAAAGTGACGACTCTCGACGCGCAGCCATCCAACCCAACTGTCCCATCGCTCGTCGTGAGCGTTACTGGTTTACTCGTAGTGGGTTGAAGGGCTGCTCGTGCCCTACTAGAATCTGAGACCCATCACCGTCTAGGTCGATGATAGCCCGAATCCGCTGCAGTTCTCTCAAGTGTTCCAGCTCATTCCAGAGGGCGGGAGCTACTACGTGTACGTTATTTCCCCCCTTCTCTCTCTCTGCAGGTGAGAGCTAACGAAATGACACCTCCACCCCTTGTACAGACTCAACGACATATTCCGTCTCAATTATGGCGCCTGATAGGAATAAAGCGAGTTGACGTAGATGCATATTGCCCAGCATAATGTCGTGTTTTGTTTCCTGTTGGGGCCGTTGTGAGAAGTATACCTAGCGGCCGTTCGTACTCGGACGACTGCAAATTTAAATATCAACACATATTGTTCGAACCACCACTGCCTTCGTGCAGGATCAGATCGCATCGATGTACGACCCTATCTCACTTTATTTTCATCATCGCATCATCGCTCAAGCTGTGTTTCATGCGGGATCACGAAAGGCCGCAATCACGGCGGGGATAACCCTAAGTGCACGGTATTCATCACAGATTAGACACTTACACCTCTAGCAAAGAGAGTGATACCAACAAGAAAAGGGAGAACGACAGCCAGACATGGCGTAATTACATAGTAGTGGTATGTACGTGTAAGTGAGCCAGCCAACGTCTAGCAGCACCCGCCGCCCGCCTTAGCACTCGCATCAACACTCGGTGACACGGTGAGGGTGTCGCCCGAAGAAGGTTTGATCGGGTCTGCGCTCTGTTCAAGCTGCTTGCTTGATACGATGCGGTAAATGTCTGTCAGGATCGTTTGGAATGCCGATTCGACGTTTGACGCGTCCAGCGCGGACGTCTCGATAAACGACAGTCCATTCTCCGCTGCACACCGCCACGTGTCTCAGCTTACATCATTGTAAGGGGAACCGAGAACCGAACGCACCTGCGAAGGCTTTCGCTTCCTCAGTCGGTACAGCACGCAGGTGCTTGAGATCGCTCTTGTTACCGACCAACATGATAACAATGTTCGAGTCTGCGTGGTCGCGCAGCTCCTTGAGCCAGCGCGTAACGTTAACGTACGTTGCGTGCTTTGCAATGTCGTAAACGAGCAACGCGCCAACAGCACCACGGTAATAGCTGCCTCGACCAGGTCAGAATTACCGTATATGAAGATAGAAGGGCACGCACGCAGCCGTGATGGCGCGATATCGCTCTTGACCAGCTGATAAGTTGAAGGTATGAGTATCATTAGTTGGAGAAGGGCAGTATAGTTGGGCGCACCTGTATCCCAAATTTGTGCTTTCAAAGTCTTCCCATCGACAGTGATTGAACGAGTGGCAAACTCGACACCAATCGTCGACTTAGTCTCGAGATTGAACTCGTTTCGTGTGAACCGTGAGAGCACTGGCTTAACGAGTGAATAAAGCACTTCAACCAAGGCACGCCGACATACGATTTCTGCCCACACGAGATGAGCTGGAGCAAACTAAATAGGAAAAGAAGTACTCACGACTTTCCGACCCCAGAGTCACCAATCAGGACAACCTGGGCAGGCACAAACGGATAAGAGTGTGTCTCAGAGGAAAGAAACAGTGGCCACATACTTTGAAGAGATAGTCGAAATTGCTTCCCTCGGCCATGGTGATTTAAAAGATAAGTATTTCGAGTTCGGGTAGGATGAAGACCAAGAGGGAGGAATAAGCAGTTAATAGTAAAGGTTAGAGGAATCCGGAGCGCGATGTTGTACGAGGATTTCTCCAGAGGCGGAGATTCAATCTGGTGCCACCGAACGAAAAATCCTTGGAAAAGCCAATGCCGTGACAGTGTTCGTCTGAAATATCGTCTCTGAAGTACGAACGGCCCAATACTTATAGAAAAAACCACTCAAACCGAAACAAATGTCCCATCAATCAATCATGATGACTATATTATGATCCCAGCACAGGAGTGGCGTGACAGTCACGTTGTGACGAGAAACATGTCACATTGTGCGATCCGGCTTCAGGCGCGTGTAATTTCGGGTATCGTGGTGCTCAGCGCTCCTGTTCCAGTTATATGCGCATACATCGACCATGCGAATATTCCACAGGCGACTTCGGCCTCCACGACGTCTCTCACTTCTCCTCTTCGTCACCAGTGCTACCCTCTTTGTTGCACCAACCACCGCACTCTGGCCGTTTCCTCCAAAACGCTTCTCAGGCAACTCACTTGTTGGCGCGGGTTCCTTGGGCCTCGATGACGGTGATGGCAGAGTTATAGCATTTGGCGATTTCAATGGTGATCATTTGTGCGTTTTCCACACATTGCCATGTTCCAGAACATTGTCCTGATCGGCGGATAGTATGGATGTTCTAACGCTGGCCTCCGACCAACACACCGTCTTCGTCTACCTCTGGAGTCATGGTAAGTAGCCCATTACATGTCCGCATGGACTTGCTACCCACAGTCGTCTAGCCAACTTTTCTTTCCATCGTTCCGCATCTTTCCGACATCCCGAACGCATTTACAATGTCGTCCCCGGCGACTATACCCACGACGGCCGACTTGACCTACTAGTAATGTCACAAAGCCCATCATCCACCCGCATCTCTCTTTCCATCTACCCCGCCATGCCCGCCGGCGGGTTTTGTACGCAATTCTTTCCCCCCTCCATAAGCATACTTACAGCCGCATAGTTATGAATCCAATCGAACTTCCTCCCTCTTCACTCGCTCAGCCCATTCCCTTCGATAGCGACGGTCAGATGCGAATCGACCTGCTAGGTCTTCAGCCCGGGTTCTCCCAACTCAGGATGTGGAAGAACGTATGGAACGCTTCGGAACCTTCCGGTCCGCTATACGAGATGTAAGACTGCATATATGCGGCGTGTTCCCCTCTCACATCTCTCACAGTACCGATGCCCCCTTCTCCGGACCTCAATGCCGCATTTCCAACCCTCATAGCAATGCTGCTGTAGACCTCAACGGAGACTGCGTAGCTGGCTCGTATTTCCTACTTTTTGGTAATTCCTTAATCCTGATTAATTTATGCAGATATATTCCTCGTTTGTGACGATGGTGCTGGAAGGAAGTCTTTCCAGGTCTGGGTCAGTGAACCTAGTGAAGGGTTCACCCTCGCACAACACGGCTCGCTCCCTGCGGGTACTCAGTCCGTTGTTTTCGCTGACATGGGTACTCTCACTTCGTCACCGACCTCTTTGGTAACGCTAATTTTCCCGTTTCAGACAGAGACGGAACCATTGACCTTCTCGTCACTACTTGCGATTTAATTTCTCGTTCCACGGGACTCGGGACGAACTGTGCCCTGAACATCGCTTACAATATGCAGCTCCCGCTGTGCGCCGCTACTTCGTCGTTCCCTTTTACCAGTGATCCCGCCGCCACGGCTCCCTGCCGCCGCCCTGATGCGCTATGTGTCGCCGACTCCAACTTCACTTTTGCTTTTTCTGGTCCGGTATGTCCTGTCTACACAATCCCCTACTCGTACATTTTTTTGACTACGCTCGCGAACACGATGTAGAACTATGTCAGTGTTCCAATAAAGGACCTTCTACAGGACGGGGGGAAGCTCCGGGTGCTCGACACGTCATTTTCACCTGCGCAGCCCGTCCTGCCGCGCCTCGGTGACGCCGATTTGGACGGCTTTCCCGACCTACTCCTCGTGACCGAGGGCCGCGTGCGCCTCCTGCTCTCCACACCCTGCGGGCGCGGGGTGCCTGGATGTTCAGCGCCCGGTGCCCGGCGCGGGTGGCGTGAGGTGCGCAAGGGCGTCGAACCGCTTGCGAGCATCAAGGACGCCCGGAGCGCGGTGTTCGTGGACATGGATGAAGACGGGACGCTCGACGTGATGGTGCAGCGTACGGGCGAACAAGGCGCCGGTCGAATACTCTTCGTGCAAAACAACTTCTATTACGACGCGTTCTTCATGAAAGCGATCCGTCCGTCCCCGTTTTCTCACATCATTTCCGTTTTTCTGAATTTTTTTTTTTGTAGTGATGAATGGTGCATGCAGCTCGGGCTGGTGTGTACCAGAGAATAGCAGCCTTGCGCGCTATGCCGTCAGTCCTCCGTCTTCCCTATTACCTTACCGCTGTCTAATTGACTTTATCGGCCCACCGTAAATAGCCCTCTGGTGCAAGCACGTCCGGCGCAAGCTATAAGTATACCATCTTGGACACATCCGGCCGGCGATCAGCCGCGCAAGTCCCACAGCTACCCCAGACGTCATACCAGGCGCTGAACACGCCATATGCGTTCTTTGGGCTCGGCCGTACGAACAACTACATCGAAAATCTGTTCGCCGGCGCGGGGCGCCAGCGTGTCGCCGCGCTCGAGATGGTCATCCCCAACTCGAAGCTCGTGATCAACCCCGGTCCCGCGCCCGGCGAGTGGCATAAGGAGCTTTACCTCCGCCCCGGGCAGTGGATACCCTGGGTTGGCGTAAGCGTTCTGGGTACGATGATCGCACTTGCTGGAGTCGTGCTTGTGCTGCATCTCAACGAGAAGGTCCGTTTTTTTTTTTGGGCGTCCCTTGCTTGCTATTCACTCGATTCCTTCTTTCGTTTTCTACATTTAGCGTGAGGACGAGCTAGAGCGCAGACGCGCGTCGCACCATATCAACTTTGATGCGCTATGATATGTGGACTTGTATTACTGTACTTCCAGTAATCTATTTTTGGTGCACCCTAGGAACAGGCACCACTCAGGTACCTGCTGTTGCTTATTAGCTAATCAAGGGACACTCTCACGAAGAACGCACTTCTCTGAAAGCTCACTCTGAGCCTGAGAACTGGTCAATGCCTCGTTGTGTACACAATCAAATCTTATAATGGTCGCAAAACTTAGAGCTTAAATCCCCAACTTAAAGTCCCCATTGAGATCCATTGCCGCTGTCCTTCGAAGGCTCAGAGTAATAGATTCATCTCTCCCCATGACCGAATATTCCGATCGGCATTGTACCAGAACGGAAACAGACCGAATCTGTTAAACCGATTCGCTTTGCTTACTGTAAACTTAGTTGTCTTCGTCCATGTGGCCATTGTTCCGGCCATCTCTTGGACGTAATAGCCAGCCCGAGAAAGAGGAAAGAGGGGGTTGCATAGAGATTGGAGAACCTTAGGTTTCTGAGCGAACGGCCAACCCTGCCTAACTTACTTTTGCGCCGATATCTCCGAGTCCACACAACCCGGGGCCATGCCGCACGCCGCACACCGCGTGGCAGTGTGTGCCAGCAGGACCGTCGGTTACTAGCCTCCCCTCATCCTCGTTGCTTTCTTCCCCACTTCTCCCACCCCTTCCATCTCCCTTTTCTCCTGCAGCTTGGAGTTTCTCAATAATTGTTGCTGACACCACCTTGTGCAGCAGGGTTTGTGTAACTTTTTCCTTCTGGGTATGCGGCCGATCCCCCTGTGTTGGTTCTCGGTATCTTTCGCCCCCCGCATTGCTTTCGGGGAGTGGCATTGATGCGCGGCGTCATACACCTAAGTCCGAGCTACTCGATGATCTCTGGCTCGTCGCCGGGACCCTCCCTTAGTAGCCCGCATTCAAGTTTTATACGAGCCCCTGGGGAGAGGTTTCTGGTTCAGGCCTCAAGTCCGGAATTCTTGAACTGTGCGATCTGGGGCGACCGGGTTGCGGTGTCCGTCAGAAATGATGGAAGGCGGCGCTCGCTCGTGCGTGGCACGGGGCACGGTGCGATCGCGACCGATGGCCTTTCTTCGGGACTTCAGGCGCTTCGCGAACCATCGATGACAATTCAATTACGAGTTCTGGGTCTGCGGCCAAGCAAGCGGAGGGACTCTGCACCCACGTGTGATCAGCAGGTGACCGCCGGTGGCGGAAACCTTTCTACGCATTTTAAATCTAGTCTAAGTGAAGCTGTCCCCGCTGCGAATGCTGTCGACGGGAGATCCAATAGCGGAAAGAAAGCAGTCTCGACAACAAGCGAGGCTTGCAAAGAAGGATGCGTGACGATATTGCAAGTGTCAATTGATCACGACGTCGTGGCCCTTGGGCGCATGTACGCCGTATGAGTTTGTCAGGCCAGGCTCAGTTACTGGGGTTGAAGCTTCAGGCACCGCCGGGGCGCAAAACGAAGTAGCGCCCGGTTTTCACAGCCAATTCAGAGTCAGTGGATGCACGTGCTGACAGGGGGGCATTGAGCGTCAAATATTAGATTTGAATGAAGAGCCCATGTCCCCCGTGCAAGGCAAAGGTGTTTGTCATTATACTAGATATCAAACATACATCTCTCGATCAACCTCAGGGGTTTTTTCGATGAATTCGGTCTGGGCTCGACATGCTTGCTCGACTGTATATGGTAGATATTGGTGAGGACGGTCTCAAACGCAGACTCCACGTTGGAGGTGTTAAGCGCGGAAGTTTCTATAAACTCCATGCCGTTTTCCGCTATAGAATGGGTGTTAGCAAGTTGGGATCATTCGAGGTTGGCTTCTAGGGCGCACCAGCAAATGTAGCCGCCTCCTCGGTTGTGACGGAACGGAGTGACCCCAAATCGGTCTTGTTTCCGACAAGGAGGGTGACAATGTGCGGGCTCGCATGCTCGCGCACCTCTTCGACCCACTTCTTGACGCTAGCGAAAGTTGAAGGCTTTGTGACGTCATACAACAACAACGCCCCGACAGCCCCACGGTAATACCTGGAAGGAGCGTCAGCCGATCATGCTGCCTGCACCTCGACACAACAGGGAAGGAGCGTACGCTGCAGTGACGGCGCGATATCGCTCTTGTCCCGCTGGGAACGAGTTATTAAGTGTAGGTAGGTATGTCAAGAGAGGCTACACGCACCCGTATCCCAGATTTGTGCTTTGACCCTCTTGTCGTCAACTGTGATCGTGCGCGTGGCAAATTCGACGCCAATCGTGGACCTACTCTCGACATTGAAGTCGTTGCGGGTGAACCGCGAGAGCACTGCGACCGTACGAGTGAGTTTTGTGTCGTCATATTACACGACGTCAGAAGCATACGGTTTCTGAAAAAAGACCTGGTCAGGACAAATGCAAGAGAGAACTTGATGGATAGAACACTGACGACTTTCCGACCCCCGTGTCACCTGTTAAGATGATCTAAATCACGAGAGACATGCTTGAGCGATGATATCTCAGGAACAGCCATGAAGTTAAACCACAACCAGACCTTGAAGAGATAGTCGAAATGATTGCCCTCGGCCATTGCAGGCAAAGAAGATGCGGATGAAAAATGAAAAAGCGCTCGCTTTGTCTTAGTTCATAAGTGGCGGGCTTGACGCCTTACGTATGGGCCTGGTTCTCCGAGTCGGTCCTCGGGCGGTAATACGAGTTTTGATACGAGTAGTGCCTTTCCGGATTCGAGGCTGGCGATCCACGGCAACAAGTACTGTAATTAGTAACCGTGATGTTGTTAACCTAACTTTAATCAGCCCGAGAGATTTGAGCACGCTAGTGGTGAGCGCTGGTGAGCCTGGGCGGTTCCCCCTGTGATATTACATAATCTCACTTACGATGATAAGATAAGATAAAACGAAGATAAGCCGACTCGGAGTCACTGGCAAATACATCGAAACTCTGTCATCGTCGCCGCCCACGAGGCCTCATCCACATCCACACTTTAAAATTTGGACGAATGGAGCCAGAAGCAACGACAAACCTTGATAACCAGGAGGCTTCGGTCACGGAGTAAGTCGATCGTTTTGAGATCGTTTTTGTCCGGAGGAGCTCACGTCCGTAGGGGAGCCGCAGTTCAAGCGATCAAGCCTGTAGATCCGTCTTCTGCACACGATCAGATTGTGACGCCGTGGGATGTCCAAGGATCCGTCTCTAGTGACGGACAGCAGCTGGCGATCGACTACGACAAGCTCATCGACCAATTTGGTACACGCCGCATCGACGCCGCGCTTTTGGAGCGCTTTGAACGTCTGACTGGGCACAGGCCCCACATTTTCCTGCGGCGCGGGATGTTCTTCTCACATAGGCGGGTCTCGCATTGTTCGGATGTCCGCGTGGCGGCGGCGTGCTGATGGCTAGCGTTTTACTGATAGAGATTTCAACACAATATTGGACCGCTATGAGAAGGGAAAGCCGTTCTTCCTATATACCGGTAGAGGTCCAAGTAGCGACAGTATGCATTTGGGTCATATGATTCCATTTGTCTTCACCAAGTGAGTTGCCTATACCCTCGAATTTCAGGACCATTCATCGCGAAAAGATGGCTGCAGGACGTTTTTGATGTCCCACTGGTGATTCAACTGACTGGTAATACCCCTTTTCCTCTTTGCATTCCAAAATCGTCACGCATCCCTTCCAGACGATGAAAAGTTCCTATTCAAGCACGAGCTCAAACCCGAACAGACCCACGATTTCGCATTAAGAAACGCAAAAGACATAATTGCTGTCGGATTCAAGCCCGAAAAGACATTCATTTTCAGCGACTACGACTTCGTCGGGGGCCCTTTCTACAAAAACGTCTCGAAAATTTCGCGTCAGATTACGCTTAGCCAAGCCAAGGCTACCTTTGGCTTTGGCGACTCGTACGTCTCGCCGCCCTTTCTCCTCTGTGATGTACCTTCGAGACCCTTCTACGTAGCGACAACATCGGCAAGATACACTTTGCTGCAATCCAGGCTGCGCCCTCATTCTCTAACTCCTTCCCACAAATATTTGGCACGACATCCGACGTCCCATGTCTCATCCCATGCGCGATCGACCAAGATCCCTATTTCCGCCTCACGCGCGACGTTGCGCAGAAACTGAAGTACCCTAAGCCGGCGCTGCTGCACGCGAAGTTCTTCCCCGCTCTGCAAGGCCCTCAGACAAAGATGAGCGCCTCTGACGTGAACTCGAGTATATACATGAGCGACACGCCCAATCAGATCAAAAATAAGGTCAACCGCCATGGGTTCAGCGGGGGTCGGGAGACAGAGGAAGAGCACAGGAGGCTTGGCGGTAACCCAGACGTTGATGTCAGCTACCAGTACCTGAGCTTCTTCCTGGAGGATGACGAGGAGCTGGCGCAAATTGGGGCAGTAGGTTGCCGATGATTCTCCGAACGGCATTATTGAGAGCCGGTATTTCTGCAGGATTACCGCGCTGGGCGCCTTCTTACTGGTCAGCTTAAAGCGCGCTGTATCAAAGTGCTGCAAGAGTTCACGGGCACTTTCCAGGAGGTATGTGGTCGTGCTACGTCTCCCGAATATGATCCGGTTTGATTGCTAGTTGCCATGTTACAGCGCAGAAAAGCGATCACTGATGAAGACGTCAAAGCGTTCATGGATGCGAATAGGCAAATTGTGCCAACTTCAGGAAAGCAAGCTCATCCTGCATGACCTTCGTATTTTTTAGAGATAGGGGAATCTATTGAGGAGTAAAGTATTGGCTTCTTAACCCCTTGTACTCTCATTTCCAATACCTCCGCGGTGGGCCATGGCGCTTCCTACTCCGGATGGGGAGTCTTATGTGTGTTATTTGTACGCCCTTCTGTGGTATAACAAACAGCTTTTAAGGTATCTGCTGTCGAGTAGACAGGGGTTAATTCGATATTACAGCTTGGCCATGGTATTTTTGTTCCAGCTGAATATTCCCGGCCCGGGAGGGGACCAGGTGTCCAAAGCAGAGAGGGCAGCTGTGCCCCAGTCGAAACGCATCGGATCAATCCCGGGTGGGCCATCGATGAAAATCACAAGGCGCTCGTTTACGGGTTTGATAAAGCCCGACGCGACCGCACCTTTGATTTGTGCACGCAGGGGATCGTAAAATCCAAGTACGTTCATAATGACGACGGCTATAGCGAAGCAAGTCAAGAAAGTCCGTCAGCATCAGTTGACCGTAGGCTCAAAGTGTGAACCATACGCTTGGCGTGGACCCCTAGTTGTGTCCATGTGATGGCCTCCAAGATCTGTGCGACGTTAGATATACTGTGTGCAGAAGTAGGGTGGGATATTACACCACCTCTTCAAATGTGCCATAACCCCCAGGAAGGCCAATGAACCCACAAGCCCGGCTGGCCATTTCTACTTTGCGCTCGTGCATGGAATCTACGACGATCTATCCAGATGTCTGAGACACTGTTCAATCAGGGTGAATGAATCCGACTCACGGACTTGATCTAAATTTAGGCAGGACCGTGAAGTTCAGAGCCGTGGAACTTTGGCCGATAGCGGCATGGCGCAATAACTTTACCTTTTCGTGACCTTCTTCGGCTAGGTCGATGTGACCGCCAGTGTTCTGATCGCCCTCGCCGCCTGCTCGAAGCATGGCCGAAGGAACGACGGCGGTGACATGTCCTCCATGGCTGAGGACCACGCTTGAGATAATGCCCATGATCCCTCGCCTTCCGCCGCCATACACAAGCGGCCGACCAAGCGTGGCGAGAGCTCGGCCCAGAGCTAAAACAATATTTTTTCCACATGAATCACCAGAAAACGCGACCACGAAAAAAAAGGAGGTGAGGTCTTACAGACTGCCGCGTGGTGAAAGGCAGTTGATGTACCGGTTGATGCACCACAGTAGACAGCTACTGCACGAGAGGGGCGCTCGTTAGGGGAGAAGTTGGGTGGTGCGGGAGACATCGGAGTACTAGTAGTCGTGAAGTAACGAAAGTATGGTCGCGTTGGTGAGCGCAGTTTATGTAGCAACCACCCGGAGTAAAGTCGGTTCCGAGGTGTATGCTGGCTTTGCCTCCGCATAGTATTTTGGGATGAATGCGGGCCCCCACGTTCCGTTTGGGGTGGAGAGCCGTAATTTCCGGTCGCTGGCAGAAAACCTGCTGGTGAGTGATCTCTCCACCGACCCCCTTTTTTTTCCTCGGAATTTTGAGATAAGTACAAACGTCGGGGTTGCGTGTGGGTCACTGACTCACTGGAGCGATTGTGTGCTGTTGACTCATGCACCAGAATAAGTGGGTAACGGAATTAGTGCTGGGACGGGCTTGGCAACGTTGCCATATCTGGTCACGCACTGAAAAAGGTAAGAAACAATTATACGCGGCTTGAGCCGTCTGCTGGTAACGCACCCTCAACAGATTTTCCCCTAGACGTTGATGTTTTCCTATATCCCACTGATAATAGCCGATAGCCCATTAAATATTAGTCGTAGAAAGGCCCTTACATTTTTTTGGGGGGAATGTATTTGTAGCCCGTGTTTACGGGATTGAAAAAATTTTTGCCAGCTCACTCAAGAGTTCACTGGCCCACGACTGTACATTGTACACAACCATTCTCAGTGTATCCAGTCAGAACCCCTCGTGGTCTAGTAACAACCTGACACGCGCCACCACAGCACACATATAGCGTTTCAGACCTTACACGCACTGCAGCGGACAGGCAATAAGCACGTAGGTCCTATCCAACAAAACTTAGGCACTCACAGATCATGCACCATAATGAACGAATTTCACCCATCTCTCTAGAGTGGTCCATCTCTTCTTCCGCAGCTTCTTCACCGCGAACCGGAGCGCTTCGCAGATCTTTCATGATACGGTAACCCCTGTTCTCGTCTCGAATTAGAGAACAATACCTTGTAAAAATGTTCCGCCAGGTGTTGTCCATCTTCATCCATCATAGCCCACATCGTCCCGACAACACTCTGGAACCCACAGTACTGTACTGCCGCTGCGAGGTGAAGTCCCTCATCAGTAACGCTCCCTTCAGTCACTTCGGCTGTATGACAAGCAGAGAGAAATGCGAATTCGGCGGCGGGTAGATACGAGCGCACGATCTCAAGGAGCGTTAGGGTTTCACCGTGAAGTTCGAATCCGGCCTCAAATGGCTTGCCAGCCTCCAGTGTACCGTGACACGCGAAGTGAACAAACCGGTGGCAATGGAAGCTGTCAATGACTGCTTGCGGGTGTCGCGGCTTCTGAGATGAGACTTGTCACCCTAGTATCGAGAGCCTGTACGACTTGTATTTCACCCCCCACAGTCGGAAGAGACGGGTCTGGCTGCGCGACAAGAAGTATGGAAGGTCGACTTGAAGAGTGCGAACGGGTATCGCGATTACGAGATTGGATGAGTGCAGACAACGTTGGGGTATAGGAACAAATGTAGAGATCCAAGAAATAGCGGGCCTCGCCGTCATCAGATGGAATTGGACCCATGGCGTGGAGGGGAAGGAAGCAGAACACGGATGTTGAGCACCACCAGATCCGGCATTGTTCTGGTACTTGAAGCTGGCGGAGTCGGTTAATGACGGGTTCGCCAACGAGCTTGTAGAGCTCCACAAGAACAGAGGCGAGGGTTTCATCGTAATGGCTTGAATCGAGCCCATATTTGCGTCGCGAGTCCAATAACATGTCCTTCAATGCGTTTGCATGGTTGTAGAAATCGTGAGGGGTTGGAATGAGGGAGGGCGACGTGTTGTGAAGCAAGACCAGAATGTCAGAGCGCCATTTGGAGTGGTTTATAATGATGACGGGACCAGAAGAGGCGGCGGAACGGAGTATATCGAACGATGGAGATGTCAGAAAGCTGTCGAAACCTGACAGGGTTTGAATTCGCGAAATGAGGTTGTCGCGTTCCTTCAGTAGCCCACGTTGTTTCAGCAAGAGACGGCCGAATGGGTCCACCGCCCTGAAGCCATCGACTGCGCTACCATCAATACTTAATTTATGGCTCGGTGGGATGGACTTGGTGAGCTCCTCGAGGCCTCGGTTGACCACCGCAAACTCGTGTCCTAATTGTGGGTCTGCCTTGAGGAGTTGATCGATTGAAGGACGAAGATGACGCATCTCTGACCAAAGTAAGCCTCTCCCTCTTTCAAGAGGTCTCTATCGCTTCCTCGAGCCGATGCAGGTCTACCTGATACGAGGTATAGTCTAGCGGTACCCTGTGAGAGATGCCAACGTCTTGGAAAGAGTGTCATGCTGTAGCTGCAAAGTTGGTGCGAAAAGCAGGAAGTCTTGCATCAATGACAAAGCACTCTCGTACGCTTGGAAACGGAAGCCTTGAAGGATGTCGGTTGTCCCGCGCAGCATAAGCCCACAAGCATGTGAACCGGAACCGATCTGGCAAGCTCGCATGTCGGTCGTTGACACACTGGGGGAGTAGTTTCACCACTTCATCCAGGTCTCGTGTGCGGTAACCTGGAAAATGACCTGGAGCGGATGAATAGAGCTGACGAAGTGTCGTGGAGCGCTGGAACTGTATTGAGGGGCGTTCGAATACTTGACGATGTGTGCTAATCGACTCGTTGAGATACTCGATCTTGTTTGTGCGCCTGAATGCTTCAAAGAGGATCAAGCCGAATAAGTCGAAAAGTCCTGATGTAAGCAGATTCCTTTGAGCAGAAGCAAGTATGACTCGGCCCTTTTCGATGGCTCCGTCAATCTCCGTTGTGTCATTATTACTGATTTCAGAGAGAAGTTCGTCAAGGAGGTCCAGCTTCTCGAACGTGGGATCGATTTCTGGATCGTCGTCGTGCTCCTCAAAGGACACCACTGGCACTGGCCGAAGCTAACGGTGAATTGTCGGACGACGCTTCAGTGCCGTCGATGGAACCAAAGTAACGGACGCGCTGCTCGGCGGTAATTTCCGCAAAACTGTCTTTGTCAAAGGATGGGCCTGGTAAACGTACGAGCGAGATATATTGCCTCCTCTAAATATTCCGGGGTCCCTATGTGCCATCGATCGAATTACCGCTAGCGCTGTCACGATCTGTTGAACATTGGTTACGAATTCGTCCTGGCTGTCTCTAGCGGAACTAGAGGTGATAAATTCGTCGAAGATAGACACAGCCTCCTCATAATCGTCGTTTACAAAGGTCATACCATAGCGACAGCCAAGAGACCAAGTAAGAGCGTAGCGAGCCTCGTGCAGATCCGGCTTGTGCTTCCCCACCAGTCACAGGCAGTCGATAACTTGATCCAATGGTTGGTCAGGTGCCCACAGGCTAATTTTGGATGTAACTGCTGTGGCAAAGCGAGAGACGGAGACAGTGGTGTCGCCATAGGACGGATCCGAGGTGAGGAGTTCGTGGGAAAGGGCTGACATTTCTTCAATGCATTGCACTGCATTTCTGGCTCCCACCTCTACTTGAAATGCCATCACATCCACGAAGCATGTCGTGACTTGACGGCGCGGCGACACAAACTCTGCGTGAGGCTGGTCTCGAAGGTGGCGGAAGTATTTGGCTGCATAAGTGGCGTCTTCAGGCTGGTTAAACATATTGGAGCGCCGGACAAGCGCTTTGTGAACAAAGCTCGATAGAGCAACGGGCCGTGTTCTACCTACGAACACGGTGGGAGGAGTATTGCTTCGGTCAAATGAGAAATCGATTTGTCGAAATCCTCCCTTTGACTCAACAATTTGTATCGCCGGGTTCGCATTGGGGCCAGAACAACAGCGGAGAGTAGGCGAAGAGGATCAGATCGAGATGATGTAGGGAGGAGTTGCTCAAAAAGTGTGACGAAGGAATCGACTTCGTAAACAGGCCCTGAATCAATTCAATTAGTACGGGTAGGCCTATGGAGGCTGAGAGGGCATCATAGACTTTAAAGACTTACCTAGTGCGTTCGGCCATGCTCAACCAGTCCAAAATCCCAATGTAGGTGATGTGACGTGTTGGGGTATTGGGGGCGAAAGAAGGATGCAAGGTCACAAACAACCACCTCAAGACGCGCAATGATACATATATTCACACACACATAGCATCGGTCCCAGCCCGCATCAATGGTTATGGGCCCGGGAACACCATCAAAGACAGCATCAGTCTGACAGGCGACAGGTGGACGTAAGGCGGTAGTTGCTGTGCAGCCTGCACGACTATAAGTTAATTAATAAGAGAGGCCGGCGTGCGAGGACACATGTCTCTGTTCCAGGTGGCCCTATGCCTGCACCAGCGCTGTGAAAAACGACGAGATGTACGGTGAAAGTCAGATGAGTAAGGACGAAGGGAAGTTTTTGAGAGGGTGCGAATATTGGGAGGCTGAGGACAGCCTCTGTGATACCTTGCGGTGGCAGTGCTAGAGTTCAGAGGCTGTCTTCTGCCATGGGGCCAGTAGGCCTGGTATGTGAGTAGAACAGTTAAGTCACGCCGATCCTTGAGCGCTTGATCGGTCCCACGGAGGCGGCACGTGCTCGCTCCCGGGCCTCTTCTGGTTCGAGGAACAAAAGCACTTTTCTTTTACCCACCCGCTACGCCCAGTATTTTCCAAGGGATCGATAACGAAGCACACGTTGTCCGACTCTCGTCGGGTGGGCAGTGCTCCCGGAGCGATCACATTGGTCTTGTAACCTAATGATACTCTCGGCCGGGCCGGGCTGGCCTCAAGTCGAAGTCACATGGCGAGTTGAACTCACAAATCCGTAGACTCGAAGCTTTTACCCGTCAACCTTGTCCTTTTCGTTCGCCTCAGCATCATGAAAACTTCCCGCTCTTCCCATTTCTGGCATCCTCGGTGCTTGCATTAGTCCTGTCGAACTCCATCTCGGTATTATGCTAAGTCTCACTTGCTTTCACTTGCTCTCGTCGCTCGCGCCTTAGCCATCATCAGTTCCCGCACGTCGCTGCTCGCCCTTTTCACTCGTCACTTACTATGCAAGCTCCATCTTTGCGTGACCATCTGTTCAGCCTTCGCTCCAGTGTGACATGTGGCCCCGCACAAACTCAAACTCCGGATACCGCGCGACCTCGACGCTCCGCTCCGCGCTGTCCTGATCCCTTCCCGTACTCGCTGCCTCCGCCTCTCCCCTTTCTTGACTTCTCATGAACATCACCGGGTTCATGCACTGCGCTTCATGGCCCGTATCACGCTACAGTAAAAAGGAAAACAAAGTTCAGGACAGGCATCATCGCTAGGCATACTCGCTGTGGGACGATGAGCAGGGGAGATACGTCTTGGGGAAAAAAAAAAACCAAGGAAAGGAAAAAGAAAAAGAAAAGATCGCAACACGATGGCGGCCCGCGAATTCACTGGCGTGATATGAGGCGTGTGACATTTTGAGGAAGAGCGCGAGCCGAAGTCACTGGACAGGAAGTGCCAGCAGCCAAAGAGGAGCTGCAGTAGTGATGATATTCTGTGACAGATCGCAGGCCATAACTACATGCTAGCCAGTAGGCCGTAGATAGTAAGCACAGTAGACGTAAATAGTAGAAGTAGGGAGTATTCGAGTCGTCGCGGAAAACATCGTATATAGGAGTACATGAGCACTGGCAACGAACGAAATGGGGAGAGAGTAGAAGCTTCGTGGGAGTGTGTGTGTAACAAAACAGGAGAGAAGTGGAATCCGGAGCAATGCGAGATCACAAAAGAGACAAAAGAAAACGATCTAAGGACAAAGGACATGTAAGTCGGGAAAAATACAAGAGTAACAAGACACATTTTCATATTGAGACCGGCATCGAGAGAACGACCAAGTACGCACCAAGAACGGCTACGGACAAGCAGTAAGCGCGAAAGCCGTATTCTAAAAACCCGAATACTCACAAGTAATCCCGTTCATGCGCCGTAATGGACAAAATTCACCCATCTCTCCAGAGTGACCCCTCTCTTCCTCCGCAGCTTCTTCACCGCGTCACGAAGTGCACCAGCAGACCTCTTGTAGTATGCCACCGGCTCCCCCTTCTCTCTTTTTGGGAACATTGACTTATAGAAGTGTTTGGCCAGGTCTTGTCCGTCTAAATCCGCCATTGCCCACATGGTCCCGACCACGCTCCGGAACCCGCAAAATTGTACCGCGGCAACAAGGTGAAGTACCTCATCTTTGGCGCATCCTTCGGTTGCTTCGGCCGTGTGACACGCGGAAAGAAACGCGAATTCGGCCATGGGGAGATGGGAACGTATGATCTCAAGCAGCGTCAAGCGTTCAGTTTCCATAAAGCTCGAATCCGGCATCAAAGGGTTTGCGGGCCTCCAGTGTACCGTGGCACTGCGACAGTGAACAAATCGGTGGTGTTGGAAGCCATCAATAATCGCGGTGGGTGTCGCGGCTTCAGAGATAAGGCTGGTCACGTCAGTATCGAGCCGCTGGACGACCTGGATCTCGCCCTCTACGGTTGAAAGTGATGGATCCTGGCTGCTGCCACAAGCAGAATAGGAGGGTCGATCCGAAGATTGCGAACCAGAATCGCGATTGCGAGATTGGATAAGGGCGGATAGCGTTGGGGTATAGGAACAGATGTAGAGATCTAAGAAATAGCGGACCTCGCCGTCATCAGATAGGGATCGGACCCATGGCATGGAGAGGAAGAGAACAAAATACGGATGTCGGGCACCACCAGATCCGGGACTGCTCTGGTACTTTTAGCTGACGGAGTCGGTTGATGACGGGTTTCCCAACGAGATTGTAGAGCTCCACAAGAACGGAGGCTAGGGTTTTATCGTATTGACTTGAATCAAGCCCGTATTTGTTTCGCGACTCCGACAACCTGTCCTTCAATGCATTCGCACGGTCGTAGAAATCGCGAGGGGTTGAGATGAGGGAGGGCGACGCGTTGTGAAGAAGGATCAGAATATCAGAGCGCCATTCAGGAGTGGTTTATAATGATGACAGGACCAGCCGAGGCGGCAGAACGGAGTGTGTCGAACGACGGAGATGTCAGGAAGCTACCGAAGCCCGGCAGGGTTCGAATTTGCGAAATCAGGTCGTTGCGTTCCTTCATAAGTCCAGCGTTGCTTCACCAAGAGACGGCCGAATGGATCCGCCGCCCTGAGGTTGTCGGCCCCGCTATCATCGATGTTTAAGTTGCTGGCCCGGTGGGATGGATTTGGTGAGGTCCTCCAGGTCTCGGTTGACCGCCGCAAACGTGCTTTCCTAATTCTGGTTCTACTTGCAGAAGTTGGTCGAATTGACGTACGAAGGCGGCGCATCTCTGACCAAAGTAAGGCCCTCCCTCTTTCAAGGGTCTCAATCGCTTTCCCGACTTGACGCAAGTCGACCTGGTATGAGGCATAGTCCAATGGCATGCTATTAAAGACAACAGACGAGAAAGTAGGCGTCTCTGAGAAAGCGGCAGGCTGTAGCTGCAAAGATTGGTGCAAAATGCAAGGCGTCTTGAGTCAATGACATAGCGTTCTCGTATGCTGTGGAGACTGAGGGGTGTCTACTACCTCGCGCAAAAAATGCCCACGCGCATGCAGACTGACATCGATCGGGCAAGGTTGCAGTTTCATCGTTGGCACACATGGGATAGTAGTTCCAGCGCTTCTCCAATATCTCGGATGTGGACTCGGAGAGGACGTGACTCGGAAGCGGTTGAGCAAAGACATAGAAAGCATAAAAATGGTCGAGAAGCGCCCTTACCGGGACGGTACTGACGGACGCCCCAAAACTTGACGTCGTGTGCTAATCGACTCGTTAAGGTATTGGATCTTCTGTGTGCGCTTGAAAGCTTCATCGAGGACCTTGCCGAATAATTCGAAAAGTGTTGACGCAAGTGGATGCATCGGAGAAAATGAGGCAAGTATGGATCGGCCCTTTTCAACAGCTTTCGTCGATCTTCAGTTAAGTCGCCATTGTGAATCCCAAAGAGAAGTTCTTCAAGGAGCTCCCCCTTTTTATACATTCGAACAAATTCGGGATTATGGAATGTCACTGGCTCTGGCTGAGATAACGGCGAATTGCTGGACAATGCATCGAAGGCTTCGGTGGAGTGGAAGTTATAGAAACTGCCTGCTTTGCATAGTCTTCCAGTGTGTCAGTAATATTAGAACTAAGAGGGTGTTCAACAGGAGATGAAGTGCGAAAGGAATGAGCACGATATATTGCCTCCTCCGTATATTCCGGGGACTTGTGCGCGCTCGATCAGAACAGCGCTAGTGATGTCACTAACTCTCGAGCTTCAGTGGCTATGTCTTCAGTCCTGACTATCTCCTGGGGGGACTGGAAGTAATAATTTCATCCAGGATGGACGTGATTTCCTCATAATCGTCATTCACCAAAGTGGTTAAATAGCGAGCACGGAGACAAAGGGCAAGGGCGAAGTGAGCACGTCGCAGTTTTGGCCTTTGTATCCTGACAAGCCGTAGGCACTCGATAATTTGACCCAACGGTTGATCGGGGACCGGCAGACAGATTTTGGATACAACTAATTTGGAAAAGTGAGTGACGGAGATGATGGTGTTGTCATCGAACGGATCCGAAGTGAGGAGTTCGTGGCAAAGGACTGCCATCTCCTCGATTTTCTGCAGTACGCTGCTGGCCTCAAACTTCACTTGAATTACCAACACATTCACAAGCGACGTTGTGACTACGTGGCGCGAGAACCCGGATGCTGCGTGAGGCTGGTTTCGGAGATGGCGGAGGAATTTGGCTACGTAAGTGGCGTGTTCGGGATGCTTTTCAGAGCGTTCATGGAGCACGAGGGTGAGGACGGAAAAAAACTGACTGATATCTTTGGGTTCTGGAAAAGACCGGGGCTGCCAGTGGAGAAGCATCGATTCGGTCAAATGAAAAATCGCCTTCAAGTTGTCGAGGTCACTGGTATCCGGCTCCTCTTTATTTGACAACTCATAGCGATCTAATCGTGTCATAACCAGACCATAGACACAAGTAGGGCGAAGGGGGTGTGATGGATGTGACCCTGAGAGAAAATGATGGTATTGATCAATAGCGGAATCGATTTCACGGATCGATCCTGTAAATAATGAATTAAGAGTTCGTTAGTGGGGGCGAACTTGGAGCGGTTGAGAGGATAACAGGGACTTACGTCGTGTGACAGCCATGATTATACTGTCCCCCGAGAACCGGAACGTAAACAGTAGGTTGGTGTCAAACTGATGAGGAGGCGAGTCGAAGCTGTTGGTAAGGGAAGATGCAGGGTCGCAAACAGGTCTCGTTTCGACTGCCACGATAAGACAGTGCTGTACTTGGTATTGTACAAGGACATCTGTACAAGGATTCTCACGCGAGCGTGGCTGTGCCAGCCTACAGCTGGTTCCATAACGATTGTCCCCTGCCATTTTGAGAACATAGTCGGCCATCCAAAACTCGAGAGCGGGATTCATAATTAAGTCGAGGGAGAAATTCTCAGGAAATCAGGTTATCTCACAGGATTAAGGTTATAGAATAGTTATCTCGTAACAATTGGGGTTATGGAATGGTTATCTGTATTGCTCCGCTCGAGAGCTGTGCCATCTCGGTGGCGGAGTTACCAATTCAAACCTCGCCTATGTCCAAAATTTGGTCACCAGGGGACAATCGTTATGGAACCAGCTGTAAATGCCGTAAACGACAACAGGCTCGGCAAATTTTCCCGAAGACAAACATCAGCCAGACCGGGGTAAGCACAGAGAGGACACGTACTTCTGCTTCAAGTGACTTGGTACCAGCGCCCGACATTTATAGAAATAGTCACCTCAGGCTGAGCTGCTGAGTCGGTACCAAGGGTGAGGGTTCAAGTTGTGAGAACCTCTTTGAGACTGAGTACTGAGCAGTAGTGGCATACAGTGAACGAGTCGGAAGGCCGTCGGTTGAGGTGACTCGGAGTTGGGTAAAACAATCACCGCAAGATGTAACTAACTTTTCGCTCCTTGTCTTGCGCCCCTTCGATACTTTCCTTTACTCACATTGTCCTTCTATTCGACTCTATTTCACGAAGCCACACCTCCACCTCCGCTCCCCAAAGACACCCGAGTTGAACTTGCAAATTTGTCGATCTTGAAGCCTCCATGCAACGTCCGGCCCGCCTACCGCCCCTCATCAATCTCATCCTCGAAGCTGTTTCGGCCTTGTTCTGCGTGTCACTCTTCCTGGTATCTGGTACCAGTGGCGTGCATCGGTAGCGGCGGCAGTGTCCACCGATGCACTCCCTAGTCCATTGCCGTCCCGCTATTTTCTTTAGATCCCCTGCACGTTCCTGATCCTAACTTGCACTTCAAGTTTCTCCCGCCTTCGTTGCACCTCCCTTCCTCCAATCTTTGGCTGCTTGACACACTCTCCCCACTCCCCTCTCTGTCACAAAACCCCCGTCTACACACTTCATACCGCGCGAAACGGTGCCGTGTGTACAAGTGCGATCACGGGGAAGCTGACTTTAACTGAGGGAGAAAAGGCAATCGTGATTCCACGAAGCGGTGCATCAGCGAGGCACAGAAGAAAGAAGAAAGCACTCCTCAGCCTCATCCTACCAAGCGGCCTCCCTCGAGCGCACGACAAAGATTCAATAGGCTTTCAAGCCTGTACTACTTCCGCTCTAGTTTGCACTGGTAGGTCTCCTTCGCAGAGTCAGCACAACCACGGCGCCGTGCTGGGCTATTGGAATCATGCTCACCATCATTGTCTTCTCCCGGATTACGATACTAAAGGCGAATGTGTGAACAGCTCGCTGTGAGCATCATGAAAAACCTCCTATGATAACCGTGATAATCAATAATAATTAAGACTAGCAAACGCTAGATGTCAATAATTCTTGCTCAATATGGAAATTATCTCAAATTATCAGAGTACGTTTTTCCTGATGCGCCATTCGCACTGACAGTGCTCATCCGTCACTTTCATCTATTCGAGGCTGTTGAACGGCGAATATATAAACGGCCGCTGTTCACTCCGCAGGAATGGATCATCACTATGTCGCCATTCCCTCTTTATCCTTGTGGTGAAATTTCTCAACCAGGCGAGTTCTCAAAAAGTCCGCATCTCAGTTTGTCTTGAACTTCCTGTTCGTCGTCGTCCTCATTGTCTCTTGTCTCGTTCATTCGGTCCACAGTGCCCTCTCTTGTGTGTATCCCCAAGTTCCCCAACACTTATTATCTTTTCTCGCTTAGTCTCTCGCTCGGTCGAGCTGTGCGAGCCTCCCCCGCACCTTACGCGTTAAGACTCGCCTTTCTCACTCGTCGCCACACGCCTCTGTATCTTGCTCTTGGCCAGCCCCACTTTTCTCGCACTCAAGCCCCGAGATGCGGGACACCGCAGTCGGTCGACGTGTGCCGTAATTCTTGATCCCTCCCAGTACCCGCCACCGCCTCCTCTGCTCCCTTTACTTTCGCAGCCTAGTCGTTATCTGCTAATTTCACTCGCCCACATCCCACTTCGTCGCCCGAACTCAAGCACACGCTCCAAAGGTTGTACATCGCTTTCGCATTCAAGAGGAAGTTAGTCCCATGGGCAATTCCAGATCTGGATGAAGGCGGTTTCCCAGCTGCGTTTGTGTGAAGTTCAGACTTTGGCTGGAACGACCCAGTTCTGCGACGCTTGACGCCCAAACAATAGGTGTGAGAGGCCCGTGCGCGAAGAAGTGTGACCATCTAAGGAACTAAGGAAATCAGGGAAACATTGCTTTCCCAGGCGCGTGCCAGCCACAGATCTGGATGTGAATGGTGTTGGGAAAAGAATAGCGCAATGTGATATCGGGTTGGGTCAGCTCTTCTTCCCTACTGCCGTACTGTTCATCGAACCAACATCGGCCTTGCTTACAAAAGAATGGAAATAGTATATCAACCCAATAGTAAATAATGACGCATAAACGCCTCAGTGACTCATTTACAGACAACCGTGTTGTAAGGGAACATCCCAATATAATTGCGTCCAGTCCAAACCCCGTGGTAAAATGACAGCGTGACCTATATAATGTTTGAACCCCTGCGCGCACAAAAGTCTATTTATAAAAACCCGAACACTCACAGATACCCCAATCACGCGCCATAATGAACGAAGTTTACCCATCTCTCTAGGCTGATCCGTCTCTTCCTCCGCAGCTTCTTCACCGCGAACCTGAGTGCCTTGGCGGACCTTTCGTGATACGGTATCCCCTCTTCTCGTCGAGAATTAGAGAACAACGCCTTGTAAAAATGTTCCGCCAGGTGCCGTCCATCCTCATCCACCATAGCCCACATCGTACCGACAACACTCCGGAACCCGCAGTACTGTACCGCAGCCGCGAGGTGAAGTCCTTCATCAATCATGCTTCCTTCAGTCACCTCGGCCGTGTGGCAAGCGGAGAGAAATGCGAATTCGGCGGTGGGCAGATGGGAACGCACGATTTCGAGCAGTGTCAGGCGCTTGTCTCCGTAAAGCTCGAATCCGGCCTCGAATGGCTTGCCCATCTCTAGTGTACCATGACACGCGAAGTGAATAAATCGGTGGTAGTGGAAGCCATCGATGACCGCAGCGGGCGTCGCAGCTTCTGAGATGAGGCTTGTCACCTCGGTATCGAGAGCCTGGACGACTTGGATCTCGCCCCCCACTGTCGGAAGAGATGGGTCGGGCTGCGCCACTAGAAGTAGGGAGGGTCTATCCAGAGATCGCGGACCAGAATCGCGATTGCGAGATTGGATGAGGGCGGATAGTGTTGGAGTATAGGAACAGATGTAGAGATCCAAGAAATAGCGGATCTCGCCGTCCTCGGATGGGATTGGGCCCATGGCATGGAGAGGAAGGGAGAAAAACACGGATGTCGGGCACCACCAGACCCGGGACTGTTCTGGTACTTGGAGCTGGCGGAATCGGTCAATGACGGGTTTTCCAATGAGCTCGTAGAGCTTCGCGAGAACAGAGGCAAGGGCTTCGCAGTAATGGCTTGAATCGAGCCCATATTTGCGTCGCGAGACCAATAACTGATTCTTCAATGCGTTCGCACGGTCGTAGAAATCTTGAGGGGTCTGGATGAAAGAAGGAGACGTGTTGTGGAGAAGGATAAGAATGTCAGAGCGCCATTCGGAGTGGTTTATAATGATGACGGGACCGCAAGAGGCAGCAGAGCGGAGTGTGTCGAATGATGGAGATGTCATGAAGCTATCGAAACCCGGCAAGGTTCGAATTTGCGAAATGAGACTGTCGCGTTCCTTTAATAGCTTACGTCGCCTTAGCAGGAGACGACCGAATGGGTCCGCCACACTGAGGTCGTCGGCTGCGCCATCATCGATACTGAATTTGTGGCTCGGTGGGATAGACTTGGTAAGTTCCTCAAGGTCTCGGTTGACCGCTGAAAACTCGTGTCCTAATCGTGGATCCACCTGTGATAGCTGATCAATTGAAGGACGAAGACGACGCATCTCGGACCAAAGTAAGGCTCTCCCTCTTTCAAGGGTCTCAATCGCTTCCTTAAGGAGATTCAGGTCGACCTGATACGAGGCATAGTCTAGCGGCGCCCTACAAGGGATGTCAAGTTCGTTGGCGACAATGATGGCGTGTTGTAGCTGTAAAGTTGGCGCAAATAGCAGGGTGTCTTGCATCAATGACAGAGCGTCCTCGTACGCCTATGGAGACGAAGGAGGGTCCGAGTCGGGTACGCCGCGCAAGAGATGCACACATGTATACAAGCCGGAATCTGTCGAACAAGCTCAAACGTTCGTCGTCGACACACTTGACGAGCAGTTCCTACCACTTCAAGTCCGGTCTTGCATCACTTTGCACTGTGGTTACTTGAATCGGACCCGGCGCGGATGCGGGTGAACAAAGAGTTAGAAAGATTAATAAATGCTGGGTGTCGCAGTACGGGTATTAGCGTCCGCTCAAAAACTTGACGGTATGTGTTAATCGCCTCGTTGAGGTACTCGATCTTGTTTGTGCGCTCGAATGCTTCATCGAGGATCTTGCCAAAAAAAAGGAAGTGGCCTGAGGAAGCCAAGTCCGTTGGGGCAGAACCAAGTGCGGTTCGGCCCGATTCGATAGCTTCTTCGATCTTCATATTGTCATTATTGCGGATTCGCAGAGAGAAGTTCGTCAAGGAGCTGCAGCTTCTCGACCGGGCCGATTTTCGGATCCTCAAAGGATGTCACTGGCGCTGGCTGAGATAACGGTGAACTTGAATTGCCGGACAACACTTCGCGGTCTTCGATAGAACCAAAGTAATGGAGGCGCTGCTGCGCTGCGACTTCCGCATAACTCTCTTTGAAAGAAGATGGACCAGTATATCCATGAATATGGTGTATTGCCTCCTCCACATATTCCGGGGTCCCTTGCGTGAACGATCGGATCGTCGCTAGCAACGTCACGAGTTGTTGAGCTGAATCTACGAATTCACCTCCAGTGGGACTAGAAGTGATAAGTTCATCCAGGGTGGCTGTGGCCTCCTCAGTAATCGTCATTCACATAAGTCATGCTATAGCGACTGACAAGAGATAAAGCAAAGGCGAAGCGAAGCCCACGCAGATCCGGCCTGCGCTTCCTCGCCAATCGCAGGGATTCGATAACTTGATCTAACAGGTTGATCAGGCATCCACGGCTTCGATATCTGATACAACTACATTGACCAAGTGAGTGATGGAGGAAGCGGTGCCGTCATCTGAGGCATTTGAAGTAAGGAGTTCGTGGCAAAGAGTCGCCATCTCCTCAATGTACCCCATCACATTTCTGGCTTCTAACTCCACCTGATATGACAATACACCCACGAGGGATGCTGTGACTTCATGGCGGCGGGATCCAAACTGGGGCTGGTCTCGAAGATAACGGAAGTATTTGGCTGCATAAATGGCGTCTTCATGCTGGCAGTACTCTTTCGAGCGACTAAAAAGCGTTCGAGCGAGGGCAAACAGTGCACTAAGGATTCTTGGACTTTGTTCTAGCCACGAATGAAGAGGAAGAAGTATTGCTTCGGTCAAATGAAAAATTGACTTGTCAGCGATCCTTCCCTTTGATTCGACAGTCTGTATCGTCGGGCTCGCATCAAGGCCAGACCACTAAGATTGTCGGCACGACTTGGATCAGATCGAGATGATGTTGCGAGAAGACGCTGAAACTGTGTAATAGAGGAATCGATTTCACGGATGGATCCTGTAAACAGTTAGTTGGGTCACAGTTGATACGGGACACGCCCGGAAGGCCGAGGGTGACTTACGTAGTGCGTCGGCCATGCTTAAATGCTTAAACACTCGAGTATCGGACAGCGAAGTGAAGTGACGAGCCTGAAGTTGGGCTTCCGGGGGCGAAAGATACGAGTTACGAATGGGACCCTTTGCGACGAGCAGGATGTATTTGTAACACACCAGGACACCCCATGCCCAGAACTCGTGTATCAAATAGAAGAACGTACGAATCACAATGAAACACAGCCAATAACCCTACTAGCACACGGCGCGGTCCGCATATACGGCAACAGATTGGGACCATTCCCAAAGACAATACCAATGCTATATTACTGTCCTAGAAAAAAAGACAACACCGACCTGAGTACTAGGAGGTGACTCGAGGCAGTCGCTGCTGTAGGCTACACAAGGACGAGGTTACTTCAGAAGAGTGGGTGATAACGCGATAACGATGGAAATGGTTGGCCACGTGTCGTGCCGTAAGCCACTCTCATCGCAAGCGCCCCTACACAACTTGAACACCCCTGGCCTCCATCGTCCCCTTTGACTTCCTCCACCAACCCTCTTTGACTTGTCACTGCATCATCAGGTACTCCTCGTCGAGTTGTCTAGGGTAAGGGTATCGTTTCCCTTCAAAGTATCGTTGGGTGTCCCTGTTCGAAGTGTTCTAACTTGTGAAACTATATGCATGCATTCTCGACCACAACTCCAGACCCGTACATACCATTGACTGTATTCTTTCCTGCCCTCTTCCTCATTTTGCCTACATTTGATCTCTCTTTGACTTCGCTCCGTGCTGCCATGTCACCATTCCCACTTTTACATTTCTGATAAAATTCTCCCAGCTGAGTCAGGTCTAAAGTCAGCAAGTACATTTGTCTCGAAGTTTCCGTCCGTCGTCCGTCATCTTTATCGTCTCACTTTCCTTTGCGTCATCAGCACGTCACTTGTCTGAGTTCCGACACCCCTGACACTTAGCTGCTCCTAGCTTCAACCTTGGTTCCCCGCCCGTCACGACGCTCTCTCAGCTTGACTATCCGGGAAGCCTCCGCTCCTGGCAATCCCCGCAGTCTCTCGACACTCCGCACTTCCTCATTCATTCCTGTCCATGCCCTCTGTCTCCTCCACTCCACCCCTTCCGAGTCCTTTCTCAATCCAGACTTTATCTGCGTGCTTCACTCTCCTTTATTCCTATTAAACTCACGCACGTGCTTCGAAGCACATACAGCGGATCCATCCATCTCTTTCGCATTCACGAAGAGGTTAGGCTACTGAGCGGTTCCAGATTAAGATAAGGTATTCCTCAGCTGCATAAGCGCGAGGTTCAGACTTCGGCTGGAGCGGCAAACAAGACTAATGAGAGTAAGAGATCTGATCCTCTGGGAAACGACAGAGATCAAGGAAATCGCTTGCTCATGCGCGTTCCAGCAACATACTGGATGTGTTTACGAAAGTATAATCCATTGCTAGATGGGATCGTGTCGCTTGGGTCATCAACTTGTCCCAGCTGCTGTACTGTTCACACACCAACGTCGGCCGTGTTTCCCAGGGAATAGAATTAGTATATCAAGTTTATAGACCACGACACTTAATCGTTTCAGTGGCGGCAACCGCATCGTGTTGAACCCAACCATCCTAGTACAGTTACGTCCAGTACAAAACCCTCATCGTGGAATAAGCACGAAACCCGCGCCACGTGGTACCTATAATTGTTTGAGTGATTGCACACATGAAAGCCGTATTCAAACAACCTGTATACTCACAGACAACCCGCGTTCATGTACCATAATGAACGAAGTTCACCCATCTCTCCAGAGTGGTCCGTCTCTTCCTCCGCAGCTTCTTCACCGCGAACTGTAACGCCTTCGCAGATCTTTCATGATACGGTATCCCCTGTTCCTGTCCCGAATTAGAGAATAACTCAATACAGCACCAACCCGACGAGCAGGAGGTCGACTAGAGGGCAGTCGTCGCAATGCGACCAGTATTACACGAGGACAAGGTTACTTCACGAAAGGAGCGGGGATACACTGAGGGTCGTGCCGTGCCATAAGCCACTGCATCGCAATTCTTGCATCGGCGTCCCGCTCGTCCTATGATATGTAGTTCCGATGCCCCATAGTCCTTTCGGTGCTGTCTCCTAATCGTCCAGACTCTCGCTCTCTATCACCTGGTTTCGTCACTCGCGCTCTTTGCTGTCGGTTCCTCCACGCGCAGCTCCACCTCTGCTGGGTGTGCATGCTCCGAATATCGACGGCCCGCGCTTTCCGGATCCCTGCCCATATTCACTGCTTCCTCTATTTCTCCCCCTTTTCGGCCTAGTCTCTGTCTACTTCATCACTTTCCCCCACTGCTCTCCGTCACTGAATTCACGTAAGCGCCACATAGAGCATACAACGGATTCCGCCCCTTCTCGTGCGCACTGCGCAGTCACCATGAACATGAGTAAGAAAGTTAATTTTACATTGATTTGATCTATTTGTGCACGCGCCACCGGACGAGCAGCAAACGGCTTGTGGACAGATGAACAGCGCTGACCAAGCCGGACACTTGGCCCAAAACCCGTCTCGGCTGTAGACGGTTGTGAAACTTGAAATCACTCAGCGTCACCATCCAGGTTTAGTACCCTACGATACGTGCTGTAAGCCTGCGATGTGACTGCCGTTTTCGTTCAGGACTCTCCGTACTCCCACTTCCCGTTGATCGTGTTTTGGTCACCGGCCCTTCGCCCTCCAAAGAAGAAAGCGGAAAATAGTCCACAGACCATTGACATTGCTTGGGGTGTGAGTGGTCGAATTTTGGGTTGAATTTGGCTCACTAGATAGGATTTACAAAGGCCTTGCGCGACTCAATTGTACTCCTATTCTCCGTAGTGTAGCCGCCGCGTGAGTACATGGTGATGAATATGGGTCGAAGTCGCAGAAGCAATCCAAGACTACTGTCGAGAATGGCACAATATCGAAGCTCAGAATCCGAACGACGATAGCAACAAATGAGGGTGACTCAAGGGCGAAGGCGAGAGAGTTGTGATCTGTAGGCTTAGAGTGGCTGTGGTCTTATCTGACTTTATGCAACAGAGACAAGTAGAATGGGTGCCATGGTATATCTCAGGCCTTAAATATATGACAGCCAGTAGCTAGTAGATACTGTAGAGGAAAAGGGAGAGAGTATCGTCACGGAAAACGTCGAACACAGGAGAACACGAACGCTGGCAAAGAACGCAAAGGGAGAACCGTAGAAGTATAAGGGGGAAGGTGTAGACAAAAAAGGAGGGAAGCGGGAGTCAAAGCAAAGAGATATTATTAAGGGAGACAAGCAAATGATCCAAGGACAAACTTGAAGGAATTGGAAGCGAAAATTCCCAAGTGGGGTACCAAACTGAGACCACCATCGAGAAAGACAACGCGTGCACCACACTCGGCTACGGACAGACAGTAAGCACGAGAACCGTATTCGCCTAAACCCGAATATTTCTGAATACCCACATTTATGCGCCGTAATGAACAAAGTTCACCCATCTCTCCAGTGTGATCCGCCTCTTCCTTCGTAGCTTCTTCACCGCCACGCGGAGTGCTTTCGCAGATCTTTCGTAATACGGCACACGCCCTGAATTTGAGAACAACGCCTTGTAAAAATATTCCGCCAGGTCCCGTCCATCCTCGTCCACCATCGCCCACATCGTCCCGACAACACTCCGGAATCCACAGTATTGCACTGCAGCCGCGAGATGAAGCCCCTCATCAATCGACGCTTCCTTCAGTCACCTCAGCCGTGTGACAAGCAGAGAGAAATGCGAATTCGGCCGTGGGCAGATCCGAGCGGACAATCTCGAGTAGCGTCAGGCGCTCATCTCCGTAAAGCTCGAACCCGGCCTCGAATGGTTTTCCGGCCTCCAGTGTACCATGGCACGCAAAGTGAACAATCTGGTTGTGATGGAAGCCATCGATGACTGCGGCAGGTGTCGCCGCTTCTGAGATGAGACTTGTCACCTCGGTATCTAGAGCCTGTACGACTTGGATCTCGCCCCCCACAGTCGGAAGAGATGGGTCAGGCTGCGCTACAAGTAGTATAGATGGTCGACCCGAAGATCGTGAACCGGAATCGCGATTGCGAGATTGGATGAGCGCAGACAACGTCGGGGTATAGGAACAAATGTAGAGATCCAAGAAATAGCGCAACTCGCCATCATCAGATGGGATTGGACCCATGGCGTGGAGTGGAAGGGAACTAAACACAGATGTCGGGCACCACCAGATCCGGGACTGTTCTGGGATGTTCAGCAGGCGAAGTCTATTGATGACGGGTTCGCCAACGAGCTTGTAGAGTTCTACGAGAACCGAAGCTAGAGTTTCGTCGTAATGGCTTGAATCGAGTCCATTTTTGTGGCGCGATTTCAATAACCTGTCTTTTAATGCCCTCGCACGGTCGTAGAAATCATGCGGGGTTGAGATAAGGGAGGGAGACGCGTAGTGAAGAAGTATTAGAATGTCAGAGCGCCACCTGGAGTGGTTTATGATGATGACGGGACCAGAAGAGGCGGCAGAACGGAGTGTGTCGAACGATGGAGATGTCAGGAAGCCACGAAAACCCGGCAACGCTTGTATTTGCGAAACTAGCTTGTCACGTTCCTTTAGAAGCCTACGTTGCTTCAGCAGGAGACGACCGAATGGGTCCACCGCCCTGAGATCGTCGGCTGCGCCACCGTCGATACTTAATTTGTGGCTCGGCGGGATGGATTTGGTGAGCTCTTCGAGGTCTCGATTGACCGCTGCGAACTTGCGTCCTAAATCCGGGTCTGCCTCGAGAAGTTGATCGACTTGAGCACGAAGGTGACGCATCTCAGTCCAGAGTAAGGCTCTCCCTCTTTCAAGAGTCTCAACGGCTTCTCTGAACTTGGTGCAGGCCGACTTGAAACGATGCATAGTCAAGCGGCATGCTGTGGGAGCGGTAAGCTGTGGCGAGAGTGGCATGCTGTAGCTGCAAAGTTGGTGCAAGGAAGCAGGGTGCCCCCGTCAAGGACACAGCGGCCTCGTACGCTATGGAGACGGAGGGGTGACGGGATCTCCGCGCAAAAAAAGCCCATATACATGCCAACTGGAATCGAATAGGTAAGCTCCCGTGTCCATCATTGACGCACTGGGAAAGCATTGCCATCGCTTCCTCCGGGTCTTGTGTGCGGTGACCTGGAAAGGAAATAGAGCGGATAATCAATGACTGGGCAAGTTGACTAAGTGTCGTGAAGCGTAGGAACTGTGGTAATGGACGCTCAAAAACTTGACGGCGTGTGTTAATTGACTCGTTAAGGTACTCGATCTTGTTTGTGCGCTTGAACGCTTCAAAGAGGATCAAGCCAAAGAGTTCGAAAAGGCAAGATACAATCGGGTCCCCTGGAGTCGTTGAAGCAAGTATGGTTCGGCCCTTTCCGATAGCTTCGTCGATCCTCGTTGTGTCGTTATTCTGGACTCGTGGAGAGAACTCCTCCGAGGACCTCCATATTTTTCTGTACCTGGTCGAATTCCAGATCGTCGCCTTCGTACTCCCCAAAGGACACCTCTGGCGCTGGTTGAGATAACGGTAAACCGCTGGACGACGCTTCGGGGCCATCGATAGAACCAAAGTAACGGAAACGCTTCTCCGCGGTGCGTTCTAGGTCAAAAGTGACAGCAGGATGAAAGGGTTTTTTGACAGAAGACGATGCTAAGATATGCACGAATTCGATATATTGCCTCCTCTAAATATTCCGGGGTCTCGTGTGTCGCCGATCGAGTCATCGCGAGCATTGTGACGAACCACTCAGCTTCAGCAACGAATTCGCCCTGACTGTCTCCAGGGGAATTGGAAGCGTTGGAAGTGATAATTTCGTCCAAGACGGATGCAGCTTTCTCATAATCGTCATTCGCAAAGGTCACATAATAGTGAGTACCGAGAGAAACTCCAAGGGCGAAGTGAGCCTGGCGAAGATCTGGTTTGTGCACCCTCGCTGCTTGCAGGCACCTGATGACTTTATCCAATGGTCGATCCGGGAGCCATAGACGGACTTTGGACAAAATCAGTTCAGAAAGGAGGGTGACGGTGTGAGTGGTGTCATCTTCGGACGCATCCGAGGTGAGGAGTTCGGGGCAGAGGGTTGCCACCTCTTCAATGTTCTGCACAGTGTTGCTGGCCTCCAACTTCACCCGAATTGCCAACACATCTATGAGCAACGTCGAAACCGCATGGCGCGGGCACGCGAACGCTGCCTGAGGCTGGTCTCGAAGATGGCGGAGGTAATTGGTTGCATAAATGGCATCTTCAAGCTGATTGGACAGTTTCAAGCGTTTGATAAACGCGAGAGCGAGGAGGAATAAGGCTGTAAGGATCGTTGGGCCCTGTCCTAGCCACAAACTGGGTGGGAGGAGTATTGATTCGGTCAAATGAAGAACCGCCTTGTCGAGATCTTCTCTTTGATTAGACTGCATATATCGATTGAGTCGCGTCGTAGCCAGACCAAGAATAGATAAAAGGCGACGAGGATCAGATTGAAATGACATAGAGGTAATTTTCGAGAACGTGTGGCGAAGGGGTCGCCTTCGGGAAGAGCACCTGTAAGCAACTAGTTGGGACGATGACGGGCCTGGAAAGGCTGAGACTATATCAGGCTCACCTGGTAGTACGTCGGCCTCACTTAGTAAATTGGAATGTCAAGAGGGTGAGAGAAAGATGCGAGGCACGAAAGGGTACCGTTTCGAGTCAAGCTCCCACACGACTTGGAAGTGTTGGTAACAAGTTCGGTGATGCTCATATACCACAGAACACGTGTACCAGATAGAAGCATGGAAAGACGCACATTCTCACATGACTGTGCAGTTCGCATATATGGCAACAGGCCCGGGAACTGCCATCAAGGACGACACCCGATGGGAAGCAAGTCGACCAGAGGCAGGGGTCGCAGCACAATCAACAGAACGCGAGGGCGAGATTGATAAAAATATATGCAGAGGGGGCCTGGCAGGCATGTGCCTCTACTTGAAGTGGCCCTGCGCCAGACTTGGAGCCGTATGAGATATCCAGAGTTAGTACGATGGGTGAAAGTGTTATTTCGTCGTGGTCAAGGACGTGGTGCGAATTATTGGAAGTCCGAGAACAGTTCACACGAGCCCACATTCTGATGGCGAGAAGATAGGTACGATAAACTTGCGACATTGTAGTTGTGTCTGCAGGCTTGAAGCCTGTCTTTCCAATTGAACCCGCTCGAGATGAGACACCCTCCAAACGACAGGTCCGCTGCCTTGCAGTGAAATATACTGCGAATAATCACAGAAAAGACAATACTGCAATACGTCCTCTCATCGAAGAGTTCATTACGTGCCTCACTGATATCACGGTAACACGCGGACTGGGAGCTTCAACTTGGAGGTGATCTTACTCCTAGACCCGACCCAGGTGCTCACGATTACGCAAGTGCGTAGCCTTCCTTTCTCCTCTCCTCGTGGCGGATAGACTCTAACGTGTCACTATGCGACAGTTCAGATCCCGGGCTCGAAACAATATCTTGGGAAAAAGTGCCGAGGCTGCTGGAGATCAGGTGTTCGCTCCACGAGGCGTGCGGCAGGCTGAGGGCCTTGAACGGGTACGCCAACGAATGATGTTAACTTAGGCTCTTACTAGGTGGAGACAACGAAGGTCTCGCGAGTACCACCCGCCGAAACAGAAGTGTGAGTGAGAAAGAAAGTCCCGCAAGGGTATTATTAGTGTACTCGCAGTTAGACAAGGAGTAAAAGAGAAACGACAGAAAGTGACAGCACGAAGTACGACCCAACTCGCGAGCCCACCCCCTCAAACACCCGCAACAATTCTGTATGCGTGACAGTATATTAGCTTGGTACTGAGGTATAAAGGGAAGTGACGCACTCCTCAGCTTTGTTGAGCGCCTGGACCATGCTGACGACCTCTTTCCGGCGTGCGACGACCAGTTCGCTCTCCTTGAGTAAGTCCTCGAGTACGTCAGGCTTGTACAGCTCCTGCAGTAGCTCGCGCTGCAGGTTCTCCTTCGAGTGATTTACGAGCGTGAGTGTGATGGCCTTCGGCACCATGTCGATCATCTCGCGCTTTACGATATTGAAGTACGAGTGGATGAGCAGCTCTACAGAGGGTAGGTGAACACCGGAAGTAACGCGTGATGGAGAAAGAGATAGAAGGAGACGCACTGATGACCTCAGTTTCGAGCGTTTCACGCTCGCTCAACGCGGCTTGCGGACGGATGATAGGCGGTGGCTGCATGCGGAACATCAGCACGTGACGAACATTAAAAAAAAAAGGAGCACGTGCCGCCTCCATGGGCTGCGGGCCCTTCTTCGCCTTCTGCTGTTGGCTCTTGGACGAACTGAAGAAGCTCCCAAAGAAGCTCGGCTCCTCTTTCTTGAGGTCGACATCGAGGTCCTTGTTATTATTCAACTGCGCAGAGGTCACCTTTCCTGGTTTAGGCTCGGGCGTTGCGGGTTTGTTGGCGTTCAGGCGGTCCGTCACGAGGGCCATGGCCTTGAAAAGGAATTAGGGAACGAACAGAGGGAAGGAAAGAGGCGCACCTTATGTCCGTTGAGGAAGTCGGGGTGCGTCGTGTTGACATAGCACGCCTGCATCGCTACCATATCTGTCACAAGCTTCGTCGTAGGTGTCATGGCCGTCTTGAAGAAGTTCACAACTACGCTGTTGAAGCGCTCGCGCAGCGCAGGATACCGACGGAACGCTTGCTAAATACAGTCTTAGAAGGCCGTGTATAACAATCGAAGCGGAACGCACAATCTTGGTGAGCAATTGGCCGAGAATACGGATGAGTTCGTCATAGACAAGCTGGCAGCATTTAAGCCCAGGTTCCTCGAGTCGCTTGATCTGCTGCTTCACAATGACTTCAAACGCAGCTGTCCCAACGAAGAGAGCAGGTGTCGACCCCTAACCCTACTGCATCAGTATCGAACAGTGACATACAAACGCCGCACGAACCGATGAGTTGTATAAGATCGTCCGAATGTCTCCGTCCTTGACTTGGTCAAACGGATCGATACTCTTTACGCCATTATTGAAAAGTTCGTGGAATACAAACGAGATGCGAGCACCACCAGAGAGCTCATTAAGCGATAGGTCGTTCGTATTACCGTCTATAACTGTGCGGAACTCGTTCGTAAATTCTGTAATTATGTTTAGCACGATACTTGATGAGTTGCCATCGCCGAGCGGTCCCCCGAGCGACTGCAGCTCTGCGTTGAACTTTTGTAGTTGGGAGGTGATGCGTGCCTTGATATCCGGAAGCGTTGCGCGGATGTGGTGCATCAAGATCTAAGGAACCTCCCAGAGTCGACAATTTGATCATAGTGTTTGAGAGCGCAGGACATACCATGTTAAGCTTGCGCGCCAGGAAAGGTGTGCCGCAGTATTGGGCCTTGCCTTGGTAGGCAGGATGGCTCTCGAAGAAGTGGCGTTCCGCATCAAGCGCCTGCTGGATTGGCTTGGACGTGTCGATGTCACGTTGACCGCGGTTCACTACGGGGACGTAGCCCAAGCGTAGAGGAATGACGCGGCCTGCGAGGATATCAACGACATCAGTACCAGCATCCCTAAGACCCTCGGGGTCAGCGCCATCCGCGGAGTTGCAGAACGTCACTGGTACATACATTAGGTCAACCTTGGTCAGGACACCAATTGTTCGAGTCCCCTCGGGGTCGACCTCACGGGCCATCTTGAGACCATCTGAATTGGCCAAGTCGGTGTTGGCCGGGGTAACGGCGAGGACTATGCAGGCAGGCTTGGAAATATATTTGAAAAGCATGTCACGGATCTGTTTCTCGATGTCTTTGGGCTGGTCGCCAACGGGAACCTTCGTTAATCCGGGCAAGTCGACAAGCGTGAGCGTGAGGACGTTGGGCGAAAATATGCGTAAGTTGATGGGTTGTGGTGAAATGCCTGCATTGCGTCCCGTCTTGGCCTCAGTGTCCCGGACGATCTCGGCACGAATCTTGTTAAAGTCATAAAACTTTTCGTTCGGAAGATGGAGGAATTCGCCCCATTCGTTCTCATTCATTCGTGGGTCCGCACCGGGGGCGGCGGCTAACAGGATGCATGAGGTCAAAAATGTATTGTCATACAGGCAAGCCTACCTGCGTTGCCATTTGCTGTTGGTGCGGCTGTAGTCGCCGGTCGATGGATGAGTTGTAGAACCTATATCCCAAAATAAGTGGCGAGTGGATAGATTTCCAGAGCAGCATACCAGAGGCCTGCGCGTGACAATGCCGGAGCCACGAGGCAAGAAATCACGGCCAACAATGTTCTGCGAGAACCATCAACGATAGTATCCGAAAGAAGATCATGGCAGCGCACCTCGAGAACGGAACTCTTCCCACTGCTCTGACTACCCAGCACGCAAATTTGAGGAAGGTCTATCTGTGCGGCACTCGAGCCGACGGCCGTGAAAACATCTTGTAATTTGTTGATAGTCGCGACGATTTCTGCTCCAAAACCCGTAGACATTTTCCCGTTGTTAAAGGTAGAGACAAACGAGATATGGGAGATGGGAAGGGGACGAGAGTGAAAGAGAAGGAAGAGAGACGTACAAGCACGAGCACAAGCTGGCCGCGCTGCGTCCCGAGTTTCGCGGCGTGCTGTGAGCCGCCGGAAACGATGCCGTTAAGGAAACTATAGCCTTTTGTGTAACAGTGCCACACCCTCCGGCCGGTGGCTATCCCGACCTTCCCCTTACAGTACTTTATGTTTTCTCTTCTCGACAGCGGTGCTTTTTGACCCAAGCGCTACTCACACACTCTTCACACCTTATACATATATTTTAGAACCTTAACCGTCCTGTTGGCTCTGTCCGATACCAGAGACGTCATGAGTCCCTTGGCTATCACTGATGTTGGTCTTCGTCTCTCATGTGTGCACTCTCGTGGAAATTGCTTGCCCTGTTCCACTTGATTATTACACCGTTCTAGAAAAGTCACGATCTCTCTTCCAACCGGGTCACGGGTCTATTTTTGTTGCTATTCTTAACTTCAGCGCCAACACAGCCGTCCTGTATTTTGTTTCTGTAGTTGCTCACAGCAGCTGCTTGGGGCTTGGCAACTCGGCGTCGGCTATATCGCTTGCTGCTGAAACCATCATTCTAGGTGGGCGTTGTGGAGCACTGATCAACTACTCAAGCAGGTACCCGTGTTCGAAAAAATAGTTCTCTTTCTGGAAGTTGCATATCGAGTTACTGGGCTTCGCGAAGTGGCCGCTAATTAGCTGGGTGGAGAAGCTATAAAGTAACAGCCTGCAAGGTCTGAATAAACCTGCTCTCTCATCACCTACTATGCGTTCACTTTTCCCCATTCTTGCCGCTCTGTCCCAGACCCCTGCCCGCGCCCACCCCCAACTCCCTCCTCAACTTTTCTCTCCGCTCATCGCGCAGAAACTACTTGCTTCTGCACAACTAACACCGAGTATTCCCACCTCGTATCCTCAGTACACCACGCGTGACACCGGCGTGTGGCTTTACTTCGGTGCGGACACATGGACGTCCGGCTTCCTCCCCGCGACATTCTACGCCCTCGCGGAGCGCGCCGCTATCTGTCCACTCACTCTGAACGGTACAACCGCCACCCAGTGGCTCGACATTGGCCGCTCATCTGCAACTGGAGAGATACCGCTGGAGGTCCACACGAGCGTTGGGCATGACGTTGGCTTCTTGAGCTTCCCGTTCGTGGACGAGCTCACCATGTACGCTGCATCTCTCCTGTCTTTGGTCCTCTCTTACATGTGCGCGTTCATACGTACCCCACGTATGTTAGAAACCCGAACAACGAAACAGCCCTGCAGGCCGTCAAGACGTTTGCCGCCGCACTCGCCGCACGCTTCAGTCCCGTTGTCGGCTGCACGCGTAGCTGGGACTCGGCAGATCCGGACGACTTCCAGGTGATCATCGACAATATGATGAACCTCGAGGTGCTGTTCAACGCCGCAGACCTCACGGGCAACCAGACGCTACGCCAAATCGCGGTTTCGCATGCCGACAAAACGATAATGAACCACGTTCGTGCGGATGGTGAGGACCCTCTTACATCCACCCCCAACTTACCTCGTCTTCGTGACCACTCTTACCCAGGGTCGTCGTTCCACGTCGTCGATTATAACGCCACCACTGGTTCCGTCATCGCACAGCGCACAGCTCAGGGTTACTCTAACTCGAGCACTTGGAGTCGCGGCCAAGCGTGGGGTATTTACGGCTTTGCCAATAGTGCGTGACAGACAAACGGCTATCTTATCCCCCGTTCAATTACTTACTGATCAGCGCAGTGTACCGCCGCACGCGGTTGGAGCGCTACCTGGTTACAGCGCGGCGCATGGCGGGATACTTCCTTGACAGCATCCCCGCAGATGGGATCGTTCCTTGGGACTTCAATGCGCCTCTCGACCCACCCCGACCCGCAGACAGCTCGGCAGCGATGATAGCAGCGAACGGACTCTTACTGCTTGCGCAACAGGAGCGATGCCTCTACCCCGCTAACCAGAGCGGCGCATCGTACTTTACCAACGCAGCGATCAAGGTTCACTCACTCACGTGTCCGCCTTATCGATTTGTACGCTCTGAATGCTAAGTCAATAGATTTTGAACGACACCACCAACGCATTTTGGGCCCCTACATGGCAGAGCCTGTTATCGAATGGGACGGTGAACAACCCTGCTGAGCCACCAAACAACATGACGGGGACTATATATGGTACACAATCCCTTAGAACCGGGCGGATTAAGGTTGATCATTAGAACACAGGTGATTACTACTTTATCAAGACAGGTAACGATCTAGTAAGGCTAGGGATTGCATCATGCAACTAGTACTGTGGATTGTCGCTATTCATTCAATGGCCAAAGGGGTAGTCCTTTACGAGGGACAAGAGAAGAGAGACGCTACGCACAGCGACCGGGTGAGCGTGGGAAAGACCCAGATGATTCGGGTTAAATAAAGGTATCCAAAAAAGGCAACTTCCAGAATGTTCCGTAACTATGATAACACATAAGGCAAGGCCAGACTGCGCACGAATTGCGCCTGGACACGTTCACGTTGTCAGCACAATACCCTCCGGTGGCTCGTTCTGCCGAGTACAGAGGCTAGGAAGGATAAGGGAAGAGAAATCACCATCGCGCACAGCATACGATTAGAAAGGAATGCCACGATGATCACTCCAGTACGAGAGGTATGAGACGCCCAAAGGAAGCAGATTCTGATACTTTCAACATAAATGCCGCCTTGAGCACTCCAGCAATGTTGCCGCCTTTTGATGGGTCGTTAGTCCCCTGACAAGTTATGGCAGGGAGTTAGACGAACAGGAAATGGTGGATAACGGTACGTCTTTTTAAAATGTGTGGAACTTCAAGACGGCATAGGAGGAAACAGGGAATGGGGAGACAGCAAATGGAGGTGAGCCACCATCAATGACAGATGCGAGATCAAGAGGTGAATAAGGTTCGAGTCACTAATAACAGTCGGACTTTGAATGTTCCCACGTATATAAGGGCGCAGGTCTTATCCCCCAATTCGCTTCTTTCACCCCCGGCGCAACTTTCCCACGCCTGTAAAAACCATTGTTTGCCGCTGCTGCTTTTCATGTCTTCGTTTTCTCTTCCAACTCGTCAGCTTAACTTCGGTGGTCGTTCTCAATATCAGCCTCCTCAGCCACAAACACAGACACAGCAGCAACCGCAGCAGCAGCAAGCAAATGGGCTCGCTCTTCCCTCCACGTCGAATCCGTATTATGGGACATCTGGTCTCGTACTCCCTGGCCCAGGGCCAGTAACGGCAGCGGCACCCGCATCACAATCATCTTTCTACAACAACCAGACCACCGCTGCAAAGGCCGGTTTGTCTCAGCCAGCAACCACCCCTCAGACGGCACCGCAGAGCGGTGCAACTTCCGCTGCTGCTGGTCCATCGACGCCACCCGCTCAGGTTCCAGCCACCCCCGCTCCTCTCACCCTCGAACAGCAACACATCACCGCCGTTGAAGGGATCGTCCCCACCCTTCAAAACATCGTGGCTACGGTAAACCTCGATTGTCGCCTGGACCTCAAAACAATTGCGTTGCACGCGCGCAACGCGGAATACAACCCTAAGGTTGGTTCCCCTGACTGATTTGCCACGTCGCGAGCGCGTGTGCTACTTCATCTACCTTAGCGTTTCGCCGCTGTTATCATGCGGATTCGCGACCCAAAAACAACCGCATTGATTTTCGCGTCGGGGAAGATGGTCGTGACGGGTGCCAAGTCCGAGGATGACTCCCGTCTGGCGTCGCGCAAGTACGCGCGCATCGTTCAGAAGCTTGGCTTTGACGCCAAGTTTTCTGAATTCAAAATTCAGAACATCGTTGGCAGTTGTGACGTCAAGTTCCCCATCCGTCTAGAGGGTCTTGCGTACAGCCACGGTCAGTTCAGTAGTTACGAGCCTGAGGTATGCGTCTTGACCGTCACATTCACCGCCTGAATTAATGTTAATTCGCTGTCGCAGTTATTCCCTGGTCTCATTTATCGTATGATCAAACCTAAAGTGGTGCTTCTGATCTTTGTGTCGGGAAAGATCGTCCTCACTGGCGCGAAGGTAACTGGTCGTTCCTTGGATCTAAGTCCGCTTGCTTTGCCCTCACTGACGTTTCCGTCCGCGTGTGAAGGTGCGGGAGGAGATATACACGGCGTTCAACACGATCTACACCGTGCTGTGCGAGTTCCGCAAGCCGTAACGACCGCGTCGCGCGTTGCTCCTCCCCGCCCACACCCGGGCGGGAGCGTGAAATTGCGCTATCCATCGATTGCGCGCCTATGGACACCTCGGGTCCTCATATCTATCTCTACAAGAAAACAGCCCTCTCTTCTTGAGACAGAACGCAAATTTTTTTCGGCTCAGTTCGCATGCACAATCCCCTCTCCCCCTACCCTGCACGTATATATTCACCATACAGTACAAATTACATATTCTCGGACTTTCCGTCCTCTTGTTTTAGTAATAGTTCTACCAATGACAATCGCAGTGGACGGTGAATCGCTGAAGCAGTATGGATGTGTGAACGATCAGCGAACACAGTGCTGTGGTGCAGGGAAAAGGAAGTACGTACGTTAAATCCGCACTATGAAAGTCCACGTGATATGCTACTATTACTCACCGTGGTTCGTTTGGGGCCGGCTAGCCGCCAAGGAGCTGCTAAACTTCGGTTCTATTCCGTACGCCGTATGCCATGGTATAAATCTTACGAAGCCTTGGTGGCGGTCATAGTTCACCGTGCCCTCTCACCTGCCACCCGCCTTCATCCTGTGGAGTGAGCCGCCACGATGCTTGCCTCGTCACGTCTGCGGGGCATACTGCTAGTAGCAACCTCACTTTTCTCCTTACTCAACATTGCAAAGGCAGAATACGTCGACTCCACTAAATTGGACGCGTGTCCTGGCTACAAGGCCACCGACGTAAAAGTCACGGGTCCCAAGCTGACCGCCAAACTCGTGCTCGATGGTCATCCCTGCAACGTATTTGGCAACGACACAAAGACTTTAAACCTGGCGGTGACATATGAGACAGGTGCGTTGGGCGCCCAGCCCCATTCAGGTTGAACTGAATCGGAAACCCCATCAAAAACTGGCGTTTGTTGTTGTTTTTCTTAATTTGAACCTTTTTTTTTTTTTAGAGACGCGCATCCACCTCAAGATCACCGATGCGTCAAGCGAGCGCTACGAAGTACCCGAATCGGTCTTACCCCGACCTTCCGCCGACCCTCACGTGCGCTTAGAAGCAACACAACTCAAGTTCAATTACACCGCCTCGCCGTTCTCGTTCAAGATTTCGCGCGGGACCACGGGCGAGGTGCTCTTCACGACCGCGTCGTTCCCACTCATCTTCGAGCCGCAGTACCTCCGCCTGAAGACGTTGCTTCCCGTTGCGGCGAACATCTACGGGCTCGGGGAGCACACGGAGCCGTTCCGACTCGACACGTCCAACACGACGCGCACGCTGTGGGCGCGCGACGCGTATGGCATCCCGCGCGGCACGAACCTGTACGGGAGCCACCCGGTGTACTTTGAACACCGCGCCGGCGGCACGCACGCCGTGCTGCTGCTCAGTTCGTCGGGCATGGACGTCAAGCTTCGCAACAATGACACGATGACCGGCGACACCACGCTGGAGTATAACGTCATTGGCGGCGTGCTTGACTTTTACTTTTTGGCCGGCAGCGAGACCGACCCGGCCGAGGCGGCGAGGCAGTATGCACAGATTGCTGGGTTGCCCGCGGAAGTGCCGTACTGGTCGTTTGGCTTGCACCAGTGCAGATATGGATACCAAAGTGAGCTCTCTGCCGCCGCATTGGTCTAACGAGTTACTGAGCTATTTTAAAAAAAGACTACCTCGACGTCGCCGGTGTCATAGCTAACTACTCGGCTGCCAGCATTCCACTGGAGACAATGTGGACCGACATCGGTATGTCAATTCTGGCGTGTGTGATGAGCCTTGATAGTGACCGACTTGTGTCGTGGTGTAGACTACATGTACGAGCGCAGGGTATTCACGATGGATCCCCAGTATTTCCCAACTGCTCGTATGCGTGACATCATAGACTATCTGCACAAGCACAACCAACGCTACGGCAAGTTTCGCAATTATTACCCCTCGTTATCCGTGTTGACACGAGACGTTTAGTTCTCATGACGGACCCTGCAATCGCATACCTACCAGGTAAAGGCTATGGGACGTATGACCGCGGCACCGAATTGGATCTTTGGCTCAAGGCTGCAAACGGAAGTTCAAGTTTGGGTGTGGTTTGGCCAGGTATGTCATAGTTATTTTAAAGATAAAGGCATGCTCCGAACTTCTTGCGGCAAACCAGGTGTCACTGTCTATCCTGGTAAGAGGCTTCTATGTAAAAATACATGCTCATTCTGACATACGGTCGCCCAGATTGGTTCCATCCCCAAAGTTGGACAGTGAGTGCTGTTTTGCCTTCGAAAGTCTTTGACAAACCAAGTTGTTATTTTCCAGATTCTGGACGGAAGAGTTTGAGAGCTTTTACGACCCTAAAACAGGGTTTGACATTGACGGCGCTTGGATCGACATGAATGAACCTGCAAGCGTACGTTCGAGTTCGCCCGAATCGTCGCTGTCGTCCTATGCTTGACGCCTCGTATGACATTTTTATTTTGGACAGTTCTGTACAGACCCTTGCGACGACCCCTTCGCACAGGCTGCCGCACAGAACTTACCCCCTCAACGCACTTCGCCACCACCGAACCAAAATGCAGCGATTTTCTACCAGAAGACCCATGCCAAGCGTAGCGCCGCGGAGCCACGCGGGCGAAAACCTGCTCCAGCCTCTCTATGCCATCGATAATGCCGCCGGTACTCTTTCCTCACGGACCGCGTCTGTGAGTCTGTCCAAATCGTTGATACAACGACTGTACGTTATACTAACTTCGTGTCTAACTAGACCGACTCGGTTCACGCCAACGGGCTCGTCGAATTCGACACGCGTAAGTTTCTACCGATATATTGGTGTGACAAGTTTCTCATTGCTTCGCCTGGTAGACAATCTGTATGGCACGATGATGTCTGTCGCAACGCATGATGCTATGCTTGCACGCCGTCCTGGTCAACGTACGCTCGTGATTACGCGTTCGACGTTCGTAGGGCGCGGGACACAAGGTTGGCAAGTGGCTTGGCGACAACCTGAGTTCGTGGGATCACTACCGCACATCAATCGCAGGGATGCTTGGCATGGCATCGCTGTTCCAAGTGCCAATGGTTGGCAGTGATATTTGTGGCTTTGGTGGGTACCTCTGTATGTTCCTGGATTCGGACATAAGCTAAGCATAGCTTTTGGCCTAGGGGATAATACCACAGAGACACTGTGCGCCCGGTGGGCGACGCTTGGCGCGTTCTATCCCTTCATGAGAAATGTGAGTGGTTCGATACGGTGATAGAACGCCTATTGAGGGACTTGGTGTGATGGTAGCACAACTAGCGATGTAAGTATAAGCCAGGAGTTTTATCGTTGGCCTTCAGTGACTCAGGCCGCGAAACATGCGCTCGATATTAGGTAAGGATCGCGTTTGGGCAATAGCCACAAATGGTTGCTGATCACGAAATTTTCGAAGGTATCGCCTGCTCGACTACTTCTATACCGCCTTCCATCAAGCTAGCGTCGATGGCTCGCCGGTTCTCAACCCTCTCTGGTTCAAGTATCCGAAAGACACGTCCACGTACGGCATCGATCTGCAGTTCTTCTTTGGCGACTCGATCCTCGTCTCACCCGTGACGGACGAGAACGCGACGTCAGTCTCGATCTACCTCCCGAAGGACCGATTCTACGATTTCGCGACGCTCGCGCCTGTTGACGGCAAGGGAGAGCACGTCACGCTCTCGAACATCAACTTCACCGAGATCCCACTACACATCCGCGGCGGCGCGGTGCTCCCGCTTCGTGCGAAGAGCTGCGATGACGACGACGGAGCTGCGCGCGCAGGACTTCCAGTTCGTCGTTGCTCCCGGCAGGGACGGCACGGCGGCCGGTGGGTTGTATGTTGATGATGGCGTGAGCATCAAGCAGCACAAGACGACGAGCGCGAAGATGGCGTATGGGAAGGGCAAGCTGAGCGTGTCGGGCTCGTTTGATGTCGACGCCCGCGTCGCGAGCGTCCTGTTCTTGGGCGTCGAGAAGGCTCCCAAGACGGTCTCGGGCCCGGGATACTCGCAGCCGCAGTTTTCGTACGACGCGAAAAGGAAGGTGCTTGTCGGTAGAGACTGGCGCGAGGCTGGATGGTAGCTTCGAAGTTACCTTTCTCCTAATAGACCCCTGGCGTACCCTTCGCACTTTGTTCTGCCAATGAAAAGTCAATATGAAACGGCGTTCTTTGAGAGGGGTCGGACATCTGATTGACGAAAGTGTCATATTTTTTTTTTCTCTGGGTCTGGGGAAGAGGACCGCCAATGGAAGAGGCAAAACTACAGTAGCTTGAAGGGGAAGAGCTCGGCACGTCGGCACGTTGCTTTGCTTTTTTGCTGCCTTGCCTGTCATGTGGAGTTGACAGCAGCGTTGCCAGTGATACTATTGATGCTAGCTTGTGCTGCGTACTGTATTGGTGGAGGTACTTCACCTATTCAGTGAGTGCCCCTTGGTCAAATTCGCAAATTATTGGACATGTTTCAAGTTCATGGCCTCCCAGTGCAGTCTAACAAGTGATACTATCTAAACTTACTATCTGGACCCTGGGATCTGAAGCCCCCTGAACGCCTGTTAACCCTCTTTTTTTGTTGAAGTGTTGTCACGAAAGAGCCTGGAATACGCTGATCGATGAGAATTTGTATAGGAGTTAGACGGTGTTTGCAATGGACAGGGACGAGACACAGACTGTCGTCAACCCACCATTCACCACGACAACAGCTGCCAGTCTGTTCTCCCCAACCGTTGTTCAAATTCGTCCCCACGGCGCTCGGGCCCTCCACGGCTACCCTCCCCACGAATTATTGGGTACTGCGAAGGATTCGGCGTGCTGAACACACCTCAGCAGACACTAAGTATGTGCGCGGCTCCGAATGATCTGAAAAACTACTGCTCTTCGAAGGACAGTTGGAGCCCATCCAGCTTTTGCCGTAATAGCCGTTTTTGTCTATTCCATAGAATGCGCAACAAAGTTTTTGTCTACTATGATCCACGCTCCAGGCCTATCCTAGGGGATCTGGGTCATCAGCCTGAGGCAGCTGACTGTATTCGTTTACAGCCGTGCCTTTAGTTGCAGGTTACTAGTAGGCTGTAGCAGCAGCGGCTCGAAGTTTGAGCTTGAGCTTGAGCGGCATCCCTATGTATTACTATAGGCATCTACGAGCTGCGTGCTTCTTGACAAGTCAGTAGGCCTTAGGAATCGGCAAGGACAGCAAGTCCAGTCAGGAACCTGAGGTCTACTACTGAGCGCCAACCGCTGTATCTGTTGTAACGTAAAGAGAGCGTTCGTGACAGGGACACTGCGACAATTTTATTCCGCACCAACCACCACCAAGTTCTACCCTAGTATCAGCGCCACAGGAGCTGCGGCCCTTGAGGTTTGCTGGGCAACGTTGCGCTCAACGTTCAACAATTGACAAATTACCAAGCTATTCCGTCCAGGATGGGAGGTCTAGTCTAGTCTTGGTGTGCACCCGAAAGCGCACATATATCGAAGTGATTCCAAATAAAGTAAGGGAACGACAAGTTGAACACGTCGATCGGGGGTGCACAACTTTACTAACTCAGTTTGGCTTAAATGTGTCCGGGCGACGACCGAGCGACGTTCCTGATACCCTCCGGTGGCATGATCCCACACGGAACCTGAACGGACTATCTCTCATAAATGTGCGTCGTCCTATCAATTTTTTTTCTTGGCTGTGCGGTTCCCCCCTCTTCCTCTCGCCTATCCCAACTTCCGAGCTGCCCTCAGACATGTCCAACGATATCCGATTCGGGACATGGAAATCGTATGAAGCAGTCCCAGTGCTTCCTAGCATCGAAATCCTCGGCTATGACTTCCTCGCGCCGTACTCCCTGGCCTTGTTCATCAGCGCGCTCGAGATGGGAGTCATCGTCGTCTGCTTCACGCGCTTTATGGCCCGCCGCGCAGAGGCAGAATCGTCCCCCATCAAACTCCTCGTCTACTTCCTCACCTTCGTCTCCCTGTGAGTTTTTTTTCCCCCTCCTCCCTCTCCCAAGCCACCGCACGCACACGCGCATATATATCATTGACGCACTAGGAACACAGGTTCCAGACGGGGACGACGTTCGCAGCGTGGTGGAAGATATTCGTGGTGGATTTCGGAAATTGGGTGCGTTATTTGATTTCGGCTTTGATCGCCGCATCTTACCCGACTCTCTCATCTCCTTTCATCAGGGTAGCCGCGGCCGTTCCCGCATGGCCCCAGAAGGTCCATACGTCGCTGGTGCGCATTTGTGGCGGTCCCGCTCTCGCCCCTCGCATCTTTTTTTTTATTGACCCTTTTGTGACTCTCAGACGACCCTGTTGGCCGCGCCGGTTCAGCTTTTTCTCACATGGCGCTGCTGGCACGTAAGCGTTTTGGGCATCACTCGGCTGATCCGCTGTGGAAATCTCACTTGACGTTCTTTTTGGATACCTCCGTGCAGCTCCTGAAGCGGAGATGGTTCATTGCAGTAAGCGTCCGGAATAGCCTTTTTGTTGAATGAACCCTGGAGAATTAACCGCTACCTTGTTCTTTCTCTAGCTACCCCTCGTCCTGTTGGTCATCGGCACCATCATCACGACCATCTATGTCATGGTTATACTTTTCCGCATTCAATTCGCGAGCAAGGACACGTTGACTGTAGAGCTGCACACGTTTTTCACATGTTGTACGTCCTTCACGTGCAAGTCCCTACTGATCTGGGTCTGATTGCGGGCCTCCAGTCGCCGCCTGTTTGGCTTTCTCTGCAGGTGAGATCCTTTCGCACCAAAATAAATGATTCGCGGACCGTTTAACGCTCGATCATCTAGCTATCGACATTTTCGTCACTGGCATTCGTGAGTTCGCGCGATCTTTATACAGAGCAGTGACCAATACCGACAACACATCCGTCTCCGCGTCGCAGTTCTCGCATTTCTCATCCGGTCTCGTTCTGGTGTATACACAAAGCGGTTTCGCAAGGTGAGGCACATCACGTTCTCACACGGGGTGGATTGGCCTGCTCACTGGATTATCAGGTGCTATCACAGCTCATTCGGTATCACCTGGGAATCGGCGATCCCGCCTTGCACCTGCGCTCTGGCCGCTTTAATTGCATGCATCCGCGGGGTATGTGTCGTACTGCAAATTCAAGGACCGACATCACTCACGTGTACTACCTACCCTATAGGCACCTTTCGTCTCTTACTGGGCCGTCCTGCTACAAACCATCCTCGGAAAATTGTACGTCATTTCGCTGTTCGTGACCCTGTACGTTCTTCTCCAATTCCAAATCTTTTTTTCTTGTCCTTCTCGTTCATCAGTTCGTTGCCATCGCACATACTATAGGGAAGGTCGCGCAAAGCTAGCCGACGTCGCAAATCTCACACACTTCCCGACCTTAACGAACACAAGCCGGCTCGACCGAAGATGGTCGTCGATCGCGCGAGACGTTTGCGACCAAACCGACCCGATACAAGGGTCCCAGCTACCCATGCACGTACGTAGTCCCCCCCTTTTTTTTTCGTTACTCGAGAGAGAGGGTTGACCCCCCCCCCCCCTTTTGTTTTTCCTTCAGTTGGCACTCGTTCCAGTGCAAAACAATCACTGGGGATGAGACAGCTGTCGAAACAAGCACGCCGGACTATCCGCTGTCCGTGTGACCCCTCCCACATACATCCCCCCCTTGTAGTCTCGTGCGATCGTGGATTAATCACGCTATGCGGACCCTATCAGCGCTCGTCCAGTAGCATGGCATAATGACGTGGAGGACGTCTCTACATGGTAATATAGCGCCAAGCACTGCGGCTCTCAGATATGGACTGGGCTACCTCGGCGTGTCTGGTACCCCCGACCAGCCCGTGTTCCCTGCCCCCATTAGGGCAACAAAGTATTGTACTGTACTATACTTGTGTAAACTAGACCTGCTGTCGCTAACTCATAGCTTAGTCGTTGCTTTATTCGCTGCATTCACAATTGAAGGTATTTATTACTTTTATCTTTTTTTTTATCGTTCCGGGTCCTTTGGCACTTTTTCCATTCATGTGATGAAATACAGCACTTTTGGCATTCTGTACCGCCGTATGTGACAGGGTGTTTACGCCCACCAACAACCCGTAGCTGGGTGCTGTGCTTTTGCGGCTGATCATCGATCATCACCCACAATCAATCCCTTTTTTGGAAGGAGAGAATAGGCTAACTGGCGGACATCATCGCCCTACTGTACTGCCCAGACGCCCCCTGTTGATCTGTTGACCTTTCCAGGCGGAGCCCGCGTTTATGTGGAATCACAAATATGTCACCATTGACACAATAGCGCCCTGAGGCGGTCGTTCAATCCGTGTGAGTGTGTACCTGAGAGTATTAATTAGCCGCCGAGAGGTTCTTCCTTATCCGTCGTGTAACTTATAATTAGTGAAGGTCACTCATGCTGCTGTAACTTTTGAAAGCTTACTGGGAGGAGGGCAAGAGGCCAAACTCAGTTGCATGACCCGGGGTCAAAGTATTTGACGAGCCCGCGAAAGGTGGTATTATATAGTGGGGTAATATACGTACAGGCCGATGGAGAAGGAATGCGAGACGATAGTACAGCCCATTGCTACGGTATTTAAGGAATTGAGAGTAACGCGACTCGATGATGAGGCCAAGCTGAGGAAACGACACACGACGCCCAGAGCAAGAAATAAAAACAGAGCGCGACTAGGAGAGGAGAGCGAATGTGCACCACAGTTGAAACGAAGAATTATGACCCTCTAGAGATAGAATAGAAACAGCTTACACAGTGCAAGATGGAGACGATTCAATGACGATGGCGATGATAGCGAGAGCGATAAAAAAAAGGAAAGGGTAAGAAAAAAAAGAAAGAGATACTAGGCTAGGTCCTATAACGCCTGGACGATGATCGTCGTGTCATCCATCCACGGAGTATCCATGTCAAGCGTGACCATCTGCGAGATGGACATGAGGTCCTCGCCGCCGAGCGCACGCCGCAGCAGCCGCAGCGCGAGGTTCTCGCCCTTCGCAGAGGCGGCTTCCGAGATGCAGCGCGCCCAATCCGCCGCCATCTCCGCGCGCGCGGTGCCGTCGTACAGCTCAGCTGAGGCCGTCCGTGGCGAGGACGAGGAAGGAGCGCCCCGCGGCGCCGGCGGCGCTCCGTGGGGGCAAGGCGGCGGTGGACCACGTCCTGGCACGGAGGAGATGTACGGCGGCGTGCGGTTGCGCGCGAGGAACGTTTCCCACGGCGTCGGATCGGGCACGCCTGGATAGAGGTTGTAGAGCACGCGGCGGGTGAAGATCGCGGGCTGCTTGAAAGGCGCATCGCCGATACCTGAAGCGTTGGGGTGGGGTGGGGGGGAATTTCTCGGTCAGGTACTACGGTGGGGATGACGGTTGGGGAAACTCGGAAATACTTACAGCGGAAGGGCGCGATCGTTCCGAGGACGCGGCCGTGCTGCACGCTTTCTGGCTCGTCCGGGTGATCACGGCGCACACGTGCGACTTCGGCGGGGTTGGTGCCGTTGTGTAATACATTCAACACCTCGTGTCGAGAGAGGCGCCCATCTGCGCCCGGTGTGATGAGGACTATTTTTTTTGTGTATGGGAAATAGGAGTGTGAACAACTGTTTGTTTGGTTGGAAGAAAGCCACGTGGCACGTACCTGCCTCGCAGTCACCAAGGTTCGCCACCCAGAGGTTCTCGTGCGCCGGATCTACGAGCGCGACGAGCGCCGTGGTGCCGTAAAGGCAGAGACGGGCCTTCTGGTAGTTCGCACCGTTGCCCCGTCCGTCGCCAAAGTCATTCACCACTTCCTGGATCTCTTCGTCCGTCCGACCCGGCAGCGAGCTCAAGCCCACCCGGGAATAGCTCCAACACGTCCCCCGCGATGGCGTCGTCGAAGGCGGTGATCGCGTTGGAGAGAATGTCGCGCATGAGATCGGGTCCAGGCGCCGGCGTTGCAGGTCCCGTGATCACTTTCTGAAGTGACTCTTTCACGATAATAGGGAGGTGATATGCGGTGTGCTCCACCGTGGCATCGCCGAGGTGGCCTGTGGGGAGCACTATCAGCGCATCTAGAAATAGAATGCGTTCGTCAATGAGACGCACCGTCAAAGACGCCGGTGAACGTCCATTTCTGCCCGTGCACGTCGAGCTGCCGCACGACGAAGCGGTCCTGCGAGCTGTAGCGGAGACACGGCTGGAATGCGACGACGTCTGCGAGTCGGCCACGTGCCGCATCGAACACGGTGCGTTCTGGCTTTGCGAGAGGTCGTCAGGCGTTGAGTGAGGTCCTTCTCGGAGAGTGGTTCAAAAGCACAGCGTAACGGAGAATCGTCGGGTCGCTCGGCGAACTCGACATGCACTTCTGCGACAGCGGGGTCGGAGCACATTGGTGCAGAGTAACGTGTGTCAAAAAAAGAGAGGGAAATAGCGGTACGCTAACGCGGACGCGCGCTGCCTCAGGTTATATATAAGTGATAATGGTCGCTATAGTGGATATGAGACAGGTTGTTGTTGTTGTAGGGGGGCGCCACAATTTAGACTCGGGTCTCGCAGGATAATAATGCCCTGGCCACCACCGCTTTACCGGATCTGGGTTTTTGCCGGAGCTTCAAGGACGAGCGCGTGTTACAGAACGTGAATGATGGTTTGCGGCACGCTCGGCTCAGCGGAATCCGTTTGCGAAACTGGGGTGAAAGAGACGCGTCAGCTGAGACACAGGTTGGGGCTTAGGAGGCAGAGTGCCCCCCAAGCAGTGCAAAGCTAGCTATATACAGGGACTGTGGGGGTGGAGTGGGTCAAGTGCCGCCCGTCGAATCCGCGTCGACCATGGTGTCGGTCCATTGTAGACTTTCGCGGCGTGTCCGAATAATCCCACGGGTCATTCCATGCCTACACTAACGGGTAACGGTAACCGCACTCTTTTACTTCCGTTCGCGTATCACGAGCCATTCCGTTCTCCCGCTATGCCGTGAGACCGCGACAGTTCTCTCCCCATTCAGTCAAGACCGTGTGTGTGCGTGTGTACAATACTGTCCAGAGGTCTTCGAGACCCTGACAGCCGTGAGGTATTAGAGTGTTTAAGTTGAGCCTGCAACTGCATCTCCGGCCTCACCTCTTTTCGTCGGGATTCGTTTGCTCAAGACTGCGGATCGATCACCTGTACGCGCTTTGCGCCGAGGGTGGTACTGTAAAATCCAATCTCGTCGACGCGTGACCGGCTTCTGTCGTGGTATAGTCCACGGTTTGGGTCAGCATCGAGCTTGCGTACTGTATCGGAACGTCCCCAAACGCGCAACCACTGTAACGTTTCACGCCATCACAACAACATAAACATCCGCTTCAAGTTCAGGCCGACTTTCCACGTTGTCGCCTGAATTTCGGTGACGTGTCAACATCAATGGCAACCACTTCCACAACCAACATCCCATCAATTACAGGTACTGTAGCCCAAGCGTGTCCTTACTCTGTAGCTCGGTAGGAACTGGTAACAAGAAGGGCGTATCGACCCAAGCGCCCATTCCTATCCGAGATCGCACTGAAACAGTGAAGAACAAGAACCCAGGCGGGCCGTCGATGCGAGCCATTGTTTCTATTCTTCGAGCGTTGTACCCTAAAAAGGAAATCTCGGATAATTGTCTTTTTGTTGTCCACAACGGCGTCATTCTTCGTCGTACAAAAGCAAAAGCCATGCCAATGCCACTTTCCCATCCTCTGCCACTGAGGCGTAGGCTCTGGCCCTCGCTCATTCACTGTCCCTCTTCTCTTTCTGTTCCTTACTTTCATCATTCCCTTAGACTTTTCACGTCATGCTGTTTCGCTTGCTACTCATTTCTACACTTCCTTTCCGCGGCTCGGGGAGCCGCTGTAGCCATCAATTCGACCGTTGTTTGCTCTGCAGGACAGTGTATTCAGGGTTTCACGAACACCACCAGTGCGTAGTTGTCTTCCCTTGCGTCGTCGTTCACACTAACGTTGTGTCCCCAAGTCGGCACTGTATTATCATCACCTAATGTAGCCTCAAACGTACTCCTCCTTCCTGGCCAGTACACGTCGACCACGAACCCGCAACTCCTTCATCAACTTCTCACGACTTCTTCGACTTCCTCGTCTCCCGCAACGGGCTTTAATCTTTCCACCGTTCTTTCGCTCCCTCTCAACGTTGCATTGCAACCCTGGTCTTGCTATTTATCCCCAGACTCTCTATTCAGGGCAGGCCCAATTTGCCACCCTCCCCAATAGCACAGTGTCCTGGAAATTCATCGATCCCTCTCTCGGCAGGCGCGCTCGCACTGTCTTCCAACAGTCTGGGTTGCAGTCACAGCCGGCGGCTCAGACCGCGTAATTCTTTGGGACTCTGTTCCTGACGTCTCCCAGCTTCCAGGGATAGGCTCCCTGTCCCTTTCCGCCATCGAATCAAATGCCTGTTCGCCTCAATGTTCTAGCGCTGGCGTTTGTTCGGCCTCTGGTCAATGCACGTGCCCACCTGGTTTCAGCGGCTCATCTTGCGAGACTTGTGCGAAAGGCTTTTTCGGAACTTCATGCCAGGCCTGTCCAACAGGTTGCACCACCTGCGACGACGGTATTTCCGGAACGGGCCGCTGTCTCTCCTTCTTCCGCCGCCAATGCCTCGTCAGCATGCAACTGTCTCAATGGCGTTTGCGGTACCAACGGGCAGTGTACGTGCAACTGCTGGCTTGGACTACCGCATCGAACGGCACTCAATGCGCTTCTTGCGCACCCGGATTCTTCCTCGATGGCAACGGCAACTGCGCAGTATGCCAACTGGGTTGCCAACAATGCGCGGACGGGAGCGGCATCTGTGTCGCTTGCAAACAAGGCTTCACACAGAATGCTAATGATCGTACCAAGTGTGACGCCGTGCAGTCTGTCACGACCACCGGAACAGTGTGCCCGGATGGGAGTTTCAGCAACGGTGCAACTTGTCAACCTTGTTCCACATCCTGTTCTACGTGCTCCGGGGCAACGTCGAATGATTGCATCGTGTGCTGGGAATGGCCAATTCACCCTTGGCGGGAGCTGTGTTCCGACAGATAGTAATGGTGTCTGTGCAGGCTCTAGCATGATCGCTAATAACAACAAACATGAATGCGACAGTGAGCATTCCGCAGATACTTTTCGCTTGAAATTAGAGTTAATCGGTCACGCAGGTTGCCCGTCGAAGTGCACTTCTTGCGGGATTCCCAATTTCAGCGTAGCATCGACCATCAATCAATTGCAGTGCAAGGGCTGCCTTCCTGGCTTCGTTCTGTCCAACGGTCAATGCGTCGAAAGTTGCCCGACTGGGACCTTTCTTTCTCCGCAAGACAATTTGACTTGCACCGGTACGCTCCCGCTCAACCCCTTGCACTCGTTCTGACCACCAGTACAGCTTGCTCCTCTCAGTGCAGCACATGCCTTGGAGCGGCCGACTTCTGTCTCACTTGCAACGGCGGTCAGCTTGCCTCGGGCGGTAAATGCGTCGCCTCTTGCCCGTCCAACGCTCTTGCCACTGCTGGAGCATGTACCACTTGTCATCCGGATTGTGCGACCTGCTCCGGGACTTCCTTCAGTCGAATGTACCACCTGCCCACCGGATCGACCAGTGCTTTCCAACGGTCGCTGTCTTCCAACCTGCTCCAAGACCCAGTTCTTTGACAAGACCAGTGGAAGCTGCCAGCCATGTGACGGCAGCTGTTCGAGTTGCTCTGGCGCAGGACCCAGTAACTGTCTTGCAGTGTTCGAGTTCGACCTCGGTCCTCCGCGGCGGATCCTGTACGGCGGCGAACTGCGGCGGGAATGCAACGGCCGTTGTACCCGGACTGGGGGTGTGCCTCTCGGATCTCGTCTCCGTCCCCCAGGTATCGGGCACCTCCGTCCCAATTCCGCTCCCCACCGTCACGGGCATCGACACGCCGGCAGTGACGAACACCGGTGGGGGCCGCGCGCTCACGTGGTGGGAGATCCTGCTGATGGTTCTCGGATGCGTCTTTATCTTCCTCTGCGTCCTCGCGCTCTTCCGGCGGCGCATGCGCGCGAAGCGCGCACAAGCAGACGGCCTGCGTTCGCGGCGGCGAAGAACATCGACGCGCGTGGGGCCGGGTGGCGCGCGAAGCTCGCCTCGCTGTTTTCGTTCGGGCCTCGGGTACCAAAAGAGGAGAAGGTCGCGCTGCGCGTCGCGCGGCTGCGGAATCTCGAGGAGGAGCGCCACATGGCGGCGCTTGGGAAGCTCGGCGTCGGCGGAATGCCGAGCGCGGGGAGCAGCGCGCTGCCCTCGCATTATGCGCGCTCTCGCAGGCTCTCGGCTCTCGGTGGCGATGCCGACTCGTTCTACTCGCAAGGTCACGGGGCTCCCGCCACGCGCGCCGGCACCGCGCCAGCCGGTGAATATGCGCAGCGTCGAACGCGCCGCCTCGGCGCGGTATTCGGGGACGACGATTAGCAGCGCTACGTCGGACACGGAGGCGCAGCGGTACGCCAAGTCGATTGAGGAGCGGGAAGAGCCCGGGATTGGTCAGGGAGGGACTTGGCTGGCCCACACGGGAACGGGAACGAGCCAGGAGTCGCGGAATCCCTTCAGGCGTGCGTAAGATTATGTATACTGAATCATCACCTCACGAGGACATATCTGCCTTTGATCTCATATTGTATCTATTTGTAGTTACTGTTTCCTATTGATATCTGTATGAGCCCGTCTAGTTTAATGGAAAGTTGTCGCTCCTACTCGGTGAAGGGGGTTAGGCGGGGGCATGTGAGTGAGCCATGACGCAGATTTGAATCCGTGGGTTGATTAGACCCCATGGGTCGTCTCACATCTGGGTAACCACCCTGGCCTTGGCCTACTCTGCTTCTGCACGACTGAACTCTTCGCTAATACGCCAGACCTGCAACTGAGTTTGTGGAGCGCATGATTCTGGGCCCTTCACTTGATCAAAGCGGAAACGTGGGCAAGCAGATGGCGCGTTCAGGGCAATAGCGGTGTCAGGAAACAGATCGGGCACTATCTGGCCGACACCTTCTCGACCTACAGCAGCAGGCGTTCGTATGGGCCATTGTGAGGTACGGCCCAATATACGCCGATAGTGAGATAGACGTGTAAGCGTCCCAGAGGCGAAACGCGAGGAGGAAAGGACAACCTCAAACACTAGGGAACCATAGTACCAAAAAACCTGTGAAGCTCAACGAGTCAGCTACCAAGATATATCTCAAGGACAATAAGCTCAAGTCGAAAGACCCGAAACGGAAAACGGTACTTGAAACCGGCCATATATCAAGTGAGGATCGGCCACTTCCATGTGAACGGATGCCTGCACAGATTCAAAAGTGCAGACAGCGCGCGACGCTCGGCTTGTGGACACCATACCAAAACTTTCTGCTCGATTGACAACATACAGCATACTGCCCCCCCGCTCATCGCAGATATCAAGAAGAAGGAATGGTTCTTACAAGGAGACAACAAAGCGGCGATCCCTCTGGTCGAGTTCATAGACGATTCGAACAAACGGACAGGTGAGAAGATTGGGATAGCTCTGAAGGAAACGCATTGGAACAACCAACATGATAGTTCGTAGTTCGCTCACCACACACTCCCCAGAAGCGGGCGATGTAGGGAGTTGGCCCAAGCGCAGATCTAGGACGAACATCACCCGGGGGTCATCCAACGATGCCGCTCAGATCTCGCAATGGCTGGCACCTCAATCCTGACGCTTGACGAGAAGCTAATGAAGCTATGTTGTGGTGACTCCAATCCCGGGAGGGGCAAGAACTTAGGATGATAAGGCAGGACCAGTGAGCATATCTCTGCTGATACATCGTTTTTGTCGTCGTCGATCCGTGCGAAGTCTAACTGGTTGAGTGTTACTGCCTCCGACAGGTCTTATTCATCTGCTCCACCTAGAATGCGTGTGCGTGACGTCGCGTCTTGACTGCTAGCCTGACCAAAAAACTCAGTAAGACACCTTGTGTCTTCTTTGCTTGCCTTTGCGTGAATGCCGTGCGTTTTTGTTTTCGCTCTATATGCGGGACGAGCAGTGGGGATCGGCAGTGGGAGGCCACCAACTGCATACTTTGCTGGGAATCGTTCGTGAATGCTGATCCTGTTTGGGCGGGTTATCAGTGTCCAGTCTCCGGAGGTAGGGAGGTTGTTCTCGCGGTGTAACTCGTCTTACGAATGGATTTCGGGCAGTTTCTGTCCCGGTTCGCGTACAAGTCGGATTAACACAATACGCGGGATATCTTCTCCGTTTCCTGGGTCGTGTGCTCTCCGTCGTAGGTACCGAAGACGTCCAAGGGTTCAAGGCAATCCGAGGCAAAATGCCAAGCAAAATGCCCTCACTTGCGGTGGCGCGTGCTTTGCTTAGGCTCCGTCCTCGGCTTCTTCGAATAGGTTTTGGTCACACATACGTATCTGCTGTCGGTCAGCTACTGTTGGTGGGACACTTGCGAAAGAACCGTGTGCGAATTGTCAGGTGCTACGTCGTCAGCAGCTTGGCTTCGTCCATCTGGCCTTCCTTGTAGAATTTGGCTCTGAGTCGTTTGCTTCTTTCCGCCACCCGTCTCGGGTGGAAGAGGACTGGAACCCTGGGTACGAGGATTTGATGTAGCGGTCCTTTTATGGGAGCTGTCTTGGGCACGACTATCTCAACCAACCCGCTTCTGACGTGGTGTGCAGCTGCATGCCGAGGCCTCGTTTGGTAGCTTATGGACCTCGTGCCAGGGCACCTTAGGGCCTTTCATCGGCGGAGGCGCCGCCTGTGTTAGCCCTTTATTGAACTTGTCCTTTATCTCCGCCATGCTGCTATGTATCATTAGTACATTCGGTTAGTATTTGATTCTCCTTTCTGAGACTCTTGTTGGTCTCGGATCTGCGCCCGCTTACGCACTTTTCTACTCTGTCCCCACTGAAAGTGAGCGCCCCCCATATGATTTAGCTGTATCAGACAGACCCGAGGAGGTAGTTAATACCTCGCTAGTGCTTTTCCCAACGTCTTCGGCTAGCGTCTGTAGCAACATCGCCGCTTTGGCTAGTTTTCTGGTGGAATTCTGTCACGGTTGGGCCTTCTGGTCAGTTGGAGTGCTCTCGAGCTCAGGCTTTCTACTCAGCTTCTTGAAGCCTAATGTCATCTTTTCGTGCTGCGTAGCGTACGACGACGTCTGCCGGGTTTGTCGGGGACGGGGCCTTGTCCGAGGTTGTTTCCCTCAGGACTACTGCAAAAGCGGCCAGCGTTCATCTCACTCCTTTAGAGACTTTGCTACCGATTGACCTGCGATGTGGGGCGCGATTTACTTCTGACCCTATCGCTGGGGGAGGTGCTGGGTGTCGGCGACACTCACTCGCCTACCGCCTGTTGCCGTTACTGCCTAATTTTTCAATCCCGTGAGTTTTGTATGGGGTAGGTTTGTCATGAGGTTTTTGGAGTGTTTTTCGTGTGTACGTACATTCCCTTGCTATAGTGTAGCATACTCTAGTATACCTCTGCCACTGAGTTTACGGTGACGTGTCTTGGTGGGTGGTTACCGAGAGGAAAAAGTTCCCCTACCACTGCACTCTTAGAAGACTAGTCTCGTAACAGTTGCGGAATGGGGATGTTTACAAGCGATGTAGACTGACAAGGAGACGAGTCACCTGTCCCAGGTCATTTGAAGACAGACCCGCGTTCTTGAACCTGAGAATAGACAAGAAACCTTGCAAGAAAGTTGGCAAAAAATTAATTAATAATTCTCAACTGTAATTATGGATTGTAACCTTTTTTATTACATAAGTGTTAGTTACTGCCTTTTCCTTGTTTTCAACAACGGGATCGTGTTATCAATGCTCAGCGACTACAAGGCCCACCAGCGCTCTCCACTGGCACACAAGACATGCCTACGCATTGAACACTCCTTTAGAAGGAAGACATATACTCTGGTGTGTAAATATGGCCGATATGCTTTGGGATGGAGGGGATATGGACTGTCACTTCTGAATCCTCCTAGCTCAACGCATCATCCCGCAATTCGTAGTCGACTCTGGACTTCTGACAGCAGGAAAATGGACATTCCCATTATCTTACAGTAAGTCACGTCTGATATCTTCTGTTCCTACTGTCTGCGTCCACAACACCGATAAACGAGTCCCTCTTGTTCAGGATTTTCTCTCGACATATCTTCCCGTCCTGCTCGCCCTCTCGAGTTCTGCAATGCGTGCTTACGCCAGAGGGTCGACTCGCTCTCAACAAGTTGTCGGCTCGATCACTTCAGGTTGGTGCTTTCGTCCGACTGGAGGGATATCCTGACTACACCTCTGGACAGGATACGGGAGGAAAAGTATGTGTTCGGCATCTTCCAATGAGCTTACATCTTCTCCTCTACGCTCACAGAAGTACGACCAACAAGAAGATGCCAAATGAACCCTTGGTTGTCAAAAGACCTAAGCGAGCAGTACCGCGTGACTGGAAATTAGACAAAAAAAATTATTGCTTGCGTTATCGCCTCGTGCAGGCATTGAATAATTTATTCCAGAATTCGACATTGCCCCTGGCGATCAAGTCCTTTTTTTTTTTTTTTGAGGCGATCAAGTCCTTCGTGAGGCAATTTGGCCAAGTGTCAAATAGGAAGATGACCGGATCAAAGGCAAGGACGTTCAAGGCAAAAGCATGTCCTCCATATCTCCATACCTCCATGACATTTCCGGACACCATGTGCACAGGAACGGCCATGCCTCCATGAGAGGACGGATGCTCGCGGCACATCAAAACAATTAACGGTCTGGCTATGTTGAACGATGATATATGGACTTGATTTCAACTTTGGCCCGCGTGATTGCCTCGGGGTCCAATCAGAACGCATATCTCGTGGGTTAGCGCCCAATGGATCAGTGGACAAAGAAATGCCCAGCCAATGTTTCCTTGGGTCTACGTCCTTTGAAGGCTCCCCTTACAACGGTTCTCTGAATGATCAGCACCTCGACGAATCTTTTTTTGGCAAGTGACGAAATGCCGGAGCTGTGTAAATAAAATAATGAAATGAATTGGCAACGGACCCTAATAGGACAGTCTGATATTTAAAAAAATTGAGATCTATTTTCTCCAATCATATCCTCCGATAACCAGTTATCACTGCTTTTCGAAACGCCTTACACCTTTCTCAAAAATGGCTGTAATTCACTGGAAACCGTACGAATTGGACCACTGAGTATCGAATGCTTGTATGTCACAAACTTCATGGTGCGCATGCTATTCGTTCAGAGGATGGCGACCCAGAATTTTCCCGAATCACCCGCCCAGCACTCGGAGCACGCCATTCGGAGCGGGTGCTTTGAACAGCCTCCAAAAGTTGCTCAGACTGGGTTTTTTCCCGTCTCTCCGATTGATAGATAACGACAAGGATAACGACATGGTCTCGCATCGGATCGGGCGCTATGTGACAGGAATGATGAATGGTAGTCTCGATTTAGCCACTGGTATATATATTCCCCATCTAGTACAGTAGCCGCGTCGTGTTTTTTTTTTTTTGGATCCATTTGTATTCCGGAGTACATATCAGAGATACTGACCGGTCGCAGCGTGTGCCACTACAGTTATGAAACTCACGTAGACAAGGTGCCTCGAATCGTAAATACGAAAACCGAAACTGAGCAGAAAAAATGTAACGGTTCAGAAGGCACCCTGTGGGGGTCACGTACATAATGCCGAAGACGGGAATGTTGGGAGATGGTTAGAGACATGAAAAAGAGTGTCCACAGCAGCCGCGTCGTGTTCGGTGGTATATTTTCTTCAGTACGTTCAGACATTGGCACACTCGACGTGGCTCAAGTCCCCCAGCGTATAGCAATCCCCTCTTTCTACTCTTTCTTGTCCCCTGACCCAAGTAGCTGGAAGGAGTTAGATGAAGTCATGCAGACCCGAGTCGTACCCACAGTTGTCAACGGCAGGCCAAGCGGCAGGTCGAGGAATTATGTAACCGAATCAAGCATCGTGATGTGCAAATTCAAACAAGCTTTCGTGCTAATGTTCGGTGCCGAATCTGCCGATGAATACGATCCGAGCGTGTTCTCTCGGACTTCTATTGGCTGGTTGGCAACCAATACAGTACTATAGACCCGGTGAATTGAAGATGCCAGAACAAACTCCGGGTCGGTTACAGTATTGTCCGACGTAAGTTTGGTTGTTTCCGTTCCTTCTTCGTCAAAGTGGCCATTCAATAAACGACCCAGACCCGAGTCGGTCTGGACTGGGCCGGCAGACAGCTTGTGGAGTGTTGACCGTGGTCAATGGTAAATTGATTGTAGTAAGTTACTCTTGTTCACCGCTGAGGCAATGCGATCACAAGAGTGACAGGACCAAGCAGATGCGTACTAAATCTAGGAGCAGTAGTGCCGAAATAGTTCCACGTGGGTCCCATGCTGATACACATGCCAGTGCCAGTGAGTAGGTACGAACAAAAATACATACGTTCATGGCATTCATGGCATACACTCTCACGAGACAGGACCTATGGCACAGGGTCCGGAGCTGCCAGGTGCGCAACTCCAGCTGTCCAATCCGCTCCGATACAAGGCACAGCAGCCCATCTTCTCTGTTCAAGTCCGATTTGTCCTTGATGAAGAATCCTACCATCGTGTGCAGGCTAACCGGAAGGGGAAGTAGGACAGTCGCTATCCCTGGAATTCGGTGTCTCTCAGCTTTTGTCTCCACCTCTCAGGTGTCACAACCCTTCCGGACCCTGCACAATATTAAGGGGATCGACACACCGGTTGTAATGCATACCGGGGGTCGCCGCGCGGGGTTAGGTGGTGGGGTACCCTGCTGACGGCGGATTGATGCGCATTAAGCCTCTTATACACCCCTGTGTTCTCTTCCGAAGCCACATGGTAGCGAACTGGGACCATTGAGCGTGGGTTTAGGTGGTAGCACCGCAAAACTCGCCTCTTCCCATGTGGGTCATGTATGCCGAGAGGGATTTGAAGCACGTCCGCACCATCACATTTGCCTACATGAGAAGATGAAAATTTTCAGTGGCAGCATGGCGGCGCTATACAGATTCAATCCGGGCATACACTGGGATCGGTTGGGGGACTGTGGGAAGCAGTACGCTACTACCCTCACAGTATGGGGATTCGTGTCGGCTGTTGCGATTGGTACCAGGTCAACCAGGGAGGAAGGCGGGATCGTTTCGTGTAGGGCAGGGAGGCTGGCACACTCTGGGAACGGGGGTGGCCATGCGTCTCGGAACTCATTCGGAAGGTGGCGAGCGTCTGCGCTTTCTCCATTGGACCATCACTAATATATCGATACTGTGTGGCATCTATGGAAGGTGGCTACTGTCTCATTTTACATTGTTATCGACATTGCTCCCTATTGCTCGCCGCCTCCCCGACACCACAGACTCCAGCTGCCGTCAACTTCACTTGGCCCTGGCAGCGACTTGATCAAGTCATTACCCCCATTTAAACTCAGATACACCAGTCGTAGTGTCGAGGGTTCTATGTCACTTGCAACAATCTCGACCTCACTGGTTACTAGTCTAGGCGTCATAAGGCCATAATGCGAAATTGTTGTCTGCATCAAAAATGCCCAGGTGACGCAGTATTTGGTAAACATACGCTAACCCTAAAAAAAGGGTATCTCCACACTATCTCCACTTCTATTTCTTTGCATCCATTTTTGTGCGCCTCAGGGCAATTCAGGCGTCTCAAGAGGAAATGAGACCCAAATATGTCTCGGGTACCGGAGCTCAATGTGCAGGGGCCATGGAATACTAGCGTGGCGGCAAAGGATGAATCAGTAAACATATTAGAGGTTTAACAGTTTTAACTCGGTGTCTAACTAGGGCCGTTTAGTAAAGTTTACTGATGGCTTTTGGAACTATGGCCTTGAACAGTTGTACTTGTTCCAGTAGCCGTAGCCGCTATCGGTATTGAAGAGAATAGTAATCGCAAATGGGAACGTGTAGAAAAACTGTGGGTGGAGGAGCCAGTGGCGTTCACGTCAACGTTCACGCTCACTGTCAGTTTCCAGGCGTCAATACTCCAGAATCGCACGGCGATTCGCATCGTAACATGGAGGGACGGTACCTGTTTTTTTTTTATCTAGTTCTGGACGATCACGCACCACAGTAGTGGGGCGTGAGAAAGGTCATGAGAGTCGCCTAGCGCGAGCCAGGCGATGGGCAGTGAAACCAGGAGTGAGCATGACCGTTGGCAATCCCGAAAGCGCCGCTGCGCCTGTGATTATTGCTCTTCCACTGTCCACAGCATAGTGGTACTAGGTCGAGGCTGGGTCTTCATTCTACGAGCGATAGCGGTGCTGTGAGCCATTGCAAATGGAATGTCCCTCCTGCAGACATAAGAGCACAATATTAGCATTTGAAACACCCATATAACAACCGCAAGCATAACATTTCAATATCCGGTCTGGGAAACATCAAAAACGACATTCTGCCACCCGCTCTGTTCCTCCGGCTCTTTGCGAAACACCCACTACAATTTGAAGTCCGTACAACTACTTTGGACGAGAAAGCGTTCACAGGATGGTGCATCCAAGGGAAATGTTGATAAGGCCATCTAATTTTCAACTCGTCAGCAAGTACCAATGGCAATATAAGAAAGACACAGACGCTGCTCCGGGCTACTGGAACAGCAAGCTGCCGTCCCATCGGCGCTGCGGCACGTTAGTTAACTAATTGGTTACGGAAGTCGAGGAAGTGCGTACCAAACCGCGCTAACAACGCAGTCCACCGCCACGACGGTGTCAAGGTCCAAGCCGAGAAGTGCACCGAGCACCTTCACGGGTGCAGTCAGAGTACTCAAAGGACCTCCTTCGGTGCAACAAGACAAGTTCTGGTTCTGTGCTTGGCATTGAGGGTCGTTCCTACGCACGGGGGTTGCGGAGGCAGTGACAGTGCCGGCCAAGGCCATGGCGGTGACCAAAGAGACGAGGGGCTTGTAGAAGAGCATTGTAGAGATCGTTTGGAGGTGGTTGTGGTAGTGAAGCTTCTCGTTGTTTAGAGGAAGACTGAGAAATCCTGAGGGACACAAGCAGCCCTTTTATAAGATTTCGACCATGCCTGGTGGGAAAATGACGGGGAATCCCAGTGTACTTGCTGTTGACCAAACAGAGACAATCCAGTCGAAGAGTGTTCCAAAAACGATGAGCGCATTGTCCGCAGAATTAAGGCAACATGTCAAGTTCAAGTTTCGGTGTCTTACCCGAGCAAAAACAGAAACATGCCGTTTCAGCGTCAACTAAGATCCGAATATGTCTCGGGTACCGGAGCGCAAGTGCATGGCCATAAGACACCGTGCGTAGCTTGTAGCAAACACCTGCAGGACGGCCGGGAGTATGATTGGCAGAGTTATGTCAAACGGCGTTACGGCACGCTGGTAAGTTAAGTGCCTGCATGTCGGACTCGGGGACCCAGCATGCCAAGGTGTTTGTAAGCCTCAAGACCGGGCCAGCGAGGCCGAAGCAACGGCTTTGTCCCGTGGTTCTCTACGTCTTCTAGTAGCCACAGCTGCCGTCAGCGTGAAGGAGGACGACGACAATTAGGAGAGGCTGGGAAAACATGGGTGTCTTACTTTACTTCCACTTCCAGAGAACAGCGTGATAACGGGGATCGAGACAGTAAGTAACAAGTATAAAGACATCGTGGGGGTTTCAAGTTGCACGATGTCTGCTCAGTACGAAAATATACGGGACATATGAAAGATAACACGAAATAGGATCTCACTTGAAACTTTCAACGGGGCGGAGGCAGTGGCGTTCACGCCAACATTCATACTCAATGTTAATTTCCAGGTCAATACTCTAGAATCGCACGGCGATTAGCACCGCACTGGCAATATGGAGGGACAGTACCTGATTTTTTCTTTTACCTAGTTCTGGGCGATCACATACTACAGCAGTGGATCATAAGAAAGGTTATGAGAGTCACTTAGCGCGAGCCAGGCCATGGGCACTGGCAGTGAAACCAAGAGTGAGTATGTCCGCTGGCAATCCCACAAACACTGGTGAGCCAGTAATTGGCGGGCGGGCGGGCGGGCCGCATGGGGGAAAACCTCCTGGAATAATGCCGCAATAATCATGGTAAATTTTCGGGTCGTGAGTTCGATGGGACAAAAAAAAAACACTAGCAACACCATAATTTCAATAATTCTTGCTCAATACAGAATTACCAAAGTAGGTTTTTCCTGATCAGTGACTCGATTATTGCTCTTCCACAGCATAGCGATACCGGGTCAAGGGCTGGATTTACCTCCTGTTGTGGTTGGGTGCCGTACTTTTGTCATTATTTGTTTTACTAGTAATACTCAGAGTATAGCATTTCGTATTGTCTTCAAGATTGTCTTCTGCCCGTTGGTGCAGCCCCGCGCTTGGCCCCGCGACTTGTAGCGACGTAGCCATTGCTGCTGGTACACCGTTCCTGACATCACTGGGTGGTCGCACCTCACAGAAAACTGGCGGACCATCGTTTGGCCTTGACGTCTGCTCGGCCCAGGGACTTTTTTTTCTTACATGTTGACAACGTCGACTCAACGCCCGGGCCGGGGGCTGGGGGCAGGCCAAGATGATACCAAGAGCTAGACCAAGAGGGCGAAAGCTGAGACAAGGGTGACATTTTTATGTGCCCTACTCGGAGACGAGCACTAGCAATGTAAACAGCAACGTTGATGGGGGTAATTTGTAGTAACTCAAAATACGCAGCTGTTTTGTTGTACGGGACTCCTCCCATTCCTGCCAGTGATCTAGTCATGTCGGTCACTCAAATGAAGCATACAAGAAGCCTATCTATCTACCTATGTATGAGAAGCAGGCAGGTATTTTTTTTTTTTTTTGATCCGTGTTTATTCTGGGATACATACAAAGATTCAGACCAGTCGTAACGAGAGCCACCGCATTTATGAAACACGAATAGTTCTAGGAGTTGCCCCCGAGTCGTATGTAAATATATAAATAACTGAAGCTCAGAGAATAGTTAAGAGAAGTGGCACCACGAGGGAAACTGGCATGCAGTCGCACAAGGCAATATAGGCGGGGTTTAGCCGCACGTTAGACGGACGCGAGACAGACAGAGATGAGTCCAGAGAGGAAACCCAACCTCAGTGTGCACCCTACCTAGTCAGGGTTCGGGAGGCACGTTCGGAGGGGGACCTTGAGGGGGACTGGATCCGTCCCGGCTTCGAGAGCGCACGAGTCTGGTAAGCAGGCAGGTGTCCATCCAATCTTCGGCCGTTATTTGGCGTGCTTTTGTTTATTACCCACATGTTTTCGCATGTGAAACCAGTGGAAGAATCAAGCAAGGAATCAAGGGCAGAATAAATCAAGGAATAAATGATGGCGCCATGGCCCGGCGGAGCCGTCATTGACTTGAAGGTCGTCACGCGAAATTGTACCTTGACAATCTGACAAGGATCAACACACCAGGCTGTCAGTCCCGGGACTCAGGTTAGACATGCGCTAACCCCCAAAATGGATATTTTCCTTTTGGTCCGTGATCTTGGCACAGCCTTCATTCTACGAGCGGTAGCGGTGCGGCCAAGGGTGCGGCTGTGCGCCATTGCAAACGAAATGTCACCCTCCTGCAAACCTAAGAGCACAATATTGCATTTGAAACACCTATATGACAACAGCGAGCATAACATTTCAATATTCGGCCTGGGAAACATCAAGAACGACATTCTGCCACCCGCTCTGTCCCTCCGGCTCTTTGCCCTTACTCTTTGCGAGACACCCGCTACAATTGGAACAACTACTATGGACGAGAAAGCGTTCATAGGATGGTGCATCCAAGGGAAAGGTTGATAAGGCCATCTAATTTTCGACTCGTCAGCAAGCACCAATGGCAATATAAGAAAGACACAGACGCTGCTCCGGGCTACTGGAACAGCAAGCTGCAGTCCCATCGGCGCTGCGGCACGTTAGCTAACTAATTGGTTACGAAGATCGAGGAAATACGTACCAAAGCACGTTAAGAACGCAGCCCGCCGCCACGACGGTGCTAAGGTCCAAGCCGAGAAGTGCACCGAGCACCTTCACGGGTGCACTCAAAGTGCTCAAAGGACCTCCTTCGGTGCAACAATACAAGTTCTGGTTCTGTGCTTGGCATTGAGGGTCGGTCCTACGCACGGGGGTTGCGGAGGCAGTGACAGTGCCGGCCAAGGCCATGGCGGTGACCAAAGAGACGAGGGGCTTGTAGAAGAGCATTGTAGAGATCGTTTGGAGGTGGAAGTAGTAGTGAAGCTTCTCGTTGTTTAGCGGAAGACTGAGAAATCTTGAGGGAGATGAGCAGCCCTTTTATAAGATTTCGACCATGCCTGGTGGGAAAATGACGGGGAATCCCAGTGTACTTGCTGTTGACCAAACAGAGACAATCCATTCAGAGAGAGTTCCAGAAACGATGAGCGCATTGTCCGCAGAATCAAGGCAACACGTCAAGTTTCGACGTGTTACCCGAACAAAAACAGAAACATGCCGTTTCAGCGTCAACTCGGAGTGAATAAGATCCGAATATGTCTCGGGTACCGGAGCGCAAGTGCATGGTCATAAGACACTGTGCGTAGCTTGTAGCAGACACCTGCAGGACGGCCGGGAGTATGATTGGCAGAGTTATGTCAAATGGCGTTACGGCACGCTAGTAAGTGCCTGCATGTCGGACTCGGGGATCAAGCATGCCAAGGTGTTTGAAAGCCTCCAGATCGGGCCAGCGAGGCCGAAGCAACGGCTTTGTCCCGTGACTCTGTACGTCTTCCAGTAGCCACAGCCGCCGTCAGCGTGAAGGAGGATGACGACAATTAGGAGAGGCTGGGAAAACATGGGTGTCTTACTTTCCTTTCACTTCCACAGAACAGCGCGATAGCGAGGATCGAGACAGTAAGTAACTAGTATCAAAGTCATTCGTGCGGGTTTGCACGATGTCTGCTCGGTACGAAAATATACGGGACATATGAAAGATAACACGAAATAGGATCTCACTTGAAACTTTCAACAGGGTGAAGGCAGTGGCGATCACGCCAACATTCATACTCAATGTTACTTTCCAGGTCAATACTCTAGAATCGCACGGTGATTAGCACCGTACTGGCAATATGGACTCTATTATGGAGGGACAGTACCTGATTTATTCTTTTACTTAGTTCTGGGCGATCACATACTACGGCAGTGGGTCATGAGAAAGGTCATGAGAGTCACTTAGTGCGAGCCAGGCCATGGGCACTGGCAGTGAAACCAAGAGCGAGTGTGACCGCTGGCAATCCCACAAACACCGCTGGGCCAGTGATTGGCGGGCGGGCCGCATCGGGGAAAACCTCTTGGAATAATGCCGCAATAATCACCGTGACTAATGATAGTTATGACTAGCGAACGTCGAACACTAGCAACATCATAATGCAATAATTCTTGCTCAATACGGAAATTATTAAAGTAGGTTTTTCCTGATCAGTGACTCACTTATTGCTCTTCCACAGCATAGCGGTACTGGGTCAAGAGCTGGGTATACTTCCTGTTGTGGTTGGGTGCCGTATTTTTGTCATTGTTTGTTTTACTAGTAATACTCAGAGTATAGTATTTCGTATTATCTTCAAGATTGTCTTTTACCCCAAGTTTTGCCCGTTGGTGCAGACCAGGCGTAACGAGAGCCACCATGTCATGTTTCGGTTCATACCCTTACTGTACCGGTTGCGATTACGGCGGTAAGGTATATTAGTCGCGGACTTACTTACGGTGATACAAGAGTACGATAGGCGATTGTGCACGATAGCTGACTGAGCGGTACCTGGATGACTCGATACTAGTACGAGTACTAGTAGTATTAGTTTTGAGATGTTTCTGCAATACGTTGGACGCTTTACTACGGTGACTCATAGCAGCGCTTCTAAGCCTGCTCGACTTGTATTTATAGTGTCTAGTGAAGACCGAGATACGCCATCTTGGTCTTCTTGAATCGTCACTTGTTTCTCTCTCTCTCTCTCTCTCTCTCTCGTCCTCTCTTGCAAGAACAGTGCACCTTCGAGTGTTCACCATTGCCTACGCTTGGACCTTCGTGTCTTCAAGCCATCCGCTAAGTTGTTATCGCCCCTGCCGAGCTCAAGTCGAGCTAACGTCGTGACGACGTTACATTAAGACCAAGATACCATCGTGGCCGTAACAACAAGAGACCAGTGGACGAATTTCCGTCCCTATTCACTCCCAAGAAGAGGAGAACGTAACGTCCCCACGCGCTTTTTACAAGCTGCTAGTTGGAGGGAAAGACAAGAAGAAACCGGATATTTTGTGGAATTCAACGGACCTAGTAGGTTCCGACCAGTTGAGTTCAACTTCGACCACTTGTGTTGGACGGAGGTTACGTGGAACCCCATAGATTCCCAGTGGAACGTCATACGACCAGCAGGACCTAGATATCGGTGTGATATTGACGCCCGAGAGCTCAACAGCCGAGCAGATTGGGGCCCCATCGACGGACAAGTACGAGAACACTCTACCGGAGAAGTGATATCCGAAGAAGAGGAAGAGGAACAAAGCGAAGACAACGGGCGAGAACCGAACCAAACAGAAACTAGCGGAGGAGCGATACAAGATCTCCTTATTGAACGAGCTGAGTCCGCACACATTACAGAGCCAGAGCCAATTCACATCCGCTCACCAGCCATTATGGCAACGATAACGCGAGCAATGGAAGAAGTCGTGATTGAAGAAGCGCGCGCAATACGAGAAGAAGCACAGGAAATCCTCATGCCCATCAACCCTGAAACCGGCGTACGAATGACCGCCGACGATGCAGCCATCTTCCGAGCGATAGGATCAGATCGAGGGGATCCCCCATCCGGACGACAGCCCACACTAGACCTCCCACCAGGGATAGGAGGGCCGGGTGGAGACCCACCACCACCACCAGGGGAAGGTATCCCGTTCGATCTACGAAGAACCGAGCCACCAAGAATGCCACCCGCGGGACCGCCAGGAGGCGGAGGCGGTGGCGGAGGAGGAGGTGGAGATGCCGGAGGAGGAGGGCACCATAGTGAAAAATTAACCGGCGAGCCACCTTCCATCTTCGACGGAGACAGACTCAAAGTAGACCAATTCTTGACGCAGTGGCATGTCTACTGGGGCATGAATTTAGACGCCCCTATCATGCACAACGATTACAGAAGATGCCTTCTGTTCCTTTCCTACATCAAAGGCGGAGCAGTCAGCGAATGGGTTCTGTCCTTCCTGAACTGGCTCAACAGGCAAATACAACGAGGGATCAGCCCCTACACTCGCAACCTATGGAACGCCGTAGCCGACGGATTTAGCCAGAGGTTCGAAAACACGTTAGAACGAGAACAAGCCCAAGCCATACTCCGAAAGGGCTTCAAAATGGTGGGAGAAGACATTGACAAGTACGTCAATGATTTTGAGCAGCTCGCGCGGAAGGCTCACTATCGCCTTAACGAACCTCAAACCATCGACCTCTTCACATCGGGTCTGCCCAAGGAACTGTTCAAGAATGCGTTCCAATTCGACGACCCCGTCACGTTTGACGACTGGAAAAGGGCCGTCCTCAAACGGCAGAAGAATTATATACACCTTAAAGCGCGACTCAATGAACACAAGAACACGATGACGCCACCAAAGAAACAAGGCGGCAATGCGGGATGGACGCTCCCGCAAAATCTGCCACAAACTAACCCATGGGCGATGGACACCTCGGCCGACCGCGCCAAGGTGAGACTCGCAGGGTCTGAAGACATTGACTTCAACAAACTACCACACCGCGACTGGCCTGCGCCACCATTCCCACCAAGAGGAGGACCGGGGGCTCGAGGACGAGGAAGGGGAGGATCCCGAAGGGACTTAAGGAATGTCCTTTGTTACAACTGTCACGCTCCCGGCCACCTCTCACGAAATTGTCCATATCCGCGCACGCAGCAACAATGGCAGGCCGCCCCATCCAGCAGTCGCATGACAGAAACCACGGGGTATCCTCAAGGACCCGTCTCACAATACGCGCCATCACAGTATGCGCCGTCGCTGCCCGGGTATATGTCACCAGCACCAAGCATGACGCCCGCACCCCAAATCAACGCTGCAAGCACGAAAACAGCAGGGGAACAGGCCAAAGATTGGCTCGCACAAGTGGCCAACAGTACGGATGAAGTAAAAGATCTTATACTTCAAGATCTATGGGGAAAAGAGGGTTTTCGGGACGCCTGAACCCGTCAGTCTGGGTGAGGGCTCTTCAATGTAATTCTGTAATTGTGACAACGCGCTATCGATCTATGCGAATTCCAGTAACTGTCCGTACGAATTACCAAACGACTGAAACAAACGCGCTGGTTGACTCTGGCGCAACCGATAACTTCATCCGACCAAGCCTGGCCAAACGGGCTGGTATCCAGACACAACCACTAAATACGCCTCGCAAGATATGGAACATAGACAACACGGAAAACAAAGCTGGGTTAATCACTCATTATGTTAACCTAGAGGTGAAAACACGGGGACAGATAAAGCGAATGACCTTCCTGGTCACCGACCTTGGCAGCGAAGACATGGTGCTAGGCTATCCATGGCTAAGCGCGTTCGAACCAACAATCAGTTGGGCCACTGCCACCATACACCCCAACATGCAGCCGGTAATATTAGCAATTAACGAAGCGCTGCTATCAACAACGACCATTCGCGCCCTCATTACGTCCGAAAAAGAAGACATTGTGCGGGATCTGGAAGAAGAGACGTTTGCTAGAGCCACCACCTCGACGGAGTTGGCCATACAAGCGAAACAACAACAAATGGCAGCAGTGCTCCCTCAAGAATACGCAATGTTTACCAGACTTTTCAACGAGCAAGCCTCGCACCGCTTCCCCCCGGCAAGGCCGTGGGACCACGCAATAGACTTCAAACCATCTGCGCCGGCCGCTATCGACTGCAAGATCTACCCTATGACCCAAAAAGAGGAGGGTGAACTCAAAGAATTTCTAGAGGAAAAGCTACAGCAAGGGTATTTACGCCCTTCTATCTCCCCGTACGCATCCTCCTTCTTCTTCATTAAAAAGAAGGACGGAAAGCTGCGACCGGTACAGGACTACCGGGTCATCAACTCCCACACAATTCGAAATCAGTATCCGCTACCGCTAATACAAGACCTCATCCTCGACCTCAGCAACGCCCACATCTACACGAAACTCGACATCCGATGGGGCTACAACAACATACGTATTCGCGATGGCGACCAGGAAAAGGCCGCGTTCAAAACTAAATTCGGCCTCTTTGAACCCACGGTCATGTTTTTCGGACTCACTAACTCCCCCGCCACTTTCCAGGCCATGATGAACCACATCTATCGCGACACAATAGCAAAACACGAACGGCTGGGCACTACCATACGCGTCTACATGGACAATATTGGTATCGCTACTCACTTTGCCCACGACCTGGCGGCCCATACGGACGCCGTCCGCGATGTCCTGCGCGTTGCGGAGGAACATGACCTCTACTTCAAGCTCGAGAAGTGCCTGTTCCATCAACCGTGGATGGATTACCTGGGGGTAATCCTTGAAAGGGGGGTGACCCGAATGGACCCTGTAAAAGTTCAAGGTATCAAGGACTGGCCAACACCAACAAAAGTCAAAGACGTCCGCTCTTTCCTCGGCTTCTGTAACTTTTACAGAGTCTTTATCCGCGGTTTTGCAACTCACGCCAAGCCACTCACTAAACTAACACGGAAGGACGAAGAATGGCAGTGGACTGAAGAAGAAGAGAGGGCGTTCAACACTCTAAAACGTCTCGTAACGGAGGAACCGGTGCTGGCACACCCCATCCTTCAAGATCCGTTCGAGTTGGAAGTAGACGCTTCAGGCTATGCGGTGGGAGCCGTATTACTACAAAAGAAATCTGATGGCAAGCGACACCCCATAGGTTACTACTCGGCGACGCTTTCTGAAGCCGAGAGAAACTACGATATCTACGACCTGGAGCTGCTCGCGATAGTCAAGGCCCTACGGAACTGGCGACCACTCCTCGCAGGTGCCCCCCACAAGATTAAAATCTATTCGGACCATCTAAACCTACAATACTGGAAGTCACCGCAGAAGATCAGCCGGCGAGTTGCCAGGGAAGTACTTGAACTCTCTGAATACGATTTCGAGATTCATCACATCAAGGGAAAGAACAACGGACGAGCAGATGCACTGTCGAGACGACCGGATTATAATCAAGGAGTCGAAGACAACAGCGAAGTAGTAGTCCTACCCCCCGAAGTCTTTGTACGAACCCTTAACACCGCACGCACTTTTATTGCAAACCCAAATCTACTACAACCACGCCATCAGCAAGACGAGGAGGTGATTAAGATATGGGTCGACCCCTACCACCTCAAGAAGATACAAGGAGAATGGTACAAGGACGGCAGGTTCGTAGTCACAGGGCCAGCATCGACTCAACGTGTACTGATACACGACCATCACGACTTGCCAATACATGGCCATCCGGGGATTGCAAAAACTCAACGCATCCTGGAGAGACACTACCGGTGGCCGCGACTCCGAAGAGACGTATATGAATACGTGCAAGGCTGCGCAGAATGCCAAAGAAACAAAGTCAACACAAGACCCATACGAGCCGCGCTGCATCCCATCACGCCAATACTGGAAGCCATGCCGTTCCACACGGTGGCGGTAGACTTCATCACCAAACTGCCCATCTGTAAGGGGTACGACAGCATACTAACTGTCACGGACCACGACTGCAGCAAGGCCTCCATCTTCATCCCATGTCGAGAAGAAATCACCGCGGAAGAAACGGCGACTTTATACGTCACTCAAGTGTTCAAACGCTTCGGACTACCACGCAAGATAATAAGCGACCGTGACCCCCGCTTTACGTCTAAGTTTACCAGAGAAGTATGCCGCATTCTGGGGATTCAACAGAACATATCAACCGCATATCATCCGCGTACTGATGGGCAATCCGAACGAACTAACCAGTGGCTAGAACAGTACCTACGCTTTTGGGTAAATGAACGGCAAGACAACTGGGAAGCTTATCTACCAATCGCCGAATTTGCGCACAACAACTGGCCACATGAACACACTAAAGAATCGCCGTTCCAACTTCTGATGGGGTATAACCCGCAAGCGGACTGGACAGATAAGCCATCTCCCATTCCCCTCGCGACCGCGCGACTGACACAGCTAAAAGAAGCTAGAGACAACGCCCAGCGTCTTATAAAAAAGGCGCAAGAGTCATGGGTGCGCAACAAAGATACGCCCAAGTTCAGCATCAACGACCTTGTGTGGCTTGAAGGTAAACATCTTCGAACCAATCAGCCGACAGCGAAATTAGCGGCGCGACGCCACAGACCCTTTCGGGTGGTGCAGGTGATGTCCCCTTACAATTATCGACTGGAACTTCCCACGCAGTGGAGTATCCACCCCGTGTTTCATATCGATCTTCTCACACCGTACAAGCAAACTTCCTTGCACGGAGAGAACTTCACACGACCCCCGCCCGAACTGATAGATGGAGAAGAGGAATACGAGGTCGAGGCCATTCTAGACACTCGGCACTTCGGCAGAGGAAGACGCCTCCAATACCTGGTCAAATGGAAGGGATACCCGGACTCGGAGAACCAGTGGGTTAACAAAGATGACGTCTTTGCACCGGAAGCGCTCCGCCTGTATCAGGAAGCGCAAACCCACGGTAGAAGAGATAAAGTGGGAGTCGCTCGAACGGAGGACAGTCATCCCCTCTTCCTTCGTTCGGCCACTACTCTCATGCCCACTTCCCCACTACGACATGTCACACAGGCGCAGCTCCTCGACTCCCTCGCAGAAGATGCCCGTGCCCTCTTGGCAGAGGACGACGACACCGAAGTTCCCAACACTCAGCTCACGCCATGGACACCTCTTACACCAGCAGAGGGGCCCATCACCGCACAAGAATGGATCAACGTCGTCACCAGATTTCCAGACCCAGCAACCACCCCCGATGACCACCAAGCCGTCGTCCACGTCTTCCGAAACGATCGCGGTGAGCGTGAACCCATCGCCGCTATCCCCCCAAGCGACGACCTCATCGGCGTTCGCGGAGTTTTCCCGAGCAACGACCAGCGTTCAAGCGCTGATGGAGTACGAGTTGGAGGGTTGGAAGAGGGTAGCGGCGGCGTGGCAGAAGGAGCAGTTGGATTCGGCAGCGGCCCGACTGAGGGAGATGCGCGAGCGACGGCAGCGATGGCGGCAGCTGAGGCTGGCCATGACGACAAAGATTATTACCCGGCGAGACACACCTTCCTTCGAACAAAACGCGACCCTGATAATCCCCTCATCACGCCCTGGCTCGTCTACTCCGACGGGTCCCCCATGTATCGAGGACGTGTGCGCGTGCCTGGTGCCGCCGATCACCGTCCATTCACCGCCACCGAAGACCCCGCGCATGTCATTGCGCCTGAAGGGTTCAGGGCGAACCGACGACCCCATCACATTCGATACCCCATCACCGGACCAGACGGAGTAGAGAGGGACGCGTCACACGTCCAAATCATAGGAGGGGCGGACCCCCTCATACTAGGAGTTATACCAGGCTCGCCACACGTCTACGGTAAGCCCCTTTACGCCAAGCCTCACGTATCCGCGGCGCTCCGCCCCACGTATCCGCACGAAGACCTCGTTGTCTTTGAGGCAGACAAGATCACCGACCGCGCACTCAACCGTATCAACGACGAGTCACTCACCGCGGAAGTCACGCGCTTTCGCGCGGCCAGCTATGAGCTGGATCAACTTCGGGCGAGGGTAAGCCAACTCCACGCAATGATCGAATGCGCGCAGGACGACCGACGCGACGCCATCTACCGCTTGGAGCGCGCCACCGCGTTAGAGCGTATTGCCGATGAACAGCGCGATTGGCCGGCCCGCGACTTTCGGTGAGCCTGGGGTCTCACGCTAAAAAGGGAGGTGATGTCACGTTTCAGTTCATACCCTTACTGTACCGGTTGCGATTACGGCAGTAAGGTATATTAGTCGCGGACTTACTTACGGTGATACAAGAGTACGATAGGCGATTGCGCACGATAGCTGACTGAGTGGTACCTGGATGACTCGATACTAGTACGAGTACTAGTAGTATTAGTTTTGAGATGTTTCTGCGATACGTTGGACGCTTTACTACGGTGACTCATAGCAGCGCTTCTAAGCCTGCTCGACTTGTATTTATAGTGTCTAGTGAAGACCGAGATACGCCATCTTGGTCTTCTTGAATCGTCACTTGTTTCTCTCTCTCTCTCTCTCTCTCTCTCGTCCTCTCTTGCAAGAACAGTGCACCTTCGAGTGTTCACCATTGCCTACGCTTGGACCTTCGTGTCTTCAAGCCATCCGCTAAGTTGTTATCGCCCCTGCCGAGCTCAAGTCGAGCTAACGTCGTGACGACGTTACACACCACATTTATGAGATACGAATACAGTCGACTCCCTCTTATCCGGTACTCCTATTCACCGATACTCCCTCATACCCAATAGCTTTTTGTCAAAACGAGGTTGGTTTGCAGGGATAACCAATAGATACGCAGTACCCGATATCCGATACCAGATTTGGGAGGGATCACACATTGGTAACCGATACTTGGCCAGTGGTTGAATGTTGAACCAAGTTTTGAACGTCAAACTATCGGGTTTGGGGATTGCACTACCACTTTGTCCAAGCTAATTCCGATGCACTATAGTGTATTAAATTAGAAAAAAAAAAAAAAAATTTAGTTGGACTCGTGAATACTGATACTGAACCTCCTGTGCCTGCCTCGCTCTATGACTTCTGTGCCTCTTGAGGTCCTGAAAAAGGGCCTCGCCTCACTGAAGAGACATATCACTGCTAAAAAGGGTCATCTCACCACTTGTCTCAAGAATAAACAACCAATTTCTGAAGACGATGAGATGTGGTTAGACAAGGGGGCTGGAAATACCTTGGTAGACAAGGGACTCGGAGGTGGTATGTCGTATATCAAATACAGCCAAATAGGCGCCTTTCCTATGACCCGATACTCCCTCATAACCGATAGCTTTTGGCCATGACGGAGAGGTATCGGATAAGAGGGAGTCGACTGTAGTTCTAGGAGTTGCCCCCGAGTCGTATGTAAATATATAAATAGCCGGAGCTCGGAGAATAGTCGAGAGAAGTGGCACCACGAGGGAAGCCGGCGTGCGGTTGCACAAGGCAAAATTGATATAGGTGGGGTTTAGCCGCACGTTAGACGGACGCGAGACGGGCAGAGACGAGTCCAGAGAGGAAACCAAACCTTAGTGTGCACCTTACCTAGTCGGGTTCGGGAGGTACGTTCGGGGGGGGGACAAGGAGGGGGATCTTGAAGGCTTGACCGGATCCCGGCTTCGAGAGCGCACGAGTCTGGTAAGCAGGCAGGTATCCATCCAATATTCGGCCGTTATTTGACGTGCGTTTGATAATTACCCACATTCTTTCGCATGTGAAACCAGTGGAAGAATCAAGCAAGGAACCAAGGGCAGTATAAATCAAGGAAAAAATGATGGCGCCATGGCCCGGCGGAGCCGTCATCGACTTGAAGGTCGTCACGCGAAATTTTACCTCGACAATCTGACAAGGATCAACACACCAAGCTGTCAGTACATGTCAGTCCCGGCAGTCGGGTTAAACATGGGCTAACCCTCAAAATGGACATTTTCCTTTTGGTCCGTGATTCCGGCACAGCCTTCATTCTAGGAGCGGGTACTGTGCGCCATTGCAGACGAAATGTGCCTCCTGCAGACCTAAGAGCACAGTATAGCATTTGAAACACCCATATAACAACCGCGAGCATAACATTTCAACATTCGGTCCAAGAAAAATATCAAAAACGACATTCTGCCACCCGCTCTGTTCCTCCAGCTCTTTGCGAGACACCTGCTACAACTCGAACCACTCCTTTGGACGAGAAATCGTTCACAGGATGGTGCATCCAAGGGAAATGTTGATAAGGCCATCTAATTTTCAACTCGTCAGCAAGCACCAATGACAATAGATGAAAGATACGGACACTGCTCCGGGTCATCGGAACAGCAAGCTGCCGTCCCATCGCCGCTGTGGCACGTTAGCTAACTAATTGGTTATGAAAGTCGAGGAAATACGTACCAAAGCACGTCAATAACGCAGTCCACCGCCACGATGGCGTTAACGTCCAAGCCGAGGAGTACACCGAGCGCCTTCACGGGTGCACTCAAAGTGCTCAAAGGACCTCCTTCGGTGCAACAATAAAAGTCCTGGTTCTGCGCTTGGCATCGAGGGTCGTTCCTACGCACGGGGGTTGCGGAGGCAGTGACAGTGCCGGCCAAGGCCATGGCGGTGACCAAAGAGACGAGGGGCTTGTAGAAGAGCATTGTAGAGATCGTTTGGAGGTGGTTGTGGTAGTGAAGCTTCTCGTTGTTTAGCGGAAGACTGAGAAATCCTGAGGGACACAAGCAGCCCTTTTATAAGATTTCGACCATGCCTGGTGGGAAAATGACGGGGAATCCCAGTGTACTTGCTGTTGACCAAACAGAGACAATCCAGTCGAAGAGAGTTCCAGAAACGATGAGCGCATTGTCCGCAGAATCAAGGCAACACATCAAGTTTCGGTGTATCACCCGAGCAAAAATAGAGACATGCCGTTTCAGCGTCAACTCGGAGTGAATAAGATCCGAATATGTCTCGGATACCGGAGCGCAAGTGCATGGCCATAAGATTCTGTTCGTGGCTCGCGGCGAACACCTGCAGGATGGCCGAGAGTATGATTGGCAGAGTCATGTCAAATGGCGATACGGTATGCTAGTAAGTGCCTGCATGTCGAACTCGGAGATCAAGCATGCCAAGGTGTTTGAAAGCCTCCAGACCGGGCCAGCGAGGCTAGAGAAACAGCTTGATCCCGTGACTCTGTACGTCTTCCAGTAGCCACACAGCCGCCGTTGGCGTGAAGGAGGATGACGGCAATTAGGAGCGGCTGGGAAACATGGGTGGAGGCAGTGGCGTTCGTGCTTTCTCTTAGTTCCCAGGTATCGATATTCTAGAATCGCAATATAGAGAGATGTACCCGATACAGAAGAATTCACTATTCATTCGGGGTGCAAGGGTCTGTGCACGTTAACGTTCTCGTTTGGACCATTGCGTGGATCTAGGGTGGGTTCTGTGTGCCTATGTTGATAGGGATGTGGCGAATGACCTTGGAAATTGAGAGATAGCCTCGGATGACTTCACCTTGGACGTATAGTATGTACCTTCCTCTAAACGTTGATGGATTATCCTCCCCATAGGAAATGCAGGCACACAATGGACGGTCAAGTGTCATTACGGTATAATTTTGTTACGAGATCCTCACCGTAACCTAAAACTCCACTGGCCAGACAGGAGGTATCTGATGCGTTTGATGGAAGAGGTCGTTGTAATTGAATTCTCATGAGAAATGCAAATAGCAATGGTGGAACGAGGCGTGAGAAGGACGTACGCGCCACGTACGATTCAGGATACGTGAAACGAAGCAGGCACAAGCGAGCTGACCGTGAGAGGAATAAGCTGAGACTCCGACTGTGTAAAGGAGCTCCAAGTAGGGTAGGTTCGCCAGGTTAATGGGCCAATCACGAGTGCAACGGCAAATCTACCAAGAGAATAGAGCAGAGAAAATGAATAAACATGAACTGAATCCAATTGGATAGTGCGCAATGACAGTGCACGTGTGACGGGGACAGTATACGCCAGACGAACGTGATGGCCCCACCGCCACCGAAATGAATGAGGAGGACAAAGAGACAACGACCCGGACGCAGTTCCATTTTCACTCTAGGAATCTCGCGCCCAGAAAGGAATGTGCCAGAAAGGACTTCTTTTACAGTCATTGATAGCGGATATATTTTGCCCCACCATCTGAATTTTAAACGCCGAAGTATATCCGTATTGTTGTGACAGTACAACGACAGTCATAACGTCACTTCTCGAAATCTTCCTTTCCGAGAACTCCGGAAACGTGAATTCGGATATATGAGAGTGTGGAGAAATGGCAACTCTGGAATACAAGCAGGTTCACGCAAGGGCTGACGGTTGACCTTGACAGATCATGCGGTCAAGTCACAGCACGTCGCTGTCGTTCCGAGTACGGATAAGTCTCCTGTCGAACGGATTGTTACAATGGGTACCCTTACGGTACTACAAGGCGGCTGTTTTCCATACTGTTTTCACGAGAATGAAGATGACCGATTATGTGAGATCTGATCACACAAAAGAAGAAAAAGTCTCCTCTAGGGCCGTTTTTATTTTGTTTTAACTTCACAAAAAAAATATGATAATTTCCAGCTCTTCCGATGGGAATTCCCGAGGCTGCGCTTACTTTTTTCACCAAGAGTTCCTTGAAGAGCTTATCGAGTCCATTGTAGTAAGTTATATTTGCTTGATTGACAGTTAAAGTTGAACATTCCAATCATTATGTGTTTGATCATATGCTTCATATAAATGAGTGGAAAAGGGAAAAAAAGAGAAACCTTAGGGATTAGCGCCAGTACAGCACCTGTAGGTTGTCGCCTCACCATTGGTCTAGGGTTGTAGCAACACAAAAACTTCTATGCCAAGAGTGCCAGGAAGGGTAGGAGCCGCCGTCTACTGTGGCGTTTTCTGTGGCGTTATTACGATGTTAGCAGTCTGCTATCTATAATATATTTTGTTTTTATTTTGTGCTAGGATAGCTACATTCGGAAATAAGGGACCAATGGTAAATAAGGTGTAAACAACGCGTCGCCTGATCCGGACGATTGCCTCCGTCTGATGCTAGGCGATTGCCTCCGTCTGAAACCTGCAGGCCTGCGTCCAATTCCTCCCTCTCCTTTACCCCCCGTCCCCTTCCCTCCCTTACCCGGTCGTTTACGTGCGGCCTCTCCCATCGTTTAGCACTCTCCTGTTCGCGTTCTCCTCCCCTCTTGGTGCACAAATGCTGGCGCAGAAGGCGGTAGGTGTGTGTCACACCCTCGCGTCCAGCCTGTTTCGTCCTCGTACGTCCCCCCCTCTCTTTCTTTGCGAGATTTCACCCTCCCATTTCCGCATAGCCTGTGCCTCCACCATCTTGCGTGTACAATCGGTGGTACAGAAAATATTCACTTCCTCTCCCGTTCCTACGCGCCCACCCTTCCTTCTGCGCCTCTATTTGCGCACTGTGTCCGTTCCCGTCTCCGTTGGGCGAGCCTCTCCCCTTGTGAGCGCCCTCCGTTATCGCTTCCCTACTGCGAGCTGCTGCCACCACACTCTTCCCTTTCATCCCTGCTAGTGGCTGAGCCTTCCCCACTTGTAGATTGACTTGCACGAGAAGAGTGTTAATATTAATCTTCATTAGCTAATAATAAATTCACTTGCCTTTGGCAATCGAAGTCACCTCGTTCATTCTACTTGACGCTAAGGCGAGTGGGGACTTTTGGCCCCAGTATTTTGGCCCCCCTTCCAGTCTTTGTGTGCACCACTCGTCCTTTACGTGCCATCTTTCGTTTTTACATCCACCTCATTCGTTCCCCGCACATTGATTACGCCCCTTCATTACCGCTCGGGGCCCAACTTCGTTTACGCCCAACGTCATAGCTTCATTCCTGCGTGTCTGTGCGCCTTTCACTCGTTTGCGAGCTCTCCCCACCTTTGTCTTCGCTTGCGCGCACTCTCCCCCAGGCCTTATGGAAACGTCCCTTCATGGTTACAGCGCAGATCTTGGCGCTCTGGGCTCTGTACAACCAGTAGCAGTTCACACTCACGCTACCAAACGTACCTTGGAGCTGACTCCAAAATGATTGACAGATATGATTACAGTGACAAATATATGCTGTACATCATCAAAGTTTACAGTATTTGCCGAGTACTTTTGGATCAGAATTGGATGAGCTTCGACGTCGGTTGTGGAACGTGATGGCCTTACGTCACGTGTTCCTGGGGAAAAATGCTAGAAATTGTACCGTGACAGTATCTCGGGAAAATATGTCGAGTCAGATGGAGCATCGGTATCCAGGTGCCCTGCGAGACGTGCAGCAGGCCGATGATCTTGATTTCTTCCAGCAACACGCCGCCCTCCCCCAATTTCCACCGTTCGTCGAACGTTTCTGGGTTACGCACACCCTCCTAAGAAATTTCCAAAAGAAAATTTGGGGTGCAGTGCGTTAAGGTTTGTTTGTTTGAACAGGTATGCGGACGAATGCCGGGTCACGTTGACTCACCAGATAGAGACGATGAAGGCCCCGCGCGATGCGCTCGACGAGACGCGACATGGTGATGGGCACGTCCTTTCCGAGCTTCCTGTCAAATATCCTAAATTCGTAGTGGAACGTTTTATATCCCGGCCACTGGAGAACATCCGAAAATACACACCATTCATTCAGCATCACAAAACGGAGATGAAGAGCTGACGTACCAGGATCCTGATGCGCGCGTTCAGGTTGGGCCGCCTCAACAACGACGGCACCTCTGCCGTCGCGTTGTAAAGAAATTTGCTCGCAGACAAGTTCTTATACGGGACGCCGAGGAAAGCCGTTGCGCATTATGAAGAAGACGGGACTGAGTAGTCCAGTTAGCTTGCATGGCCTCGTCTGCGTCGGCTGCGGTACGATGGTACCCGTGTCGAGGTTCACTTGACAGTCGAATAGCTCGCGATGTTGTTTAGGCCGTCTGCTCCTTCTCTGCGGGTTCTTTTGGTCCAGATACGGTGTGTATATGTGCAGTGGTTGTTTGTGGTGGTGCTGATCGCTGGACGATCCATCCGCTCGCATATGGGACAATGGCCGCGCCGGGTTCCTGTTCCAGACAGTTTATGAAGTGGGACAAGTAATGCTCCGTGCCCTGCGGTAGGAGTGTATTCGCGATGTAGCCATCTATCAGGATATCGGGCTACTTCGGGTTACAACGGCTGATGGGAGTTGAACGGTGATTGGAGGCGTACCTTCCAGCGGGTAGTACTTGCCATAGCAGGAGAAGTAGCAAAATCAGGGTGTGTATGTGTGTGCAGAAAGGGCCATCGGGACATGACCCCATTTTATCATGAGCTGCGAACATTGACCTGCAAGTGTGGCATTGAGCAACTGTGGACGCTCACTCCAATGGTGGCTTTGGTCAATGGAGTCTGCCGCATTTCCACCATCCACAACCATATCAAATCAACAACCCTAGATTGGGAGAAGATCACTTTTGTCAAAGCGGTCGCCCAGAGTATTGGACGTAATGTTAGTCGCAGGCCACAACTTACTACAGGTGGTAGAGGGACAGGAATTTTGTGGGCTACCATTGGGGGGCTACCCATCTCTCACTCACAGTGACGGAAGACACAGAAAGACGTCCTCGGAGTCAACAAGGGTAAACAACCGAAAGGAGCAACACGGAACACGGCGCGACTAGCAACGATTCTGAGTCTGTACCGTGACAACGACACTTGCAACGACGCATGAGGATCGTGTCGACAAGCATGAGAGGTGGACCCACTCACCAGCATTGTTGAGCGTCTGTACACGATGAGTTCGCCACTTTGAGTAGGCCCAGACTCGAGTACGTCAGGTTTAAGCTTGGGTTCAAGGTAAGGTAACTCAAGTTCGTGCGGTCCCCGTCAAAGTCCCCATTGCAGTCAAAGTTGCAGTAGTTCATGCTGGGAGCTCGCTCCGAAGTAGTTTTCAAGCGCCAATGTGACGTGGTTTTGAACCACCACGAGCCGGGTTCACGACGTGAACACAAGTATGAACTCTCTTAATAGCGTCGAACGAATGAGCTTTATATCGTTACATCAAGGATTGAGGTGAGGATTTCCAAGAGGATCGCAGACTCCAAAAGTGACTACATAAGGGTAGTGACCGATTAGCGCGCGTTGCTAGCCCATCACAATTGACGAGATGGATTCACACACGTTCCCCCCACATACCAGCCGCCCCTATCACTTACTGCAAGAGCACCGTGATGCAGTCTTGAGATGCAGGACTGCACAAGAGAATTATTCAACTTGAAAATCAAGAAGAACCAAACCAAGAGACAACTCAAATGAAGGCGTCCAGTACGATGCTCGCTTCGGGTCTCGGGCCGGTGAACAATGGAGTTGGGGCCTTACGTACGAACATATTCGGAACCGGAACACGGGTCTTGTTAGTTGGGGGTCGGCCTCCGGATAACTCTAATCATACTGTACAACTGCCTTCTTTCTACTTACAAATGAGGAATAGAAGAGGCGCAGGAACCGCCAGGCATCAAGCCGATCTCCAGAAGCGTCCTCGAAGCTTGTCTTCGCCATAAAGGCCCACGTGATTATGGTCGGTAGACCCCGAGGCGAACAAGCTCCGCGCCTTCAATTCTGCAATACGCTGCACTTCAAGGTTGGTTTCCTCGTCTTCCTCGTCGGTTATCAGCGACCGCTCGCTCCATCGAACAGGTGTTCCCTCAGCTTGCCGCGCGAGGTTCCGTCGAACTGAGCGCTGCATATCTGCCAGGTGCACGAGCTGCCGCGTTCCGGGGCGCGCAGTGGCTGCATCACGCAGCGCAAGGTACGTACGCGAGGTGGAGCTCCGTGGCTCTATAGGGTCCAGTTTTTCCTCCTCTGTTGCATTCTTCCGCGCAGTCTCGATGGCGAGCCTCCCCTCCATGCGAGCCGCGAATGTGAGGAAGCTCCGTCGTTAGCTTCGTACCATACGCGAGGCGCCCGTCTGCGAGCAAAGTGTCCAGCAGTAGCTCGCAGCTTCGGGATCTCTATCTTCTGTTTCTCTACGTCGAATGGAGGTGCCTTTTTCGGGATGCTCAGGTGGTACTCGATATTCATCACTAGAGCATCTAGTATGGGTAACGCTATGGGGCCAGTCTCTCGTGGAAGGCCCTTCAGGCTAGCGATGTCCAGTGGCGTTTGTCCGACGCATGTTCTCATGTGTAGAGGAGTTGCGTGGGGCCCGTACTTTAGGAGTACTTCCACAAGGGTCGTAGTCCGCATTCTGCAGCTGCAACAGTGTAGAGGAGTAGACCAGTCCGCATCTCTGAGTAAGAGAACCCCAGGGATCAATCCCAAACTCTAGAATGGTCCGCGCCGTTGCCGCGTTGCCGCGCTTTACCGCCAACATCAGGGGCTGAGGCTGCTAGCTGAGTGGTGCGATATCAGATGCAATGACAGAGACGCACTGTATTGAAAGCCTCCCTAGACGTCTGCGTCCATAAGCTCGCGTGTCAGCTCCTCCGGGAGCGTCTTTAGTAGATACTCCACAAATTTGACCCTCTTATTGTCGGGGGACAGGCAAGCGAGGTGGTAAATATTCCAACTCGGAGAATATCTGTCACCAACTACTCTACATATCAAGGTAAATAATAGACTCACCCGCGGGAATCACGCTCGCTTGGATCGCAGTCCTTCTCCAGTAAAAAGTTGACAATCTCCATACCGGAGCAATAATACGCAGCCGCTAGGAGTGGGTTGATACCTACGAACCTCACACTACCCTGTTATTAGCACCACGGGAGAGAAGACGATTACTACTAGCCGCACCTGTAGGTGAAGGGCCTTCCTCCATCAGATTCGGCTTAAGAGTAAGCAGCTGCTTCAAGACGTCTATTCTATCGTTGATCATAGCACAGAGAAGCGGGGACTCGTTCAATTCATCGGATTTCCAGCCAAGGAGGTCTGGGAGGACAACACCTAGATTGTCGATACTTTTCAAGTACTGCGCGATGTCGTCGTCGTAAGTTTCTGCATAATGTGTGAATGCTGCAATAGGGCGTGGTCCGGCGAGGTAGTCGACAATCTTGGTCGCGCAAGATCTGATGGCACTGCGGAGCAAGTCGTAGTTGTATGTGAGAGCCTGGGTTGAGCCTGTTTATGCATTGCGAGGTCCGTGCGTCGCTTGCCACCAACTTTAAGTCCGAGGTAGACCCGTTCCTCTGGTATTTTTTTCGACTGCATCCCGCGGCTCTTCGATGCATCAAAGGGATGGGAATACCGATGCCTGAGCAGCGAATAAGTTCGTCGATCATTTCGGGGCGGTCAAGCGCTACAACAAAATCATAGGCTCCAGAATCTGGCCAAATTACCGCCGCTGGCGTATATATCGAGAGTCTGCACGAACGCCTCAAAGTCATCTTCAACTATAGCCTTTTGCAGAGGGTTACCAGAAACGTGCTTAAGGTCCGCTTGGAGAAGGACGGCCTGGAGTTCGAGCAGTCTTTTCCGGGGGGACATCTGTACGAACAAAAGATGGCCTTGCGGCAATGTCGGCGAAGTTGATTGGCTTCCGTTCGCTGTGATCCTTGTCAGAGTCGTGAGGTTCTTCTTCATCTGAATCCTGAGTCACCTGAAGACGCAAGATGAGGTTAAATCTACGCAAATGGAGGAGGGCGTGGGAATATAGATACCATGTAGAATCGCTCTAGTCGTCGCGTCCAAATCAGTGTCTGGTGGCTGATACTGAGCCGTTGCAATTGCAAGCACGAGCCGTGCAGTATCCCAGTGATGGCGGTGCAGAGCGACCAGGAATGGTGTCCAGCCTATGAAACAAATATCAGGCCTCCTATCTCTTGAGGACAGCATTGACTAGTATCGCACCGGTCGGTGCCGTCGTTTGCACGACAATTTGAATTGGTTCCTTTCTCCGGCAACCTCCTTGGGTAAGCAGAGCTCCCGAATGGATGCGTTATCCCCGTTCCAGCACGCCTCGTAGAGCTCGTCGTAAAACACTTTCAGATGGACAGGGACAGGGGTAGTCCTGTCCTTTCTCTGGAGCAAGTATCCAGATTCCTGGCGAGTCACGGGCGTTTGAGTGCCTATCCAACCTGCAGCAGGTCGCTCCGAGGTCGGCACCCCCTTGGGAAGAGTGGCACCATGAATGCGCAGAACGGACTCTGCGAAAGTGAAATAATCCGTTGCCGCTGCGGCGTACTCACCTCCCAGGCTACACACAGTATTCCTCGGCACTCGGCGCCCTCGCGAGCCAGCGGATACTATTTCTTCGATCTTGCTATGAGGAAGGACCGTAGAGAGATATGCGCGATATTGGTTCCATGCATCGCCAACTGGAGAATCTGGAAGACTATCAGGTGCTTGTATGGGTTTCAGAGCAGAATTGGACCACAACGAGGAGAGAGCTTCCGAAGTCCATTGGAGCAGGCTAAAGCAGGGATGCGCGAAAGGTGGTGTTAGACGTCTGAATTGGTACGTCTACTTCAGCACCTAGAGCAGCCAGAAGCGAAATGACGTCGTCGCAATGGCTTAGAGCGGTTTCTACTGGAAGATAGATGCGGGCTCTATATTCCGGTACTTGAAGAAGATAACCTTTCCTGTTCGCCGATCAGTCAAGATCGGTAAGCCTCACAGGCGAGGGCGTTATGCATACGGTATCTCTTTCTCCTCAGCGCTGGAAATATCTTCCGGAGAATATACAAGCTTGGCACCGTGCGCGAGCAACATAGACAGCGTCGCATAGTCGCCAGCGATAATCGTCGAGATGACAGGGAAAGCGAGCTCGAACCCGTACCAGGCAGGACTATTGAGGACCTTCTCCACACTTGGATCGTGGGCAAGGAGCGACGCTACGATCTCGGTCTTTCCCGCATCTACGATGCGATGAAATATGGTGAATAAACTGTCGTCTGCCGTAGATGAGATGGCCCCCTGCTGCGATGAGCCGTTCGGCGATCCTCGCGCCGCGCTCTTCGTCTTGGGTGTATATCGGTCAGTGCAAGTGGGTGCAGAGGGTTCACGTCCCTTCGCGTGGCCACGCGAAAGTAGGGTCTGCACCCGCAGCAAGCAGCGCAGTCAACGACCTCGGACCTGAGCCAGAGACGATGCATAGCCGAGAGCAGTCAGGCCGAAATCCCAATCATGGGTAGATATGTCCAATATATCGGGCTCCTCTTCGTTGTCTTCTGCTAATGGGCAGGAATTCTTTAATGGCTCGTCCTTTTTCGTGTGAGCCGGAGACTTTCGGATGGGAGTTGTCATCGTCGGACTCGTCGGACGACCAGTCATCCTCGCTGCTCATGTGCACCTTAGTCTCCTTGGCGGTGGTAGCTTCTTCCATCTTGTGTGTCTCCTCCTCCGCCTTCTCCTTGTTATACGAGCTACGTTCAAGCATTATTTTTAGAAGGGAGACCTGCCCCACTTGTGCCGCAAGGTGAAGAGAGGTACGCCCACCAACAAGCCGTGCGGACATACGGGCACCAGCACCGATAAGGACGCAACCGACCTCAGCGCTGTGAGACAAGATAGCGAACGTGTAATGGAGTACGCCCGACATGGTCCCGACGATTTAGGTCTTCCCCATCCTCGATCATCTGTTTGACCACAAGGACGTCATTCTTGCTGATAGCATCGAAAAATCGGGCTGTTGCTTGAACGTAGGCGGTTTCGCTCCATTCGCCTTCGTCAATAGGGTTGAAACTCCCAGAGATGCTTTGTCTGCCGGGATCTTCCTTGATGAACCTGCGCAAGCAATCAGTACATTGCCTTCGTATCTCGCACCAAACAAGAGGGAAGGCTGCACGCACGCGATCCGGCCACGAACATATGACCTGTCCTCCTCGTCCTGCAGATTATGCTCATCTTCGTTATTAGGTTCCGGACAAAGCTGCAGCAGCAAGTTTCAACCGAAACATTGTTGCGATATAATTTTTGGTCTTACTCCACAACAATCTTCCATACATTCCTCCGCTGTGCCAAAGAACACGAAGTGCCGATGGAGACGACGGTTCTCATTCCTAGGATTGTACGGAGCTGTCGCACAGTCACTGAGTATTTAGAGCCCGACTGTGATAGTAGGTTGCTTACTATTGGCACCGAAATCCTGTAGCATAGTAACGATTAGTGCAGGGATCGTGGAAATTCTTCATAACTCACAGTTTGGTAAACGAGCTTCTCGGTTCTCCTGGCGTCCCACCCAGGACCATACGGGATGTGCGGGCTGGCGACACCATAATCACTCATCTCCGACTCACTAAAAAAGTCCACTTTGAGGTCACCTTTGTACTTATGCCCACCTCGAATGTATGATGGCCGTCCATTGACTGGCTGACCACGTAGAAAAGTGCGCCGAAGTTGATACTGGCTGCGTGCCTCTGGAGTGGCAAACCTCTCGATTACAAGCAGGCGAGCAAGGCCTTGGATGTGGCTTTCGGTGCGCTCGAAGATCTTCGTAAACACATCAACGGCAGTAGGGACTAGAAGGACAAATATGACAGACCGTAGGATCAATTTCGTCACGCTTTAGTCCGGGGACGTAAACTTCAAATCCCCGGGACGAATACTTGGCGAGTCGAACTTCGTACGAGGGCGAACGCCTTGTCATATCGACCGTGTTAGCCTGGCGCATCATGGCTACAATGGCACGTGGGTTCGCCCACACACGATCCCCATCATAGGCGCAGCAAGGTGCGTCGACATCGACTGAAGCCCGCGAGGATCTCAGCAGGAGAACTGTAAAGGCGAAGAACAATCTGAATACTACGGTACGGATATTGTGCTGAAAGGTCCCGTGAACGAAACAACCCATCAATGACGTGTATTACTTACAATGAATGGAGACAGTATGCTTTGTTCTGACACAAATGGCCTTCCAAGGAACCGAATCACGAACAGCTTCGTATATGGTGGTTATCTTGCGCTCCGCCTTCCCAAACAGTCTCGGGTTATAAAAACCTTTATAGTCGAAGGAAAATGCACAACATACTTCGTCTACCGTCAAACCATAGAAAAAACGATCAATATCGGACGAAGGAAACGCCTTCTCGTGAAAATGCTTCCTCATCGCCCTTTTACTGCCCATTGCTGCCTTGGGTAGTGGCATCAGACACGCCTGAACCGACCCTCCAGCAGCTATCACGTTGCTCCAGTCTGTCAGTTGAGAAAGTGAATTCTCCGTGAAAATACCCCAATTCTTCTTGAATGCTTCAAGATTCTCGACCATAGCTGGGGAACCTTCCTCACGCCTCGAGGAGCTCGGCAATGCCATGATGTGTTGAGCATCTCGATCTGCATCGTCCTTGACGACACGTGCCCTTGCAGTTCTCATATCGCTCGGTGCGGCGAAAACATCAACGAGGCCGACGTGGATGTCGCTGAGACGTGGGTTGCCCTTGTCAGTTGCAAATAGCTTGCGCAATTCGGCCTCGTAATCAAGCGACGGCTGGAGGACCTCGTCAAGAGAGACAGGGCCCTTCGGCAAGCTGGCGATCTCGAGAGAGAAATTGGGTAGCCTCTTTGCTCTGTGACATGGACTCGAGGTAATATCGGTTTGTAAGACGTTGGGGGTACTGTAATACTGTAATGAAAACGCCCGGAGCGATCACCTGATTTTGTACGTACTCAGCATGAAACTCAGAGGCGCTGAATGGTGGCCAGGACCCAGGTGCGACTCAGACGGATCTCACGCCAACATTGAAAAGTCAAATCGATCAACCCCGATGAGTCGTCGCCTCAGAGACCGTGCCAGTGAGATCACTGGGATGGGCATTAGATAGAGTGTATCAGTTGTTACCGATTAGCGTAGGTTACGTAGATTATAGCCTTTTTGATCCAATTACTGCCGTGTTCATGGAATCATGGGTTCCCGAAAGAGACTTGAGTAGGCGGGGTGATTCTTGGGGTGATTGATTCAAGTTGAAGACGAAGATAATTAGTAATCAAAGATCTGATCGCCGGAAGAAGGATGTTCGTTCAATTGGCTTACTTTGTCAATTTACTGTGTTGTCTTTTTCCCGTCTTCAAGTTCCTCCATCATATCTTGTTTATCGTTTCTTCGTATCTTGGAGGCTCAAGGAGAAAGCCTTGGGATCGTCAAACAATGTGTCCTCTCATGTCTTAGCCTGGTCACGGTTATGGCATACTGTATTCGGAACATCAAACTACTGTATGGAGGTTCGGGTCCTAGACAAGGATGACCCACTCTAATTGCTGCATTTCGGCACGCTCAACACGGCCGACCCGAACCGGTGCAGCGGGACTTTGGGGTAGACCCGAGTCCGCGCCCGGACACAGACACATCCGCCGCGCACGCTCGCGGTGGCCCAAAAGACTTCGGACTCAACGATTAATATATTTTCCAGCTCGCTCCCATTGCCCGACATGCCACCAATTGTACAACTGATTGCTATCTACAATCGAGGGATTCGAAAAGGTGAGGGAACCGCCTGCCGATGAGTCAATCTCCACACAGAAGCGTCTTCAAAGCATGTCTTCAGCGTAGAGATCCACTTGCTTAGGGTCTACGGCACCCCGAGACCCCAAGGCTAACAGGCTCCGTCCCTTCAACTCTGCAATACGCTGCTCTTCAGGGTCGGTTTTCTTGTTTTCTTCGTCGCTTGCCTGCGAGCGCTCGCTCTTTCGGAGAAGTGTTCCTTCGGCTTGCCGCGCGAGGTTCCGTCGAACGGAGCGTTGTACATCAGCCAGGTGCACGAGCTGTCGTGTTCCGGGGTGCGCAGCGGCCGCATCACGCAGCACGAAGTACGTTCGCGCGGTGGTGCCTTGTGGTTCGAGGGGATCCAGTTTTTCCTCCTCTGTTGCGTTCTTCCGCGCAGTCTCGACGGCGAGTCTCCCCTCCATGCGATCCGCGAAGGCGAAGAGTTCCGTCGTTAGCTTGGTGCCTTCTACGAGATTCCCATCCGTGAGCAGCGTGTCCAGCGTAGCTCTCAGCCTTGGAATCTCTGTCTTCTGTTTCTCCACGTCGAATAGCGGAGGTCCCTTTGGTGGGCTGAACAGTAGCCACAGGATATTTGTCTCCAGCTCCGTCGGTCCGGGAACCTCCGTGGAGCCGGTCTCCCGTGGGAGGCCCTTCAGACTGGCAATGTCCAGTGGCGTTTGCCCGACGCTGTTCTCAGTGTAGAGGATCTGCGTAGGGCCGTACTTCAGGAGTACTTCCACGAGGGCCGTGTCCGCATTCTGCACTGCAACATGTAGAGGAGTAGACCAGTCCGCATCTCTGAGTAAGAGAACCCCAGGGTCAATCCCAAACTCTAGAATGGTCCTCGCCGTTTCCGTGTTGCCGCGCTTCACGGCTAGCATCAGGGGCTGAGGCCACTAACTGAGTGGTGTGATATCGGATGCTAGCATAGACGTACCGTATTGGAAGCCTCTCTAGATGTCTGCACCATAAGCTCGCGTGTCAGCTCCTCCGGGAGCGTCTTTAGTAGATACTCCACAAATTTGACCCTCTTGTTGTCGGGGGACAGGCAAGCGAGGTGGTAAATATTCCAACTTGGAGAATATCTATCACCAACTACTCACATATCCAGGTAAATAATAGACTCACCCGCGGGAATCACGCTCGCTTGGATCGCAGCCCTTCTCCAATAAAAGATCCACGATCTCCACGCCGGAGCAATAATACGCAGCCGCTAGGAGTGGATTGATACCTACGAACCTCACACTACCCTGTCATTAGCACCCCGGAAGCGAAGACAATTACTACTAGCCGCACCGTAGGTGAAGGGCCTCCTCCATCAGATTCGGCTTAAGAGTAAACAACTGCTTCAGGACGTCTATTCTATCGTTGATCACAGCACAGAGAAGCGGCGACTCGTTCAATTCATCGGATTTCCAGCCAATGAGATCTGGGAGGGCAGCGCCTAGGTTGTCCATGCCAGCCATATATTGTGCGATGTCGTCATTGTGAGTTTCTACATAGTGGGAAAACGCTGCAATAGGGCGCGGTCCGGCGAGGTAGTCGATAATCTTGGTCGCGCCAGAGCTGATGGCACTGCGGAGCAAGTCGTAGTTGTAGGTGAGAGCCTTGCGCTGTGCCTTCTTAAGCTTTGGGAGGTCCGCGCGTCGCTTGCCCCCAACTTTAAGTCCGAGGTAGACCCGTTCCTCTGCAGCCTTCGAGACCACCACACTACCTTGTACCGCTTCAGAGGGGATGGGAATACCGACTCCCGAGCGGCGAATGAGCTCATCGAGCATGTCGGGGCGGTCGAGCGCTATGACAAAGTCATAGGCTTTAGAATCTGGCCAAATTGCCACGCCAACAAACTCATATAAATCGAGAGTATGGATGAAAGCCTCGAAATCATCATCTACCATGGCCTTTTCCAGAGGGACGCAAAAAACGCGCTTGTGGCCCGCTTGGAGATAAGCAGTTTCGAGTTCGAGGAACTTTTTTGGGGAGACATCGGTACGAACAGAGGATGGCCGAGCGGCGATGTCGGTGAAGTTGATTGGTTTCTGTTCGCCGTGCTCGGACTCGTCAGATTCATCGTCATCGTCATCTGAGTCATCTGATGAAGATGAGGAACATTCCTACGCAAATCTAGGGACGCGTTGATAGTTACCATGTAGAATTGCGCTTGTCTTCGTGTCAATGTCGCTATCTGGTGGCTGATACTGAGCCATCGCAATTGCGAGCACGAGCCGTGCGGTATCCCAATGACGACGGTGCAGAGCGACAATAAATGGCGTCCAGCCCTGTCGGTAATCCCAGCTTCGAGCGGCACCGGGGGACATCCAGCCTATGAAAGGAATATCAGACGACTGAACTTTCAAGGATAGCACTGACTAGTAGCGTACTAGCCAATGGACTGGAAGAGTCATCGAGTGACGTTGTTTGCACGACAATTTGAATTGGTTCCTCCCCATCCGCACCCTGCTCGGGAAAGCAGATCTCCCGAATGGATGCGTTATCCCCCTTCCAGCACGCCTCAAAGAGCTCGTCGTAGTACACTTTCAGATGGACCGGGACGGGAGTAGTAGTCGTGTCCTTTCCGTGGCGTATGTATCCAGATTCCTGAAGAGTCGCGGGTGTCTGAGTGGCCAACCGACCAGCAACAGGTGGCTTAGGTGTCGGCGAGTCCTCGGAAAGGGTGGCACTATGGGCACGCAGAATAGACTCTGCGTAAGTGAAATAGTCAATCCTCGCTATGGCGTCCTCCCCTTGCAGAACGCGGGCAGTACTCCTCGAATACCAGCGCGGTCCTCGCAAGCAAGCGGATCCCATGGTTCTGGTCTTGCTATGGGGCAGGACCGTGGCGAGATACGCACGATATTGGCTCCAAGCGTCGCCAGCTGGAGAATCGGGAAGATCTTCTGGTGCTTGTATGGATTTGGGAGTGGCCCTGAAGCGCAAGAACGAGACAACTTTGGATGTCCACTGGAGCAGGCTCAAGCATTGGCCATAGGTGGTGCCAGACGACTTGATTGGTACGTCTACATCCGCACCGAGAACAGCTAGCAGCGAAATGACTTCGTCACATTTGCTTAGAGCGGCCTCTATTGGAAGATGGATGCGAGATCGATAATTCAGTACCTCGGGAAGGTATCCTGTCCTGGTCGTCGGTCAGTCAGGATCTGCCAGCCTGAGAAGCGAGGGCCCGGGTGCCATGCATACCTCTTCTCCTCTGCTCTGGAAACGTCCTCTGGCGAATATACAAGCTTGCCATTGTGCGCGAGCAACAGGGACAGCGTCGCATAATCGCCAGCGGTAATTGCCGAGACAATGGGGAACACGAGCCCGCGCTCATACCAAGCGGGACTATTGAGAACCTTCTTGGCATTAGGGTCGTGGGAAAGGAGCAATTCCACGATCTTGGTCTTTCCCGCAGCTACGATGCGATGAAATATGGTGAATAAACTGTCGTCTGCAGTCGAAGAGATCGCCCGTGCAGCGATGAGTCGTTCAGCGATCTTCGCCGCACGCTCTTCGTCTTGGGTGTATATTGTCAATGCAAGCGGATGCAGAGGTTTCACGTTCTTCGTACGGGCCACGAAACAAGGGTCGGCACCTGCAGCAAGTAGTACGTCAACGACCTCGACCGAGCCAGAGATGATGGCATAGCCGAGAGCAGTCAAGCCAAAGTCCCAATCATGGACAGATATGTCCAATATATCGGGCCCCACTTCGTTGTCTTCCAATGGATCCGAATCTTTTTCTGGTTCGTCCTTTTTCGCGTAGGCTGGAGGCTTTCGGTGGGGATTGTCATCGTCGGACTCGTCGGACGACCAGTCATCCTCGCTGCTCATACGCACGCCGTCAGTTTCTTGGGGGGCAGCAGCTTCTTCCATCTTGCGTCTCTCCTCCTCCGCCTTCTCTTTGTTATACGCGCTACGTTCGAGCATCATTTTGACAAGGGAAGCTTGCTCCATTTGTGCCGCAAGATGAAGAGAGGTGCGCCCACCAACAAGCCGCGCAGTCATGCGAGCACCGGCATCGATGAGGACGCGGCCAACCTCAACGCTGTTGGATAAGAGAGCCACGTGCAACGGAGTACGCCCGACATGATCCCGCCGATTTAGGTCTTCCCCGTCCTCGATCATCTGCTTGACCGCAAGCGCATCATCCTCGCTGATAGCTCCGAAAAATCGGGCTGTTGCTTGAACGTAGGCGGTTTCGCTCCATTCGCCTTCATCAATAGGGTTAAAACTCCCAGAAATGCTTTGTCTGCCGGGATCTTCCTTGATGAACCTGTGGGAGTTATCAGTAAAATTTCCCCCATGTACTGCATCACACGAGAGGGAAGGCTGTACGCACGCGATCCTGCCACGAACATACGATCTGTCCTCCTCGTCTTGTAAATTATGTTCCTCTTCGTTCTTGGGTTCCGGACAAAGCTGCACCGGCGGGTGTTAACTAAGATGTTGTCATGATCTGATTTTGGTCTTACTTCGCAACAGTCCTCGATACATTCCTCCACTGTGCCAAAGAATGCGGAGTGCCGATGGAGACGACGGTTCTTGTTCTTAGGATTGAACGGAGCTGTCACATAATCACTGAGAACTCCCGATCGCGGTAACAGATAACCTACAATTGGCACCGAAATCCTGTGGTACAGCTATCAGCACGGGGACCGTGGAAATGCTCCTTAACTCACAGTCTTGAAAACGAGCCTCTCGATTCTCTTGGCGTCCCATCCAGGGCCGTACGGGATGTGTAGATTGACGACGTCATAGTCACTCGTTTCCAACCCACTAAACACGGCATCTGCTTTCAGGTCACTCCTGTACCTACGCAGACCTCGAATGTATGATGAATAATTAGGGGGTGGCCGACCACGTAGCAAACTGCGCTGTGAATGATACCGGTTGCGCGCCTCTGGAGTTGCGAGCTTCTCGATTGCGAGAAGGCGAGCAAGGCCTTGGACATGGCCTACGGCGCGCTCGTAGATCTGGTTGGATACATCAGCAACGACAGCAGGGACTAAATAGACGAACTGGACGAACCGTGGGATCAATTTCGTCACGCTTTAGCCCGGGGACATAGACCTCAAATCCTCGAGACGAATACTTGGCGAGTCGAATTTCATACGAGGGCGAACGCCTTGTCATATCGACTGTGTTAGCCTGGCGCATCATGGCTACGATGGCACGTGGATTCGCCCACACACGATCCCCATCATACGCGCAGCACGGTGCGTCGATATCGAAACCGGCGAGAGCCTCAGCAGGAGAACTGTATAGGCGAAGAACAATCTGAATGTTACGGTACGGATATTGTGCTGAAAGGTCCCGTGAACGAAACAACCTATAATCGGCGTGTATCACTTACAGTGAATAGAGACTGTGTGCTTTGTCCTGACGCAAGTGACCTCCCAAGGAACCGAATCACGAACAGCTTCGTATATGGTGACGATCTTGCGCTCCGCCTTCCCAAAACATATAAAAAGAGCGATCGCAAAGGAAAAGGTACAACATACTTCCTCTATCGTCAAACCATAGAGAAAGAGATCAACATCAGACGAAGGAAATGCCTTCTCGTGAAAATGCTTCCTCATCGCCCTTTTACTGCCCATTGCTGCCTTGGGTAGTGGCATCAGACACGCCTGAACCGACCCTCCAGCAGCTATCACGTTGCTCCAGTCTGTCAGTTGAGAAAGTGAATTCTCCGTGAAAATACCCCAATTCTTCTTGAATGCTTCAAGATTCTCGACCATAGCTGGGGAACCTTCCTCGCGCCTCAAGGAACTCGGCAATGCCATGATGTGTTGAGCATCTCGATCTGCATCGTCCTTGACGACACGTGCCCTCGTGATTCTTATATCGTCCGGTGCGGCGAAAACATCGACGAGGCCGACGTGGATGTCGCTGAGACGTGGGTTGCCCTTATCAGTCGCAAATAGCTTGCGTAAATCGGCCTCATCATCAAGCGATGGCTGGAGGACTTTATCGAGAGAAACAGGACCTTTTGGCAAGGTGACAATCCGAGAGAGAAACTGGGTGGCCTCTTTGTTCTGTGACATAGACTGACGAATATCGGTCTGTGAGAAGTTGGGGGTAGACAAAAAGCCGAGACAACCCCCGGATTTGGACTCTGAACGAAAGTGGGAGGCGCTGAACGGTGGCGAAACATCAAATCGATCAACTGATATGGCTGGCGTCAACTTTACAGTAAGTCGCGACCACCAAGGGTGCACCGGCCGTTGCCGAGAATAGCGCATTTGGCCGTGAGGCCGAAGCAAGGGCCGAACAGGTGGCGTGTTCCTTTGAGTTATCCTCGAACCTCAGGCTGTCCTCAAAGGAAGCACTTCGTGCTTTCGCTTTTTCTATACAGTCACCCATTTTACTCGTTGGTCGCCAGTTGTTGGTATGCACATAAGATGACACATTTCAACAATTCGATATTAGCACCATACCAGACATAAATATAGATACTATACTTGACCGCCATCGAGTCTCAGTGGGACGTCGCCGCAAATAAACCACAACCTTCCATGTCTCGTATACTGAGCTTGAAGTTGTACGGTCATATTTGGAACATAAAACCATATCAAGATTCGGCCACCAGACAAGGATGGCCCCACACTAATCATACAATTGACTTCTACATACAACTTGGGATCGAAAAGGTGCGGGAACTGCCAGCCGATGAGCCAATCTCTAGAAATGTCTTCAAAACTTGTCTTCACCATAGAGATACACGCGCTCCCCATAGTTATAGATACACCAAGAGAACAGGCTCTGCGTCTTCAATTCTGCAATATGCTGCATTTCAGGGTCGTTGATGACCTGCAAAAGCTTGCTCCATCGGACACGCGGCGCCCCATCTTGCTGTGCGAGGTTCCGACGAACGGAGCGCTGTACATCTGCCAAGTGCACGAGCTGTCGCGTTCCGGGACGCGCTGCGGCCACGTCACACAGTGCGAAGTACGTACGCGCGGTGGCACTTGGCCCCAGTTCGTCCTTGTCTTCCTTAGCCCGTTTCTCTGCTACATTCTTCCGCGTAGTCTCAACGACAAGCCTCCCCTCCATGCGACCCGCAAACGCGAGGAGCTCTGTCGTTAGCTTGGTGCCTTCCGCGAGGAGCCCATCCGCAATCAGCGCGTCCAGCGTAGCTCGCAGTTTTGGAATCTCTATCCTCTGTTTCTCCACGTTGAATGGTGGAGACTTTTGCGAGATGCGCAGGTGGCATTCGGCATCCATCGACAACATCACCGCTGTGGAAACCTCCATTGAACCTGTCATTTGCGGTAGGCACTTCAGACTGGCGATGTCCAGAGGCGTCTGCCCGACCCAGTTCTCGGTGTAGAGGAGCTTCGTAGGGCCATGCTTAAGGAGAACTTCTGCAAGGGCCGTGTTCGTGTTCTGGACCGCAACGTGTAGAGGAGTAGACCCATCCGCATCTTTAAGTAAGAGAACGGAAGGGTCAATCCCAAACTCTAGAAGGATCCGTGCGATTGCGGCATTGTTGCTCTTTACGGCCAACATCAGGGGCTGCAATATCCAATTGAGTGGCGCAATATCCAATCAATACAATATATAAATACTGGACGGCTTTTTTGCTGACACATACGCTGACACACATTTTTTACCGGAAATGGCACTCCTTGCTTTTCGTCTGCCTGTCGGTCGTTGGCCATGCTTGCCTCTCCGCTGTCATTCGGTTTGTATACATTTTTTACGTCTGCCTGTCGGTCGTTTGCCATGCTTGCCTCTCCGCTGTCATTTGGTTTGTATACTTCATACTGTTGCTCTCGTCCTGTGAGTGTCTTTTCGTACTCTTCACTTTTTTCTGTTGGTGCTGTTTCAATTTGGCCATTGTTTGTTACTCTAGCCATCTCTCAGGGGGACACCGTTTTCCTCTCTCTCCTGGTTGTTTCATAGACAACTGTGAGAAGTGCGAAAAGGTGACATCTGATGGTGGGTGAATATAGCCAGAAGAATAAAGTGCAGTTTTCGATCGACAGTTCACACGTGCGCGGTAGCCCCTGTCTGACTATGTTTTCTTCTGCACTTCTTCGTCCATGTGCGATTCCAGCCATCAATTTGTTCTACGTCTTCCTCCTTTGGACACCAGTGAAGCGTCACCACGGTCCAGTTGTGCTGAAAGAGGTCAACGAATTCGACGGGCGAGAGAGAGAGCACATGTGCAAACAGATGACAATGGAGAGGTAAACATGTTTCCATTCTTTGCGTGGCCTTTGCCGTTGCTGATTGCTCGCGTACTTGGGACAGATAGAAATCAGTGAAGACCAGGGCAACTTGACTCCAGCGCAACGCTCCCAACGCCGTCGACGTCAGCGACAGAGGGAGGCGTCTCAACGTTCTCGTCCTCCTGCCAATTTATCACCTGGTGAAAATGGAGAACAAGTGCTACATCAATTTGAAAGACGATTACGGGTTCGTCTCTCGTGCATGTGCTTTCCACTGTTTGAAAACGTGCTTTAGCGTTCCTCTCCTTATGAAACCGTCGGTGAGCGGGCTGGGAGTAGTCGCATGCGAACAGTATGTTTCGCTTTCTTTGGTATCTTGGCTGCTCACATGTTTTCTAAGTTTCGCGTTGCCTGTCGCATTCCGCTGGCAGACGACGTCAATGAGCATTACTTGGGTGCGTTTACCGTAAAATGTGCGCATTGCTGCGCGTGGCATTGGATGGCCGAAAAAAGGGCGAAATCGGCGAAAAAAAATCCGGATTTTGCAGAATGTTGCCGTGCTGGTGACGTGGTCGTTGACTTCCTCGACGCAATTCCGCTCCCTCTACGAATTCTTTATGAAGGCAGTCATCGAGAAGCAGTTGAATTTCGACGCAATATTCGGTCATATAATAAAGCTCTCGCTTTCACGTCTACAGGAGGAAGTGGCCGTTTGGTAGGTTCGTGTTACGACGGTCGCGGACCTCCAACATACAAAATACAAGGAGAAATTCACCATCAAATTGGATCGATACTACCTGACGACGATCATTGTCCTGTATACAGTCAAATGTATATATATGACCACCATGAAGCCTTCCAATATCGCATGCGTAATAACCCTCAGCGAAATCAGGCAACGATGGAAGTTTTACAACGCGCAATTGAAGACCATCACCCATACGTTGGTATTTATCAGCAAGCGTATCAATTGGCTCAACAGACTTCCTTAAACAATTATCGCATTCAGCTGAACTTTCGAAAAGGGACCGACCGCCACAGATACAATTTGCCCACTGCAGACGACGAACTCGCGTTGATCATCCCAGGTGATGAAGACGCATGTGCAAATTCCCAAGACGTTATCTTACGTCCACGAGGTGGTCCTTTGATTCGCATTTCCGAATGTTATCCTGCGTATTTGACGTTGCACTTTCCCTTGCTATGCCCCACTGGCCAACTGAGTTGGCATCCAAACATTCCCTACGTCGACAGGGAAAGTGGTCCTCATCGCCAACAAACGTTCATCAGTCTCTCTGACTTCGCGAAATTCCGATTGCATCCTCGCGACAGATGCGTCGAATCTAATCACTTCTTCCTTGCAGAGCATCTCCTACAAGAATTAATAGTCCATCTCTGGGCTGCCGCAGAGAATTCGAGACTGTTGTGGTTACGTAATCATCAGGCCGATCTCAGAGCGGAACTTTATCAAGGGGCAGTAGATGCACTTCACGAAGGAATCGACGCTGCGTCCATTGGGAAAAAAATCATTCTTCCTTCCAGTTTTACCAGCGGTCCCCGCTTCATGCAAAAGAATTTGCAGAACGCCCTTTCCCTGTTACGCCGATTTGGCGGTTCTGACTTATTTATCACCTTCACAGCCAATCCGCAGTGGAAAGAAGTTACGGAGGCCTTACTTCCAAACCAGGTGCCTCATCATAGACCGGACATTGTCGCCCGCGTTTTCAACCTCAAATTTGAAAGTCTTTTGGATGACATCATCAAAAAACAAGTTTTCGGGAAAGCCGTCGGCTTTGTGTATACGGTTGAATATCAAAAACGTGGTCTCCCACACACACACCTCATTGTCTTCCTTGATCGTCCTTCACGCATCACCTCCCCTGACACAGTTGATGGTATTATCTCTACAGAATTCCCTGATGAAACACGCAATCCACGACTGTTTGAGCTGGTGAAAAAATTCATGGTGCATGGTCCTTGTGGTCCTGGACTTTCCTCTCCTTGTCTCGACACGCACGGTAAATGTTCCAAACAATTCCCCAAGCAATTTCGAACGCATACGGAAATTACCGGAGAGTCTTACGTTCAAACACGAAGACGAGACACTGGTCGATTCATCGCTGTCGGGAACACATTCGTGGACAACAGAAGCGTTATTTCACATTCTCCTTATTTGTTGCTCAAATATAATGCCCATATCAACGTCGAATGCACCGCGGGGTTTCACACTGTGAAGTACATTTATAAGGTAAGTCGCATGTGATGTATGACTTCTCGTGCTTACTCACTCTGTGCCGCTTAGTATGTTTATAAAGGACCAGATCGAGCATCGTTGACGATGCATTCTATGAATACGCCTGATGGACTTCACTTCGAGGAACAACACGATCGCGATGAGATCAAATTATATATTGACGCTCGCTACATTAGTTCATCTGAAGCATTCGCACGCCTCATTGGATGGCCAACACATAGGGTATGTATGCGTTCTCTATAAGAAGTTTTTTCTCACGTCCCTAGGAATTTCCCCCTGTAATGCAACTACCTGTTCATCTCGAACGGGAGCAATACGTCGTATTCCAAAGAGATCGTCCTCAAGGATTACAGCAGCAAACGGACACCCAACTGTCTGCTTTTTTCAAAGCAAATCAGCTCTATCTGGAGGCACGGGGCACTCTTTACCCTGACTTTCCATCGAATTTCACTTGGGATCGCAGTCAAAAACGATGGAATCCTCGCAAAGCAGGAAACACTTCCGGGCGTCTCGTCTTCGTACCTCCCAATGCGGGGGAAAAATTTTATGCGCGTCTCATTCTGTCTCATGTCACCGACTTGCGTTCGTTTGACGATTTTCGCAAGTATAACGACATAACTTACGACACTATCCGTGAGGCTTGCCTCGCACGTGGTTTGTTGGCAGACGACAACGAGTTGAAGCAGACTTTAGAAGACGGCAAGCATATGCTGACGGGACGAAAGTTGCGTTTGCTCTTTGTCACCACCGTACGTGACTGTCAACCATCATGTCCTGCACAACTGTGGGACCTATTTAAAAAAGACCTCTGTGACGATCTGCCACTGTTTCTACGGCGTCAAAACATACGTGACATAACTGACGATGACGTTGAAGACTATGGCCTTCATCTCCTTGAGCAACGTCTACAATTAGACGACCGAAGCATGTCATCGGTCGGTTTACCATCCCCCAAAAAACTGTGGCCAGCGATACTCTCACACATCCAACCATTGCACGACACCGTTTTCCCTGCAGAACAACAGAGAGACCTGCTGAACGACTGTCTCCCCAGATTGAATGCTGACCAACGACTTGCTTTTGACACAATCTTATCTTCCGCACGAAGCGGTGCAACTAACACTTTTTTTTTACAAGGAGCTGCAGGTGCAGGGAAAACGTTTGTCTATAACACGGTATGCTTCGCTGCTCGCACAGACAACATGCACGTACTCTGTGTGGCTTCCTCGGGTATTGCCGCATTGCTCCTTCCTGGAGGGAGAACGGCGCATTCGACTCTAAAAATCCCAATTGATTTAAATCAAACTTCTACATGTGCCATTTCGAAGCGTACCGCTCTTGCAGATACAATCAAAAAAACAAACTTACTGATTTGGGACGAATGTTCTATGCAACATCGACATGCCTTTGAGGCAGTCAACCGAACCTTGCAAGACATTCGAGAAAATGACGCTTTATTTGGTGGAATCTTGACTGTACTTGGCGGAGACTTTCTACAGACTCTCCCAGTGGTCACATACGGTACAAAGTCGGACATTATTAACGCCGCTTTACCCTCCTCTCCACTTTGGCCATTCATATTACCGAACTTCCTCTCTCTGGAGACCAATATGCGTGTAGGAAATGACAGAGAAGAACAAGATTATGCCACATGGTTGCGTCGGCTTGCCAAAGGTGAACTGAACGACACAGAAGATACCGTCGTCATTCCCAACCATCTTCTTTGTCCTACAAATACTATCGACCAACTCATCTCAGACACGTATGCTGACATACAAAACCATCATAACATGTCCTACTTTCAAGAGCGGTGCATCCTCGCTCCCCGCAATCGTGATACAAACGAAATCAACCAACTCATTCTCGACAAATTTCCCGGTCATTGTTATGACTTATGGGCAATTGACGAAGCGTTTGATCCAGAAAGAGAAAGCATAACTGACAACACTTTCCCTTCTGAAGTCCTTCACAGTGCAGCGCCAGCTGGCTTTCCTCAAGCTCACTTGAAACTCAAAATTGGATGCCCCATCATAGTCCTCCGCAATATGCACTCCGACATTGGGGTTTGTAATGGATCAAGAGGAATAGTCACCCAAATCAGTCCGCGAGTGGTAGAAATTTTATTACACAATGGGGAGACATGCCCTCTGCCTCGCATCAAATTTATATCAGCTGATGGTCACCTACCATTTCATCTTCATCGTCGTCAATTCCCCCTTGCTCTCTCCTTCGCAATCACCATTAACAAATCTCAAGGTCAATCTTTCTCAACTGTCGGGGTTGACTTACGAGTTCCCGCGTTTGCTCATGGGCAGGTCTATGTCGCTTTTTCCCGGGGAAGATCTGCTAAGACAGTGAAATGCATTCTTAACGAGCACACCACTCCACGTACGAAAAACGTAGTATATCGTGAGGTGATTATGTAATTATCAGATTCCTCACCGTCTTCGTAAGAATGAACGCTCCACATTCCGCACTTGGCAATAGCGTGCAGATGACATCCGCAACTTTGTACCCGAAACGATCGCCACTAGACATTGAATGTGGCATCCGGTCTTACTAGCCGGTTTTCTTCCGCCTACCTCGCCCCTTCTCACTGCGGACAACTCCTCTTTTTCCCCTACAGCCATGGCAGTGTTATACGCTGGGTCGGCTTATCTGTCTGGACATGCCGTTCTCGAACACCCTCGAGTTCTCTCTGGATCCATTGACACTGTCTTCTTTGACGCCACAGTCTCCGTGACACAGCCACTCACAGGAACACGTCTGTTTGGAAGTTTAGCATACAGCAAAAAAAGTAAAGCCGAACTGGTGCCAGCCGGAACATATCACATCCACGCCAAAGTATTTTGGCTTATACAAACATTGAAATTCGACGCTAACTAAATTCACAGATCGTACCATTTCAACCACATGTTCATATTCAAAGTCCCGCACACTACGATTATCACTTTGTCTTCATAGGGGACATTATGGATGCACGCTTCTTATCACTTTTGTCAAATTGTCAAACCTAACATATTCAAACAGCTTTGTGCGACGCCTCCCATTCCACACCCGTCTACTCTGTTTCGACGAGGCAGCCGTTTTTTCGGATCTGGAAGAGTTAACGAAATTCAGAGAGACATCCATACGTTCACAATGAGCGTTCATCAGATTATCAAAAGGGCCCCCGCAAATACTGAACAACGCATTCGTGGAGTATTAGGTATTCGCTCCATGTGGCCACAACACCTACGCCAACTACCTTCTCCAAATAGCATCATAACATTCACAGGTGACCTTCTCGCCTTTGAAGATAGCGTTGCGGTAGTGGCTGTTGATGATATCATTTACTTGCCTCCCCCCGGTCCCATCATTGAATGAGATTGAAATAAACCGGTGACTGTACAATCTTACATCCGCTGACTACTCTTCTCCTCTTCAAAAGAAAACCGAAATAATATACTTCCGTTGTTTCCACCTCTGCTCCTCCACCTGCTCCCGCTTCGGAAACATCCCAAAAAAGACAATGCCAATACCCCACTGAAAGGAAAAAGAGACCCCTTTCCCCCTATTGCAAGTCAGCGTCTGCGACGACCACTATTACAACACTATGTCGACAGAAAAAATCCCCTCCGGCTGTGTTTCTCTCTCAGGTTTGGTCACTTTGGAACAAAGGCGACCAAAGCCGGGAAAACCATATACTTTCATCTACGATGCCAGTTTCACTTGTGCGGAGACAGCCGCTGATGGCATAGGCAGTTTCTCATGTTACGTAGGCAAAAACAAAAATCTAAAACAAGATGATACTTACAAAGTACGTGCCAAAGTAAGCAGTCTGCTAAACTCTTCCTTCTGTGACTTCACCTTTCAATAATACAGATCATTGCGTTTAAACCTGGACGCCACATAAACAGTGAGAAATACGATGACAGTCAAATTCACCTTCTCGGAGAAATTGAATTGGTACAACTATCATACAGCTTTTTCAATTTCACAAACACTGATTACTTCCCAAAGATGCAGCCGCTGTCCGCCATAAATGGACCAGAACTTGACGATACCATCCGCATCTCAGGTTCTGCGCTGGTCACCTCCGTTCAAGCACATCCCCCTTCATTTTTTATCCATGCAGCCCAATACATTGACGGAGGTCAAAGCACCGATGACATCGCCGTTCGAGGTCGCCTCGACAATAATCCAAAGTGGGCTAATCCAGGTGAACGCATCCCCCAACCTAACTCGATCATTGGGTGGAACGGGATCCTACTTGGATTTGAAAGTTACACACCACCCGGGAAGAAAACCATCACGTGCGCAACAGTCGCTGTGAAAGATATCACCTATATCTTCACGCCAGAAAAAAAAAAAACAAAGAATGGGCCGAAGAAAACGACCTTAGAAAGCAAGATGGACTTGCGACAGCAAATCAAAGGGCAGACGCGATCTCAACAGACGTCCGAACCTTCCACGTCACAGAGTTCTACAACTCCTTCCACTTCACAGGTTTGCTTGGGGAAACGCAAGAGTATGAATTCCGATGACGAAGTAAACAATGAGATCTAAAACAAAACCGTTTTCATCTTGATCCCTCAGTCTGTCAACCGCCCAAACATTGGGCCGCGCTTCCTCATTGTACAATACGAAATAAATCTCATCCGTTGAATTTCATCGCTTGAAATTTCACAATTCAACAGCCAATTGAAATATACATCCTGAATCCCACTTAAACACATGTCACCGATGAAAACTATTACGCCCCTCATGTCAGCCCATCTCCTAGATTCTGCTTATCTCACCGGTCGCGCAGTGCTGGAAAACAAACGAACAGCATATGACGCGAACCATCACGAATATGTCATTTTTGATGCCATCGTAAACTGTGCCTTGCCAGTCGCTGGAACCCATGTCATTTGTAGCCTAGCGTACAAACCGCAACCCAACGAACAAGAACAAACAGAAGGTATTCATGCCATCTACGCCAAAGTGAGACAATCTCCCACCACTCCCCCAGACGGCAAATGACGTTCTATATTACACAGATCGTCGGATTCCAAGCCAACATCCACCAGCACAGCCCCGTTCGTCGAGACAGCGAATTCAACATGATGGGCGATCTCTTCCGAGTATGTCACAACCCCAAAAAAAGGGGGCAACCGATATTAACGCTATCCACTCCGCAAGATGCTCCCCATTTCACACCTCACACGCCCGTTCCTTATTTCGAACACAACAACAAGAATCACCATCAGTGGGAGAATTGCAACAGCCCAACCTGACACGCGCACTTTCTCAATGACCATCTCACAACACATCTGCCAAACTGTGACAAACACAGAACTGACAATTCGCGCAGTGTTAGGATTGCGTCCAATGTGGCCACGACATGCCCAACCAATGCCATGGCCCGGCAGCATAGTCGCCTTCACCGGTGACCTCGTCGCGTTCGAAAATGACACTGCAGTGCTGGTCGTAGACGAAGTAAACACGCTGTAACAATTTTTCCCTTATCTCACGTAGCTCTGTGACGACGTTGTCTATATGTACATCAATAAGTCGGACCGCATCCCTCCACCGCTCAGAGACGGTCCGAAGGACCGTCCCTTCAATGCTAGTGTAAATAACAGAGACGTACCGTATTAGAAGCCTCCCTAGACGTCTGAGTCATAAGCTCGTGTGTCAGCTCCTCCGGGAGTGTTTTTAGTAGATATTCCACAAATTTGAATCCCTTGTTGTGAGAGGACAGGCAAGCGAGGTGGTAAATATTCCAACTTGGAGAATGTCTGTCACCAACTACTCTGATATCAAGGTAAATATTAGACTCACCCGCGGGAATCCCGCTCGCTCGGATCGCAGCCCTTCTCCAATAAGAAGTCCACAATTTCTATACCGGAGCAATAAAACGCAGCTGCGAGGAGTGGATTGAAGCCTATGAACCTCACACTATCCCACTATTAGCACCAAAGAGGGGAAGAAAATTACTATTAGCCGCACCGTAGGTGAAGGGCCTCCTCCATCAAATTCGGCTTAAGCGCAAACAGCTGCTTTAAGACATCTACTTTATCGTCAATCACAGCACAAAGAAGCGACGACTCGTTCAATTCATCGTGCTTCCAGCCAAGGAGGTCTGGGAGAACAGCGTCTAGGTCGTCGATGCTTTTCAAGTACTGCGCAATGTCATCGTTGTGAGTTTCTGCATAATGTGCGAATGCCGCAATAGGCCGTGGTCCGGCGAGGTAATCGATAACCTTGGTCGCGCCAGATCTGATAGCGCTGCGAAACAAGTTGTAGTTGTACGCGAGAGTCTTGCGCTGGGTTTGCCTAAGGTCTGCGAGGTCCGCACGTCGCTTGCCCCCAACTTTAAGTCCGAGGTAGGCGCGTTTCTCTGGGATCTTCTTCGAGTCCGCCCCACTGCCTACCGCCGCGTAGGAGGGGATGGGAATACCGACTCCCGAGCGGCGAATAAGCTCATCGAGAATATCGGGGCGGTCGAGATTCACGGCAAACTCATAGGCCCTAGAACCTGGCCAGATTGGTGCGCCAGCAACCTCGTATAAATCAAGAGTATGGGTGAAAGCCTCGAAATCATCGTCTACTATAGCCTTTTGCAGAGGGTTGCAAGAAATGTTCTTGCGGCCCGCTTGAAGAAATGTGGCTCGAATTTCGAGGAACTTTTCAGGAGAGACATCGGTACGAACGGGGGATGGCTTAGCAGCGATGTCGGTGAAATTGATTGGCTTCTCTTCTCTGTAGTCGCTGTAGACGCCGGAGTAGGTGTCGTATTCTTCATCTGGATCCGAGTTATCTGACGACGCGAGATCAGGTATATCCTACGTAAATGTAATTGGAACTAGTTACTAAGTAGAATCGCTCCATCCGTCCCGTCCATTTCGGTGTCTGGTGGCTGGTACTGAGCCTTTGCAATTGCGAGCACGAGTCGTGCTGTATCCCAATGACGACGATGGAGAGCGACGAGGAGTGGCGTCCAGCCTATGAAACAATTATTAGATCACCGAACTTTCAAGGACAGCACTGAATAGTAGCGCACAGGTCCATCTATACGAAGGACCATCGAGAGCCACCGTTGACACGACAATTTTAATTGGCACTTTCTCGTCCGCAACCTGCTTGGGCAAGCAGAGCTCCCGAATGGCCGCGTTATCCCCCTTCCAGCACGCCTCATAGAGTTCATCGTAAAACACTTTCAGATGGACGGGGACGGGGGTGGTCAAGTACTTTTCGTGGCGTGTGTATCCAGATCCTTGGGAAGTAATTGGCCTCTGCGTGCCTATCTGACCAGCAGCAGGTTGTTCCGGTGTCGTTGCCTCCTCGGAAAGGGTGGCACCGTGAGCACGCAGAACGGACTCCGCGAAAGTGAAATACTCTTTTGTCTTTGCGGCGTAGTCCTCTTCCTGAGAGTGGCTCTGCACAGTATTGCGCGGGATAGAGGACCCTATGTCTTCCATCTTAGAATGAGGCAGGACTGTAGCTAGATATGCACGATAATGGCTCCAATCATCGCCAGCTGGAGAATCGGGAAGATGATCGGGCGGTTGTATGGGTTTTGGTGTCATTTCGGGACCCAAGAGCGAGATAGCTTTGGAAGTCCATTGGAGTAGACTCATGGGATGAGTATAGAAGGTATTGGATGAATTGATTGGTACATCAACGCCGGCACCAAGAGCAGCCAGAAGCGAAATAACTTCGTCGTGTTTGGCTAGTGCAGTTTCTATTGGATAACAGATGTGAGATCGATATTCCGGTGCTTGAGGAAGGCAACCAGTCCTGTTCGCCTGTCAGTCAAGACCTGCTCACTTCATAGGCAAAGGTACTCTGCACACCATTTCTCCTGAGCCCTGGAGACATCTTCCGGCAAAAATACTAGCTTGGCACCGTGCGTGAGCAACAGGGACAGCGTCGCATAGTCACCGCTAAAAACTGCCGAGACAATGGGGAACACGAGCACGTTCCTATACCAGGTAGGACTATTGAGAACTTTCTTCGCATTTGGGTCGTGGGCAAGGAGCGACGCTACGATCTTGGTCTTTCCCGCAGCTACGATGCGATGAAATATGGTTAATAAATGGTGGTCTGCCGTCGAAGAGATTGCCTGAGCTGCGACGAGCCGCTCAGCAATCTTCGCTGCACGCTCTTCGTCTTGAGTGTATATGGTCAATGCAAGTGGGTGCAGAGGGTTCAGGTCCTTCGTATGGACCACGAAATTCGCATCTGCACCTGCAGCAAGTAGCGCGTCAACGACCCCGACCGAGCCAGAGAGGATTGCATAGCCGAGAGCAGTCAGGCCGAAGTCCCAATCATGGACAGATATGTCCAATATATCGGGCCCCGTTACGTTGTCCTCCAATGGGTCGGAGTCCTTTTCTGGCTCATCCTTTTTGGTGTAAGCCGGAGGCTTTCGGTGAGGTTTTTCATCATCGGACTCGTCGGACGACCAGTCATCCTCGCTGCTCATACGCACACTGTCTGTCTCCTTAGGGGCAGCGGCTTCTTCTATCTTGAGTTTCTCCTCCTTCGCCTTCTCTTTGTTGTATGCGCTACGTTCGAGCATCTTTTTCACAACAGAAACCTGCCCCATTTGAGCCGCAAGATGAAGAGAGGTGCGCCCACCAACAAGCCGTGCAGTCATGCGAGCACCGGCATCAATAAGGACACAACCGACCTCAGTGCTATTGGACAAGATAGCAACGTGCAACGGAGTACGCCCGACATGGTCCCGACGATTAGTAAGGTCTTCCCCGTCCTCGATCATCTGCTTGACCACGAGCGCGTCATTCTTGCTGATAGCACCGAAAAACTTGGCTGTTGTTTGAACGTAGGCAGTTTCGTTCCATTCACCTTCATCAATGGGGTTAAAACTCCCGGAAATACTTTGTCTGCCGGGATGTTCTTCGATGAACCTGCGCAAGTTATCAGTGAACTGCCCCCGTATCTCACATCACAAGGGAAGGCTGCGCACGCGATCCGGCCACGAACATATAACTTGTCCTCTTCGTCTTGTAGGTTATGTTCTTCTTCGTTCTTGGGTTCCGGACAAAGCTGCACCGGCGCATGTTAACTAAGACGCTGTCGTGTCTAATTTTGGTCTTACTTCGCAACAGTCCTCAATACATTCCTCCACTGTTCCAAAGAATGCGGAGTGGCGATGGAGACGGCGGCCCTTGTTCTTAGTATTGTACGGAGCTTTCAGATAATCACTTAGTACTCGGAGGTCGATTTTGTGTCGCAGATAACTTACAATTAGCACCGAAATCCTGTGGCATAGCGATTAGCGAGGGCATTGAGGCAATTCTCCGGAACTCACAGTTTTGTATATGAGCCTCTCGATTCTCCTAGAGTCCCATCCAGGGCCGTATGGGATGTGCAGATTGACGACGTCATAATCACTCATTTCCAACCCACTAAACGCGACGTCCGCTTTGAGGTCACCTCTGTACATACGTCTACCCTGTATGTATGACGGGTGACTAGTGATCGGCCGACCACGTAGCAAACTGCGTCGGTATTGATACCGGCTGCGTGCCTCTGGAGTAGCAAGCTTCTCGATTGCAAGCAGGCGAGCAAGGCCTTGAACGCGGCCGACGGCGCGCTCATAGATCTGGCCGAATGCATCAACAAGGACAGCAGGGACTAAATGGACGAACTGGACGAACCGTGGGATCAATTTCGTCACGCTTTAGCCCGGGGACATAGACCTCAAATCCTCGAGACGAATACTTGGCGAGTCGAACTTCATACGAGGGCGAACGCCTTGTCATATCGACCGTGTTAGCCTGGCGCATCATGGCTACGATGGCACGTGGATTCGCCCACACACGATCCCCATCATACGCGCAGCACGGTGCGTCGATATCGAAACCCGTGAGAACCTCAGCAGGAGAACTGTATAGGCGAAGAACAATCTGAATGCTACGGTACGGATATTGTGCTGCAATTTCCAGTGAATCAAATGGTCTATCAACGGCATATGACACTTACAGTGAATAGAGACTGTATGCTTTGTTCTGACGCAAGTGACCTCCCAAGGAACCGAATCACGAACAGCTTCGTATGTGGTGATGATCTTGCGCTCCGCCTTCCCAAACAAACATAGAAAGAGTGTTCCCAATGGAAACGGTACAACATACCTCCTCTGTCGTCAAACCATAGAGAAAGAGATCAACATCAGACGAAGGAAACGCCTTCTCGTGAAAATGTTTCCTCATCGCCCTTTTACTGCCCATTGCTGCCTTAGGTAGCGGCATCAGACACGCCTGAACCGATCCCCCAGCAGCTATTACATTGCTCCAGTCTATCAGTTGAGAAAGTGAATTCTCTGTGAAAATACCCCAATTCTTCTTGAATGCTTCAAGATTCTCGACCATGGCTGGGGAACCTTCCTCACGCCTCAAGGAACTCGGCAATGCCATGATGTGTTGAGCATCTCGGTCGGCATCGTCCTTGACGACACGTGCCCTTGTGGTTCTTATATCGCTCGACGCAGCGAAAACATCAACGAGGCCGACGTGGATGTCCTTGAGACGGGCGTTGCCCTTGTCAGTTGCAAATAACTTGCGCAATTCGGCTTCGTAATCAAGCGATGGCCGGAGGGCCTCGTCAAGAGAGACAGGGCCCTTCGGCAAGCTGGCGATCCGAGAGAGAAAATGGGCAACTTCTTGGTTCTGTGACATGGACTGAATATCAGTCTGTAGTAAGAGGTCGGGGGTGGACGACAATTGCGCCCACTGGCATCCGCGTCGACTCGCAGGCGCGACAGGGGGCTCTCCTAATTAAGCGTGACTCACACCAATTCGGTTTATTCCTTTTTTGGCAATACCCCATTGGAAGCCACCACGACACGACATCAGTAGTACTCGTCTTCGTCTCTCTTTCTTTTGCTCCTATGGCACACGACGATATCACGGAACAATTCAAAGCCATTGTTCGACAGAATTGCAAAGAGTATGGTGACTCAAGGCGAACCTAAACCCAGGCGGCCGCACCTCATTCCGGGTGAGGCGCGAGTGGATGGTGCTCCTCCGTTCATGCAGGCGTACATGAAGGAAGCCTCCACGATCGTGAGTCACCACCCCCGTTTGTTGATTCGTTCTCTTACGCTCGAGAAGCTTCAACATATTGGTTCTTTGACGCGCATGCTCACCGCCGTGCGGCGTGCCTACCTGGATGTCCATGCGCGACCCCCACCAGCCACACGCCAGACTGTGCGCGTGTTTGATACCACTGGTGTGGATGCATGGGCAGACGTCAAATACTTCACGAATGCAGAGCGCGACCAAATCGACATGCAGGCACGGACAATCCTCGCGCGCTGTGCAGACCGTGTGCGCGGCATGGAGTCGTTGGAAAAGCGTGAGTGTGGCCCCCACCCACTCTTTTTTTACACCCGCGTAGCTGAACTTGGGGTTCAGAACGAGCAGAGCGCGTCGCACAAGCATCTAATCCACTTTACCGCCTTCTCCCTGCCCTCCTTCTGCCCGACAATGTCATCACCGCATCCGAATTCGTTTCGGCTCATTGCGCAGGAGTCACATGGTACCTCACGCGGCGGCTTACCCAAGTCAGCCAGTTGCAACGTGGCATGCAGGAGGAACGTGTTCGCCGCGAGATAGAGCGTACTCGCACTCTTGGTTCTGGCGTAGCTCGTGAGTTGGTAGGCATAAATGTTGATGCCTCACAGTCCGGGTCTACTAGTTGGTTCGGAAGCGCATCTTCCGCACTCGGTACAAGTTGGGTTACGCCTCAGAATCCTCCGCCAGAGGAGCTGGACCCACTCGGTTCGGACGACGAGGACGACGAGGTTGAACTATCTGCATCGCAAATCCAGCAGTTCGAGGCGGAGAACGCGCAGATTCTACGCTCGGCAGAAGACTCGCTCGCTGCTGTTCAGCAGGCTGAAGCCCGTCTGCTCGAGATCAGTGCTCTACAAGCAGAGCTGATTGCTCAGCTTACGCGTCAAACAGAAGTTTCGGACCAGCTATATGAGGATGCCATCGCAACGAGCGAAATGGTCGAGAAGGGGAACGTCCAGCTTCGTGAAGCGCGACGGCGTGCGCGGGATGGCCGGAAGTGGTTACTGCTTTTCCTTATTGGTGCCAGTCTATCGTTGCTGTTCTTGCATTACTATTGAACGGCGCGCCTTGCACTTACGACGCTATCTGATGGCTGTTAACCTGCACATACCCATTACTGTCTGCTTAGTAACTCCGCAATAATCTCGCGCCGACTGGAACTCGCTCTTCCCTAATGAACAACAGACTCCACTCTGAATTCGACACCTTCTAAGTCACTATGAACGGTCACAGTCATTTACGACATTCAAGGCAACTATGAGTCCAGCAAGGATAAATGTAACAGAAATCCCCAGCTACATTCGCCACATCTTAACTACGTCGGCCCCTTCTCCAGGAATTTTGGTGGTATTCCGCATTTATAGGCTGATGGGGGAGCAACCGACATTAATGAGACCAGCTAGATATAACTCCAACGTCAGAAAATACCGCGAGTGGAAGCAAGTTGGGACACGAACCCTGTTTGCTGCTGCAGCAAACCGCTTGATTATTGCTGTCCCGATGTGTTAACTTCTTACGCATATTATAGCAACCAAAAAGTACTACCATGCATCACCGAGGACCGTGCAACCCGACGCGACCCCCTCGACAGGGCCCAAGACCACGCCTAGCAATGTAGCGAGACTAACGATGGATGGGTTTTCGGAAGAAGTGTATAAATTGCAACAATTTGAGACTGTCTTGCACTGGTCACGGGGGACCGCCGGTGCATATGGGGGAGGATAACCGCCATCACCCCTCCTGTGCAATGGGGTAGCAGAAGCAGTGGCACTGCTCGCCGCAGCAAACTGCCACGACCAAGGAGACGATAGGTTTGTAGGGACACCATTGTGAAGTCTAGATTGAGGCTGTGGAAATCTTGGAAGGCTGCACTTTGTACTGGGGAGGAGAAAAACAATGAGCCTCCCTTTTTATAATACGCCGGCCATGCTTTCAGAACCAAAGTAGCAGCTGCGTGTAGGCCCGTAAGCTTCTGCGACCAGGTAGTATGCGTGCCATGTTCTCGGTTTCCGGACCGGCTCGATGTTTCCGTGCTGAAAGCAGTGGCAGTCCTTTCCCGTTACATAAGTTCGACCCTGACCTCCTCACGCCGCTCGTAGATACTTACAAGACTCGTGAATCGAGAAACAATGTGACCTTTCCTGTTCTCAAGTGTACTTGCGATTTTCTAATCCGCCGAACTACAAAGATCTTACGGTTAGGTCATAAGACGGAACAGCGACACCAAGAGCGACACCATTACTACTTGAAGCCCGCTTATGTGCCATACGTTCTCACCTGAAAGGCTACCAGAAGAGAATATCAAGCCAGCATCAGAACCACCCTGACCTGACCAAAATAGTCGAATTCGTAGTTTCGACCTCATCATCACTTCCTATTCACTTTCGTCTTCCAGGGGAAAATCCCACCTAATGGCCCACAAGGGATCCTCGAAAGGCGTATCTTTACTCTTCGTTGGTCGCACGCGTGTTTCGACGTTTCGCTTCGCACCGCTGCTTTTTCGGTCTGTGCTTCCTACCGTCCGTCTGCTAGACTTGATCAGGGCATTCGATTATGGGGTGCTAAAAGTGCTTGGGGATTACCATCACGGGACAAACCTCCCTCGCATGAGGAAGAGTTGTCCCCTGCTTCGATGGGGTCGAGACAGTGGGCTATACGCCATTGAGCCCTTGTGACACCATGCGTGTACTGATATCGTATGGCTGGGTGGCTCTTGCTCCGGCCGTGAACGCGTCAAGGTCAGCGCGCAACCAACGTATGGCACCACTTCTGGTGTGAGCAGATTTTGATGTCCTCTTCGTATCGGAAAGAACCAAGGCACACCCTGCCCGGAGGCGATTCCAGGTCCGTATAACTAGTACTACGATTACCGCTGGACCTTAAGCCGGTCAAAATGCAGCCGATGCTTCGAACTGAGGGTACAATAATACGTCAATACCACGTTGAACCAGCTTGGCAGCCGTCAGACGATGGCTCTACACCCTCGTGTTATTACCGTGGCAGTGAACATTTCTTTATTTGGCTATGAGCGTTCTATCTATTGATATTACATTAATACTAGCAGCGCGTGCCAAGTGCACACCCGGGTTCTTGGGATAGATATCTTGCCGTTCAGTCCACATCGGTAATTCGAAGGGTATTCACGGACGCCGTCGTGATACCGTCGTACCTGTGCGGTAATTAGAGCAGACCGCTCCGGCGGAGTTAGCGCACAGCCCGAAGGCGCCACACAAAAGAAGGCAAGCCTTTCCGTTCCCACCCCCACTTCAAACCTCAGTTTTTTTTTTTTTCATACCATATTTCAGATGACTAGTTCCGTACACCTTTTCCTACAGCGCGGGCATATGGCACTTCGACAGTTGACACATCATTCGTTTCTTGTGGTCTGTACACCCCCCTAGTCCAGCATTTCTGCACCTAAATGGGTATAGAAGGTATTCTAATCCCTATGATCAAGACATCATGCAACGTGCTGTACAGTTCATGATACTATCAGATGCGGGAATTAATTTAGGCCCACGACCCTTGCTGCTTTCCGCCAGGTTTCAATGATATCTAAAGTGCCTCATGGTCCTTGCCTTATTCGCTGTCAAAGAACCTCGAACATGATACGGGCCAGGAGCGGATATACGCAAAAAACTTCTGACATCATCAACTGACAGAACACCTCATAGGGCTCTGCAAGGTGTCTTACGGCAGAAGTAATGAATACAGGTACACCTTGATAGGTCAATGACGCTATTTATCGAAACAGGGACACTGGGAGGCATCGCATCCGCTGCCATGGCACCTACACAAGGGCTACTAGCGCTCGATAAGAAGGTGAGTATTATCATATGACCATCACTTCCGGGAGGACTACAGTAGTCTTTCCACGGTGCTCTCAGCATCGAGACCGTCGTTCTAGGCTCCTAAGGGTCCATCCGCGCTTGTACGGGGTGATTAGCGATTCCCCCTCTCGAATCGATGCAGAGACTTGCCTTTTGTGCTGTCCCGAATACCCAGGCTCACCATCACCGTCCCAGTCGCTCACGCTCCTAGCCTGAACCCCGAATCTGACTTAGAGTCGTCATTGAGATCATGGTTCTGTCATTACATATCGGACCAGCCTTGTTGTCGCCTAGTCTTTGACGTAGATGGAAAGTATATCCATAAATCGCTGCTCAGCACCACAGGTACCCCAAAGCGCATGTCGAAGGTACCCTGTTTTTGACCTCGGAGGCGCTGCCGTTTTTACTCGTCGTCTGTCACTATTGAATTGTACTGTAATGCTGATAGACTGACCGCGCCCACCTAACTCCACCACATAACAAGACCTCCAGATCGTTATAATTGAGCCCTTTATTAACAATTACTCACTAGAGACGTCGCGAACTGTTACCATACGGAAAATCGTACCACCAGTAATTTCCGCCGTGAGTTCTCTCTTTACTCGAGACGCTATCGTTTACTTGAAGCTGCTTCAAAAGTTCGACCCGCCATCAGGTACTCAATGGGCCCTGGTTCGCAATCCGAACATTGGTGACAGTTTCTCCTATCAGATACCACATTTTTTTAACGGTGATATGGACATGAAGGTCTTGACTGCGCCACGCACAACGATGGTGCTAGCACTTAGTCCTCGGCTTTCGAGCAATCGCCCTACCCCTCGTCGAGAAGATTTCATCCCTCACCAGCGAGGTCACTCGACCATAGCGACACCTAGCTCCGCCTAACGCAGTTGACTCTTCTAAGACTACGAGTCTGAGTCCCGTCGCGCGCGCTCCGTCGGTCAACCGTGAGACTCGACTTCCAGCACTCTTCCCGTCTTGGTTCTCTCGCCAATTCAGGTCACACGCGGTGTGGGCTATCGGCCTGCCCGGGCATGTCGGTCAATACACGAGGCGCGCGGTGACTACGGTAGTATCACGCCACACCGAGATCCAGTCACTTGCACCTTCTCCGCTTTTCTCGGGCGACGGAGGTCCGCGGGGAAGCTCTTCCTCGCGTCGTCGTCGCCGCCGCCGCCGCCGCACCGTTTGCCCCTCTCCCGCCACTTTCCCACTGGCCTATTTCGACACTGAGTTCTTCGACACTTAACGGCCAGACAACTACTGAGAATGCGTTGTGCGTAGCTCGTGCACTTAACCTGAGGACCTAAATCTTTCACTGTATCTTATATGTACGTAGTTGTGAAAGCGACACGGTACAGTACAGTGTTGTTCGCCCCGTTATATCGTTCGCACTCCGCGCCCCTGCATTTCCAATTCCGTGCTCCCAACTAAAATGTACCACCGACAAGAGGCGGACGCCGTTCGACTTAGCGCTATTTTCCCTGAGATATGCCTTTGAATTTGTCTATTCCACAAACCCCCTTCACTAATACCACTTCACCGAGACACGTCGAACAACCGGGCTGTTCATTAAAGCAAAAGAAAAAAAAGTCCTCCTGTAATTGAACGAAAACAATGATCTACCATACATGCATGCGTTTAGTCTACATCGATGACAGTACATTACAGCACTTGGATTGCAATGGTTTGTACAGTGAATGGCTGCGTTAGATAAAACTATAATAATAAAAAGTTGTCAACAACTCTCATTTTAGGCGTGATAAAAATGACCAAGATCAGGTCAAAAAGGCAATTTGTTGTTTGTCTTCACATTCACATGTGTTTACAGAACAGGTCTGAACAGGTGTTCATCACATCAAAGAAGAGAAAGTCAAGACTCACTAGGTCAGAAGTGGCCCCCAGAGGCGGGATCAGACAGATGCCTACATGAAAAAAAAAAAAAAAATCGCCAATCAGCCTCGGCAATCAATTGGAGTGCGGAGTAAGAAATCGGAGAAAGAGGATCAGAAAGCCATGCATGTTAAAGTCTTCCGCATGCCCATGTGGGTCAGAACAGGTCTGAGAAAGATATCATCCTAAAGAGCAGATGCCCACGAAAAGAAGTAGTATTGATCGGGGTACATACCAAAGGGCCGCAAGCTTGAACGAACGAGGCGTCACGGTCGCGGGGATATTGGTGGGAGTGCGGTCGGGATGGGCTTATACACCAAGCGAGTCGGGTTATCTTCACCATACACCCAGTCTGGCTCCTCGTCGAGGTCCTTCTCCAACATATCACAATCCTCGACGTACACACCGATACCCGCAGCCGTCCTCCGGATCGAGCAAGCATCTCACGGCCGCCCCCCGCAGTGCCCGCAGTGAGCTGCAGCTTGCGCAGCGCGGCGATGAGGTCCTCGGCGAGGGGCGTCGAGTTGGGCGGCTCCTCCACGACCTGCTCCCAGCCCACCGGGGGCGACCCCGGGGGCGAGATGAGGAAGTTCTTCTCGATTGCGGGCGGGCGGAGGTGCGCGCCACCGGGAGGCGTCGCTGGGGTCGGGTCTGCGCGGAATACGCGGAGGACGAATGCCGGGCTATCGATCAGAGATCAGCACCTGTTCGATGAGTAAGGCGTATTGACATGTACATACGTCTCGGGGGTGGCATCGATGTGCAGCCCGTCGCTGTGTGACTTGGCTTCATCTGCACTGTCTTCCGATTCGTAGACGACGATGACACGTAAGAACTGTCCGTAGAGGAGCCCATGCGCGAATCTTGCCGTGAGACGCGAAATGGATCACGTAGGGCATCCATCACTCGTGGATGGAAGAAAGGGGTTGGCAGCTGGGTGAGCACGAGTGTGTTGGTGCGCTTTGAGTCTTCTGTTGGGGTGGGTAATTCAGCCATGTTTGGTGAGGAGTCCGTGTCGTGGATCAACCCAGGCATTTGAGAGATCCTCTGGACAGGAATTCGGAGTAAAAAAAAACGAACATCAGCGTGTCGTTTCGAGTCGATTACATAACTTACGTGTACAGCCGCACTGCGGTGGCAGCACAGTGACAAACATTGCCAAATCCGGTGATCAAATACTACAATCGTACAGCATAGAACAGTACAGGACTACCACAGCATAATACCTACGCGCAGGCTGTTGGCACTGGGAAAAACTTCCTCAGGACTTCTCGCGCAGCCGTTCGCGGATCTCGTCCTGCCTCCGACGTAGAACCTCCACCTTCTCCTCGTTCGTAGCATTGTAATCCACTGTTGCTTGATTGAACCTGCCAATGGCATGCAAGTTAGTTTGATTTGGGGATAGGGGATAAAGAAATGAAAGAAAGCACGGATTCTCGGGTGACTTCTGGAACTGCCTGAACAGGAGATCCTAATGAAGACACGGAAGATCAACTCAGTGTCCAAAGATTACACGCAGGGGTGGCAAACCTTATACTGCTGGAGGCGTAGCCCAGGTTGCTGAAAGTATGACTTGTAAGTACCAGAGTAATCGATACGTGGAAATAGTACCTCTTCCCGAATATTCGGCAGTTCACGCTCGACATATGCATTGAAAGCCGCCTTGATACAACGTCAGCCTATGACAGGTTTAACTCAAACGAAGGGATATCTTACTTTGAATCGTCTCTGCAGAATACGATCGTATCAGAAACGAACGATTAGTCCGAATTAGAAACGCGAAATTGCGCACCTCTGGGTGCTTCTCAATGCCTGCTGCCTGGTTCCCGATGCTCGCCTTGTCCACCTTCGCGGTGACAACCTCGAGCAACTCGAGGGCGTTATCAATACCAGTGGCGGCGAAACTCTCGACCTCTTTCGGGGGTACGTCGCCGCTCTTGCTAGAGCTCTCCTTCGGCAAGAATTGGGTCGGGGAGCCCATCTCCTGCAGCAATGGCACCCGGACCCGCAGGCTTGGGCTTCCCACTAGTAGCTTTCTTCGCGGGAGGCTTCGGTGCGGCCTTCTTTGCGCGTAGATCCGCCTCCTCTTCTGCAAGCAGCCGTGCGTTCTCCGCTTTGCGCGCGAGCTCTGCCTTGCGCTTCTCTTCCTTGTCCTCCTTGCTTTTCTTGGTAGATCGTGCGCCGTCGTCCCACTTGGAGGCCTCTGCACGTTCCTTTAAGACAGTATTGACAAAAAAAAACGGTGAATCGAGGGAGAGACGCAGACCTTTGCTTCCTCCGCTGCTGCACGCTTGTTCGCTTCGTTCTCGGCTTTCTTGGCACGGCCACTCTCTTTCTTCGCGTTCCCACCCTTTGGAGCCATTATTACGCCTCCTTGCTCAAAGGGGATTCTAGATGTCAGAAACTGATGGTTCGTAAGGAATCGATGTCCGAGTGATGAGTCAAGTCAAAGGTTACGCTGCCCAAGTGCCGCGGCCGTGATTTGGATATATCTTATCTTATCCAAAATATATATTTGATAAGCTCTTGGCGATGGCCGAATCCAAATCGAGTCAGCTCATCGAGGCTGCGTGCATGCCCTTGGTTGTCTCTTCCCTTTTCCACCTACCATTCACGGATTACTGTAACCGATGATGGATAACGTTCGTGTCGACCGTTGGTCAACTGGGAATGCATGTACGCACTTATCTCTCCTCCTTAAACTCCTCTCATCCGTGCTTTAGATGGACCTGTCCTCACTCAGACGGACCTCTATCTTCTCAAGCCAAATTTACAAATACACCCTATCCTCACCAAATCCCACAGCTTCATCCTTATCTTCAACCTTCTCACTGGTGCATCCCTATCTTTCCGACGCCAATCAGACATTAATAATAGTCTGCCTGCGCAGGATACACTGGAGGGTTTAACGAGCAGCAAACGGACCGCGACCACCCGTTTGAGGCTGTGAACCAGCCTGCTACCCTTCCCCGAGTGTCGGTTCTCCACATCATCACCGAGCGTTCTCCATGGTGCACCACAGTACGAAACGAGGCAGGGATCACACTTGGGGACATCTGCGGACAGATGCACAAGGAGTAGGCACACGTTCTTCTCGTCTGGGAACACGACTTCTGACTACACTAGCTATGTGGAAAATGTGATCACTGAGGCTGAGCTTTCCGCAACACAGCCTCGCATCCAGGAACGGATCAAACAGGTCGCCGCTCGTAATGCCGCAGGCCTCGGTGGTGGGGCTCAGTGGAACGGATTTTATTCGTCTCCTGCTCCGACGCCGCTCAATCGTCTCAAACGAGTCGGTATGTACCCTATTATGTATTATCGGCCTTTTGCGTGTACAGCTAATTACTTTTGCGAAAGATTGGTTGTGCGAGGCACATTTCTTTGACCAAATGATCCGTGACGAGCGGTACGCTGAGCAACGTCTCGGTTTCACCGCTCCTAATATTCTTGTAATGAAACTGGAGACGTATGCGAATTAGAGGCTATGGTCTTGTAGTGCGGCTTCCATTGTACTGAATCTACGCTTTGTATCTTTGTGCAACTGACATATCATTCCTGCTACTCGGTCCGGGCCTATTCACCCCAATCACATGTGTCTAGTTATGATAGATGAATAAACTCGTCGTATGGAAGAGCTGAAGCCGTGTGAAGCGACTTGTAAGTGGTGCAGAAGTTTCAAATTAGAGTTAGACGCGTAGTCACATGGTTTGGTGACCTGAGTCCCGTGATGCTACACGTGTTTCGACATCGACGAGTCTCTTGCTCATGAGCTCAGCGCTGCCCCGTCGGTCGTTCCTCGGGTCCCGGGACTCGACTGTCGGGGACAACCTCGCTCGCTCGCTACGTGGGACTGCTACAATCGCATCGCTAACACTGGCAAAAACAGTCAGTTCGCCTTTTAAAGGAAATTTAGGCGTGTACCCTTCACCCTGGTCCCACCACCTGATCGAGCCCGACCTAGCCCGTTAGGACTTTGTCACGTACGTATGTTTCTTTTACGACCCATACACATCACACCTCCACGCTGAATTTGCGCGCTTCCCCTTGATACCCGTGTGCCGCTTCTTTTTTTCTGCCAAATCTTATCTCATACTCACCAGCCAAAACCTCTGAGTCAACCTCTGAGTCAACTCCGGACGACGACACCAATTCCCCCCATTCTTCCTTGGTGCGCCGACCTATTTCCGCTTCTCCTTTTTGTCTCTAATCCTGTGTGTGGGAGCAGCTAGAACCCGTGGAAAACGTTGACGTACCTCCATCATGCCTGACTCCGAACCTGCTACTCCCTTCATTCCTCCTCGGCCAGATATCGGAAGCCCAGGAGGGCTCCCCTCTACTGTCCTTCCAGCAGTAGTCCCGATGTCTCCCAGCCAGGTAAGCATAGCTCACAAAAATTGCTTACAAAATACTGTCCTCACCGCCCCACCCGCCGACTACACCGCTTCCAGTCTTCGACGTTGTCTCCGCCACCCCAGAACGCGTTTTACTCCCCGTACACTGGCACACCCTTCATTCCGCCCCCCATGGCTCCTCCTGGCTCCTACTATATGCCCACTGTCCAACTTCCGGACAGTGCCCCTCCACCTGGCCCGCCACCCAGTCATCCGCCTGGCCCACAACACCACCCTCCTGGCGTCTCCGCGGACTGGATAGGTCCACAAGCCGGACAGCCGCAGGCATACGCAAACCCTTATGGCGCGATGCCAGGCATGGTCCACTCGCCATGGGCAGGCCCTATGTCCACTCCCTTCTCTGCGTTCGGCGCATATGCCCAGCCCCTGCCCCCAACGAACCCCCAAGTCCCTCCAGGCCAGTACGCACCGCCACCAGCTGCACACCCAGCCCACGGTTTCGCCCCTCAGTACGCCACTCCCGCACCGCAATTTGCTATGCCACCACACGGGTATCCGATGGCCTATGCGACCCCCGCATGGGTCCCCGCTCCGATGGCCTACCCTGCACCCGGTCCTCCACCACCCGCTGCACCACCGCGCCAGCCGGAACGGCTCACACGCGCCGAGCGCTACGACAAGATCGGCCATTTCGCAGCGGGACCACATTGTATGCGACCCGCTCGCTTGCATGATAAGGGTGTGTAATATTAATGTACTATTTTTACAGATGGCCCCGTGCTCGAGCCAATCCTGATCAAGGCTGTCGGCACGAAGCTGGAGATCAACCCTTTACTCCTTCCTATCGGCGACGACGACGAGCGAGCGCACCTCCGTTGGAACATGCTGTTCTCCACCGCGCACTGCCACCGCTCGACTGACCCCACCCACCGTTCCTGGTCCAACGGCCGGCAGGAGCCCGCTACGTTCCCACGCGTGACGGACATCCGGCTCGTCTCGAACGTCTTCCCCTGGATCCTCGACGTCAAGGCGTCCAGCTCGGCGATCGGCGTCACCTGCGGCGACGTGATCGAGCAGTTATCGGACCACCTGCAGCGGCGGCTGCGTAAGGAAGACTACGAGGGCGCGACGGGCGCCAAGCGGCGCGCGATCCGCGACGCATATCACTACAACCGCTCGCGCAATGCGGGCGTGCCCGGCGGGCAGCTCGGAGACGGACTCAAGGCGCTCGACTGGCTCGGCCCGCAGACGATGTTCGGCGGCATGCAGATGAACGATGCGCTCGTGCTCGACCGCTTTAATGTCGTCATGCCGTGCATGCTCGAGCTCGTGTGCATCGAACGTCCGTTGATCGTCGACGAGGAGGAAGAACCGCGCCGCTCGAGGAGGCACAGCAGGCACATGTCGACTTCGCGGCCTCCGAGCCGTGTGGATAGCTACACCTCGAGCTCACCGGGGTCTCGGGACCGGGAGTAGAGCCCCGACCGTCGTCCTTGTTCTTCGGAGCCGATCTCAGTCTTTGCTTCCTTTTCTTTCTTGTTCTTTATTTCTTTTTGTTTTTACTGAACAGTGTCTATCGTCAGGCTGTCTCTCCTGGAAGCGTTGAGTCATTCACTCTGCACACGTGTATGTGGTTGGTTGGAAATGGTGCTTGAAAGGATCATTTTGGATGGATGTCAAATGTTTTGCTATACTCTACAGGTACCATATGTACCTCTTTGTACCCCCGACGTTCTCTTGCTGTAGTCTTTCGCAACGCAAACTGTGTTTTAGACTTCCTCCTCCTCTGATGTGATGATGAGTCAGCGACTTCCAGATTTAGATCTATCTCCGTCTGTTGTTGGAAAGGCGACACTCAGCTGCTCAGTTGCTCAGCTTATGATATCATGGCAGTAGTCGAGTCGAAACGGTGTCGGGCTGTATAGCCAGCCAGCTCGCTTGCTAGTGCAACTCGGGTCCGATATGACAGGTCTTGTGAAACGTGCTATCCGCAAGATGCTCGGAACCAGGTGACTCATCGCTTCAATTTTAAAGCTTGATATCTCCAGAGGCTTTTGGGTTCATGCCGTATCTGTCACAAGCTCGCGTTTATGGCCAAAGAACCGGCAATTTCCCGTATAACAGATAATGACGAAGATCCTATGACCCTACTGTCTCAGGCTGGACTGCGTCGACGCGACTGTTGTCTGCGCCCGGAGGCGTCTCCTGGCGTTTTAGATCACGCAAGGCTGGCGTAGCGAATGTCCGACTCGCGCAATCGGACAGGAGGCGAGAGATGCCGTACATGTGAAAAGCGCGAGCTCGGCTCATAAACGTTTCGCAATCGCACCTTCAAATTGAATGCACAGCCTCAGGCCCCTATAGAAGATCGATGGATGACAACAGAGCTACATGTACCCCATGAGGGACACAGCCAACTACGACCAGCATGGTGGATCTGTAGGCTCCTATTTCGGTGCCCATCTACTTTTCGAGGCGAGCTGTGAGCGAAGACGGACAATTGGCACAACTACGCCCATGCGAGGTGCATGATGGCGCGGATATGAATATCGCATGAATTGTCCGAGCTCGGGCCGTCATCCCAACATTCAATTCTATCGAGAGAAACGAGGATGTCGTCCGACGGCGGATCGTGTGCAGGTGATAAGTACTAGCAAATATCGGATTAGACTCTTAAATATATCTATCGATTGGCCAGCAGGAATGCCAAAACAACGGCTACTCCGCGCCACGATGCCTGTGGGCACTTGCCACGTTTACCATTTGTTATCGGCGGCGGCGATTCCTATGCAGCGCGGAGCAAACAAGGGCGAGTCCATGCGTGTCAGATATACGATACTAGTGTGAAGGGACCATGGCACATCGACGAACGTGTCGAGCGTATTTGGGGATGCTCTTGGTGTCTCGTCGTGGGAGACAAGTGATCGCGGTTTGTTTCCCAGTTTTGCAAGGCTTCTCGTAGCTCGAGTACCAACGCCCGTCGTTTATCTACCTATGACATCAACCAATAGAAATATGGGAAAGCGGAGCTGCCAGCGCACCGACTCGATCCTCAGGCTGATGGGCTCGGCAGCACCCGGGCAGAGAAGGACGTAACATCGTGCCAGGAATTACGGTAAGCAGCCAACAGACCAGTGCCAACCTCTCTATATCTTGCTTATCGGGGTCTTGCATCCACGCTCTGAATCATACTGGGGCAGAAACGACTAGTGAGGTTTAGGTTACCCGCTCAGGAAGTAACACTCAGTGCACACTGACGACGGCAGCCTGATTGTACAACGCTCACAACAGACGTCAGTCGAACGGACATGAAAGGTGAAGAAGACCACCCACCTGTTTTATGGAGCAAAAGGTGGATGCTGATGAGCATGATGAACGGACCCCCTCCGTATGTCGACAGCTTGCGGGGACGATAGAAAGTCACCAGGGGAGGAGGAGCGCGACACCGACGTTGATCCTAGAATCTGGCCATCAACCACGAGAGATACGGCTAGTGACGCCCCTGGGAAGCTCTGGACACTAGTGCCCTGACAAGTGGTCAACGATTGGACATTTACGCACCTCACTTGTAGCGGTGCTTTCCCTGAATCATTACCAAGCTTCTTGCTACTTTCTTGCTACTTTCCCAGCTCGTTGGAAGCGGGGACAGCTAACCGAAGGACTGTGTCAACAAAACGCATACAATATGGCCTACGCTTCGATCAGCGTTGCTTGTACGTCTTGAGCCACTGGGCCACTAGCCAAACTATCGGACAGAACAGACTGCGGAGACAGATAGAAGTTTCGAGAGGGAAGGACGGGGGGGTGCCAGTGTGCGAAAATGAGTGCGAAGGCGGAAGTTATGGTGACGAAAGGAACAGCAAGTCCAAATCTTGGCAGTGAATCGTAACGCCGTTTTACCCACCGGTATCCAAGTTGCCCACCTATCATGGCAAACACCGTGAACTCTCACCGGGTCCCTATTTTCCATCAATGGCGTGTCTTGGGACTGAACCGAGCCCTACTTGTCTATATCTTGGTCTATATCCAAGCACTAGCCTGAGGTAGTAAGTATACTAGCTTGAGCCGCATGGCGATCGACAAGGGTAATCCGCTGATGGATGCAGCGCCGGCGCTGTAGACATGTGCCCTATCACAGTTCAATTCGCAGTGCGGTATTCCTCCCAGTGACCACGGCCCCTACGGCATGATTAGGCACTAGGGAGGCGCTAGTATAGTATAAAGGCGACCAGCATAGGAGGGCCTCAGGCTCCTGGCTCGGCTCCACCAAATGAGCTCAAATCGGTATGTGTTGGGCCTTCATTTTATTTTATTGTCAGACTAATTGGCTGGATACCCGCCGCTACTGACATTACAATTAGCCGTCTTCCCAGGAGGGTCCATCGTCTGTCCTCCCCGCCGACTGCCATTGGTGCCACTTTTCCCAGTTCGTCCTCTGGCGCTGCTTCAGTGACGACCAGCGACCTTCACAATGCCTCGAAGGCGAGAAAGGCTGATAGAGGACTCTGCAAGAATCTAAGGAAAACGCGGGCTCGAGGTGCGAGTTCGAGACGCCGTGTAACGCATTAAACGGCTGCTAACGGCGTGCGTGGCACAGCCCAGAGTTACAGACATGCGACGACAATCAGCATGCTCCCCGATAATGTCTTACTGGAAACATTCGTCTTCTGCCTTTGCAAACCTCACGAGTCTCCGTTTTCCTGCATGTTGGCATGGCAGAGACTGGCTCATGTGTGTCAAAGATGGCGGCAAATCATATTTTCATCACCTCGTCGCCTCGATCTGCAGCTCCTCTGTACACACGGAACGCCTGTCAGGAAAAATCTAGGCTGCTGGCCAGCATTTCCCATCAGCATCGAATACCACATGTACTGGAACCCTCAGAGCGGCAAGAGGTTGTTTCCCAACGACGACGATAATGTGATCGCTGCACTAGCGCACCCCGACCGCATACGCTGCGTGAAGCTCACCCTCACAAGTTCTCTGTTGGACAAGGTGGTCAAGTTGATGCAGAAACCATTTCCGGCACTGACACTGCTTCGGCTTTCGTCGGAAGATCGGGGCCTGCCAATCCTTCCCCGTACATTTCTGGCTGGATCCGCCCCATCTTTACAGGAACTATACCTAGAAGGCATTCCATTCCCATCATTACCCACACTCTTTTTATCGGCTAGCGGCCTTATCAATCTCCAACTTCACAATATACCCCAGAACGGTTACATCTCGCCAGAGGCGTTGGCTACAGGTCTGGCCACGCTGACCAGGCTCAAAACCCTTTCCATTCGATTCCGATCCTCAGGCCCGATTTTTCGCTCTATTCGGGCTCCTCCCCTGGTGCGGTTCGTCCTTCCTTCTCTCACCATGTTTGGATTCCGAGGCGATAGCGAATATCTGGAGGGTCTCGTGGCCCAAATCGACGCACCTCGACTCGTCTTCTCCAGGATCACGTACTTCAATCAGCTTATATTTCAAGTTCCCCAACTGTCCCAATTCATCGGTACCGCGCCGAAAATCTCGGGCTGGCCCCGTTTAGGCATGCGCAAGTGGGATTTCGTGGTAGGCAACGTCTACATCAGCTTCATTTGCGGACGAGGAGCACTCGGCGGCAAGAGCTATTTGTTTCTTCAAGTCTCGTGCCAAGGGTTTGATTGGCAGGTTTCGTCCATGGCCCAAATACTCAGCCAATCCTCTGTTCTACTCTCCAATGTGGGTCATCTCTCCATCCATGCACATCGTCTGCAATCAGGTTGGAAAAACGACGTGGACCACACCCAGTGGTTGGATCTTCTCCGCCCATTTACCGTTGTAGAGACACTCCTTGTATCTCGACAGCTGGCAGGGCACGTTGCTCTTGCGCTACAAGACGTCACAGGGGAGATGGTCGCCGGAGTGTTGCCAGCCCTGCATCTACTTTGCTTAGAAGGCCAGCTTGTGGTACCCGTTTCTGACTTCGCTGCCGTCTGCCGGCACTCTGGTCGCCCCAGTAACCATCGTTGGCACTTTATCGGAGTTTCTTAGCAGACGCGGGTCTCACCCTTGTAGATAGGATGAAGTCTTGTACTGGTTGCTTACTCGCCATGACCCATTGAGAAGGAGTGAACATAGGCTGATCTGTAGTCTTTTCGTTTTGTTTTCTGGGACTACCTATCCAAGTTCTTCCCTGTTCTTCGCACTGTCACACTCTGTCCGCACCGTCAGCCTGAGGGCTCCCAATGCGAGCAATTCTCACAGACTTCCCCATCACAGAGCCGTTGGTAGTATGGTTATGACCCGCGAGAATGTATTAAGATAGCGAAAAGAGGGGAATTCGAGCAGACGCTGGACTTACGAGAGGGAATACGCGACTGTAAGAAAGGGCAAGCCATGGCATTTGGGGGCTCGTCATCGATCTCCTTTTATACTACTTGTACAAGTACTATACTTTGTAAAGTAAACCGAGGATTTTATGACGCAAATACAGCGTCATTTTGCTACAGTAAGAACACCCGGGACGGTCGAGCTCGATACAGTAAGTAACACTCACAAGCACCGTGACACATGGAGACACAACGCGAACACACGCACATGCGATAACAAACAACAAACGTACCGATACACAATCGGAGGCCCAGAACAGATTTAATTTACCAGTTGGTTTATTTCATTGGGAAGGTGACTCGAGTTGGATCCAAAAAAGAAAAAGGTGATTCGAGCTGTGCGCGATCGCGAAGAACCCGGAAACCGGGTTGTCTGCTCTCAATGTCGCTCTTCACTGGAAACATTTTGGTCAGTCACTCATTGTGATAGACTGCATGAATGTGGACCCCAAAGAAGGAAATTGCGAATGTCACCGACAAGCATGCATTTGTCAAGCAAGCCAGTAATAAGGACTTTGAACATAACTACGAAGAACAATAGATGCCAGCGACATGTTGACTCCCGCCCCGCACCTGAGCAGACACCTATAGTTCTTTGTGGTTTTGGCATGATCCCTGCTACCCACTCTACCGACGACTTTAACGTCCAAGAATACGCCCAAGTGGGCCAGGCAAGAACTTAAACGAGCCTGGGAATTGAGACGATCTCGTCCAGTGCCGTGGGGTCGTAGACGTTGTCGCTGTGGGCCTACCACTGCTGTTGAGAGTTTGGGCGTGGGTGCCTCTATCTGGGTCAACTCCTGGAAGAACGCTGAGTACAGAGGCAAGGCCACAGATGAGAATGGTGGAGTAATGGTGTAACTCACTCTCGATTCTCATTGGAACACTGAATGGCATGTCCGCAGCACCCATATTTTAAATGTGTGTGCGTGGTGGTGATTGGTGATGAGAGGGAAGAATAGAAAGATACTGTGGACGGGAGAGACTGGACACTTGATTGGACGACAGAGCTCTTATAATACAAAGAAAAATAGGTGATAGTCACACCTTGTGACACCTTTGATGTAGAGGGCCATAGGCACTAATCAATGTCATATTGCACAAAACGGGAGTGTTGTGGCGGGCACCGCCGGCAGGAGGAAGAGCCAACATGATCCAAGTGCCAGATCAGAGGGCCTACTTGCCAAATTGCGGCGTTTTATGTTCTGCCGTGCCCCAATATGAGAATAAGCATCCGGTCGTACGGAGTAGAACATGGACGAGAACGCACCAAGGAATGCACCCAGCCTGAGTGCACGCTGGGTAAACTTCCTCATTTATCACGTGACATGTCTGCCAGTGACGGGGATTTAGGTTTAGTTTTCTAGGCCTCCATGAAGCGTTTCCACTATTCCGCGCGCGGGATTGTAGCGAATATAAAAGCATCTATCTCTTTGTTAGGTTTGCCGAGTTGTCGTAAAACGCGCTGTTAGCACATACCTCAAAGGTACTATGATGTTATCACGGATGCGGCTCGGACGCGGCAGCTGCGGCACGTGGATACTCGGAACTGTTGAAAGAGACATACCTTCTCTTCCTTCGCCAAAAGTCCCTGACGGCCAATATGCTAGCACCTTGGCGGAAACGCATTAAGTCCCGCGTTCTGGTGCACTGCTGGCGCCTGCGCTATTTTTTCTGCCTCAGAGGTCTTGAGGGACAAAATTGAACGGAGACTGTGAGTCATGGGTGGATTATAAGTGAGAATCGCAAAATGTGATGGATGCGCTCACGTTCATCCATGAGCACAGTTCCAAAGGGTGCACAAACAGAATCCGCCAGCCGTGTATTCGCTCATCCGGGCCGGAGACGACGCTGATCACACCAATTCACACGCTCGACGTACCAGTGAGTTTTACTACAAGTAAATAATCCCGGGCCACAGACGAAGGGACTAATGGAGCTGATCCTCTGCTAGTTCACTCTCCAGATCGGCGCAGCAAACTAAATCATTCTTGGGCGAAGGTGCATCGCAGCCGGTCGACTCATGGTGAAGATACTTTTACCTCTCTCAGATCCCCCACTTCGTGCGTGGGTCCGCACTCATCTCCGTTGGGAGTACCGAAACGCACGTTGCGCCGACTGCAACCCAGTGCCGCGGATTATTCGGACGATGTGAGCAATAGCAGCGCCACTAGGATATCCTCGGTGGGAGAGGTAGCTCGTCGCGTGACTATAGCCCCATGTGAGTAAGTTCCAATCACAACGTTCGCCGTATAGCACAACACCCACCAGCAGAGAACTAGAGCGTGTGATGTACGCCAGCCGCCTCTCAACGTAGGGCCAGTCCAGAGTGTGCCATGTCTGCGGTCATGACCATAGTGATACCTAGCTGACTTTCAGCGGCATACTAAAACATCCTATGCTACGGACGTAGTGAGGCTACTCACCTGAAGACAAAAGAAGACCTCAACGCGCGCGAGGCATGAGGTCGAAGACGGGAGTGTCGATAACGATGGAGGGGGGTCAATGTCCTTTCCCTCCTCATTGAAGGGCCTATATATGCTGGCATCGGGTACGAGGCGCGGTCCACAATCCTGTGCGTGTTTAGCCACTATTCGAGAATACAGATAAATGCAGTACCAGAGCTACCAGAAACTCGGAGTCGGAGCAGCCACGGTGTTACCGCGGTATCTGTTATCTCTTTCTGGTCTATTACGGCCTATTGCACATACCTCGTTCTTTACTTACTCTCCCACGTCCCCACCTCGAGACATTCGCTGAGTGTATTGCCTCGTCCCAAATATCAGGAAATAGGCTAGATCTAGATAGCGAGTTACTAGCTCTGGCATGATCTGGCACGAAGAAACGTTCTGGCGGCGCTTGGGTTCTGATCAAGTTCTGATAAAGCCCCTAGTATCACTCTCCTTGTCCCAGTGCCCGCATACTAGTCACGATAACGGACACACGGGCTGTAAGCGCAGTAAGGCGTAGAAATGATTAATTCTGGAAGGCCTTATCACTATCACTGATCGTATTAATCTGGGCACACGGTGCCCAAGGACACTTTGACATAGCCTGGCTCGCCTACACGCTTCCGAATATTCCCACAGTAGGCGGTGTTGTAAACGTGCCGATGCACTACACCCAAGACTGCACCATGATTAGGGGAAACGATACGGCTTCTGCACCTTCTGCCTCCATCTTGGCCGCCGACGCGTCTGTTATGGTATGCAGTACATCACCTATGAGCTTCGGAGTTGTGGTGTGTTTGGAAATAACATTGGGCATTCCCAGCAGTATGAATACGGCCATGCAGATCTAATTGCGGGTACGGGCACGGGCGTAGCCGTGATGACTACGTTAGTCGACCGTGTTGGGCCAGCTGGCGATCACGGCATTGGGCAAGAGAGGTAGAATGTCGGCGTTAGGCTTTCTCAATAGTCCCTATATCTTTCGTATTAGAAGCGGCATAAAACGATGGGGCTCTAAATAACCAGTCGTTATAAGGCCGAAGTAATCCTCAATGCTCGGGGGGACCAGACGAACAGTATAAGAACGGTACAGGAAGTCTTCACAAAGCAGTTGGCCGTACGAAATGCCGTCTCCTTGCAATCGATTCCGTTATAGAATGCCTGTGTGGGGTCTAATAAAAGTACATTGGGTAGTAAGAACTAAGTCGGCAGTGAGATGATCGGGTACATCTCCTTTTTAAAAAACGGACGATTGTCTAAAAGCCGTTCATCCCTACATCTACCCAATCTCCAAATAGTAGACTGATCGACTCGCCGTTGTGCGTGCGACGTATGCTTTCCGAGATTGTCGCACTTATATCTATCGTCACTAAGTTTCGTACAAGATTTCTGATGGTCCTGTTGTGGCATTGTATTCGTGACCTGCGATTTCTCAGGAGCTCAGGAGGCAGCATAGACGCGACGGAAAGCTAGGAGATGCGTACCACCAGCGTCTCTAAGGGGAGATTGTCGATGACATTCATACTCGCCTCGGAGAACAGGCCTACTGCTCGGTCAGGAAAGAAAGGTAACGGCGTGGAAGGACCCACCGTGAGAGACCAACGCGTAAGTCCGTAATGCGCCGTTCTCCTTCAAAGATCGGGCGGCCAACGTCAGCGTCGTTCCAGTGTCGATCATGTCGTCCACCAAAATTGCCACCTAGATGGGATTCGTTCAAAACGACAAGGAATGCGAATGGTGAGTGACAGTCAGCGATAGTGAGCTCACCTTGTTTTTGACATCACCAACTAGGAGTTCCATCTTTTCCGGCGCATCCTGGGTTTTTCCATCTCGTTTTCTATGGAAGAGAGCGAATTCAAGACCGAGCTTGTCCGCAATGGCGGTGACACTGCGGAGGTTCCCAGAAAGTTTAGTTTTAAAAAATTGCTTACGCTCGGAACAATGGGAAGAAAAAAAAACAGACCGCTTTGCACCACCTGCATCCGGACTAACTATGATCCCGTCCTGCCAGCCCTTGATATGGTGTTTGATATATGCGATCATAAGAGGCTCAGAGTAGAGGTTGTCTACGGGAAAGTCGAAGAAGCCCTGGATCTGGCTAGCGTGCAGATCCATGGTGATAACGTGGTCGCAACCGGCAACGGCCAGCATATTGGCGACGAGCTTGGCGGTGATGGGTGCGCGGCTCTTGTCTTTTTTGTCCATGCGGGCGTAGGGATAGCACGGGATGACAGCGGTGATGCGGCGGGCGGAAGCACCCTTGCACGCGGAGACGAGGATGAGGAGCTCCATCAGGTGGTCGTTGACGTCGCGACAGGCAGATTGGAGGATAAAGACGTCCTCGTCGCGAACAGACTCTGAGATTTTCACGTTGATCTCCCCATTCGAGAACTTTGTGACCGTGCACGGAGTGAGGGAAGTGCCAAGCCTAGGGTGGATTGTGAAAGTCACAGTCCGTGGACTGGTTCGGGGCTGCGCAGGCAAAACTGCAGCTCACCGCTCGGCCACAGCGGCGGCGAGCTCCGGATGACTGTTGCCTTGCCGAGGAGTGAACGAGTCAATTTTTGAAGGAATAGAGGCAAGGCGAGGTTAAAAAAAACGCACCAGTGAGGAATTTTACAGAGTTGCCGTGCAACATCGCAGGAGTGGTAAGGTAAAAGAAAAGAAAGCTGAGGTTGAGGCGGAAGCCCGAGACGGCCTGTGGTCACTAAATCGGAGCGATTTCATCATATATTTGTCCCGAACAAATAACGTGGCGGTACGAATATGGTAATATTCTCAACGACATACTCGGAGTCTGCATACCCAAGCAACCGCTCAAGCTGGGCGCTGTAGAAATCATTACATCGTAAGCAAAGGATAGGGACCTTACACACAACGGGACAGACATACCTGTTCAGCCCCTTCACCTTCTCGATCTGTACGGAGTTGTAGTTCGCCAATCCTCGCCCCACCTCCTCTACCTCCCATTGGTCCTCATCTATCACGTCTTTCTCTGCCACCACAACGGAGTCCACGGAGTCTCCGTGATCCGGAAGGGTCCCATCCGTTCCATCGGACTCCGCGCCCTGCCGCGGTGATACCGTGGTCGCACGTGGTGTACCCGGCCGAGTTGGCGCAAGCCCGCGGACATACTCCTCACGTGCCGCTTCTACGTCTCGAGTGTCTGCGCCGGCAGCTCCCTTACGCACCAACACGCGAACGGCCTGCCCTGACGCAAACGCTCCATCGGACGCTCAGGACCCCTGCCGCCAAGAGGACGCCCACCCGACTCCCGGCGCGAAAGCACGCTGTGCGCACCTGGATCGATCACGACGCCACCTGCAGGCGTAAGCGTGTGCCTGGTCCATGCTTTCAGGTCTCGCAGTGGCGTCGCGGACGGCGTAAATAGCGTGTGCGGCGGTCGTGGCCCACCGCCGCCGGAGCTCGGACCTAAAGCCATGCCGTGGTATTCCAGAATCGAAAAGAGAGAAGGTGGGTTGCGACTCGAGGTGATGATCGTCGTCACGCCGGCGGCGGTAGCGATCTCGGCCGCGATGAGTTTTGTTTCCATCCCACCTGTTCCTAAGCTCGAGCCGAGGGTCGCCGTGCTCACTGTAGCCAATGATCGTGATCAGCGTATGTGGACGAGAGGACATGTAAATGGCGTTGGGTTACCTTGTGTACGAATCGCGGCGGTCGACTCTACGATTTCGATCAGCCGCGCCGAGGTATCTTTCCGGGGGTTGGCAGTGTACAGTCCGTCCACGTCCGTGAGGAGGAAGAGATAGTCCGCGTGGATCATCGAAGAGGTGATTGCCGAAAGTGTATCGTTATCACCGAATTTTATTTCCTGGAACAATTATTAGGCATGCGTCCGAAAGGACGGACAGAATGAGATACCTACGCTGACAGAGACGGTGTCATTTTCATTCACTATCGGCACCACGCCCATGGAAAGTAGTTCTTTGAATGTGTTCACGGCATTGAGATACCTCGTGCGCTGGGAAAGAGGTTGGTCAATGCGAATGGCCAAAGATAGTCAAAGCGGTAAACGCACGTCCGAAATGTCTCCACGAGTTAGAAGCACCTGAGCGATGGGTTGACCCAGCTGGCCAAACAGATTGTCCCATAACGCAATCAGTCTGCCCTGCCCAATCGCAGCCAACGCCTACGTGAAGGGTCAATAAAAATATATTTTTTTGGCTTTTGTTTTGACTTGCCTGTTTTCCGGAAAGACTTTTTGGGCGCGCTGGCATCGCCATACGCTGCAGGCCGACGCCTATCGCGCCGGAACTGACGAGCACGACTTTAGTGCCCCGCAGCGCGTAGACGTACGACGGTTTCGACGATCGCAGAGAGCGTTGATAGGAGCGGCTGGTGCGTCGTCTCGTGAACGATCGAGGACGTTCCTGTGCCGCCGTGGCGTGCGCGTTACGCAAAGAGGGGAGAGGGGGAAAGGGACGTGTCAATGCCATGCCGTGCGAGCCGTTGGAGGAAGAGGGGCGGATTCACACCGAGTTTGACTACTATGATGAGAGGCTTTGTGCGGACCATGGTGATGGTCTTCGTGAGTAAGCGTGGGCGCGGTCTCGGTGGAGGAAGAAGGGAGCGATGTCTGGCGGAGCAGTCGAATTGCCTATCCTGGATTGGTCATACACCATCGCGACGAGCGAACCAACTTCAACTTGAACTCGATAAGTGCGACAAACAGCAAAGTATTGTTCCGTTGGCCTCGTGGGTGATGTATGCGCCAGCTGTCGCTACAAAACTTAGCTGCACTAGATGCATGCACCTTTTGACGACTCACTCAATATTAATTACTTAATCCTATGTAGTTTTCAACTGCGTCCTACTGCACCACACGTACGGAGACTCTATGTTTGGTCCAGTCGACACCGGTGTGTTCCACGATCAACGTAAAGTTCCTGCTGACGGTGATAGCGTTTTATGGCGTTTAAGTCAGTAAACCTCTAGGCAGCCATGCTCTGACTCATTTACGGCGGGACACTTCCTTACCACCTCATTTTAGTTGTCTCGACTGCAACGTTGAACGTTGACGTTGAGTAGACCTGGACGTTTTTTTTTCTCGATCTCGTAGTTCAGACAAGAGTTCAGATCTTCAGACCTGATTCACATTCCTCAATTCTCCCTCGACACGGGAAAATAGGTTCTGTCGTTTCCCATGACGATGATTATAAACAAGAAGCACAGTTCTTTGAGCGCAGGTATGCACACGAACATTAAAACCATTGCCACCCACACTGGTTTCTTTTGAAAGTCAGTGGAAATTGCGGCCACTACCGAATATCTCGTCATCACTTGCCATCTCTTTTTGCTCTCTCAATGGGCTAAACATAGCCGAAATCCCATCAAACCGCAAGAATGATTCTGGTTTTGATTTTCATCACAACATGATCAGGTCCAATGGTGCCTTCGCCGCCTCCTCCTCTCCCTCGAGAATCCTCTCTACATTTGCTCCGAGCCGTTTACGTGCTTCGAGTGATAGCTGAGGCTTCTCAGAAGAGTAACCAAGTTCTGAAAAAAAAGATCAGCGCCTAGGGCACCGGAAGCACACAACGGACATACTCAATGATGGGTATTGCAAAGGAACCGTCTCTGTTTCCGAGAGGGAAGAAAGGTCAAGAGGGAAGGAGGGACCGATCCACGCATTGCGGACCTCGTGGTCCCTAGCACTCGATGAGGCAAGAAGACGGATACATGTTCAAAATACATCACTTACTTGCGCTGTAACAGGTCAGGTATACATCAGTTGAAAGAAGCGTTACTCAAAAATGAGGGACGTACTTCTTCCTTGGTAAGAGGGTGTACCAGGACACTGAAATCCCTCTCGTGAGTGATCACAGGTCTGTCCATCAAGGCCTATTTGCGTACCTGAGGTCGCCACGGTTCATACACAGATAAGAGAATACCGATGCGAACGACTCTGACGGGCACCAGATCTCGTACGAGCCTTGCCGTAAGGGGAAATTAGCCCATGGGGCGATACGAAGGAACAGAACGCGGATTCGCACCGACTGGATGGGGGCCCATCGGTACCAGGTTCACCCGCCATAGCGGTACGGCTACAAATGCGCCGTCTCGTCTCAGTCGCAGGACGGCGTCACGGAGTTGCAACGCGGCTTGGTGTTCATGTTCGTTCTTCTGATGGAAGTAGATGTCTGTGAAAAGGTCAGCGCATTAGCAACTCAAGAGAACTGTGCGACATACGAAAGTGCCACTCCCTGAGAACCAGAAATCAAGCTCGGTGTTTGCTCATCGTAGATGATTCGTGGGAATTCGATACTACGTACTTTATCTCAGACTCCAATACCTCTTGTAGATCAATAGGTGGGCTCATTCTGAAAGCACGTGCAATATGGTGGGGGGGGTCAACTAAGATGATCACTGTCAAGGTCAAGGCCGCTCGATGCGCTCAGGTTTCTCAATTTCTGACTAAGGCTTGAATGATGCTGCGGGGTGCCATCAGCGGCGGCGGTAGCAGTTGAGGAAACGGACCGTGGATTCCCGGGCCGGTTATTTCCCGTCTTGAGTATAGACCCACGCAGCACTGCCAGTGGTACTTACTGCACGGGGCGGTCCTCAGTCGTCCAATATTTACACCACCCTGCATTAATAATTTTACCTTCCGTACTGCTTTACGGTACTGTTTATAATTGTATTTTATGGCTATGGCCCATGTTCACCTGAAGCAGATATTTCTCTCTGCATCCACCACCGGCACCCCTCATCAATTAACCTCGTTCTCGCGTCGTGTTGGCTGCGGCCTGGACTTCGACGACTTCCTCAAGTTAACCGGCTGGCCGCCAAGCTTGTTTTCATATCCGTGGCCTCTGACTGTGACGGACTTCCGCAGTCGTAAGTAAATACTGGCTGTGGTTCTTTGTACGTCTTACTACAATTCTTCTATTTGGCACACTGCCGCACACATGTTACCAACACCCTTGCCAATACCCTAGCCCTAGCAGTCGAAACGGGACCCATTTGTGATTCGCGTCTTTCTTTCGCCCTCAACATCCTAGCTTGTTTTTGCACTCACCCGCAATTTACGTTCCGATTCTCGAGATATTAAGAATGGCCGACCTGCCCAGTAAGTCCCTAAAGCTCTCGGCCTCTGCGTCTTGCTTTCCGCGCCCCTCCCTGCTGACTTGGTCGCGGTCTTTGTTTACAGGGTCCATCGACAAAATCGATTCCTTCATCACTCGTTCTCAGGAATTTCTCTCCGGGTTACGTCGACCTCATCCTATCCGCCTCACTTGTATTCACAATCTGGCTACTGCACGACTTGATCGCTATGAGCTGTCGGGTGCAGTGGACGATCTCGACAAGTCAATCGTTCATTTGGCCGAATCGATACTCTTCCCGCCTCGTTCGTGGCTAGAACACGGTCCAATGATCCTCCATACTTTGTGGCTCCTCGCTTCCGCACTATTCAAGCGCTCGATAGTGTCCGGGCAACCCAAAGACGCCATTTTGGCAGCCAATTATCTCCGCTATATTTTAGACCAGCCTTGCGACGCATTCGGGGTCCCGCGCCATCTAGTCACGACAATGCTCATGGATGCGTTGGCCTCTCAGGCCGAGTCAAAAGCAGGAAATGTGATGCAGAACATTAGGGAGATGACAACCCTCTGCCGCGAACTCCTCACCTCGGATGTGTCCGATGGCGACACCACTCGCTCCATCACTCGCTTTGCCAGAACAGTTTCATCTCAAATCCGTCCGTGGGTCCCAGATCAACCATTGGATCAAGTTATCGAGTGTCTGCGACTGGCGAGGAAGCACAAACCGGAACTGCAAAGTGCCCACTTCTCCCTTGCCTTTTGTCTCGGCACTCGCTATTGTATGACTTTTGTGAATGACGATTATGAAGAGGCCGCGTCTATGATGGACGAAATTATTTCCAGCTCCCCCAGAGACAATCAGGACGAGTTCATAGCCAGAGTCCAACGGTTCGTGACGGGACTGGCAGTTGTCCGATCGAAGACGCACCGAATCCCGGAATATTCAGAGGAGGCAATATATCGCGCTCGCGCCTTTCTCAGTTCGCCTTCTGAGGAACACTCTTTTAATCCTCTTGTTAATTATTCCCTGGAAGACACCGAAAAGCAGCGTTTCCATTACTTCGGTTCTATGGAAGACCTTGGAACACGTTCCGGCGATTCGTGGGTATCTCGGCTGGTGGAGGCCTTTGGTAGGAAGGATGAAAGCGACGATTCCGAATTCAGTACGGTGTACAAGAAGGCGATGCACCTTGAAGACATTCTCTCCTGGCTCCAGAATAACGACGGTATGGAGATCGAAGAAGTCATCGAGGACGGACGAACCACACTCGCATCATCCGATCGAAGTAGTCCATTTACATTTTATATTATCGGCTTATTCGGCTTGATCCTCTATGAGGCATTCAAGCGTACAAACGAAATCAGATATCTTGACGAGTCAATGAGCGCACTTGGTCAAGTTCTTGAATATCCATTCGCACGGCACATCCGCCCGGGGATACTTCGTCTACTTTCCTGGTCTTTGCTCACCCGTTCTGCGTGTTTTCGAGGTCGCTGTATGCAAGACGTCGATGAAGGGGTCAAACTACTCTCGCAGTGTGTCGACGACGGACACGCGAGCTTGCTCGATCGATTCCGGCATGCATGCATGTGGGCTTCTTTTGCGCGGGCCTTCCGTCATCCGTCCACTTTGACCGCATACGAGACTGCTATATCGTCGATGCAAAAGGCTCTACTCTTTGCGCCGACTCTGCAACTACAGTACACCACTCTCGCCGAGATGCCTGACTACTCTCATAGGATGCCGCTGGACTATGCCTCGTATCGGGTCAATCAGCGTCAACTCGAGGAAGCGATCGAAACTCTTGAAAGGGGGAGAGCCTTACTCTGGTCCGAGATGCGTCACCTTCGTACTTCGATCGATCAACTTCTTGAGGCAGACCTGGACTTAGGGCGCAAGTTCGCGGCGGTGAACCGGGACCTTGAGGACCTCACCACATCTATCCCACCGAGCCACAAATTAAGCATGGATAACGAGACAGCCGATAACCTTAGGGCGGTTGATCCGTTCAGTCGCCTCTTGCTAAAGCAGCGTAGACTTTTACAGGAACGCGACGAGCTCATTTCACAAATTCAAGTCTTACCGGGATTCGACAGCTTCCTGATGTCTCCATCGTTTGATAAACTCCGTTCTGTCGCCTCACGTGGTCCTGTCATTATAGTTAACCATTCCAAATGGCGCTCTGACATCTTGATCTTGCTTCATAACATGCCTCCCTCTCTCATCCCCACCCCACCCAAATTCTACCACCGTGCGAGAAAGTTGAAGAATAAATTATTGGCCTCGCGAAACAAATGTGGGCTCGATTCAAGCCATTATGACCAAACTCTGGCCATTGTTCTCGCGAGGCTCTACAAACTCGTTGGCAAACCCGTCATCGACCGACTCCGTGAGCTGGGAGTATCAGAACAGTCCCGCATCTGGTGGTGTCCAACATCCGTGTTCTGTTCTCTTCCTCTTCATGCCATGGGCCCAATCCCATCCGATGATGGCGAGACGCGCTATTTCCTGGATCTCTACATCTGTTCCTATACCCCAACTCTGTCCGCACTCATCCAATCTCGTAATCGCGACCTCGCTGTGCGATCTTCGGAACCTCCTTCCCTACTACTTGTCGCGCAGACTGACTCAACTCTCCCAACTGTGAAAGGCGAAATCCAAGTCAGTCCAGGCTCTTGATACTAAAGTGACTAGCCTCATCTCAGACGCCGCGACACCCGCCGCGGTCGTCGATGGCTTTCGTCACCATCAATTTGTCCACTTTGCGTGTCATGGTACACTGGAGGCCGGAAAGCCATTTGAGGCTGGATTCGAGCTCTACGGAGATGAGCGCCTGACCCTACTAGAAATTGTGCGCTCGCATCTCCCCACCGCCAAATTCGCATTTCTCTCTGCTTGTCACACGGCTGAAGGTTACCGAAGGAAGCATTGTCGATGAGGTGCTACACCTTGCAGCCGCGGTACAGTACTGCGGCTTCAAGAGTGTGGTCGGAACTATGTGGGCGATGGTGGATGAGGATGGACGGGACCTGGCGGAACACTTTTACAAGGCATTGTTCTCTACTACTTCGAGGCGCGATCAAGGGGTACCGTATCACGAAAGATCTGCGAAAGCACTCCGGTTCGCGGTGAAGAAGCTGCGGAAGAAGAAGCGGATCGCCCTGGAGAGATGGGTAAATTTCGTTCATTACGGCGCATGACCGGGGGATAATCCGTAAGTAAACAGGTTGGCTTGGAGACGGATTAAGTACTTATTACCTGTCCATAGCAGTACTCGCAAGGGCTCAAACGTTGTACCTATCGCGTGGCGTGAGCCACGCTATTATTCACCAATGAAGGATTCACAGACTGGACACAATTGTATTTATACAACGGGTTTATCAAATAGGCATTACTGGTGCAATTGTGGATCTTTTCTTTTCTTTTTTTTTTTGAATCGATTTTATTCCGGGGTAGTACGTAATACAAAGCCGGTCTTCAGACGCAGAGCGAGAGAAATTGTACAGAAATTAAGTAAGCCGAGACTCACATGTGGGCGAGAAAGGGTTAAATAACCGAGAAAATTAACTCAGCTAGGCGTCGATTGTGGATCTTTTCCCATCACGAGATTGAGATGCTAGTTATATGCTATGGGAAACATGGCTGACGTTGGTTCGATGGGTTCAACCCTTCATAAACACGCACGAGGCAGGCGGTCCGTCGTACGTGCTTCGAAGCATGCGTGAGGTTTGTGACTGCAGAGGATTCAAGAGTGATAGGGGAGAATGAAAAAGCAGAAAAAGACCAGATTGAGAAAGGACACAGAAGGGGAGGAGTGGAGAAAGCCGCAGCGAGACGGGCAGGGATCAGGAAGAACGGGCTTCGAGAGATTGCTACTACCGGGTTTGAGTGAGAGGAACGTGGTGTTGGCAAGGGTTGCAGCCGACTAAATCGTCAAGCAAAGATGCGTGGCCTCTGTCTGCTAGGATAAAGGGCACAGACTTTGTGCAGAGGGGCACTCGGGCTGTCGGACCCACATGGTGCGTCCGTCTACCACCCGTCTCCGAGGATAGGGGTCAATACAGTATGCCCAGAGGCGGAAAAGGCCAGGCAGTCAATAGCGGTTTTCGAACCTACGAAAGTTCTCGTCAGTGGGCTACTGCTACCCCTACCACTGCGCCTTCCGAGTCGATTTAGGGAGCTTACCAGTCTTATGACCTGCCAGGGGAGTTGTCCAGTAGCAGGGCGCGGTGCGGCACGATCCCCTGTAGACCGGTTGCAAGTAGGTGAACGTGAGGGAGGCGGATGGAGGCTTCCTCTTCGGCTTAAGTAGCTAGCCAGCATGGCATCGGCGCTGCGTTCCCACACACACTCCGGACAGTTAAATCCGAAAAATCCCTTTCGAGGGCACAGCTACGCTTTCCCGACCCCATGTGGACTCCATCGGGGAGGTCTTGTCGCTATGGGACCCCTCCACCATCCGAAGATCCGATAGCGGCAAAAGTCTGAGGCGTGTGGCGGTGGGTAAGGAAGGCGAGCTGTGATGCAAGGAGTCGAGGTAAAGAATCGAGGAGTAAACTAAGCGAGAGACTAAGGAGAATAGGGAGACGGTGAACGGACTAAGACAAATGAGCGTCGAAACTCGGACAAGCGATGCGCCAATAAAGATAAGAGGAATGAGACGATAAGGACGAGTATGACGGACGAAGGATGGAAAACTTCGAGACCAATGCGTTTTAAGACCTTTCTAGGACCCGACCTGACGGTGAGCATCCCACCATAAGGTTCGCTATAGCACGTCATACAGGGTACTGCACCAGATGGGGCATCTGGTCCGAAAGCGGTGAAAACCCGACATGCCTCGAGGCCTGCTAAAAAAGAGCGGACTAGTCGTTGCCGCCAGAAGGGAAAACTCCGCGTATACACAATTGAGGGACGACTCCTTCATTTTCCATTACTCTTCAGTGCAGACACGATGTGCCGTTCCACCGAATTGCCGCGGCTGTTTGAGGGATCATCACGCGCACGAGGGAGGGTGAGACAAGCGACCAGAAGCTATATTGAAGGAAGGAATGGGAAGAACAGAGATAACAGGAGCAAGTGCAGGCGGGAATCAGGAAGGCACGGAGCGTCGAGGGTCTACGGAGTCCAGCGTTTGAGTGGGTCCCCCGGATCGGAGCAGAATGGTTAGTTAATCGAATACGGAGGCATTGTGGGGAGCGAGGAGGCAGAGCAGTGACATGCGGGAGACAAGAGTGAAGGTGAGGACGCCAAAACCGAACGAGAGCGAGTGGGAAACGGTGATAGTGAGATAGCATTGAAAGAACTGTGTTGGAAGTCTCAGGGAAAACGGGACTATGACAGGGACTGAGGTGAACGAGACGAGGACGATGGCGGAAGATCCAAGACAAACGGACCTGCGGAGTTAAACTAGAGTATATTCCACCTGGGACATGGACCAGCTGAGAGAACCACACATGGGTGAGGGAATGTCCGCAAGGCGCAGACACTATCTTGTAGACTAGGAGCCAGTGACCAAAGTAGCCGATACAGGCAAGGTAGATGAGATGGCCGGAGAGGGAGAGGGAGACACGGCAACACTAATGAAGTGGAGGGAAAGTAAGAGCACGATAGTATCTTTACGTAGTCACAGTGCGGCTTTTTTTTTATTGCGGTAGAGAACGCACGCACCTTGTCCTACTTCTAGAACGGGAACGTACGATGAAAACTCGAAGGGGAACCAAAATCAGGACGCATCTCCCTGACGAGGGGCCACCAGACATTGATCCCTATGTGTGTGTTCTGCTTCGGTTTCGGACTTACGAATTGGGGCGCCTCTAACTATCTGTGTTTCTTAAACGTACTGGGACTGGGCTCACGGTAAGACAGGTCTGTATCTCTGATATGTACTTCGGAATAAAAAAAGGATCCAAAAAAAAGAAAAAGAACCAAAATCAGAAAGGGTGCCAATGGGGACGATTGATGCCACAAATGGCGCCAACAAGGGCAAAGCTCTGAGTCGCCGTTCGGTTCGCCTATATAACCGACCGGACCGCATCTTCCGAGAAGCCCCACCACAGGGTCTCAAACTCACCAGCACACTGTTTCAACCTTGGTTTCAACTTTTTTCGTTGGAGACCCGCCTCTGTGCGCATTGGGGTCCAGAAGCATATGATGCGCGTCACTATATGTATCTATGCGTATCCCGTGTATCTTTTTTACTGCCTCTCACGGCTATTGGATCTCTAGAGATTCGGTTGCGGACTCGCGGTTGTGTGAACTTGCGTCTTCCCATCACGCTGATGTCTTTGGTAGGCAATTCCCACACTTGTTACCATGTATGTGGGTCCATGACAAACTCCCACAGTCAGTGTGAGAATATAGGCCTGCGCTCCTTGTATGTCGTCTATTTGGATACCCTTGTTCAGCGCGTGGTGTGTTAGGTATTTCCCAGCTGTGTTCCTGCAGGCAACTCCATCCGAGTCCCACGTCTTCATTCATCCCAAAGTCGTTGCACCCAACATCCTGCGGTTCACTTTCTAGCACTCGGGAGTTTAACGTTTAACGTTTAACCATGAGTGTCCCACAACGTAAGCTCGAGAATTCTCTGTACTTGCCTCCTGCTAGCTAGGTGCGGCAGTCTCAATCTCTTGTTGACAGAATCTATCCACGAAATCGATTCCTTCATCGCCTGATTCCCAGCATTTAATCTTAGCATTACCTCGATCTCATCCTCACCGCGCCAGTATCTACAGTCTAGCTACGGCGCGATTCGATCGCTATAAGCTGTCAAATCAAATGGATGACCTCGACAAGACAATTCTTCATTTGACAGAATCGGTACTCCTCCAACCCTGGTCTCTTCCAGGACCGAAACCAACCATCCTTTTAATCTTTCTCAATCTCGCTGTCGCACTTTACTTACGCTCGAGTGATTCCGGGCAGCCAGAAGATGCCACTTACTCAGCCAAATACCTCCGCCATCTTCGAGACCAGCCTCTTGAAACGTTCGGGTTCCCGCGTTCTCTAGTCACATTATCACTCCTGGACGCACTTAGCCGTTCGAGTGAAGTTGGACGCTGGAAACGTGATGCAAGAAATCAGAGAGATGGCAGTCCTCTGCCACGAACTCCTCGCCTCTGAGTCGGACGTGTCTGAAGGCGACACCACTCACGCCGTCACACTCATTTATGAGATAGCTGTTCCTAAACTCCGTGTGGGGGTCATGGATCAACCACTAGACCAAGTAATCGAGTGCCTGCGAGCCGCGAGGATACACAAACCAGATCTGCGCGGGGTTGGCTTTGCTCTTGTCCTTTCTCTCGCCATTCGTTATTTTATGACTTTCGTGAACGATGACTATGAAGAGGCAGCATCTGTCATGGACGAAATGACCGCTTTCAGTCCCCCAGATGAAGAAAGTGATGACGAACTCGCGGCCATAGCTCAGGGGCTCGTGACAATGCTAACGATAGCGCGATCGATGGTGCACCAGACCCCGGAAAATTCGGAAGAGGCAATACATCGCGTCTCCACCACCCTTAACTCAGCTCCTATCGAAAAACCCGAACTTCTTCTGGCTAAAGTCTTAGAGAACACCGCAAAGCAGCGTAATCCGAGACTTCGGTTCCATCGAATGCCTCGACGCATCATCCAACGATGACGATTCACCATTTTCTCAGCCAGTCGTGTCCTGTCGGGGGGAATGATGAACAGGAACCTGAATACGGTTTGAGGAAGGAGTCGAAGCTCCTCGAAGGACTTCTTTCCAAGATCCGTGACTGTGGCACAACAACTGACATAGAAGAAGTTATCGAAAACGGACGAGCTATACTTGCTTCGTCCGATCCGAGACGTCCCGGTCCATTTACATTTCACCCTTTCGACCTATTCGGCCAGATCCTCTTTGTCGGTTTTCGGCAGTACAAAGAATATGAAGTACCTCGACGAGTCGATTAGCATGAGCCGTCGAGCTCTTGAGTTTCCGTCAGCGTATCTCATCGGCGGCCCGGTGATCATTCTCTCGCTTGCCTTGTCTTTTCTCACCCGCTTCGCGTCTTTGCCAAGTCACTGCATACAAGACCTAGATGAAGGGTTGAAACTACTCTCCCAAGGTGCAAATCTTGGACATGGAAGCCTGCCCATTCGAGTTCAGCTTGCATCGCTGTGGGCAAGTTATGCGCGATCGACCCAGCACTCCACTGTCTCTGCCGCATATGAGAGTGCCTTGTCATTGATGCAAAACGCGCTTCTTTTTGCACCAACTTTGCAGCTCCAGCACGTCATTCTAGCCAAGTCTTTTCACCACTATCATGCAGTGCCGCTAGACTATGCGTCCTATCATATCGAGGTGGGTCGACTCAAAGAGGCAAGCCGAGACTCTTGAAAGAGGGAGAGCCTTACTCTGGTCAGAAATGCGTCACCTTCGGGCTTCAATCGATCAAGTCCTGCAGGCACACCCAAATTTAGCACACAAGTTTGCGGAGGTGAACAGAGACCTTGAGAAGCTCACCAAGTCCTATCCCTCCAAGCCTCGACTTGAATGGAGCCGATGACCTCACAGTAGAGGACCCGTTCGGTCGTCTCCTGACGGAGCAACGTAGGCTTTTGAATGAACGCAACGAGCTCATTTCTCAAATTCAAGCACTACCGGGCTTCGACAACTTCATGACATCTCCACCAGTTCGACACACTCTGTTCTGCCGCCTCTCCTGGTCCCGTCATTATGATAAATCACTTCCAGTTGGCGCTCAGACATCCTGATCCTTCTTCACAATACGTCTCCCTCTCTCATCCCGACTCCTGACGACTTCTTTGGTCGTGCGAGTGCATTGAGGGATGACCTATTGGATGCGCGGAACAAACATGGGCCCGATTCAGGATCATTACAACCACAGTCCTAAAGCACGTTCTCAAGGAGCTTTACGACCTCGTTGGAAAACCTGTCATCGACAGACTTCGTCAACTGAAGGTACCAGAGCAATCCCGTGTCTGGTGGTGTCCGACCTCTGTCTTCTGTTCCTTACCCCTTCACGCCATGGGTCCAATCCCGTCACATGACGGTGCCAAGGACGAGCGGTATTTCTCAGACCTCTACATCCCTTCTTATACGCCAACACTCTCCGCGCTCATCCCAGAACCTGACCACCGTGAGTCAGACTCGCACACTTCGGACCCTCTTTCGTTACTCCTTGTGGCACATTTAGACTGTGCCTTTGTCACCGTCAGAGGCGTGCCAAGATGTTGACGTGATACAGGCACTCAATACGCAGTCTTCGAGTAACAAGTCTCATTTCAGAAGGTGCAACGGCTATTTCAGCTCTGGATGGCCTTCAGGACCACCAATTTGTCCACTTTGCGTGTCACGGAACGTTAGAAGCTAGTAAACCATTTGACGCCGGATTCGATGCTTCATGGGAACGAGCGCCTCACTCTACTCGACATTGTACGGTCTCGTGCTCCTAGCTGCCGAATTTGCGTTCCTGGCGGCTTGCCACACGGCTGAGCCGACCGACGGAAGTTCCGCTGACTGAGGGCTTGCACCTGGCTGCTGCAGTGCAGTACTGTGGGTTCCGGAGCGTGGTCGGGAACAATGTGGGCAATGGCGGATGAGGATGGTCCGGACCTGGCAAAGCACTTCTATAAGTCGATGTTCCAGAGAAGAGAACGAGGAGAGCCGGTACCACACTATAAGCAATCTGCCGGAGCGCTTCGAGACGCTGTGAAGAAGCTGCGGAAAAAGAGAGGGATTACCCTTGAGAGGTGGGTGAATTTGGTTCATTACGGCGCATGATCTGTGAGTTTCTGGGATTTGTTGGGTGGCTTTTATGCTTACCTCAGCATCCGTAGCAGTGCATGCAAGGTCTCAAATGCCATTTGCGTGGGGAGGTGCTGCAGGTCAGGCTGTTATTCGATAATGGAAGAGTCTGGGCTGGATGTCTTACTAATAAGTCCGAGAATGGGTATGTACGATCGTGGGATTGAGTACGAGAAATGCGTGGTTGACCAGGAGCGTAAGCCTGGAGGATGGTTAAACAGAGACGGAGGCGTGCGGCGACTAGTGAAGAAAGCGAGTTGTGACGTGCTTCATCCCAGGGCGGCACCGGTCACCGGCCACCAGAATTCCCTATTTGTCCTGAACAAATTAAGGTGAGTGTTCCCCGTCAGGCCGATGCTGTCTTTTCATGGCGGTTCCTGGACTCGTGTAGTAACTTAAGTAGTGGGCTAGGACAGACGCCCACAGTCGTGTGAAAATATAGGCTGTGCAGTGGTCCGTTGTATTTCCATGCGTATGCTAGCTAGTCGTGGCCACAACTTGTGACCTGCAACTTTCTTCCTTTGTCGTCGCCTTAACAACCCCGTAGTTCACCTTCCAATTCTCGGGCTCTTTTGATCATGATTGGTTCACAGCGTGAGTCGTCCAGAACTTCTGTGCTCGCATTTGCTAACTGGTTTAAATATCTTGTTGACAGAATCTATGCACGAAATCGATTCCTCCATAACTAGTTCCCAGCATTTGCTCTCAGCACTACCCCGATTTCACCCTCTTCGCCCTGCCTGTGCCTGTATTCTAGCTAAGGAGCGATTAGATCGCTATACGCTATCAAATCAAAAGAGTGACCTCGACAAGACAATTATTCACTTAACCGAATCAATACTCCTCCAGTCCTTGGCTTGGCCAGAATCCGGATCCAACATCTTTCTATTTTTCTTCAACCTCGCGAGCGCACTTTACTTGCGCGCGAACAAGTACAAGCAACCAGAAGACGCCACTTACTCAGCCAAATACCTCCGCCATCTTCGAGACCTGCCTCTTGAAGAGTTCGGGTTACCGCGCCATCTATTCACATTGAGGCTCAGTTGATGCATTGGCTATTCAAGTGGAGTTGGAGGCTGGAAATATGATGCAGAACATTGGGGAGATGGCGGACCTCTGTCGCGAACTCCTCACCTCCGAGTCGGATGTGTCTGAAGGCGACACCACTCGCTCCGTCACACTCATTTTTGAAGCAGCTCTTTCTAAAATCCGTCTGAGGGCCCCGGATCAGCCATTGGATAAACTTATCGAAGTGCCTACGTGTGGCGAGGATGCACAAACCAGGACTGCCAGGCGCTCGCTATGCCCTTGCCAGTGTGTCTCGTCACTCGCTATTGTATGACTTTTGGGGATGATGATTATGGGGAAGCTGTGTCCGTCCTGGACGAAATTATCACCTCCAGTTCCCCCGGAAACAGTCAGGATGAATTCGGTAGCTGACGCTCAACAGCTCGTAATAGAGCTGATGATGATCCGATCGACGATGGTCCGGACGCCGGAACGTTCAGAGGAGGCAATACACCGCGCTCGTACCTCCCTCATCTCACTTCCTGCTGAAAAGGCTTCTCCTAGTTCTGGCCAGGGTCTTTGAGCATACCTCAGAACGGCGTGTTGATTACTTCGGTTCCGTCGAAGGCCTCGAAGCGTCGTCCAGCAAATCACTTTTGTCTCAGTCCGCGGTGTCCATAGAGGGACACGATAATAGGAATGGGAAGGACCCGGAGTCTCTGGGGGGACTTCTCTCCAGGATCCACAATAATGATACAATCGACATAGAAGATGCTATTGAAATCGGACGAACCATATTTGCTTCATCTGACACACACCATCCTTTTCCGTTTCTTCGTTTCGAAGCATTCAGCCAGATCCTCTATGAGGGGTTCCGGCGCACAAAGAAGCTCGAGTTCATCGACGAGTCGATTAGCATAAGTCGTCAAGCTCTCAAGTTTCCGTCGGCACAGCTTCGGCATCGGCTCTGAGGCGCTTTCCTCCCTTGCCGTGTCTCTTGTCTCCCGCTTTATATCTTTTCCAGGGCACCACACCCAAGACTTGGATGAAGCGATGAAACTATTCTCCCAAGGTACCAACCACGCACATGGGAGCCTGCCCTTTCGAGTCCGGCTTGCATCCTTGTGGGCAGGTTATGCGAGATATACTCGACACTCCTCCGTCTCTGCTGCATATGAAAAGGCCATGTCGTTGATGCAAAATACGCTTCTCTTTGCACCAACTTTGCCGCTACAGCATACCACTCTGGCCAAGACGTCTCATGATGCTCATGTGATGCCGCTGGACTATGCGTCCTATCATATCGAGTCGGGTCAACTCAAGGAGGCAGTCGAGACTCTTGAAAGAGGGAGAGCATTACTCTGGTCCGAGATGCGTCACCTTCGTGCTTCTGTAGACCAACTTCCCGAGACAGACCCTGATTTAGGACACAAGCTTGCGGCAGTTAACCTAGACCTCGAGGAGCTCTCAAAGTCCATCTCTCCAAGCCTCGACTTGAAAGGTGCCGATGACTTCACGGTAGAGGACCCGTTCGGTCGTCTTCTGCTGAAGCAACGTACGCTTTTGAAGGAAAGCGATAGCCTCATTTCCCAAATTCGAGCCTTGCCAGGTTTCGACAGCTTCTTGACATCTCCGTCGTTCGACACACTCCGTTCCTCCGCCTCGTCTGGTCCTGTTATTATCATAAATCATTCCATATGGCGCTCTGATATCCTGATCCTTCTCCAAGACACCACCCTCTCACTCATCCCAACCCCTGACAATTTCTTTGATCGTGCGAGTGCATTAAAGGATAGCCTATTGGACGCGCGGAAAAAACACGGACCCGATTCAGACCATTATAACCAGACCCTGGCGCATATCCTCACAGAGCTTTACAACCTCGTTGGCGAACCCGTCATCGACAGACTTCATCAACTGAAAGTTCCAGAGCAATCCCGTGTCTGGTGGTGTCCGACCTCGGTCTTCTGTTCCTTACCCCTCCACGCCATGGGCCCAATCCCATCACATGACGGCGCCGACGAGCGGTATTTCTTGGACCTCTATATTCCTTCTTATACTCCAACGCTCTCCGCGCTCATCCCAGAATCTGGCCGTGGTGAGCCAGGCTCACCTACTTCCGGCCTTCCTTCATTACTCCTCGTGGCACATTTTGACGTACCTTCTCCGGACGTGCCATTGTCAGAGGTGTGTGAAGACGTCAAGGTCATACAGGCACTCAATACGCGACTTCCGGTAAAGAGTCTTATCTCAGGAGCTGCAACGAATACATCGGTTCTAGATGGCCTTCAGGACCACCAATTTGTCCATTTTGTATGTCACGGAAAGTTGGAGGCCAGTAAACCATTTGACGCCGGATTCGAGCTTCATGGGAACGAGCGCCTCACCCTACTCGACATTGTGCGGTCTCGGGTCCCCGCCGCCGAATTTGCCTTCCTGTCAGCTTGTCACACGGCCGAGTTGACCGACGGAAGTTCCGCTGACGAGGGCTTGCACCTGGCTGCTGCAGTGCAGTACTGTGGGTTCCGGAGCGTGGTCGGAACAATGTGGGCGATGGCAAATGAGGATGGTCCGGACCTGGCAAAGTACTTCTATAAGTCGATGTTCCAGAGAAGAGAGCATGGGGAAACAGTACCATACTACAAGAGATCTGCAGGGGCACTTCGAGACGCTGTGAGGAAGTTGCGGAAGAAGAGAGGGGTTACTCTCGAGCGTTGGGTGAATTTCGTTCATTATGGTGCATGATCTGCCAGTGTGAGTTTCCCCGGCCTGGATTTGTTGGATGTGGTCTCCATGCTTACTGCCTCAGGCTGTTTCATAGCAGTGCGTACAAGGTCTCGACCCCATATGCGTGGGGTGGTAGTGGGAGTCAGACTGTCATAAGTTCGGACTGGATTCATTCTATAAGGTTAAGGACGATGACAGTATGTATATACGAACTGCCAGGACCATTTTGCTCTGTCGCCCGTCGCTGCGAAGTTGTTCTCTGGAGAAAGACAGTAGTTTGATGATTCATTACAGCAGCAGAGGACGCAAAATCGATCGGATCTACTGTCAAGGCTCAGGAACTGCTCGGTTTTGGCCAGGGTGTAGACTCACGGAACACAAGAGGTTGCCCGATGAGAAGATCAAAGTGACGACAATCAACGCTCAGAGTGGTGGCACGGTGCGAACAAGATGTCCCATGCAGCCTGATGCAGAGCTTGCCATGCGGGAAGAGGGCACCCAAAGGACCCCATTACACCACAATACTATGCTCATACTCTTCCTTGGTACATACCAGTCTGGTTCAGAACCAATCCCGCACATGAAATTTAGTGCTGGCACAGTATGTCTGAGTCATCACTGGCATGTCACTCTCCACTCTCCGTTCTCATCACTTCGTGTTGCAAATATCTACACACATCCAACGTCCGATTCCGCCCACTAATTGGGATATTTAGTGATCGTTAGGTAGCCCTGAACTTCCAGTCATGCTCGTCCTTGAGTCACGAGATCATAAGAGGCTCAAAGCAGTGGTTGTCAACGGGAAAGTCGAAGAAGCCCTGGACCTGCCTGGTGGGTAGATCTATGGTACAGAGACGGCCGGCATATTGGCAACAAACTTGGTGCCGGCGGGTATGCGGCTCTTGTCCTTTCTTTTCATAGGGATAGCACAGGACGGCGGTGTTTATTCAGCAGGAGAAAGGACCCTTTCACGCGGAAACGAGGAAAAGAAGCTCCATCAAGTGGTCGTTGAGGTTGCGATAGGAAAAGCGGAGGATAAAGGTGCCCTTGTCGCAAACAGACTCCGAGACTTTGATATTGATCTTCCAATTCAAAAATATTGTGATCGTGCACGAAGCGGGGGGGGTGGCATAGACTGGTTCGGGGCTGCGCGGGAAAGACTGCAGCTCACCGCTCGACTACAACAGCGAGCCCCGGATGGCGGTTGCCTTGCCGGGGAATGAGGGAGTTACAATTGGGCGGCTGGAATAATAGATGCAAGACGAGATGCACCAGCAAGAAATTTTATGGAGTCGAACATCAGGAGTGCGTCCTGAGGTAAAAGAAAAGCAGCCCTGCCAACTGGGTTTCATCCCGTGCTTATTTGTCCCAAGCAAATAAGGTAGTCGGGCCGGGTTGCCACTCGGAGCGGTAGTTTGCGGTAATGCGCCTCGTCCTCATGCCAGTGAGCAGACCGGTGTCAGTCATTTAAGTTGCACTGCCAGTAAACTTGCCTAGCCGTTTTCCCTTTCGCAGAAGTTGACAGGCATATCGCTGTCTGTGGGTTCGGCACCTGTAATAAAGCCCGCAATCATCTAGGAATGTACCGTAGACTCTGTGTCTCCTATTGATACCTTCATGCTTCTATTTGATACACGTGCTCAAGGCGCTTGTTGCCTTTCCCAGTGTGTTACAAATATTTGAATTGTGGTCGCCGAGGAGGGGACCCATCTGTTACTTTCGTCGTTCTTTCTCCTCGATCATCCGAGCTATCGCCCTCACCAACCCGTGGGTTACCTCTGGTCCTCGAGAATCTGAGTATGTCCATCCCACAACGTAAGTCATTGATATCCTCTCGGTCTTTCTGTGCGCACCCTCTGTTAACTGGTTAGATCTCGATTCCTTGTACACAGAATACATCCACAAACTTAATTTCACCATCTCTTATCTGCAATACACTCTCTCTTCATCACCCCGATTATATCGTCATCGAATTAATCATCTTTCCAAGCTGTCCACTGCACTGTTTGAACGCCACGTACTGTCAAACGATAAGGATGACCTGGACAAGTCAATTCTTCATTTGACCGAGGTTGTACTCATCCAACCCTGTCGTTACCCGTCGGTACCCGTTCCAAATGTCCTTGAAGCTTTGCTTTTTCTCGCCCTTGCACTTCTAAGGCGCTCGGATGAGTTCAAGCAACCTAATGATGTCGCTTCTGCAGTCGAATACCTCCGCCATCTTCGAGACCAGCCTCACGAGGCGTTCAGGCTCCCGCACCATGGAGTCACAACATCGCTCGTGGAAGCCTTGGCACTTCAAGTGGAGTTGGGAGCCGGCAATGTGATGCACAACATTGAGGAGATGGCAATGCTCTGTCGCGAACTCCTCACCTTGGGTAGATCCGAAGGAGACACCATCCGCTCCATCACACTCTTGGCAAGGGCGGTTGGATCAACGATTTCCCCAGAGGTCCTGGATCAGCCACTCGATCCAGTTATCGAAACCCTGCGGGAGGCAAGTACATGCAAAGATTTGCAAGATGCGCGCTTGGCCCTTGCTCATTCTCTTGGCTGTCGCTATTTTTTGACCTATGCGAGCGAAGATTATGATGAGGCGGTATCCATCCTAGAAGAAATCATTGGCTCCAACCCCTGTGAAAACATTTTCGCTACCCAAGCTCTTCAACTCGTCACGTACCTGGCGATGCTCCGATCACTGACGTACGAGACCCCGGAATATTCGGAGGAGGCAATATATCGCACTCAGGCCTTCCTCAGCTCTTCTCTGGAAGAACCCTCTGGTATTATCATCGCTCGTCTCCTGGAAAACGGAGCAAAGCAGCGTTTCCGTTTCTTCGGCTCCGCCAACAGCCTTGAAGGGGCACGTTCTGACCATTCGTCATCATCTCAGCCAGCGGGGGACTCATTGGCAGATAGGTATTTTCGAGTCCACCAGAGGGGAGAGGAGATGAAACTCCTTGAGGAACTCCTCTCCAAGATTCGCGACGGCAACATAACGGACATCGAAGAAGCTATCGAACTTGGCCGAACATTGGTTGCTTCGTTTCGTCCTAGTGGCCGAGCGGCATTTTACCCTTTGCATGTATTAGCCGACATCCTCGCTGAAGGATTTCGACTCACAGGGAAAATCGGCTATCTCGAGGAGTCTATTATCATTCATCGTCGTACTCTTGAATTCCCGTTGACACAGCCCGTCCGCCATATATTATGCCTCCACCTTTCCAGGTGTTTGATTACCCGTTCCCAGTGCGCTCCAGCTCGTCGTGTACAAGATGTGGACGAATCGGTGGAACTGCTATCGTTTGGAGCCAACGCTGAACATGCAAGCCTACCCGACCGATTTCAGTTTGCGTGCTCGTGGGCGTATGTTGCGCGACATAGTCGTCACATTTCCGTTACGACTGCATATGAGAATGCCATGTCGTTGATGCAAAACACCCTCCTTTTTGCGCCGACCCTGCAGCTACAGCACGACACACTCTCCGTAACGTGGGACTCCTCCCTTATGCTGCCATTGGACTATGCGTCCTATCATATCGAGCTGGGTCAGCTCAAGGAGGCAGTCGAGACTCTTGAAAGGGGGAGAGCCTTACTCTGGTCCGAGATGCGTCACCTTCGTACTTCAAACGATCAACTCCTCAAGGAAGACTCACATTTAGGACACATGTTTGCAGCAGTCAACAGAGACCTCGAAGCTCTTACCAAATCCATCTCTCCAAGCCTTGATTTGAACATAGATATTGACGGAGCCGAAGATCTCAGGGCGGTGGACTCGTTCGGTCGCCTTCTACTGAAACAACGTAGGCTCTTAAAGAAACGCGACGAGCTCATTTCGCAAATTCGAGATTTGCCGCGTTTCAAGAATTTCTGTAAAACACCATCTTTCGACACTCTCTGCTCTGCCGCGTCGTGCGGTCCTGTCATCATGATAAATCACTCTAGTTGGCATTCTGATATCTTGATCCTTCACAATACAAATCTCTCCCTCATCACCACCCCTAACGATTTCTATTTTCGTGCGAGATCATTGCAAGATGATTTATTGGACGCGCGAAACAAACACGGACCCGATTCGGATAGTTATAGTCAGATCCTAGAGCACATCCTCTCAGAGCTTTACGACCTCATCGGCAAACCTGTCATTGATAAACTTCGTCAGTTGAATGTGCCAGAGCAATCCCGCGTATGGTGGTGTCCGACCTCGGTCTTCTGTTCCTTACCCCTCCACGCCATGGGCCCAATCCCATCAGATAGCGGCGATAAGCAGTATTTCTTGGACCTCTATATCCCTTCTTATACTCCAACACTCTCAGCACTCGCCCCCCAATCTGACTATCGTGAACCAGGCTCACCTACTTCGGACCTTCCTTCATTACTTCTTGTGGCACATTTCAACGTGCCTTCGCCAGATGTGCCGTTGTCAGAGGTATGCGAAGACGTCAAGGTCGTGCAGGCGCTCACTACACGGCTTCCAGTAAAATGCCTTGTCTCAGAAGGTGCAACAACTGCGTCCGTGATAGATGGCCTTCGGGATCACCGATTTGTCCACTTTATATGTCACGGCACGTTGAAGGCTGGGAAGCCATTTGACGCCGGGTTCGAGCTTCATGGGAACGAGCGCCTCACCCTACTCGACATTGTGCGGTCGCGTCTCCCCGTCGCTGAGTTTGCGTTCCTCTCCGCCTGTCACACGGCTGAGTTGACCGACGGGAGCTCTGCTGACGAGGGCTTGCACCTGGCTGCTGCAGTGCAGTACTGTGGGTTCCGGAGCGTGGTCGGGACAATGTGGGCGATGGCAAATGAGGATGGTCCGGACCTGGCAAAGCACTTCTATAAGTCGATGTTTCAGAAAAGAGAGTATGGGGAAGCGGTACCATACTACAAGAGATCTGCAGGGGCACTTCGAGACGCGGTGAAGAAGTTGCGGAAGAAGAGAGGGGTTACTCTCGAGCGTTGGGTGAATTTCGTTCATTACGGCGCATGATCTGTGAGTGTCAGTATTTGTTAGATGTGGTTTCCGCGCTTACTGGCTGTCCGTAGCAGTGCGTACAAGAGGTCGAGCTCAAATTTTATACTAGTTGTCATGTGGAATGCGTTAGTGTATTACGGTTATGAGGTGTTCGGACTTAGGTCCATAGGATGGCCGTGTGTTATCAGTACATGAAACCTGGAGCCATCATACATCGCTGCCAGTTATAAGGGTGATGTCTATTGTTAGGGTAACGCAGTCGGTGTTAATTAGAGGGCATTATATCGCGTTCGTGGATTTCTCGGCTCATCTTTTGTCAAAAATCCCTTTCATTTCAGTGTCGTTTCTGGACTTAATGATGCCACAAAGCAACGATTCCGTTACTTTGGTTCCATCGAAGGCCTCGAAGCACCGCCTGGCGATTCAGTGGTGCCCATTGGGGAGCATGAAGATGATGTTTCTGAATTCGGTCAGAAGATGTGGTTCCTTCAAGGACTTCTCTCTAGGATCCGCAATGACGACATAACGACGATCGGCCAAGTCATCGAAGAAGGCCGATCCATACTTGCTTCATCTGCTTCAAGGGATCTGCCCGCGTCACCCCTTTTCGGACTATTCGGCGAGATCCTCTTCGAAGCATCCCAGCACACAAACACGATCGAGTACCTTGACGAGTCGATTAGCACCCACCGACAAGTCCTTGAGCGTCCGTTCCCACAGCTCCTGTGCTCCACGACACTTCGTCAGCTTTCCCTATCTTTAGTCACCCGCACCCTTCTGGGGCGCCGTACACAAGACCTGGATGAAGGGCTGAAACTACTCTCCCAGTATGTCGACGATGAGCACGCGAGCTTGCTCGATCGATCCGATGCTGCGTGCTTGTGGGCTTCTTTCGCGCGGGACTTTCGACACTCCTCCGTCTCCACAGCGTACAAGAGCGCTCTGTCGTTGAACCAGGGTGCTCTACTTTTTTCGCCGAACTTGCAGCTACAGCACGCCACTCTCGCCATGTCTGACCACGCTCACACCATACCACTAGACTATGCCTCGTATCAGGTCGACCTGGGTCAACTCGAGGAAGCGATTGTGACTCTTGAAAGAGGGAGAGCCTTGCTCTGGTCTGAAATGCGTCACCTTCGCACTTTAATCGATGAACCAGTGCGGGCGGACCCTCAATTAGGACACAAGTTTGCGGCGGTCAACCGAGACCTTGAGGATCTCACCAAGTCCATCCCACCGAGCCACAAATCAAGCATCGACGACGTCAGGGCAGTGGACACATTTGGTCGGACCCTGCTGAAACAACGTGGGCTTTTGAAGGAACGCGACAATCCCATTTCACAAATTCGGGCCTTACCGAGCTTCGACAACTTTCTGGGATCTCCGTCGTTCGACCTCCTTCATTCTGCCGCCTCGTCCGGTCCTGTCATTATCATAAATCACTCCAAATGGCGCTCTGACATTCTTATCCTTCTTCACAACGCTTCCCCCTCCCTCATCCCAACCCCTCATGATTTCTGCGACCATGCGAGCTCCTTACAGGTCGAGCTACTCGACTCACGACGCAAATACGGAGTTAATTCGAATAATTATGGCGAAACTCTAGGCTCTGTTCTCGCGGAACTCTACAACCTCGTTGGCAAACCCGTTATCGACAGACTCCGTCAGCTAAACGTACCAGAACAGTCCCGCATCTGGTGGTCCCCGTCATCCATCTTTTGCTCCCTTCCTCTCCATGTCATGGGTCCGATCCCATCTGGTGACGGCGAGATCCGCTATTTCTCGGGTCTCTATGTCTGCTCCTATACCCCAACGCTGACTGCACTCATCCAATCTCGTAATCGCAAGCTCGACTCGCCATCTTCGAATCCACCTTCCTTACTTCTCGTCGCGCAGCTTGACCCTTTACTTCCAACTGTAGGGGGCGAGGTTCAAGTCTTCCAGGCTCTCAATACCGAGGTGACAAGTCTCAGCTCTGAAGCCGCGACACTGGCTGCTGTCATCGATGGTTTCCATTATCATCAATTCGTTCACCTTGGGTGTCATGGTACATTGGAGGCAGGAAAACCATTTGAAGCTGGATTCGAACTTTACGGAGGTGAGCGCTTGACGCTCCTCGATATCGTGCGCTTGGATCTGCCTACTGCCGAATTTGCCTTTCTCTCTACCGGTTGCACAGCTGAGGTGACTGAGGGGAGCATAGCCGATGAAGTACTGCACCTTGCGGCTGCGGTACAGTTCTGCGGGTTCAAGAGTGTGGTTGTGACTATGTGGTTGATGGCGTACGAAGATGGACCGGACCTGGCACAACATTTTTACAAGGCGTTGTTTTCTACTTCGAGACGAAAGGAAGGGATACCGTATTATGAAAGATCTGCGAAGGCTCTCCAATTCGCGGTGAAGAAGCTACGGAGGAAGAGAGGGATCACCTTAGAGAGATGGGTGAACTTCGTTCATTATGGCGCATGACCAGGGTTCATCTGCGAGTACTCGAGTCTGTTCGAATGTGGCTCTCTTTCTCACTGTCTGTCCGTCTGTCCATAGCGGTGCCTGTAAGGGCTCAAACTTTATAGGTATCGTCCCGTGCGAGTCACGCATTTTACACTGGTCTCAGACCGGACGTGACTGGGTCGGGATGGTGTTGTATGACGTGATTATCTATAAATGAGTTACTGGAGTGATCATGTATCGTGAAGCGAACCATCACAAGGTTGAGATGCTAGTTCCACGCAATGGGTTACGGTTACACGGTCCAATAAACAACACGGCGGCTGGAACAAATGGATGACTAAAGGAAGGGACATGCGCCAATTAAATCTTGTATTGCACTTTCCCCCGTTGACACCATTTACAGTAGAACCAGGCTGGTAGTTTTGTTGGAAGATGGTAAGTCCGCGTGCGAGTTACCTCGGCATCGGGCATCGATCTCACCTCATGTGCGGTGTTCACACACTCACCTGTTGTAATGGCCTTAGGGTGAAGGACTCAGACTAGAGGTGATGTACGAGCGTAGGCTCGCACACTCATTAGTTAAGGATGCTAGGTACGCCTAGCTCTCCATTCACTTATTCTGCGTTTGGTGTGCTAGTCGACCCCCTTAACCTGCTGCGTTTCTTCAAGTTTCCATTATCTTTTTGCTGCCCCTGCACGGGCATAACGTGATCGAGGGCGAAGTAATTGTTTAGAACCAGAAGGAGGTCTTCAGTATGATCTAAGTGTTGAGGAGTGTTTCGTTGCTAACTTGATACCCCGTTCAACAGAATTTTGTGTTTGAGGCGAACAAGGAGGCGAGATTGGCCAGTTGCCCTGTCTTTCACGCTGTTCCTCCCTTCAATAATCTTGAAAACGCAGGATCCAGGCGGCTCTGTTTTACGTGCTTTGAAGCGTGAGTGAGTTATGTCACGGTGGGAGTGAGGTTTCAAGACGGTAGAATCGGATCGGATGATGTTCCCGGTGTGTGACATGCGACACATCGTCACTCGTCACGCGTGACGATTCGAAACCAGTTATCACTGCGGGCATTTCACAATGTAATCCAATTCAGTCGGCTATTTCACGAAATCTGATTGGTCAGATTTTTGCAACTGAATTGGATTACATTGTAAAATGCCCACAGTGTATATTATTTGTTGTTCTGATACAGTAATGAAATTTTTGTTGGACGGACGCAATCCCATTCCCCCACTGGGAGAATACTACTGAGGGAATAAGGTCGCCTTGCAAGGTCTTTTTTAGCGCTGAATACGGCTAAGGGGAAAAACCCTTAGCCCTAGCCCATTGAGTCCCTCGATGGCACACTATGACACTTTTCGCGTTCAGATTGCAGTCGCGCATCCCGCTCTCGGCCACGCCCTGTGGGAACCAGAACCGGGAGAACACTTCCCTCATGTTGAGGTCGGTGATGTCGGTTTCATTCGCCAAGGAAAATTCCACCGCCTATTTAATGCACTTCTCCCGGCGAACCACCCATCCCATGACACATTCCGTGTGCCGGAGGGTCACGAACCACTTCGACCCACCATGTCAAATCATATTGACCATGGTTCCCTCTATCCCAACAATTTCTGCTCGTATGGAGTCAGGGTGACAACGGGTGGATCGGAGATCTACACTGCCTCAGGGTGATAAAATAGCGCATTGTAAAATCCCCCGATGCCACCGTGACTGACATACCACCAGGCCTCCAGACGCAGACACCGTGGATGTCTCGTTTTCGTGCATGAGGAAGCACGGGGCCGTCTTGTCACTTCCTGTGGCGGCTCGGCGTGAGGACACCTTCGCGCAGGGTCATTTCCGCAGGTGGATAACCAGGCATATCGACTCTTGGTTCGCCTTCACGCAACGGCACGAGCTGGGAATAGAGATGGAAGACATAGTTTTCGTCACTGGGTGTCATCGCACAAGGTCTTGGTCTAATGTCGCCTTCTACGAGGGTCAGGCTGGTGGGCGGGTATCTTTTGGGGTGCAAGTACCTGGTATCTATGGGACCACCGTTAATTGGCGGGTTTCGGGCCAGCCCGTACAAGGAGCGATGCTGAGTCATGGCCCAAGCGGTGAGGTATGTGGCGCGGATTGCAACTTGATTTTCAATGTCACGGCGTATACTGAGAAATTCCTATGTGTTCCATTAGAACTTGCCAGAGAATCAATGCATATTTGTCCGAGGATTTCGTATCAAACGCTCCTTCAAAATATTTCCGAGAGTGAAAGGGGCAGCGGAACCTACTCCAGACCCAAAGGGGACTGATGGCGAACGGGAGATGGAAGTGGTGTCGATAGCCAGTATCCCCGAGGTAAGATTACTCCTCACTTCCTAGTCCTCACCTAAGCTTTCAAAGTACCGGGATCCTCTACACGTACTATTGGAATATATGGCCGAAGTGAGTATTTTCACTACGCGAACTCACACAATTCCAATGTGGACGTTGCAGCAGGCGCCAGATTGCGATTTTGTCCTCGTTCACGACGACGATCTAGAACGAATTCTGAGAGCCGGCGATGGGTCCGTGAGTGGCAGTCATGTACGAGTGTTATTAATAATCCGCTCATGTGTATAGTCTTTGGAAATCCTCGAACCGGCTGAGGTGATGAGTCACCTTCAGAGATCGAACCTTGAGATCGGGGTCGCAGCCATACCCAGTAAGCCGTCAGTGTTACAATCCTCTTCGATTTTGACATTAAAGGCGCCTGCACAAAGCTCGTTCCCCCTCCAACGATGAAGGTTCTAGAACAGATACAACTTTCACGATCGTAGGGATGCTTTCAGGGCAGCCCAAAAGTTTGGGTGGGTTTTCTTCCATTTTTCCGTGGTGGCATGTTTTAACGGGGACGAACGAACACCACGACAGACGATTCGTCCTCCGTTCCACCTCTTTTTCACGCTTCTATTGGCACGATAGACGAAAAGGAAATTATCCGATATGATGCCCTTGATCTTTCTGAGTGAGTTCTTTGACTTTACTCGATAGTTTAATAATCGAGTACCTTTGCTATAGACTCGGAGTCGTGGCTCGGCTCGAAATGGCCGAGCCAGCCGAGCCAAGCCGAATAGCCCAACTCGTCGCCTTGCTTTACATTCCGGTTCCCGAATGTTTAATCACGGCCAACGTAGGTAAGTCGAGTCCTGATACCCTCTCAGCCTTCCGGAGTCCGTCCTATACCAACTGTAACCGCAATTTAACTATTATTTTAGGGGTTACCCGCAACGCCGATGCCTGCACCACTCTTTATCAGCTTATTCATCAGCGCCGTCTCTCCATATCGTCTCGAGCTGATCTTTCTCGCCCCATCTTTCTTCTTGGTATTGCTATGACGCGACTCGAGCGTTACATGCTGTCATATCAAAGAGAAGATCTCGAGACATCAATTCTTCATCTGACCAAATCACTACTCTTCCCACCACTCTCGTGGCTAGAACACAGTCCAGGGATCCTTGAAGCTTTGTTCTTCCTCGCCTTCGCACTTCTCGAGCGCTCGGAGGTGTCCAAGCAGCCCGAAGATGCCTTTTATGCAGCTAAATACCTTCGCTATCTGCGAGACCAGCCACACCAAGCGTTCGGGATCTCGCGCGATGACGTCGCAACACTCCTCGTGCACGCGTTGGTCGTTCAAGTGATGTTCGAAACTGGTAACGTGATGGGAAATATTAGGGAGATGGCGGTCCTCTGTCATGAACTCCTCACCTTGAATATGTCCGACACCAACACCATTCACACCGTCTCTCTCCTTGCCACGGTAGTTCTGTCCAAGTTCCGTCCGGGGGACCCGGATCAACCGTTGGATCAAGTTATCGAGTGCTTTCAAGCGACGAAACACGAATTGCGAGAGGCTCGCTTTGCCCTTGCTCTATCTCTTTTCTGCCGCTACTGTACGACTTTTCTGAACGACGACTATGAGGAGGCTGTGTCCATCTTTGATGAGATTATTATTTCCAGTTCCCCCGGGAAAAGTCAGGATACGTTCGTAGCCACAATTCAACAGATGGTGACAAGGCTAGCGATGATTCGATCGATGTCGCACGATAACCCGGAATATTCAGAGGAGGCAATACATCGGGCTCGTTCCTTTTTCAGCTCATCTTCTCAAGAACACCAATATAATTCTGTTGTTAATCATTCATTGGAAGCCACCGCAAAACAGCGTTTCCATTACTTTGGCACTAGTGAAACTCTGGAAGCTTTATCTCAGCCGATGCCAGTGGTGGCTTTTGGGGAGGATGAAGACGACGACTCGGAAGTCGGTCGGATAATCAAGAAGGCGAAACTCCTCTGGGGACTTCTCTCCCGGATCCTCAATAATGACAAAACTGAGATCGACGAAGCTATCGGAGAGGGCCGAACTATACTTTCTTCACCTGCTCCAAGGGGTCTGCCTACTTCATACCTTCTCGGATTGTTCGGCTTTATCCTCTTCGAAGCGTTCCAGCGTACGGATAGGATCGGGTACCTCAACGAGTCGATCAACACATGCCGTCAAGCCCTTGAGCATCCGTTACCGCACTTCCTGCGCTCTTCGACACTCCTTCAGATTTCCTTGTCTTTACTCACCCGCTCCCAGTCCTTTCCAGGTCTCCGTACCCAAGACCTGGGTGAAGGGCTTGAACTACTCTCCCAATATGTCCACGACGGACATATGAGCTTGCCCGATAGGTCCCAGGTCGCATGTTTTTGGGCTTCTTTGGCGCGCGAATATCTACACCCCACTATCTCTGCGGCGTATGAGAGCGCTCTCTCATTGATGCAGAGCTCCCTCCTTTTCGCACCGACTTTGCAACTACAGCATACCACCATTGTCGCTTCTCACCGTTCTCATTGCATACCGCTTGACTATGCCTCGTATCAGGTCGGCCTGCATCAACTCGAGCAAGCGGTCGAGACTCTTGAAAGAGGGAGAGCCTTACTTTGGTCCGAAATGCGTCACCTACGTGCTCCAATCGATCAACTTTGGCAGGCAGACCCACGATTAGCACACAGGTTTCGCGACGGTCAACCGAGACCTTGAGGAGATCACCAAGTCCATCTCACCGAGCCTCGAATTAAGCATCGATGAAGACGCAGCTGACGACACCAGAGAGGGTGGATCCATTTGGTCGTCTCCTCCTGAAGCAGCGTAGACTTTTGAGGAACGCGACTCCCTCATTTCGCACATTCAAAACTTGCCAGGCTTTGACAGCTTTATGAAATCTCCGTCGTTCGATACACTCCGTTCTGCCGCCTCATCTGGTCCTGTCATTATCATAAACCACTCCAGATGGCGTTCTGACATTCTCATCCTGCTTCAGCAACACGTCTCCCTCCCTCATTCCAACCCCTTATAATTTCTACTATCGTGCGAAGGCATTAAATGACAAGTTATTGAAAGCGCGACACGAGTACGGGCTCGATTCTAGTCATTACGACGAAACTCTGGCCTCTGTTCTCGCGGAACTCTACAACCTCGTTGGCAAACCTGTTATCGACCGACTCAGAGAGCTCCAAGTACCAGAACAGTCCCGCATCTGGTGGTGCCCGACGTCCGTATTTTGTTCCCTTCCTCTCCATGCCATGGGTCCAATTCCGTCCGACGACGACGACGGCATCCGCTATTTCTTGGATCTCTATGTCTGTTCCTATACCCCGACGCTGACTGCACTCATCCAATCTCGTAATCCCAACCTTGGTTCGCGATCTTCGGAAAGACCCTCCGTACTACTTGTCGCGCAGCCTGACCCTTCGCTTCCACCTGTAGGGGGCGAGATCCAAGTCGTCCAGGCTCTCGACACCGAAGTGACGAGTCTCATTTCCGAAGCCGCGACACCGACCGCTGTCATCGATGGTTTCCATCGCCACCAATTTGTTCACTTCGCGTGTCATGGTGAGCTGGAGGCAGGAAAACCATTCGATGCTGGACTCGAACTCTACGGAGGTTCGCGCCTGACGCTCCTCGATATCGTGTGCTTAGATCTCCCCATTGCCGAATTCGCATTTCTCTCTGCTGATCACACAGCTGAGGTGACTGAGGGGAGCATAGCCGATGAGGTACTGCACCTTGCGGCTGCGGTACAATTCTGCGGGTTCAAGAGTGTGGTTGCGACTATGTGGGCGATGGCGGACATTGATGGTATGGACCTGGCGAAACAATTTTACAAGGCGTTGTTCTCTACTTCGAGACGAGATGAGGGGATACCGTATCATGAAAGATCTGCGAAAGCTCTCCAAATCGCGGTGAAGAGGTTACGGAGGAAGAGAGGGATCACCTTAGAGAGATGGGTGAACTTCGTTCATTATGGTGCCTGACTACGGATCGTCCTCATCTGTGAGTATTCGGATTTGTGCGAATATGGATTTATTTCTCACTGCCTGTCTGTAACAGTGCGTGCCACGACTCAAACCTTTTTTTTTTGGATTCCGTTAGAGTGCACCTCGGGGTGCATGGCCCTATGTGGCCCTTCAACAACACGTCTGCTCCTGTACGATATTCCTTCCACTTCCCTATTATAGTAGCCACTTTACAATAGAACACGGCTCAAACGTTGTAGGTGTCGCGTGGTACGAGTCACGTCATTATTTCTATGATGAGGATTTCGGACTGGATTAAACTGTATTGAAATGGTTGTCTAAATGGATTATTGAAACGACTACGTATCATTGTTCGTCATAGAGTTGCTATACTAATTCTATCCGATAGGAAACACGGCTGACGTTGGTTCGATGTGCTGGGACGAAAAGACGACCCAAGCGACACGACCCTATCTCAGGTTGCGTTATACTTTCGTAAACACAATTGAGGTCTGTGGCCGGAATGCGCTTGGGAAGAGCGACATTTCCGTTATTCTGTCGTCCTCTAGACGGTAACCTTCCTTCGCGCAGAGGCCGCTCATTCTCATCGGCCTGAGCGCCGAGGGTCATAGAACTAGGCAGTTCCAGCAGATGTCTGAATCTTACACAAAAGCAGCTGGGAATCTGGAATTGCTCGTGGGACTAACTTGCTCGTGAACGCAAGAGGTGGATGGCATTGTTGTACGCGCTTCGAAGTGTGTACGCGAGTTTGGTGGTGTCGAATAGGGTTCGAGAGGGGTGTGGAAGAGTGAGACAAGTAGATAAAGACTGTGTTGAGAAATAAATGGGAGAAGCGGAGACAGGAGGCTCGAGCGACTAGACTGAGTGAGAAACTAAGGAAATAGCGACACAAGATAAGCATCGGGGGTGTCGGAACTCATATAGGAGAGGTGATACGAGGTCAAGGTGAGTGAGACGATGAGGACGACAGACAGACGGATTCGCGGGCCTTCAAGACGTCGCCCATGACTCGTCCGGCTGAGAGTACTCCACAAAGTGGATTAAGAGGGGATGATAACACGGCGCGGATAAATTACTGCAGAGTAAGACAATCTTGGAAACCGAACAAAGGAAGTGGACTAACATCGTGTAAGGCATGGGAAGATGACTGAGTCACGGTCGATGTGTCACATGGGTTGGCAGTAATGTTGTGAACACATGACACATCCGTTAACCTGTGACTCGCAGATATTATTAAGACGACGCGCAAGCCTGTGTATTATAGGTATTCCGAGATTGTCTCCCTTCTCAAGTCTCAGATATGCTCCTGTAGGAATAGGAGAGGGCCGCGTCAGCGCGACGCGCAAGCGTAGTAGCTCATGTATCTAAACAGTGAGTTTGCGACTGGAATCACAGAATTCTCTCGCCCATTTTCCCTGCCGTCACAAATCATTAGTCATCCGAAGTCACACGGAGGTGGGCGACATCACACTTGATCAAGTGTGAGGCTACCCTAACCCTAGCTCACACTCAGTAGGAAACTTTACGATCAAGAACACAGTCGTTATTGGAACAGAAAAGAAGCGCGTCAACAATAGTATCAAGTCTATAGGTACTATCTCATTTCGCTGTAATAGCGCCGCCCTGACCTTCTTCTGGTCAGTGGGATTCGCACTCCGAGAGTGTTGCAACATTATTTTTGGTTGCGCAACCCATCTAGTAGGCCCGTGGTACTAGTGCGCCGATGGAACCTGATGCAAATGTCCTGGCAGGACAGGGAGGGGGACTGGGAATGTCTCCACTTGACGTTCTGCAGCAGGGAGTAACACCGGAAGTATTTCAAGCTTTACGAATGATATTCCACAGTTTCGAGCGGCAGATTCAGGCCATGGAGAGTAATATAGTCACTTCTCAGCAGTTTAAGAGGTCAATAGAAACTGCATTTACCCACGCCAACCTAACCATTACTGCCCCTATGGCCGCGCCGCAATCCTTGTCGCCTAAGGAGAACTTTTCACGACTGGTGGTCCAGCCTTTCTCTGGGAAAACAAATGAGAATGTTGCTGTGTGGTTAGTCTTGGCTGAAGATGCGCTCGACACTGGCAAGGTACCGAAAGAATGCTGGACTCAATATGCTACACAAGTCTTTCGAGAGGCTGCGCTTGCTTGGTATCATGCCTGGAGGCTTGCGAATGGTGGACGCATTCCAGCCTGGGACGACTTGAAGAAAATGATGATGAATCATTGGGCTCATCCCGCTCACGCTAATGAGCTTAGATCGCGTCTTGAGAATCTAAACTGCTGTGGAGGCGTTTCCGAGTATACTCGTCGTTTCGAAGACATCGAAGCTCAGATTCCTCCCCCTGAGATGACGTTCAATGATTGCAAGTACCGCTTCACCTTGAGGCTCCCGAAGGAGTTATCGCTACAGCTGATGGCTCGCACTGAGGAGGACATGGTGGTCTATTATTCGGCTGCTAGACAATGGGACAGCCTCAACAAGTTGGCTCAGGGAACGCCAGCGATCAATACGAGCTCCCTGAGGCCCTTTAAAAAGTATCGCGTTCCATCTTCATCCTCGACGTGCTCTGCCTCAACCACTATGCCCTATCTCACTTCCACAGCCCCAGCGAATCGTCCCGAGCCTATGGATCTAGACACGATGAACATGAGTCGAGACCTGCGCAGACTGCCTGCCTTGGCTCGCTGCTATAACTGCAATGAGTCCGGACATTTCGCGCAGGATTGCCGCAAGCCCTTGAGACGCTCGGCCGATGGCGCGGTGAGACGGGAGACGGCTGGACGTCCTAGGACAACGAGGCCGATGCACTTGTTTGAAGAAGTCAAGGGACCAGCAGTAGAAGAGTATCCGTCTGAAGAAGTCGAGAAGCCTGAACCAGAGCTGCAGTGTCCCCCTGAACGATACGCATCTGAAGAATATACGCCGGAGAACTACAATCCCGACAAGCCGGATCTGGAACTGCAGTATCTCGTCACCAAGGCCAATATGATGGAGGACAAATGCGGGCCACTTACCACAGAAGATGAAGAGGACTTGGCTGACATAATCTTTAGCGAATGCGAGGGAGGAGCAGAAGATTGGAGCGAGCAATGGCCCCCTGTTCCCCTTATGTCCCCCGGAGATCCTGGGCCAGTCAGCGAAGACGTGGTGATCCCTTCTAGGGTGGGTCGGAAGAGGAAGCTACGACCCGCTGCCAACAGCTTTTTCAAAGCCACCTCCGAAGGGGTTGAATGGTGACCTATCTCACCTCTCTTTCTTGAAGAATCCACTCCAGAGACAGAGTGGCGCCCCGTTTCCCCAGTGTTCCCCAAGAAGTCCCCCTCGCCTCCTAGCACCGTCTTAAACGGAAGTGGGGAAGACCCCTTGGAGGTCTTCACGGTAGCGCACCCCGGATTGCCCATCTACAAAGTCGAGATTGGCCCTCCAAAATCTAATCCGCCGACGAATGCGCCTGTTTTTATCCCCGTCAACACTATACTCGACACTGGAGCCGAATCGAATTACCTTACCGCTCGAAAGGCATGCGCAGCGCATGCGCAAGTTTTTCCGATTATGACTTGGGAGATAGTCGGCGCCGGACGAACAATGACCACTGCCTTCACGTCGTTCTCGCTCCGAATTGGAGGCTTGATCTCCAAATGTTATGCTTATGTCCTGGACGACACCTCTCAGTTCCGTTACGACTTGCTCTTGGGACGCACCTGGCTTAAGAGACATAACGCCGTTCCGCAATGGGACGACGACGCTTACGAGCTCACTCACCCAGAGGAATGTACCCGATTCCTCATCAAACCACTTCACTCTCACGGAAGGCCAAAGGTGTCGAACTTACTAACAAAGCTCGCCTGGTGCCTCCAGTTCCCACATCAAGGACCGCGTCCTCCTGCGCTCCTTCATCATACATCAGACAACAACGTCGCGCGGGACAATGACTCAACGGTTACCAACGAAGGGAGCATTGACATCACTAAAGAAAGGTTTGGTGAACACGTAAAGCAGATGGTCAAGGAAGCCATACCTAATGCTTTCAGAGACAAGGTAGGCTTTCTGCCCCTTCGGAAATGGGTACACCAGATTGACGTTGGGGACGTGAAGCCACTGAGGCGTTACAGACGCCCCCTTACACCTGTTGAGCACGAGTCTATCAAAAGCTTCATCGACGACGGGTTAAATGAGGGAGTAATCGAACCCTGTGAGTCTCCGTGGTCGTCACCCCTCATCCCAGTCCCTAAAAAGGACGGTACGTTGCGCATTTGCGTTGACTATCATGCCCTCAATAAACTTACCAAATCGAACGCTTATCCTTTGCCTCACATAGACGAGTGCTACCGAAATCTTGCAGGAGCGAAGCATTTCACCTGCCTGGACCTTTGCAGCAGATACTGGCAGGTAAGACTAGCCGATGATGTGAAGGAAAAGACGGCGTTCACCTGTCAATACGGCCACTTCCAGTTTCATGTGATGCCCTTTGGGCTCACGAATGCCCCGGCCACTTTTCAGTTGATGATGAACAAGATCCTATGCACCTTTATCGACCGCTGCGCCATGGTCTATCTAGACGACGTGATCGTCTTCTCTCCAACGGAGGAAGAGCACGTACAGAATGTTCTGGACGTCGTGCGCGCCCTTGACAGGCATGGTCTCATCCTGAACGAAAAGAAATGTATGTGGGGTCGCCCCTTCATACTGTACCTGGGTCACATAGCATCTGGGGAAGGTCTTCGGACGAATCCGGAAAAAGTCGACGCAATTTTGAAGTGGCCTTTGTGCACCACGATTTCTGAGGTACGCGGCTTCTTGAATGTTGCTGGGTACTACCATCGTTTCATACGAGGTTTTGTGAAGACCGCTGGTCTGATGTATAAGCTGTTGGAGGGAAGCCCGCGTCGCGGAACACCTATTCGATGGGACAAAGATTGTGAGTTGGCGATGAAACACTTAAAGGACGCACTGACCTCCGCTGATTTACTTATCCACCCAACGCCTTGGCGGCTATTCGTAATAGACACGGATGCCTCCGGAGACTGTATTGGTGCCATACTTCAGCAGACTTACGACCCGTCCGCTGAAATAAAGAAGGGGAAAGAGGCTGGTGAGCAAAAAGAGCGTTTCAAATTTAAGGAAAAAGACTTATGGCCTATCACCTTCGAATCGCGGCGCATGACACCGACTGAACAAAGATACTCCGCGCAAGAAAGAGAGATGCTCGTGATCGTCTATGCACTACATAAATGGAGAGGTTATGTTGAGGGATCGCCAATTCTCGTATGCACCGATCATGAATCCCTCAAGTACTTCCTAACCCAAAAGAATCTTGGTCGCCATCTTGCGTGCTTTGTGGATGATATCACTCACTTTGACGTCGAAATCATCTATAGGCCCAGAAGGCATCAGCTCGTCGCAGACGCACTGTCGCGCAGGAAAGGACATCAGGACGTACCAGATTCTGAAACCCTCATCCCGCTCTTCGCCGCTCCACTGAACCTGCTCGAAGATGTTGTGAAGGATCATAATCCTATCTTCAGAACGTTTGCAGAATACAAGCGACGTCTTCAGCAAGGCGAAGAACCATCCGCGGTAGGAAATGGAACGTACCTCTTAAACGGCAACATCTTGTGCAAGAAGATTGCGAATCGATGGGGAGAGGAAGTTGTAGTGGAAGTCCCAACAACACAGGACATGGCTGAAGAAAAGGTGCAGACGGTCCACCGAGAGCTAGGACACTTAGGAGTGAAGGCCATCTTGGCTGCGCTCCAGACAAGAGTGAATATTCCGTACGTGCAAGAGATTGTCAAGCGTACACTAAAAACTTGTGAGCAATGCCAATTCACTCACTGAGAACCCGTGTCTGTCACGTTTCGGACTTTCTGTGTTATGGTACGACAGTGATTAGGACCCTTACTGTACCGGTTGCAACTACGGCGGTAAGGTAGATTAGTTGCGGACTTACTTACGGTGATACGGCGGTGCGATAGGTGATAAGATACGATAGCTGACTGATGACCGACGCCACTAGTACTGGTACTAGTGGTATTAGGGTTCGCGTTGTTTCTGCGATACGTTGGACGCTTACTTACTGTGACTCATAGCGGCGCTTCTAAGCCCGCTCGACTTGTATTTAACCTGCTTTGTGAAGACCAAGATACGCCATCTTGGTCTTCTTGAATCGTCACTTGTTTCCTTTTTATTTGCGACTCAATCTCTCTCATCTCTGAATCATAACTTGGTGTCCAACTCCGTTTGTGACAGAATAAGACTAAAGCCTTGCCGGTGTACCTTCGCGTATTCACTAGGGCAAGTACACGGACCTCCGCGTCGTCGTGTCGAACGCTGAGTTGTTATCGCCTCTCCCGAGCTCAAGTCGAGCTGACGCTGTGACGGCGTTACATTAAGACCAAGATCCCATCGTGGCTGTAACAACCAGAGACCAGTGGACCAGTTTCCGTCCATATTCGCTCCCAAGAAGAGGAGAACGCAACGTCCCCACGCGCTTTTTACAAGCCGCCAATTGGAGGGAAAGGCAAGAAGAGACTGGATACTTCGTCGAGTTTAACGGACCTAGCAGGTTCCGTCCAGTTGAGTTCAACTTCGATCATTTGTGCTGGGTAGAAGTTGCCTGGAACCCCGTAGACTCCCAGTGGGACGCTATACGACCAGCAGGACCCAGATATCAGTGCGATATCGACGCACGAGAACTCAATAGCCGCGCCGACTGGGGCCCTGTTGACGGGCAGATACGAGAACATTCCACCGGAGAAGTAGTGTCGGAAGAGGAAGAACGAAGCCAAGAAGAAGACGAAGAGAGCGAAGGACGAGAGCCAAATCAAACTGAGACCAGCGGAGGAGCAATACAGGACCTCCTCATCGAACGAGCTGAGTCCGCACATATTACAGAACCCGAACCAATTCACATTAGGTCGCCAGCTATTATGGCAACCTTGACGCAAACTATGGAGGAAGTCGCCATTGAAGAAGCACGTGCCATAAGAGCAGAAGCAAGAGACATCCTTATGCCCATCAATCCGGAGACCGGAGTACGAATGACCGCGGACGACGCCGCAATCTTTCGCGCCATCGGATCGGACAGGGGAGACCCCCCGTCCGAGCGACGACCAGCTATGGAACTACCTCCCGGGGTAGGAGGACCCAACGGAGATCCGCCACCCCCGCCGGGAGGAGGAGTACCATTTGACTTACGAGGAACCGAACCACCGCGAGGACCACCCGCTGGACCACCAGGAGGCGGGGGCGGCGGAGGAGGAGGAGGTGGCGGAGACGCTGGAAGGGGAAGCCATCATAGCGAGAAATTAACCGGCGAGCCACCCTCCATTTTCGATGGAGACAGACTTAAAGTAGACCAATTCCTGACGCAGTGGCACGTCTACTGGGGCATGAACTTGGACGCCCCTATCATGCGCAACGACTACAGAAGATGCCTTCTGTTCCTGTCATACATCAAAGGCGGAGCGGTCAGCGAATGGGTCTTGTCCTTCCTGAACTGGCTCAACAGACAAATACAACGAGGAATCAGTCCCTACACCCGTGGTCTATGGGACGCCGTAGCGGACGGTTTCAGCCAGAGATTCGAAAACACGCTGGAACGCGAACAAGCACAAGCAGTATTACGGAAAGGGCTTAGGATGGTAGGAGAGGACATTGACAAGTACGTCAATGATTTCGAACAGCTCGCACGGAAGGCTCATTACCGCCTCGATGAACCACAAACCATCGACCTCTTCACATCGGGTCTGCCGAAGGAACTGTTCAAAAACGCGTTCCAGTTCGACGACCCGGTCACCTTCGACGATTGGAAGAGGGCCGTACTCAAACGGCAGAAAAACTACATCCATCTCAAAGCGAGGCTTAACGAGTACAAAAACACCCCTACACAACCCAAGAAACAGACCGGCAACGCAGGATGGACGCTTCCCCAAAACCTACAACAAACCAACCCCTGGGCCATGGACACCTCGGCCGATCGTGCCAAGGTACGGCTGGCAGGATCTGAAGACGTCGACTTTAACAAGCTACCCCATCGTGATTGGCAAACGCCACCGTTCCCGCCAAGAGGAGGACCAGGCGCGAGAGGACGAGGAAGAGGGGGATCGAGAAGGGACCTAAGGAACGTACTCTGTTACAACTGTCACGCTCCGGGACATCTCTCACGAAATTGCCCCCATCCGCGCGCACAAGGACATTGGCAAAACGCGCCATCCAGCAGTCGAATGACCGAAACCACGTGGCACCAGGGACCCGTATCACAATACGAGCCCTCTCTGCCCGGGTACATGACCCCGGCACTGAGCGCAACACCAGCCCCTCAAATTAATGCGGCAAGTACGAAGACGGCAGGAGAACAAGCAAAGGAATGGCTCACACAGGTGGCCAATAGTACGGACGAAGTAAAGGACCTTATCCTCCAAGATTTGTGGGGGAAAGAGGGTTTTCGGGACGCCTAAACCCGTCAGTCTGGGTGAGGGCTCTACAATGTAATTCTGTAATTGTGACAACGCGCTATCGATCTCTACGAATTCCAGTGACTGTCCGAACGAATTACCAAACGACTGAAGCAAACGCACTGGTCGACTCCGGAGCGACCGATAACTTTATCAAACCAAGTATGGCAGCCAAGGCAGGAATCCCGGTACAGGCGCTGGAAACGCCCCGCAAAATATGGAACATAGACAATACGGAAAACAAAGCTGGGTTGATCACTCATTACGTTAACCTAGAAGTGAAAACGCGTGGACAGGTGAAGAAAATGACCTTTCTGGCCACCGACCTCGGAAGCGAGGACATGGTGCTCGGCTATCCCTGGCTGAGCGCCTTCGAACCCACCATCAGCTGGGCTACGGCCACCACACACCCCGACGTACAACCCGTAGTGCTAGCCACTACGGAGGAACTACTTACCGCATCCACGGTGCGAGCCCTAATCACCGCGGAAAAGGAGGAGATCTTACAAGAACTGCATGAGGAAACTTTCGCACGAGCCACGACCTCGACGGAGTTGGCCATATTAGCGAAACAACAGCAGACGGCAGCCGTGTTGCCACCCGAATACGACGAGTTCAGTAGACTCTTTAACGAGCAGGCCTCACATCGTTTTCCCCCAGCTAGACCGTGGGATCACGCAATTGACTTCAAACCTTCAGCTCCGACGGCCATAGACTGCAAGATATACCCCATGACACAAAAGGAAGAAGGCGAACTCAGGGAGTTCTTAGACGAAAAACTGAAACAGGGCTACTTGCGCCCCTCCATATCCCCGTACGCGTCTTCCTTCTTTTTTATTAAAAAGAAGGACGGAAAACTACGCCCTGTGCAGGACTATCGAGTTATCAACTCACACACCATCCGCAATCAATACCCGCTACCGCTCATCCAAGACCTCATTCTGGATCTCAGCAACGCTCACATTTATACCAAACTAGACATCCGGTGGGGCTACAACAACATACGCATCCGCGATGGAGATCAAGAGAAAGCGGCGTTCAAGACCAAATTCGGTCTCTTCGAACCAACGGTCATGTTCTTTGGCCTCACCAACTCTCCGGCCACCTTCCAAGCGATGATGAATCACATCTATCGCGACACGATCGCGAAACACGAGCGCCTCGGCACTACGATACGTGTCTATATGGATGATATTGGTATCGCGACTCATTTCGACCATGATTTAGCCGCTCATGTCTCGGCCGTCCGAGACGTCCTACGCGTCGCCAAAGAACACGATCTCTACTTCAAGCTTGAGAAGTGCCTTTTCCATCAACCGCGAATGGATTACCTGGGGGTAATCCTTGAAAGGGGGGTAACTCGCATGGACCCTGTAAAAGTTCAAGGCATTAAAGACTGGCCAACGCCCACGAAGGTCAAGGACGTTCGATCCTTCCTGGGCTTCTGTAACTTTTACAGACTTTTCATTCGCGGTTTCGCAAACCACGCAAAGCCGCTGACCAAACTAACACGGAAGGATGAAGAGTGGAGATGGACGGAAGTAGAAGAAGAGGCATTCAACACCCTGAAACGCCTCGTAACAGAAGAACCGGTACTCGCACATCCAGTCCTCCAGGACCCGTTCGAATTAGAGGTCGATGCCTCGGGATACGCGGTGGGAGCCGTACTCCTCCAGAGAAAAGCTGACGGAAAGCGACACCCAATAGGATATTACTCCGCAACGCTTTCGGAAGCCGAGCGCAACTACGACATCTACGACCTAGAACTACTGGCCATAGTCAAGGCGTTGCGGAACTGGAGACCGCTACTCGCAGGAGCCCCACACAAGATCAAAATTTACTCGGATCACCTCAACCTGCAATACTGGAAGTCACCGCAGAAAATCAGCAGACGTGTCGCAAGGGAAGTATTAGAACTTTCCGAATACGACTTCGAGATTCACCACATCAAAGGGAAGAACAATGGACGAGCAGACGCGTTGTCGCGTCGACCGGACTACGACCAAGGAGCGGGGGACAATAGCGAAGTGGTGGTACTGCCACCGGAAGTCTTTGTCCGAGTCACTAATACGGCAAAGACGCTCACCCTCGACCCGAACCTGTTGCAGCCGCGACATCAACAAGACGAGGAAGTGATTAAGGTGTGGGTAGACCCCCACCAATTGAAGAAAATACAAGGAGAGTGGTATAAAGACGGCAGGTTCGTAATAACCGGACCAGCATCGACGCATCGCGTATTGATCCATGACCACCATGACTTGCCAATACATGGCCATCCCGGGATCGCAAAAACACAACGAATCCTGGAGAGGCATTATTGGTGGCCGCGACTGCGCAAAGATGTATACGAATATGTCCAAGGGTGTGCGGAATGTCAACGAAACAAGGTAAACACGCGTCCTATACGAGCGGCACTACACCCCATCACACCAGTACTCGATGCGCTGCCCTTTCAAACGGTGGCAATCGACTTCATTACCAAGCTGCCGACATCCGAAGGGCACGACAGCATCCTCACCATCACCGACCATGACTGCAGCAAAGCCTCAGTGTTTATACCATGCCGAGAGGAGATAACCGCCGAAGAAACCGCCGCGTTGTACGTCAATCATGTGTTTAAACGATTCGGACTACCGCGCAAAATCATCAGTGACCGAGACCCCCGCTTCACATCCAAGTTTACAAGGGAGGCATGCCGAATTCTAGGGGTGCAGCAAAATATATCCACAGCGTATCACCCACGCACCGACGGACAGTCGGAAAGGACCAACCAATGGCTGGAGCAGTATTTACGCTTCTGGGTGAATGAACGCCAAGACAACTGGACCACGTATTTGCCAATAGCGGAGTTTGCACACAACAATTGGCCCCACGAGCACACGAAACAGTCGCCGTTCCAACTCCTGATGGGATACGACCCGCGAGCTGATTGGACCGATAAGCCATCCCCTATTCCCCAAGTAACCGCGCGACTGACACGGCTGAAAGAAGCTAGACAGGACGCCCAACGCCTCATGAAAAAGGCGCAAGAGGCATGGGTGCGCAACAAAGATACGCCCAAATTCCGTATCAATGACCTCGTGTGGTTAGAAGGGAAGCACCTTCGAACCAATCAACCCACGGCGAAATTAGCGGCGCGACGCCACGGACCTTTTAGGGTGATCCAGGTGATGTCGCCCTACAATTATCGATTGGAACTTCCCACACAATGGAGCATCCATCCAGTGTTCCACATCGATCTTCTCACGCCGTACAAGCAAACTCCCTTACACGGGGAAAACTTCACGCGCCCACCACCAGAACTGATTGATGGAGAAGAGGAATACGAGGTCGAGGCCATTCTGGACTCTAGGCATTTCGGCAGGGGCAAACGCCTGCAATACCTTGTGAAATGGAAGGGGTATCCAGACTCGGAGAATCAGTGGGTCAACAAGGATGACGTCTTTGCGCCAGAAGCGCTCCGCCTATACCAGGAAGCACAAGCGCGGGGGCAACAAGTTAAAACGAACAGCGCAAAGGTCGAAGGGAGTCAACCCTCTTTCCTCCGCTCTCTCACCTCTCACATGCCTACTTCCCCTCTACGCCATGTCACCCAAGCAGCGCTCCTCGACTCCCTCGCACAAGACGCCCACGCCCTCTTGGCTGAGGACGACGACACCGAAGTACCCAACCCTCAAATCACACCATGGACGCCTCTTAGACCAGCCGAGGGGCCTATCACCGCGCAAGAGTGGGCCCACGTCATCACCAGATTCCCAGACCCCACTACTACCCCCGATGACGAATCCGCCGTCGTCCACGTCTTCAGAAACGACCGTGGAGAACGCGAGCCGATCGCCGCTATCCCCCCAAGCGACGACCTCATCGGCATTCGCGGAGTTTTCCCGAGCAACGACCAGCGTTCAAGCGCTGATGGAGTACGAGCTGGAGGGGTGGAGGAGAGTAGCGGCGGAGTGGCAGAAGGAGCAGCTCGACTCCGCAGCGGCCCGACTGAGGGAGATGCGCGAGCGGCGGCAGCGATGGAGGCAGCTGAGGCTAGCCATGACGACGACGATTACTACCCGGCACGCCACGCCTTCCTTCGAACGAAAAGCGACCCTACTAATCCCCTCATCACGCCTTGGCTCGTCTACTCCGACGGGTCCCCCATGTATCGAGGACGTGTGCGCGTGCCTGGCGCCGCCGATCATCGTACGTTCACCGCCGCCGACGACCCCGCGCATGTCATTGCGCCTGAAGGGTTCCGGGCAAATCGACGACCCCATCACATTCCATACCCCATCACCGGGCCCGACGGAGTAGAGCGGGACGCGTCCCACGTCCAACTCATCGGAGGGGCTGACCCCCTCATTCTAGGAGTCATACCGGGCTCACCGCACGTCTACGGTAAGCCCTTCTACGCTGAGCCGCACGTGTCCGCCGCTCTCCGCCCCACATACCCCCACGAAGACCTGGTCGTCTTCGAGGCGGACCGCATCACCGACCGAGCCCTCAACCGAATCAACGACGAGTCACTCACGGCTGAGGTTACGCGCTTCCGCGCGGCCAGCTACGAGTTAGACCGACTCCGCGCTCGAGTGGCCCAGCTCCGCGCCATGATCGAATGCGCGCAGGACGATCGCCGCGACTCCATTTATCGTCTGGAGCGCGCCACGGCACTCGAGCGTATCGCCGATGAGCAACGCGACTGGCCGGCGAGGGACTTTCGGTGAGTCGGGGTCTCACGCTGAAAAGGGGGTGATGTCACGTTTCGGACTTTCTGTGTTATGGTACGACAGTGATTAGGACCCTTACTGTACCGGTTGCAACTACGGCGGTAAGGTAGATTAGTTGCGGACTTACTTACGGTGATACGGCGGTGCGATAGGTGATAAGATACGATAGCTGACTGATGACCGACGCCACTAGTACTGGTACTAGTGGTATTAGGGTTCGCGTTGTTTCTGCGATACGTTGGACGCTTACTTACTGTGACTCATAGCGGCGCTTCTAAGCCCGCTCGACTTGTATTTAACCTGCTTTGTGAAGACCAAGATACGCCATCTTGGTCTTCTTGAATCGTCACTTGTTTCCTTTTTATTTGCGACTCAATCTCTCTCATCTCTGAATCATAACTTGGTGTCCAACTCCGTTTGTGACAGAATAAGACTAAAGCCTTGCCGGTGTACCTTCGCGTATTCACTAGGGCAAGTACACGGACCTCCGCGTCGTCGTGTCGAACGCTGAGTTGTTATCGCCTCTCCCGAGCTCAAGTCGAGCTGACGCTGTGACGGCGTTACAGTGTCCCTGCAACCTCTCCATCCCATCCCGAGGGTTGATGCTGGTGACGCGTGGGCCTTCGATTTTGTAGGTCCACTCCCAAAGACATTGAGAGGCAACAAGTACTTGCTTACGGCAATGGACTTGGGAACTGACTGGACCATTGCCCAAGCCATACCTCAGCGCTCGAGCAATGCTGTTGTCGACATGCTCCGCTATATCATCTACACCTATGGGAAACCTATCAGCGTTCTCACCAACAACGGAGCAGAGTTCCTGTCTTACGACATGGAAAACATGCTGCGCCAGCTGGAGATACAACATTTACGCACCTCGCCCTATCATCCTCAGACTAATGGGAGACTTGAAAAATTCAATGACATCCTGACGCAGATGTTAGCGAAAATGACCGCCCCTCAAAAACAAAATCAGTGGGATGAACTACTTCCCGATGCGCTATTGGCCCATCGAGCGCATACCAGTTCATCTACGGGTGTGTCACCTTTCTTTCTGACATACGGAAGAGAAGCACGCTTACCGAGCGAAAGGATCTTCGAGGTGTTCCAACATAATCTGACAGACAAGGAAATTGGCTTCCTCCAGCACCGACGGCTGGAGCATGTTCAAAATTTGGCTCGCTTCCGCCAAGAAGCCGACGATCGAGCAGCGTCCCAACTGGAAAAGGAAGCGTCCCAGCGAGAAGACCAATACCGCGAAAAAGGGCTTGGTATTGGAGATTTGGTGAAGAGACGGCATGAAGCCGGTACGAAACTCCATCCGTGCTGGGATGGCCCGTTCATCATTCGAGACATTACTGATAAGAACACTTACCAGCTGCAGACGCAACACGGTTACATTCTCAAAAATCTGTACAACGGTACCAGACTTCAGCGATACTTTCCATCTTCCTGTTCTCAAAGTGCCTTGTGGTTTGCGAGTTCCGATCTGCAAAAGAAGGACACGGCAGCAATGCGAAGACAAAAGCAACAAAAAAATGTTCTGGGATCTTCCAGCCTTCGATAAAAAATATTTCGCCTCCTTCCGCATCCAGATTGTTTGGTTGAGTGTTTGCGTTACGGTATCCATTTTCGGTTTTCGATATTCTCTCTTCCTGATTGTGACAGGAGTCACAAGAGACTGACAATGGGGTGATGTTGTGAACACATGACACATCCGTTAACCTGTGACTCGCAGATATTATTAAGACGACGTGCAAGCCTGTGTATTATAGGTATTCCAAGATTGTCTCCCTTCTCAAGTCTCAGATATGCTCCTGTAGGAATAGGAGAGGGCTGCGTCAGCGCGACATGCAAGCATAGTAGCTCATGTATTTAAACAGCGAGTTTGCGACTGGAATCACAGAATTCTCTCACCCATTTTCCCTGCCGTCACAAATCATTAGTCATCCGAAGTCACACGGAGGTGGGCGACATCACAGTAAGACAGAAGGGGAGCGGGCACGTGCCGTCTCATTTGTCTCTGTCGCTTCGGCGAATCCTCTTAAGGAATGGCAGAAGGGTCCGCGACGATTGGTTTCGCCACAGGGACCACATAGGGCCGAAGGAGTGCAGCTAGTAGCCCCTTGAAAGGAGATTGCGCTGCCAGGAGCACCTGTAGGAGCGCCAGCTGGCTGTAATAGCTGAGCAGGAAACCTTCCTCCCTCCCCCATTCGTGCTCTCCCCCCATGCAACCAGCCCGAATCTCTCGAGACTGGTCGGCATCCTAAATGGTCTCGGAAGGATGGCAGTCAAGATAGCTGTAGCCCCCTGACGAGAGCTTTCACAGGCTTGAAACCGCTACTGACCCCCTCTTTGCCTGCCTCTGGGTAGATTGCATTGATCCTTATCCTCGGAGACGGGTGGTAAATGGATGCACAATGTAGGATAGACAGCTCGAGTGCCTTTTTAGCACAGAGACTCGACTATGCCCTGCCGTGCCATAGGGTATAGTCCGTCACGGTCCACCTCGTCTCAGAACGGTTGATTTTGCTCCATAAAAATCTTACAGTAAAATCTGACTCAGTTGTGCGAACTTTACAAGAACACAGGGCCGTCCTTTTACTGCTACGGGGCAGCGGCTGCGGAACACCATCAACCGTTTGGGTGTCTTCGTCCCACGTCCAACAGAGTACGTTTCATCAAGTTAACGTGATTAATTTGAAGGCGCACTGCGTCAACCCTATCGTCTCATACATTGATATGTAGACAGGCAGCGACTGCGTAGCGTCGTTGATCCATCGGACAAGCGTTTGCTATGCGAGGTTCCGTTGAACCAAGAGCTGTACATCCGCCAGGCGCACCAGCTGTCGCCGCGTCACGCAGAGCGAAGCACGTACGCGTCGTGGTGCCTGCTTCCAGTCTGCCCTCGCCTTCATCTGCCTGTTTCACTGCCTCGTTCTACCACGCACTGGCAGTCTCGACGGTGAGCCCCTCCTCCATGCGACCCGTGAACGCGAGGAGCTCCGTTGTGACCTTGCTGCCGTCCGCACGGAGCCCGTCCGTGAGCAGCGTGTCCAGCGTAGCTCTCAGTTTGGGAATTTCTGCCTTCTGTTTCTCTACGTCGAATGACGGTGACTTTTGCGAAGTACGCAGGTAGTGAATCAACATTCATCAGCAGCTCTGTTGCTCTAGGAATCTCCATGGAACTGGTCACTCGCCGCGGGGGGCCCTTCAGACTGGCGATGTCCAGTGGCGTTTTCCCGACGTTGTTTTCTGTGTAGAGGGGTTGCATAGGACTGTGCTCGAGGAGAACTTCCGCAATGGCCGTGTCCGCATTCTGTACCGCAACGTGTAGAGGAGTAGACCTATCCGCATCTCTAAGTAAGAGAACAGGGGCTGTGATTGCCAGATGAGTGTTGCAATATCAAATGCAAATAACAGAGACGTACCGTATTGGAAGCTTTCCTAGACGTCTGAGGCATAAGCTCGTGCGTCAGGATGCTACTTTCATGTATGCCTGCATGAATGGAGGAGCACCATCCACTTGCACTTCGCCCGGAATCAGGCGCCCGAGTTTGGTTCTCCTTGAGTCACCATGCTCTTTGAAATTCTGGTCTCTACATTGTTCTGTGATATCATGTACCATGGGAGCGGGGAAGAGAGGTGAGGATGATTGCTGATGACTCGAAAGAATTGCCAAAAGAAAAGGCATAAACTGAATTAGGTGTGAGTCACTAAGCGCTTATTACGAGAGTTTTCGACGCGACGCGACGCGACTCGACGTGATCGAGGGCGCTACCGGGCATGATCTGATTTGATGTTGTCTAGGTCACACCTGGCATTTCGGCGTCTCTTGCTTTCACGACAAGTACAAAAGCCAGTCATCGATTCGAGATTATTTTCATCTACTCCCAACTTACTACAAGCCGATATTCAGTCCATGTCACAGAACAAAGAGGCTACCCAGTTTCTCTCTCGAATTGCCACTTTGCCAAAGGGCCCTGTCTCTCTCGATCATGTCCTCCAGCCATCGCTTGACGATGAAGGCGAATTGCGCAAGCTATTTGCAACCGACAAGAGCAATGCCCGTCTCAGGGACATACATGTCGGCCTCGTCGATGTTTTTGCTGCCCCGAGCGATATAAGAACCACAAGGGCACGTGTCGTCAAGGACGATGCAGACCGAGATGCTCAACACGTCATGGCGTTGCCGAGTTCATTGAGGCGCGAAGAAGGTTCCCCGGCTATGGTCGAGAACCTTGAAGCGTTCAAGAAGAATTGGAGTATTTTCACAGAGAACTTCAGCTTTCTCAACTCACAGACTGGAGCTAATGTGAATAGCTGCTGGAGGGTCCGTTCAGGCGTCTTTAATGCCACTACCCAAGGCAGCAACAGGCAGTAAAAGGGCCATGAGGAAGCATTTTCACGATAAAGCCTTTCCTTCGTCCGATGTTGATCTCTTTCTCTATGGTTTGACAATAGAGGAGGTATGTTCCGCCCTTCCTCCTGCGATCGCTTTTTTTTATGTGTTTGGGAAGGCAGGAGCGCAAGATCGTCAGCATATATGAAGCTATTCGTGACTCGGTTCCCTGGGACGTCACTTGCGTCAGAACAAAGCACACTGTCTCCATTCATTGTAAGTGTTACATAGCATTGATATGTCATTTGATTCACTGGGAATTTCAGCACAATATCCGTACCGTAGCATTCAGATTGTTCTTCGTCTGTACAGCTCTCCTGCTGAGGTTCTCACGGGTTTCGATGTCGACGCGCCGTGCTGCGCCTATGATGGCGATCGTGTGTGGGCGAATCCACGTGCCATCGTAGCTATGATGCGCCAGGCTAACACGGTCGATATGACGAGGCGTTCGCCCTCGTACGAAGTTCGACTCGCCAAGTATTCGTCCCGCGGATTTGAGGTCTATGTCCCCGGGCTAAAACGCGACGAAATTGATCCCACGGTTCGTCCAATCTGTCCTTTTAGTGTATCCTGTTCCCTGCTGATGTATTCGACCAGATCTACGAGCGTGCTGTGGCCCGCGTTCAAGGCCTCGCTCGCCTACTCGCAATTGAGAAGCTCGCAACACTAGAGGCACGCACCCAGTATCAACACCGACGCAGTTTGCTACGTGGTCGGCCGGTCAATGGTCGCTCATCATACATACGAGGTGGACATAGGTACAAAGGTGATCCTGAAAGCGGACGCCGTGTTTAGTGGATTGGAAATGAGTGATTACGACATCGTCAATTTGCACATCCCATACGGCCCAGGATGGGACGCCAGGAGAATCGAGAAGCTCATCTACAAAACTGTGAGTTCCGGCGTATCGCCTCAGTGCCTATCTTAATCGCTACGCTACAGGATTTCGGTGCAAATTGTAAGTTATTTGTTAGCACGATCAAGCTTTGAGTACTCAGTGATTGTGGGGCAGCTCCGTACAATCCTAAGAACAAGAACCGTCGTCTCCATCGGCACTCCGCGTTTTTTGGCACAGTGGAGGAGTGTATCGAGGACTGTTGTGAAGTAAGACCAAAATCGTATTATCATGACAACGTCGAGGTTGACACCCTGCCGCTGCAGCTTTGTCCGGAACCTAAGAACGAAGAGGAACATAATCTACAAGACGAGGAGGACAAGTCAGTATGTTCGTGGCCGGATCGCGTGCGTGTAAGCCTTCCCTCTCGTGTGATGTGAGACACGAAGGCAATTTTACTGACGACTCGCGCAGGTTCATCGAAGAAGATCCCGGAAGACAAAGTATTTCCGGGAGTTTTAACCCTATCGACGAAGGCGAATGGAGCGAAACTGCCTACGTTCAAGCAACAGCCAAATTTTTCGGTGCTATCAGTAAGAATGACGCGCTCGCGGTCAAGCAGATGATCGAGGACGAGGAAGACCTTACTAATCTTCGGGACCATGTCGGGCGTACTCCACTGCACGCCGCTATTTTGTCCGACAGCGTTGAGGCCGGTTGCGTCCTCATCGATGCCGGTGCTCGCATGACCGCACGGCTTGTTGGTGGTCGTACCTCTCTTCATCTCGCGGCTCAAATGGGGCGGGTCTCTCTTGTGAAAAAGATGCTTGAACGTAGCGCGTATAACAAGGAGAAGGCAGGAGGAAGAGAAACTCAAGATGGAAGAGGCTGGTGCCCCCAAAGAGACCGACGGCGTGCGTATGAGCAGCGAGGACGACTGGTCGTCCGACGAGTCCGACAATGACAATCCTCACCGAAAGCCTCCGGCTTACACGAAAAAGGACGAGCTAGAAAAGGATTCGGACCCATTGGAAGACAACGAAGAGGAGCCCGATATATTGGACATTTCTGTCCATGATTGGGACTTTGGCCTAACTGCTCTCGGCTATGCCATCCTCTCTGGCTCGCTCGAGGTCGTCGACGCGCTGCTTGTTGCGGGTGCAGATCCAAGTTTCGTAGCCCATACGAAGAACGTGAACCCTCTGCACCCACTTGCATTGACTATGTACACCCAGGACGAAGAGTGCGCTGCGAAGATTGCTGAACGGCTCGTCGCTGCACATGCGATCTCATCGACGGCAGATGACAGTTTATTCACCATATTCCATCGCATCGTAGCTTGCGGGAAAGACCAAGATCGTAGCGTCGCTCCTTTCCCACGACCCGAATGCCAAGAAGGTTCTCAATAGTCCTGCCTGGCACGGGTACGGGCTCGTGTTCCCCATTGTCTCGACGGTTTTGGGGGGTGACTATGCAACGCTGTCTCTGTTACTCGCTCACGGTGCCAAGCTTGTATATTCGCCAGAGGACGTCTCCAGGGCCGAGGAGAAGCGGTGTGTAGAGAACCTTCACCCGTGAAACCGGCGGATCTTGATTGACAATCAAATAGGACGGGTTACCTTTCTCAAGCAGTGGAATATCGAGCTCGCATCTATTTTCCAATAGAAACTGCTCTCGGCCGACGCGACGAAGTTATTTCGCTGCTGGCTGCTCTTGGTGCTGACGTAGAGATACCAATCAAGTCATCCATCACCTCATATACTCAACTTACTAGTCTGCTCCAATGGACTTCCAAAGCTGTCTCGTTTTTGGGGTCCAAGACCACACCAAAACGAAGAAAAGCACCCGGTAATCTTCCCGATTCTCCAGCCGGCGATGATTGGAGTCAATATCGTGCATATCTCGCTACGGTCCTGCCTCATTGCAAGAATAAAGACATAGGATCTGCTAGCTCGCGAAATGCTGTGAGCTCTCAGGAAGAGGACTACACTGCAGCGACGAAGGATTATTTCACTTTCGCAGAGTCCGTTCTGCGTGCTCACGGTGCCACCCTTCCCGAGGGGGCATCGTCCATCGGAACAACCTGCTACTGGTAGGATAGGAATTCAGAGGCCAGTTCCTTCCCAAGTATCTGGGTACACCCGCCACGCAAAGTACTCGACCACTCCCGTCCCCGTCCATCTGAAAGTGTTTTACGACGAGCTCTATGAGGCGTGCTGGAAGGGGGATAACGCGTCCATTCGGGAGCTCTGCTTGCCCAAGCAGGTTGCGGACGGGAAAGAGCCAATTCAGATAGTCGTGCAAACGGCGGCTCTTGATGATCCTTCGTATATATCGACCTGTGCGCTACCAGTCAAAGCTGTCCTTGAAAGTTCGGTGGTCTGATATTTGTTTCATAGGCTGGACGCCATTTTTCCTCGCTCTGCATCGCCGTCACTGGAATACTGCACGGCTCGTGCTCGCAATTGCGAAGGCTCAGTATCAGCCACCAGACACCGAAATGGACGGGACGAGTGGCGCAATTCTACGTGGTAAGCTATCTCCAAGTCCTAACATTTGCGTAGGACATGCCTGATCTCGCGTCGTTAGATGACTCCGATTCAGATGAAGGAGAAGGAGAATACGACTCTGACGAGGACGACTACAGCGACTACAGCGAAGAGAAACCAATAAACTTCACCGACATCGCCGCAAGGCCGTCCTCTGTTCGTACTGATGCCCCCCCGAAAAAGTTGCTTGAACTCCAAAGCACCCTTCTCCAAGCGGGCCGCAAGCGCGTTTCTTGCAACCCGCTGCAAAAGACGATATTAGAAGATGATTTCGAGGCATTCCTCCACACTCTCGATTTATATGAGTTCGCTGGCGCACTAATCTGGCCAGATTCTAGGGCCTATGACTTTGCCGTGGCGCTCGACCGCCCCGACATGCTCGATGAACTTATTCGTCGCTCAGGCGTCGGTATTCCCATCCCCTCCAATACGGCGAAGGCTAGTGGGGCGGACTCGAAGGTCCCTGAGGAACGCGTCTACCTCGGACTTAAAGTTGGAGGCAAGCGACGCGCGGACATCGCAAACCATAGCCAGATCCAGCGCAAAACTCTCACGTACAACTATGACTTGCTCCGCAGTGCCATCAAATCTGGCGCAACCAAGGTTATCGACTACCTCGCTGGATCCCGGCCTATTGCAGCATTCACACATTATGCAGAATCTCACGACGACGACATCGCGCAGTACTTGAAGAGTATTGATGATCTAGGCGCTGTCCTCCCAGATCTCCTTGGCTGGAAACCCGATGAATTGAACGAGTCGCCGCTTCTCTGTGCTGTGATCGACGATAAAATAGATGTCTTGAAGCAGCTGTTCGCGCTTAAGCCGAATCTGATGGAGGAGGCGCTTCACCTACGGTGCGGGTAATAGTAATTTTCTTCATTTCCGTGGTGCTAATAGCGGGATAGTGTGAGGTTCATAGGTTTCAATCCACTCCTAGCGGCTGCATATTATTGCTCTGGCACGGAAATTATGGATTTGTTGTTGGAAAAGGGCTGCGATCCGAGCGAACGTGATTTCCGCGGGTGGGTCTAATCTCTGGCTTAATATCTGAGTAGTTGGTGACGGACATTCTCCAAGTTGGAATATTTACCACCTCGCTTGCCTGTCCTCCAACAACAAGGGACTCAAATTCGTGGAACATCTACTCAAAACACTCCCGGAGGAGCTGACGCACGAGCTTATGACTCAGACGTCTAGGGAAGCTTCCAATACGGTACGTCTCTGCCATTTGCATCTGAGATTGCGCTACTCAACTAGCGACCACAGCCCCTGATGTTGGCCGTAAAGCGCGAGAACGCCGCAATTGCGCGGATCATTCTAGAGTTTGGGATTGAACCTGGTGTTCTCTTAATCAGAGATGCAGACGGGTCCACTCCTCTACACGTTGCGGTACAGAATGCGGACACGACCCTTGCGGACGTTCTCCTCAAGCACGGGCCTACGCAGCTCCTCTATACAGAGAAACTGCGTCGGACAGACGCCACTAGACATTGCCAGTCTGAAGGGCCTTCCGCGAGTGACAGGTTCCTATGGAAATTCCCTAGAGCGACGGAGTTGCCGATGAATGCTGAGCACCACCTGCGCACCTTGCAGAAGTCACCGCCATTCAACGTGGAGAAACAGAAGATAGAAATTTCGAAACTGCGAGCTACACTGGACTACGCTGCTCACGGACGGGCTCCTCGTGGAAGGCACCAAGCTGACGACGGAGCTCTTGGCATTCGCGGATCGCATGGAGGGGAAGCTCGCTGTCGAGACTGCGCGGAAGAACTGAGGCAGAGAAACAGGCAGGTGAAGGTAAGGGCGAACTGGAAGCAGGCACCACAGGCGCGTACGTACTTCGCTCTGCGTGATGCGGCGGCAGCGCGTCCCGGAACGCGACAGCTGGTGCACCTGGCGGATGTACAGCGCTCGGTTAAACGGAACCTCGCACAGCAAGACTGAGGGGACGCTCGTCCGCTGGAGCGAGCGTTCGCGGATGGCCGACAAGGAAGATAATGAAAGCGACCCTGAAGTGCAGCGTATTGCAGAGTTGAAGGCGCGGAGTCTGTTCTCTCGGAGTATCTACAGCTATAGGCGCGTGGATGTTTACGGTGAAGACCAGCTTTGAAGATGCTGGTAGTAGATCGGGACATCGGCTGAGGGACCCCAGCGGCTTTTCAATCCGTTGGTGGAGATCATTTGTATGATTAGTGTAGTGTGGGCCATCCTTTTCTGGCCGAACCTTAACATGAGAACCAGGAGGTTGCCTTGACACGTCGCCTGAAAATCAAACAGTTACAGCTAATGTAAAATGTTAGACTGGAACATTATTGACGGACCTTTCTTGGAAGAACGCCAAATAGTGTCTTGCGATGATTTGGAGTTGTCACGGTATGGCGAATTGGGCGAGTAGACTGTTGGAGTGGCTGGCTCTCTAAAACCACTCTGGATTGAGGTCCTACGGATAGGACAGACATGCCAGTGGGGAGTTGTCGGAAGTCGTAGAGGGCATTGTGCAAGTGGAAACAGGTCCAAACAGTGGTCATGAGGTATATTTTCTCAGCGTCAGTATGAGTCGATCAAAGCGAGGCAACTCCACCAGCGGGCGGCTGGAGGTGATTTATGCAAACCGAGTCGCCGAATTGTCACGGTTAATGGTAGAAACGGGCGAGAATTTCTTGCTCGGCACTGTCTTCTCCACCAAGTCAGTGGTCGCACACCAAGCGTCCTCTGCTGTATTGTGGCAAACACAAAATTGTCCAATCCTCCCTTCATTCCTCGCATCAGTCACACGGATCCACCATAATGAGCCCAAAAATATCCGAGAGGATAAGCCTCCGTATTACCCCCTTCTTCCAACCAGTAGCTGCAATATCAATACACGGTCAAAGGTTCTTGAAATTGGACTATTGTTCATTCATTTCTAGGATTCTAATTGCTTGTTCTTCGGTGCCTGCGGGGCACCAGCGTAGCTAAAAACATAGGGCCGATTATCAATCGTGCAGGGGTCTCACGAGGATTTTCAAAGGCCGGGCCGGACGCACTACCAACACCGCTGCCGTCCTCCGCGAGACCCATCTCCACCCGCTTCTCGACCTCATCGCCAAGTAAGATCTATAGCACCTCCCGCATGCACTCCTTGAAGCTAGGACAATCCTGGTACAAACTATCCACACAAACAAAAGGTACATCAGTGCCAGTTCTGCATCGCGAGTCACTAATCACTTACTTTCAATCAAGGCGGATCGCATACGGCTCGCCGCCTACCGCCGACGCCTTTGTTGGCCCCGCGTCCTTCCAGAGCCCGCTGGCGTAACACACCAGGAGCGCGACCGTCACGACGGCACACATGCTCAGCCGCGCGGGGCGGCGCATGACGAGCGCTGCGTCGCGCAGGGAAAACCCCGTCCGGTACATAGCCGAAGTGCTCCTGCACAATCTCCTGCCTCTCCAGGCGCTGAAGCGTGGCAGTAACGAGTTTCTCCGGATCTCTCTTTCGAACACCCATTTATTTTATCCTCCTTTCCACTCAGCCCTCCACTCAGGGCGCCCTAACGCGCGTCCACGCACGCCCTTGTACAGCTTATATACCCCCGCTCAGCTTAAGCTGGTCGATATTCAGCGCGCTAGGCAGCGCGCCCGCAGGCAGCGCGAAAGATATCTACGCCGTGCGTTCCCGCTCGCGAACGTTCCCCGGAGCGTCGCGGTCCGGCGCGGCGCCGAGGTGGAACGGGTGGCACCGGGGATTGCGGAGGCGGAGTGAGCGAGAGATCAGCGTGGCGTGCGCCGCCCAGTGCGCGTCGCCCCGCCCGTCGTGCCGGAGCCGAGATAGAGCTCGACGACGACGTCTTCGAGCGTGCCTGTACGCGGGGTGAATGACAGCTCGAACACGCCCGTTGTGGGGGCGCTCCTCATTCGGGACGGGGCAAGAGGGAAGAGATAGATCAGGTGGGTATGAACCAGACACAGGGATGGAAGGACAGCTCAGAGATAGTGTGTAAATTGATCAACGTGAGAAGTAGGTCGGGTGTTCCTGCTCGCGTGTAAGTCGAAAGCTAGCAGGGGTAGGCCAGAAAAGCCGCACCGGACAGCCTGCAGTTTACATCGATCTTTCCGAGAACGCTGCGCGTAATGATGGTTCCGTTTCCGAGTACGTTTGAGTATACCAATTGTACGGAGGGGGCGGCGTACTCGCCTGTTCACGACTGCATCCAGCGTCTTGGCAATGTCAAAGTAGATGTCGTTGTGGTCGTAGCTAAGACCAGCTTTGCGCCATGGGATCGGGCTGGTAAACGCACTTAGATTGTTTGTAGTGGGTCCGGACTCCAGAGGTTCCAGAGATATTGGTGACAGAGAGTATTTTGCTGATAAGAGAGGGAGGGAGAACCATATCACGCAGCACGTTTGGGGCTGTTGTAAGGGGGTGACCACCAGCATCTCGAGGTGTCGATGAACAATGTCAAATTGTCCGTCGAGGGTGTCGGAGCTCAGATAGGAGAGGTAATACGAGGCCAAGGTGAGTGAGACAATGAGGGCGACAGATAGACCTCGTCCAAAGCCTCGTCCAGTTGAGAGGATTCCACAAAGTGGGTTAAGAGGGAATTATAGCATGGCGCTGATAAATTCCTGTAGAATGAGACACCTCGGAGACAGAAAAAAAGGAGGGGAAACTAACATCGTGTAAGGTGAGGAAATAGGGCCGAGTCGACAGCCTGAGTGGAGAAACTACCCGGCAAAGGACCGGCAGAGGCCACTGTCTTCCTGGAGGCATTCCCGGCCCTGGGCTTGTTATTGTGTATCATGATGTGGCCCGGGACTAGGACTGACGCTCACACTCGTGTGGGAATATAGGCTGTGCCCCTTGCACGTCTTTCCATGTGTGGCGTATCAGTATTAATATTTCCCAGCGTGTTACTGTACCACTAGTTGTGGTCGAGTCATTGAAACGGGACCCATTGTGGCTCACATCTTCCTTCCTCCAACAGCCCAAATCGTCGCCTCAACCTTCGCCTCAACAATCTGCAGTTCACAACCCAATTCTCGAGCTCAGGCGTTTAAAGCATGTCCACTCCACGAGGTAAGTCCTAAATATCGTCTCCGTATTTACCCCATACTAACCAAGTCTGAATACCTTGTTGACAGGATCTATCCACGAAATTGATTCCTTCCTCACTTATGCCCAGAATTTGCTCTCATCGTTGCCTCGGTCCCATCCTCTTCGCCCTGCTCGCGTCTATGATCTAGCCCTGGAGCGGATAGATCGTTATAAGCTATCAAATCAAAAGGATGACCTTGACAAGGCGATTCTTCATTTCACCGAATCGATATTCCTCCAACCCCGATCTTGGCCAGGAACCAAGCCAAACATCCTTCGAATTCTTTATAACCTCGCCATCACACTTAACAAACGCTCGAATGGGTTCAAGCAACCCGAAGATGCCGCTTGTGCTGCCAAATACCTTCGCCATCTTCGAGATCAACCTCGTGAAATGTTCAGGTTCCCGCGCCATCAAGTCACGTCATCGCTCATATATGGGTTAGGCGTTCTGGTGCGGTTGGAAGCTGGAAAGGTGATGGAGAATATTCGGGAGATGGCCGTCCTCTGCAGCGAATTTCTCACCTCGGATGCATCCGATATCGAGACCACTGAGGTCGTCATACTCATTTATGAAGCGGTTTTTTCTAAAATCCGTATGGGGGTCCCGGATCAACCATTGGACCAACTTATCGAGTGCCTGCGATTGGCGAAGCCACGCAAACCAGAAATGCGAGATGCTCACTTCGCCCTTGCCATTTGTCTCGGCATTCGCTATTATGAGACCTTTGTGAATGACGATTACGAGGAAGCTGTGTCCATCTTCGACGAAATTATTGCGTCCAGCCCTCCAGGAGACACATTCATAACCAGAGTTCAAGAGATAGCGACAGGGCTGGCGATCTCCCGATCGGTGATGCATGAAAATCCGGAATATTCAGAGGAAGCAATATATCGCGCTCGTACCACCCTCACCTCATATACTGACGAACAAATGTCTGGGCATCTGGCTCCTGTTGTAAAGAAACGTTTCCAACAGTTCGGTTCCATCGAAGGTCTCGAAGCATCGTCTAGCAATTTACCGGAATCTCGGCCAGTCGTGTCCATTGGGGGGTATGATGAACTTAAAAATCGTGGGAGGAAGGACTTGGAGCTCCTGCAAGGACTTCTCTCCAAGATCCGCGATAACGACACAACCGACATAGAAGAAGCTATCGAAAGCGGACGAACCATACTTGCTTCATTTGATCCGGAAGATCACGGACCGCTTACCTTTTATCTTTTCGAACAATTCGGCCAGATCCTCTTTGAGGCATATGAACGCACGAAGAAGATCGGGTACCTCGATGAGTCGATCAACACACGTCGGCGAGCTCTTGAGTTTCCGTCGGCACTGCTCGGCGCTGGACCCGAAATGTTTTTCTTACTTGCGAGGTCTCTTTTCGCCCGCTTCTCGTCTTCGCCAGCTCACTATATGCAAGACCTGGATGAAGCGTTGAAACTACTCTCCCAGGGTGCCAACGTTGGACATGGGAAACTTGCCATTCGATTCCAGATTGCATCCTTTTGGGCAACTTGTGCGCGGCATACCCGACACACCTCCCTCCCTGCCGCATATGAGAATGCCCTGTCATTGATGCAAAACGCGCTTCTCTTTGCACCGACTTTGCAGCTACAGCAAACCACTCTCGCCAAGACGTCTCACGATACGCATGTGATCCCACTGGACTATGCGTCCTACCATATCGGGTTGGGTCAACTCAAAGAGGCAATCGAGACTCTTGAAAGAGGGAGAGCATTACTCTGGTCCGAGATGCGTGACCTTCGTACTTCAATCGATCAACTTGTGCAGGCACACCCACATTTAGCACACGACTTCACGGTGGTCAACCAGGACCTTGAAGAGCTCACTAAGTCCATCCCTCCAACCCCGGATTTGAAGTTGGATAATGGCGCAGCCGATGACCTCAAGGCGGCGGACCCGTTTGGTCGTCTCCTTCTGAAACAACGTAGGCTTTTAAAAGAACGCGACAACCTCATTTCCCAAATTCAAGACTTGCCGGGCTTCGACAGCTTCCTGACATCCCCGTCGTTCGATACACTCCGCTCCGCTGCCTCATCTGGTCCCGTCATTATCATAAATCACTCCATATGGCGCTCTGACATTCTGATTCTTCTTCACGACGCACCTATCTCCCTCATCCCGACCCCTGGCGATTTCTTTGGTCGTGCGAGTGGATTAAGGGATGACTTATTGGACGCGCGAAACAAACATGGACCCGAATCAAGTCAATACAACGATACTCTAGTTGACGTTCTCAAAGAACTTTACGATCTCGTTGGCAGACCTGTCATCGATAGACTTCGTCAACTGGAAATACCAGAGCAATCCCGCGTCTGGTGGTGTCCAACCTCGGTCTTCTGTTCCTTACCACTCCACGCCATGGGTCCAATCCCTTCAGATGACATTGGCGAGGAACACTATTTCTTGGACATCTACATCCCTTCTTACACTTCAACACTCTCGGCACTCGTCCTCGAATCTGACAATCGTGGGTCAGACTTACCTACGTCAGGCCTTCCTTCGCTACTTCTTGTAGCACATTACGATGTGCCTTCGCCGGACGTGCCATTGTCAGAGGTGTGCAAAGACGTCAAGGTCGTACAGAAGCTCAAGACGCGGCTTCCCGTAAGAAGTCTCATCTCGGAAGCTGCAACAACTATGTCGGTTCTAGGTGGCCTTCGGGATCACCAATTTGTCCATTTTATATGTCACGGAAAGTTGGAGGCCAGAAAACCATTTGACGCCGGATTCGTGCTTCATGGGAACGAGCGCCTCACTCTACTCGACATCGTGCGATCTCGCCTTCCCACTGCCGAATTTGCATTTCCTGTCGGCTTGTCACACGGCTGAGTTGACCGATGGGAGCTCTGCTGACGAGGGCCTGCACCTGGCAGCTGCAGTGCAGTACTGTGGGTTTCGAAGCGTGGTCGGGACAATGTGGGCGATGACCAATGACGATGGTCAGGAGCTGGCAAAGCAATTCTACAAGTCAATGTTCTCTAGAAGAGAGCAAGGGAAATCGGTAGTACCATACTACAAGAGATCTGCCGTGGCACTTCGGGACGCGGTGAAGAAGCTGCGGGAGAAGAGAGGGATTACCCTTGAGCGATGGGTGAATTTCGTTCATTACGGGGCATGATCTGCCAGTGTGAGTGTCCAGGATTTGTTAGATGTGGGTTTCCGTGCTTACTGCCTGTTCGTCGTAGTGCGTGCGAGGCTCAACAGGCTCAACGCCATATGCGTGGGGTAGTGGTGCGAGTTAGACTGTTATGAGTTCGGACTGGATGTAAATCTATAAGGTTGAGAATGTTTATGTATATATAAACTGCCGGAACCATCGTGCGTCGCCGCCTGTCGTCACGAGTTTGTTCTTTTGTTCTTTGAAGAAAAACAGTAGTTTAAAGAAAACATTACTAGCATAGCAGAGGTTGAAAAATCGTTCGGATCTGTGGCCGGGCGCTGATATTTTAGTTTTGGCTAAGGTGAATGTTTTTGGACAAGAGACGTCGCCCAACGAATATGAAAAAGATGTCCCATTCACGCATGGCAAAGGAAGGACCCACAAACACTCCATCACACTGCAACACTACATCTACTTTCAGCTACTCTTCCACTGTCTGCTTTTCACTACTCCGTGCCAAAAGGATCGTATCCAACGTTTTTTTTTTTTTTGGATCCATTTTTATTCCGGAGTGCGTACCTGAGATACAGACCGGTCGCGTCGCGTACCCAACACATTTAAGAAACACGTGTAAATAGAGGTGCCCGAGTCGAAAGAAGTGAAAACGAAACCGAGAACCAGACAGAAACATAATAAGCCTCCGTGGAGGAAAGAGTCACTTGTCCGAAGACGCAATGAAATCCGTTATCCAACGTTCGCTGCTGAATCCCACAGTGGGTGTGGGAAAAAAAAACCCCGCCGGCCCGGGAAAGATGCCGGAGGCCGGAGCAGCCGCGCTTACCGCAAAACTGCTCATCTCAAGGTCTACTCGTTGTTTGTATATTGCAAGATATTGATATTTGACACGGTTACCAGCACGGCCAAATCGACTCTCGTAAACCACCAGAAGGAGGACCTCCAGCGCGAACAGTTTCTGTAAGCGCCGTACAAACCCGAGGTGCTTCGAGTCGAGGGCCTACTAAAAGAGAAATTTCGTCATCGTCTGCAGGAGGCAGGTCTCCGTACGGTCCAGCCGTTCGACCACGCAATTTGTGTCTGTTTTCATGTCGCTCCTTATCGGCGTTTGTTTCTTACTTATTTCTTGGTCCAGCAGAAAAGGCACGAATATAATCCCTGCTGAAGTTGTCTTGCCTTTCCCTCGTGTTCCTCGTATTCACGTGCAAGACAGGTACCTCCGTTATTTTTACATGCTGCACAGCACGTATACGAGTTTGGTGACGGAGAAGATTCAAACAGGGGACGGGCGAGAGTGAGACAAGTATTTAGATACGAACTGAGAAAGAAAGAGAAGCAGAGAGAAGGGAGGCAGTAGCGAGTGCAGGCCAGGATCAGAAAATCACGAAGCGTTGCGGGATTGTCGTGTCCGGGGCTTGAGTAGGGCCTCAGCCGAGCAGAATAGTTAAAGTGGAGATGGAACGAGTGAGGAGGCAGAGCAGCGGCGTCAGAAAGTTGAGGACGAAGGTGCGATCGACTGGACCAAGTACAGTAAGAGTACAGGGAAAATAGACGGCAGCGAAAGACTAAGGCGAGCGCCGGAGGTGTTCAAACTAGAATGGGCTGAAACACTCACGACTGAGTCTAACGAGACGAGGACGATAGACGAAAACTTCGCGGAGACCGGATTTACGGAATCCAAATGGGGTGCCCTCGACTTGCAGTCTGGTCTAGCTGAGAGAACCCCGAAAGGATAATGAGGGAACGACGACACGGCGGCGCAGATATTGTCTTGCAGAGTCGGTGGTAGTCAATAGTCAAAATACATAAACATACTCAACTCGGGCCTATAAACAGGAAGAACTGACACAGATAAAATAGGGAATGGGGACGTGGCAACTTTGAACAGAGATAGAGACAGGCGACATATGGGATCTACGAGAGATTTAATGGGAGCACTGAGGTGAGCAAAGGAAAAAGATACCATAGGTCAGTCTAGTACTTGCGGTCGAGAACGCGTGCACTTCAGATTCGGTGTTAGAACAGGAGCGTAAGAGAGGTTGTTAGAAATGGTAGCAGGAACACAGTGACAGGTCAAAGAGGTTGGGGGAGATCAAAAGGTACGAGTCGATGATGGTAGAGACCAGGGTTTGACCAAGAGTCAAGTGCGTGGCTTGCGATGAGTGCACTGGCAATTGCTTACGGCACGATACAACGCTGTATATCACCCGCCCCTTTCATGAGTTGACCTCGTCCTCTCGAAATGTCGATTTGACTGGGTCACTGTCCCTGGTCCACCTCCTGCTCATCGAGTTGGTGGTATCATTGATGCCAATTCCGGGCCTGTTGGTGTATATGTGGGCTGTGACAGACGCCCACAGTCGTGTGAGAATGCAGGCTGTGTTTCCTTGTATGTCCTGCTACGCCTCTATCCTTACCTCTATCTGCTGCGGGTCTCAAGGGTGAGGTTATATTTTCACAACAGTGCGACTAATACCCAAAACCCGGTCGTCATAGTGGGACCCGTTTGTGTGACTAGCGTCTTTCTTTCGCCGCGGTCTCCGATCCTCCGATACCTCAACTTGTCGCCTCACTTTACATTCCGATCCTCGAGCGTTTAAGCATGGCCGAGGTACTAGGTATGTCCCAGATACTTTACCGCGTACCAACTCTGTCTCAACTAATTGTTTACAGGATCCATCCACGAAATCGATTCCTCGATCACACGTTTTCAACAACTTCTTGCTATATCACCTCAACCTGATTCCCGTCACCTTTTCTCTGTTCTCGGTCTGGCTATGGCTCAACTCAAGCGATACATGCTGTCAAATCAAAAGGAAGATCTCGACAGATCAATTTTTCATTTCATGCAATCAATGCTCCTTCCACATCATTTGTGGCTAGAACACGGTCTATTGTTCCTTCAAGCTCAGTTCTTCCTCGCCTCCTGCACTATTCAAGCGCTTGGAAGTGTTCAAGCAATCCCAAGATGCCGTCCTTGCAGCCGAGTTCCTCCGCCATCTTTTAGATCAGCCTCTCCAAACGTTCGGGTTCCCGCGCCATCAAGCCATCACAATCCTCGTGAATGTGTTGGCATTTCAAGTGGAATTGGAAGCTAGCAATGCAGGTGCAGAAAATCGAGGAGATGGCAGTCCTCTGCTACGAACTCCTTACCTCAGATGCGTCCGATGGCGACACCACTCGCTCCATCGCTTCTCATTGCCAAGGCAATTTCATCCAAAATCAGTTCGTGGGTCCTGTCTCAAACATTGAACCTAAATCAAACTATCAAGTGCCTGCGACTGGCGAGGGTACAAAAACCGGACCTGCAAGTTGCCCACACCGCCCTTGCCCTTTGTCTCGGTATTCGCTATGTTATGACGTTTGTAGACGATGATTACGAGGAAGCTGCATCCATCTTGGACGAAAGTATTCACTTCCAGTTCCCTCAGTTCCCTCGGGGTCAGCCGGGATGAATTCGAAGCCGGACTTCAATTCCTCGTGGCAGGAATGGCGGTGCACCGATCGAGGACTCACCAGACCCCAGAGTATTCAGAGGAGGCGCTATATCGTGCTCGTGCATTTCTCGCCTCACCTTCTGTCAAATCGCCAGTCTCATCCTGCTGTCGCTTATTAATCTGGAAGACATAGCGAAGCAACGTTTTCGTTATTTCGGTCACATCGAAGGTCTCGAAGCATCGTCCAGCAATTCGCAGTTATCTCGGCCAGTATCCCTTCTAGCGTCTCAAGGAGGCGATCTGGAAATCAGCCCGCTACTTAAGACGATGGAGCTCCTTGGTGAACTTCGCTCTGGGGTACGCAATAACGACATAACGAAGATCGACGAAGCTCTTGAAAAAGGCCGAATCATACTTGCCTCATCCGCTTCAAGGCACCCGCTTACGTCATACCTTATCGAATTCTTCGGCTCCTTCCTCTTTGAAGCATTCAAGCGCACCAATAAGATCGAGTACCTTAATGAGTCGACTAATACATACCGTCAAGCAAGCAGCCATGTTTTCGAGCATCAGTCAATGCAGTTCCGGCGCTTCCCGACTACTTCGTCAGCTTTCACTGGCTTTGGCTACGCGCTCTGCGTACTTTCCGGATCACCATATGCAAGACATTGATGAAGGGTTTAGACTATTCTCCTTGTGTGTCAACGACGGACTTGTGGCCCCTCCAGATCGGTTCCAGGTCTGCGTACCAGTGGGCATCTTTTGCGCGGGGTTTCCGACGGACTTTCGAGTCCGTCTCCACGGCATACGAGAGCGCTATGGTATTGATGCAAGACACCCTACTTTTTGCACCGACTTTACAGCTACAGCACGCCACTCTCGTCAAGTTGCCCGACGAGTCTCATAGGATGCCGCTGGACTATGCCTCGTATTGGATCAACCTGCATCAACTCGGGCAAGCAATCCAGACTCTTGAAAGAGGGAGAGCCTTACTTTGGTCCCAGATGAGTCACTTTCGTACTTCGGTCGATCAACTTCTCGAAGTAGACCCAGATTTGGCATATAAGTTTGCAGCGGTGAACCGAGATCCTTGAGGAGCTTACCAAGTCCATTCCACCGTGCCACAAATTAAGCAGTCGATGATGGTGCAACTGACGACCTCAGGGCAGGTGGACCCATTCGGTCGTCTTCTGTTAAAGCAACGTAGGCTTTTGAAGGAACGCGACAATCCTCATTTCCCAAATTCAGGCATTTCCGGGTTTCCACGGCTTCCTGGAATCACCGCTGTTCGACACACTCCGTTCTGCCGCCTCGTCTGGTCCTGTCATTATCATAAACCACTCCAGTTGGCGCTCCGACATTCTGGTCCTTCACAACGCGTCTCCCTCCATCATCACAACCCCTCATGACTTCTACGATCGTGCGAGAGGATTAAAGGACAAGCTATCGGACTCGCGACACAAATATGGGCTCAGTTCAAGGGAATACGATGAAACACTTGCCTCTGTTCTCGCGGAGCTCTACGAGCTCGTTGGCAAAGCCTGTTATCAACCGACTCCTGTCAGCTTCAAGTACCAGAACAGTCCCGGATCTGGTGGTGCCCGACATCCGTGTTTTTTTCGCTCCCTCTCCATGCCATGGGTCCGATTCCAACTGATGACAGGCGAGAAGCGCTATTTCTTAGACCTCTACATCTGCTCCTATACCCCAACGCTGTCCGCACTCATCCGATCTCGTGACCGAGGTCCTAGTCCGCAGTCTCTGGGCCGGCCCTCCCTACTTCTTGTCGCCCAGCCTGACCTATCTCTTCCGACTGTGGGGGGCGAGATTCAAGTCATTCAGGCTCTCGACGCTGAGGTGACGGGTCTCATCTCTGAAGCTGCGACACCAGCCGCGGTCATCGATGGCTTCCATCACCACCAATTTGTTCACTTCGCGTGTCATGGTACACTGGAGGCAGGAGAAACCATTCGATGCCGGATTCGAGCTTCACGGAGGTGAGCGCCTCACGCTCCTCGAAATCGTGCGCTCGGATCTGCCCACTGCCGAATTCGCATTTCTGTCTGCGTGTCACACAGCTGAAGTGACCTGGAGGGAGCCTTGCTGATGAGGTACTACACCTCGCTGCGGCGGTGCAGTACTGCGGGTTCAAGAGTGTGATTGGGACTATGTGGGCGATGGTGGACGAAGATGGACGGGACCTGGCGAAACACTTTTACAAGGCATTGTTCTCTACATCGAGACGAACGGAGGGGATACCGTATCATGAAAGGTCTGCGAAAGCGCTCCAGTTTGCGGTGAAGAAGCTGCGGAGGAAGAGACATATCTCCCTGGAGAGATGGGTGAATTTCGTTCATTACGGCGCATGAACGGGGATTATCTGAGTTAGTTCGGATACGGCTTTCGTGCTTATTACCTGTCCACGCCAGCGCGTGGTGCGCTCATCGTCGTTCTCAATACCGGTCTCAGTATACTCGTCTTTGGAGTATTTTCTCTCGTTTACAAACCTTTTGTGCTTGGACTTTTATCTCGTATTACTTTTACTCCCGCTTCCCTCCTTTGTTGCTTACACTTCCTCTCCCATGATGCCTCTACTATTTCCCTTGCCAAATTACGTTCGATGCTAGTTCTTGTGTTTTGGGGATTACCCTGGGTGATGTAACACTATAAGGCTGAGCTCGATTATGTACGATATAATCATCAACTGCCGGAACCATTGTGTACCATCACCGTCGACATGAGCTTGTTCTTTGGTACACATGGCAGCTTGGGTAAACCATTACAAGAGCTGAGAATTGAATATCGTTCGGATCTGTTGCGCCGGGGTCCAGAGTACTAGTAGTCGTTAGTTAAACTTAGTTTTGGATGAGGTGCAGATCCCGCAGATCCCGAGATGTTGTACAGCGGCGGCAATTGACGCCTGGCGTGGTGGTATATTACAAACAAGATGCCCAAGTCCAGTGCAAACCAACACAACGGGCGCCCCCCCCATCTCGCCACGCGCGGAAACGGAGGGCATCCACAGCCTGAGGCACTCCACCGCCCAGCTACGCATTCTCTTTCCCTGGTACGTACCTGCCCGGTTCAGACCCAACCCAATCTCATGCATGAGTTTGAATGCTAGCACGTCGTTCTCCACTGTCCGTTAAACTCCGTTTCTCATTACTCCGCGCCACAAATATCTTATGCTTACCGCTGAATTCCGCCCATTGACCGAGATTTTGGAGGTCGTTGGATATCCCATGGACACTATAACTTTGAAGGCTCCGACTGTTTGGTTTGCAAGTTAGATTGTGCTTACGGCAGGGCTTACGGAGCTGGATAGCTGCCACGCTGAGGCTGGCACTCAGGCTGGTAGTCGAATTAGATATTATCCGCCATTGATGCCTTCGTTTAGGGTCATTCCTGTCGATTACAGTCTGACTGTCGTATGAACGATAACGATGTTCACGACCGCACGGAGTGGCCTCTCGGCAATCCCACTGGCAGCGCTCGTATGTTTGACAATGTTTAGCGGTTCGACCTCCGGCGTCTCTCCCCAATCCGGCGCTCAATCCGGCGCTCAGAGCGCTAGTGAGGTCACAATGGAGCAAATCGGGACCACCACCTTTATAGAACCCACTAGCGGTGACGCACCCGACGAGACTCCAAGTTCCTCGAAGTGGACCTCACCGACCTTCTTTTCCGATCTTTCGGCCTTTAAAGTCACCCGCTTCTCATCTGGGAAGCAAAATCTAGAGGTCGTCGCAGGTGTCACTCCCGATGCGGAAAATACAGCACTCGCAGACGACCCATCCTACGTGGACAAACGCATCTACAATGCTTCAGGTCTTCTACCCTAAGGGTTCTATCAACCCCGGGCAAAGGCCACAAGGCGGCTCCCAGTTCTACGCTGCACCCCTTGACCTCCGGAATGCACGTAGCGTCACGCTTGCGTACAGCGTCTTCTTCCCGAGCGATTTTGAATGGGTCAAGGGCGGCAAACTACCGGGGCTCTACGGCGGACGTACGGGATGTTCTGGTGGAGATGCTGCAGATGACTGCTTCAGTACGCGCCTAATGTGGCGCGCACGGGGTGCAGGCGAACTCTATCTCGTACGCCCGCAACCGTCCTTTCCTGGGCTGTGCTAGATAGGGCTCACTCTTCCACGCATAGTACGCGCCGAAGGATCGGCAGACTCCTTCTTTGTGCAATACACCGCCGTTGTCGGTATGCAAGCAGGCTTACGGGACTCTCCATTGGCCGCGGATCGTTTCGATTTGCATTGGGATCGTGGACGCACCTCCGCCAAACAGTGGTGCTTAACACGCCTGGATATCAGGACGGTGGATTTCTCCTTGAGGTAAACGGTAGGGTCGCACTCGACCTCTCCGACGTATTTTATCGCGATGTACAAAAGTCGTCCACCACCCCTCAGGACCCTGACGCTGGGCTTGCGCCCTCTGTACCCGATCCCACTGCACCGCCAGATGTCGGGGACGGGTTGTTAGGACCGATATTAGGTGGTCTTCTGGGAGAACTCGTCCTAGAGGATGACGGGACCCAAGTGCGTGCTTCGGCGGCCCAAAAACAGTCATCGGATGTCATCAATTCCGCCATGGCGGCTGATTCGCCGGCTCTTGCTGACCGACGTGCGGATGTTGTCCCACATGCCGTTCGCGAAGACGACGAACCAATTGGGTTCAAGGGGGTATTCTTCAGGTATGTACTCCTCAGGATCTACTACGCACCGTGGCCAGGCTACTAAATCCTCCTACGCTTTGGGCCTTCAGCACCTTCTTTGGAGGACACGACAAGGAGTGGGCAACGCCAAAGGACCAGTTTGTTTGGTTCAAGAATTTTGAACTCAGTATCAATGAACTGGAGTAGCACCTACCTAGCTGAATCTAGTTCTTTCTGTTATCATGAATCCACGTCTTTTCAATTTATGAGCGCTATGAGCCACTGTACCCCTAACCAGAAATTAAGAGTTTTCAATTATGTCAGCAACAAAACGAAACGTGGATTCCAGACCCGAAACCACCACCACCTGCTGTCTCGTCCAGGGTCATCCGGTCATGACTCGGATCCTGTCCCTAATCCCAGCAAGCTAATTTGTACGATGTTTCCTCACGACTACCTCTCAATACCAGGGAAATCCTCGTCGTACACCCGACTCGAATGAAGTGGCAACAAATTGCACAATTGAATCTTGACTCCGTTAATCACATTACTACAACCTAGTTTCTCTTATGTGAATCAACCGACCACCGAAACTAATCAGAAACGTCCTCCTTTCTTCCTCATTTCTCGACCAGTTTTACGAATAGAACGTGAGCTTACCCGTCCGAGGCATGTCTCAAGTCGCGAGATGTGAACTTCACCCCTACTAGCACTTGGGGGTGCAAGGGCCCTTGTTTGTAACCTCTAACCTCTAGAATGTGGCGCACCGTACGTACGTAGGTCTTGCACAGTTTCCATGAAACAATTTCTCTGGCCCCACTGCAGCCGGTACGTGCCGTAACTGCCTCTGGACCTGCTCATACTAACCTATCCAATCAATCACAATATGAGGCGACATATCAAATAATGCCGTTGAAGGCCAAGGCCTATCTTGGTGACACTTTTTCCCTGCCATACACAGACCATGGCGAAACCCACGACGAAGAGTGACACGAATTACGGCGCTGGAACAGAAGTCACATAACTGAGTAGGGACTTGAGACGGAGATCGTCGTGCCACCAACGTGCGCTACCATGCAGTCCGCGGGGTGCATTTGTTCGTGGAGCGGCGACGTCGCCACTGTGGTCTTGTACCGACGACAGCAACCAAGGGCAATGGGCTCTAGCAAGCACTGGTTTCTGTAGGTGATGCGATATGTCAGCCTTATTCTTCTTGCCAAGATGGGCGTAGCTAGCTATCCGATCTTAGCGGGACCTGTCCCAGCCCGATCGTAGTCACGCAGGTTCCACTGGCCCAAGGGTGAACACGGCATGTTTCTAGTCGAAGTTTCCCAACTTCAATGCCACTTCGACTCTCAATTCGAGGATTTCGGTGTCAATATGGTGTTTTTCTGATTCCGGACTGTGTTCTTGAACGTACGAAAGCCGCCTAGTCACTCGTAGAGATCTCCCTGGCCTATCAACTCGTAGTCTCTCCTCCTGCATCTCTTCTGGAAAATCCTTTCGGGTTTCTGGCAGTATTTGTTCTTCTGCCCTACATCCAACGGCGGTTATCTTGCACTTGGTGAACCGTGTACTTACCCAACCATCTTCGTTGCTGCCGGCATATGTAAGTTAAGTACTTCAGACTATCTGGGTTACATGACCTTCTCCGGAATTAAGTTCCGAACAATACATCACGTTCGCGTTTGACTTCCGAGACGGCCGCCACATCCCATCTCCGACTGGAGCTAGTCGTGCAAAGAATTATTACTAAAATAGCGAAGGTAAAAACATGATGAGCTTATAGCCTATCGGGTGTTCGCTTGCATTTTGTCCGAGGCAGCCACAATAAAAATCGGTCACCGCGGACTCAAAGGATCAAATACTTGCCATAACTGAACGGATCGGGCGAAGTCCTCTAACATCGGGATAGCGAAGAACATCTGTACGAACACACTTACAGCATCTATTTTCTCACTAGATGTCGACTTAGTAAATGAATAAGAACCAATCTTTCGGTAAAAAGCAGTTTCCCGGAGCCTGGATTGCTTGGGCTAGCGTGGCACCAGTCTAGCCCCCCTCTCGCGTAACGTGATTGGAAGGGTCATACGTACGCAAAAACTAAGAACATGCTGAGGCCCTGGGTTCTTGTTCTATAGCCAAGCATTTTATCTGATTCCACGAACGTGCAGCACACAGAACGAAGCCTACACCCACCCAAGTAGACCTGTACGTGCTCCAAGAACCATGTGGTGCCACTCGGGTCGTCACAAGTTGGACTTGCCCGATGCCCCCGTCGACGATTTATGCTTTAGCAAGTTAAATCAACGGTGCACACAAATAATTACGAGACCCCTGTCTAAAACCTTCTTAGGCCCGATGTTACTCCTTAAAACTCATTCCTATTTTTTATATTGTTACAACTCGGACGAGAAGCGACGACCGGAGGTCGTGCCACTGAAAGGTAGGTGTACCTGACCGCTCTTCTGATCTTTTAGGCACGCCGCTAGCTACACTGTTCTACGGTACCAGAAAAAATGACCGTTATGGCCTAATTATACCAGAATAGCGTACCACCGCTGTGCTTTGAGAAGCTCGAGGGGGGGACTGGCAATGTGAAACTTCCCGCTCTAGGCGCGTTACATTGAGTCTGCGGACAAAGGGCTGCTTCAGTGCTCCTCTAACACTCACTCCAGTTTCGGTGTCCCACCGGCTTTGATTGGCACCGAGCGCATCACCCTCGTAAATCGTAATCTCTGGCTGGTTCTTCGGTGATTGAGCAAAACTTATAAAAGGGAGGCCACTTTGCCCTCAGGATTCTCCAGCTTTCCGCTATAACAAGCGACTTGAAGCTTTACAATTACCACAGTACCGACAATGATGTTCCCAAAGTCCCTTGTCTCCTTCGTCGCCGCTATGGCCTTGGCTGGCGGCATCGCTGTCTCTGCCAACCCGTTGCCGGAGGTGTTGGCCAGAGGTGACACTACCTATCCCCCTCCTCCCGTTCCTACCGTTAGCCAATGCAACACGGGACCTGTGCAATGCTGCAACACGTTCACTTCCACGAGCAACCCGCTCACGGCTCTTCTCTCCGGCCTCCTCCCCATAGGCGCGATCATCGACCCCAACCTCGGCGTTGGGTTGGGTTGTCTTCCTATCCTCAGCAGCATTCAGTGGTATGATTGCCCTTCTCATTCCTGTTAATCGCCGGGAATTTGACATGCTGCGACAGCGCCAATGCCCCTGTTTGTTGCAATGGCATCTCCCAGAGTCTGTCTTTTCTCCTAACGGTAGTTGGTACTCGCTAACCCCAAAAATGATGTTCAGGTGGCCTTATTAACGTTGGCTGTTCCCCGATCAACCTCGGGCTGTAGTCGGCGCTCGGTACTTACTGGTGAACGAGTCTAGAGTGGTTGTCCTAGCTGCGAGCCTGATTGAATGGCGGAGGCGGAGAGTGTAGTTGGATGAATACTCTTGATACAATCACTGGTTTCTGCGTCTACATAAAGTCTATAAAATGTTGCGATGGGTGGGGACGTTTATACATGCTACTTGCTGAGACCCGTCAAACCCGAGTTTGTCCTCAGATTGTTCTCTGTCAGCGGACTCCAAATTGGCAATCAACTGGTCCAACTGCATATGAAAGGTAGAACAGTGTACCAACTGCAAGGAAACACTTCAAGAAATATGGAGTGCATTGTCGACCGTGATGGATTTCAGAGGGAAAGGAGGAACCGACATTATGGCCTGGGGGTCAGAAACGAATAACCCTTATCAGGCAGAAATATACCATTGTGGGAAGAAACTTTCCTGAGTTTTCACATTCTAGACTGAACGCGCTTAGGGTCGAATATGCGCAACGCTCTTTCGCACTAAGTTAGTGTTTCTACGATACTTGCCTGGGCAGCACCTCATACACTATTCTCAGATACTGGATTCCTCAAGGTATTAGGAGTTGCTTGGGGATATCCGGGGTCCCCATTCTAAGTGATGGTGAGTTGCCAGTGCATCGGATACAATTGAAAACCAGGTATATTAGACCGACCTTGTTGAGTGAAGAAAACCTGACCTACTTCTCGCATTCAGTTCTTAACTTCTGAGACTTAACTGACGTGGATTGAGAGATTCCCCGCTTTCTACTCTGGCCCGAGGCACCAAGATGAGCCGTGCCGTACTAGCACCGCAACGCATCAGCAAATCCAAACGATTCTTCCTGCGATGATAGCCTTGGCGAATGGGAGTTTGATTCGGTGCAAAGCCTACATTGATGACGCGGCGCTAAAGGACTCGAGCGCGAGGCGACTTGAGCCTTCAAACCGGACTATGGAGGTGGTGGCAAGGAAGGAGATTATACAAAGAATAGCTAGCACATCATGAGGCATAGATGGTTGCCATAAAGTAAGCGAACAATGCGACGACGACGAACGAACCGAACCACATCGCGGCCGGTACGGGAACCCGCCCCATCTCCGCGGCCTCCACGAGCGCCCTCTCCAATTTACGCCCCATGGCCTCCATCCCGAAATGCTCGCGCGCCCGCGCCCGGGCACGACCTGCCAACGCGGACCTCTCAGACTGGGGGCAGCTCAGCGATTTCAAGAAGCGCCGCTGCCCAACTCGCGGCTTCCGGCGCCCGCAGCCATCCCGTTCGTGCGTGTGGTGGGTCGTCAACAATGCTCTCCGTGGGCCCACCGCTGTTGCACGCGAGGACCGGCAGCCCTGAAGACATAGCTTCAACCGGAACGATGCCGAAGTGTTCGTTTGCGGGCGTGTATAGTAATGCGAGCGTCGTAGGTGCAGACAGGAGTGCGGCACGTTGGATAGTGGTAAAATTGAGCAGGAAGAGAACGTCTGGGTCTTTGTGTGTCACGTTGAAAGGGGGTATCGATGTCTTTGAAGAAGGGGGAGTAACGATGGTATAGGATAGGGCCGCTGCTTTCGTGCGGTCGATGAGTGAGACGAGGGTCATCATGTTTTCTTCGACCCGGGGATCATAGCCACCACCAATGATAAGGCGTAGGTTCTGCAGCGAGTTTCGGGTCTCAACTTTCATAAGTCTGTTTTTTGAAAAGCGCGAAGGCGTCAATTGCGAGCGCAACATTCTTCTTTTTCTCGAAGCGGTTGAACGATAGGACGGTCGGACGGTCTCTGATGGCGACATTAGGTACGGAAAGTGTGCAGAAATATAAACACAGTACGATGAGACCATAACAATATCTGTGTCGCTGCTGTCACCCGTCGGCTCGTACGAGAGGAGGTTGATGCCTGGATGTACGACACGTGGTTCTTGCGGGATGCTGGGGAAATAAGCCTTGAAAACCCGGGAAGTGAAGCTTGAATTGGCAAGGATGACGTCCGCATTTCCTAGTGTTCTTTCAGTACGACTTCTAACGGGCAGGAGGGCGTCGAAACCCACGAATAGTAATCTCCTCTAGCCAATCCATGGGAACGCGATACTGCTCGTTTGAGAAAGCCACCACGCTTTTGTCATATTTCCCTCCACAAACTCGCCGTTTGCTAGTAGCTTATCTGGAAAATGACAGTAGAATACGACGCGTTTGTGTGCAAGAAGACGAAGAGCCGGGATGCAAGTGGACAATTGGTCCACAAAATACACATCGTAGTTAGACGCGTTCGAACGTAGGAGGTGATAAGTTAGATGCAGCTGACGAATGTGGGCAAGGAGTATGTGAAACTTTCCCCTGATGTTGTGCGGGAACGGGGGACGGACGCAATGTACGGTCAAGGTTCCTATGAGTACATCAGGTTCCCCACCTGAAGCAGATTCAGTCTTGTGACCTACCGTCGCGCGTCTCGTCAAAACAATGAGCGGTGTCATGGTGGGACGTGTATATGTCAACTGTATGACCAAGCTTCTGGAGACCGACAGCAGCGTCGACAACAAGGCGTTCTGCACCGCCTGAATAGATGGTTAAAGTTAGATCGGAAAAACACCGGGTATATGCGCCTTGCACCTATTCCCAAGTCTGGATGAATGAAGGCTATCCGCAAAGGCGCCATTTTAGTGTCTTCCGTGTCGTCGAGTCAGCGTACCGACGGTTCGGGGTCTTCGCAAGAGTACAGTGCACAGTACAAATGATGTATGAGTTTGGAGGACACCTAATTTTGGGTTAGGGGCGTGTAGCCCAGCTCGCACGTGACGCGCCAGCTTCGGATTAGAGGACTCTTGAGAGGACTGCCAACTTGAACGCCATCATCTTCGTAACCCATGATCACAATGTTTCTTTTCTGTGATATGGTTGACGCATTCACCCTCTATGGAAAAAATTTTGAAGCAAGTTCCTTCGTCTTTGGATCACCGGCAGCGGGCGTCACCTGAGAGGGCATCTCCGTCAAGATCTCCGTGCGGGTACCAGTGCATAGGTTGTGGCTCGCCGGAACTTCAATATAGTTTAAATCCCCGTCTGTAGAACGAGACAGTGCTTCATGCCTCTGCTGCCTCTGACCCGAGGGGATCGACACTTGATCCCAGCTCTGTATGCCACACGACCTTGTGTGTCAGGGTCGGGTCATTATGACGCTCTCCGGTGCCTACCGATTAGACCGCCGGAGCACCTTTGCACTTACACTTACGCTGAATTCTGCATCCAGTCGTATTCGATTCCCCCTCCAGTAAACAGAATAAAACATCTAACATCAAGGATAGCTTTATGTACCAGCTATGTGGTGCCTTATGAGCAGACGACTTAGATGCCCACCTAACGAGTGTCGCGTGGAACAGTCTCCCGATTTTTTACTCACCATCACACGCAAAACGAATAAATTAGTGACTCAGGAAGCCACCGCAACGATTCCCATGATAAATTCTATACATAAATTTTAAATCAAAAGAAAAGAAGGGGGTCTTGTCCAAGAAAACTCTACCGCTCACAGCCCCAGATCATGCACCATAATGAACAAAATTCGCCCATCGCTCTAGACTAATTCGCCTCTTTCTCCGCAGCTTCCTCACGGCGTCCCGGAGTGCTTTAGCAGACCTCTCGTGATACGGCACCGCGATATCTCTCCCCGAAAACATCGACTTGTAGAAGTGTTTAGCCAAGTCCCGCCCATCTTCATCAACCATCGCCCACATCGTCCCTACCACGCTCCGAAAACCGCAGAACTGCACCGCCGCAGCAAGATGCAGCACTTCGTCCGCGATGCTTTCCTCGGTCAACTCGGCCGTGTGACAGGCCGAGAGGAACGCGAACTCGGCTGTCGGAAGATGAGAGCGTACGATCTCGAGGAGCGTGAGTCGCTCGCCTCCGTGGAGCTCGAATGCGGCGTCGAACGGTTTCCCGGACTCTAGCGTACCATGGCACGCAAAGTGGACAAATCTATGGTTCCGGAGGTGGTCGACCACTGCACCAGCCGTCGCATTTTCTGAGATGAGACTGGTCACCTGCATATTGAGCGCTTGTATAACTTCAATCTCTCCCCCGACATTTGGAAGGGATGGATCGGGTTGCGCTACGAGAAGTAGTGAAGGTAGATCAAACGACTGTGAAGTGAGATTGCACTCGCGGGACTGGACGAGCGCGGAGAGCGTTGGGGTATATGAAGAGATGTAGAGATCCATGAAATATCGCTTATCCGAGTTGCCGTGACTATCGTCGGATGGGATGGGACCCATGGCATGGAGTGGAAGGGAACAAAAGACAGAAGTGGGACACCACCAGATTCGCGACTGTTCGGGTATGTTCAACTCCTGAAGTCTGTTGATTATTGGGTTTCCGACTAGCTTGTAGAGATCCGTGAGAACGGAGGCCAATGCGAGGTCGTATTGTCCGGAATCGAGACCGTGTTTGTTACGCGCGCCCAATAGTTTATCCCTCAACCCATTCGCGCGATCATAGAAGTCATCGGGGGTGGCAATAAGAGATGGGGGAGAGTTATGAAGCAGGATGACGATGTCTGAACGCCACTCGCTATGATTGATGACGATGACGGGACCCCTCGAGGCGGCTGAATAGAGAGCATCAAACGAGGTCCCCTTTAAGAAATCCCCGAAACCAGGAAAGGCCTGCATTTTTGAGATGAGTGTATCGCGCTCCTCCAAAAGCCTCCGATATTTTACGACAAGAAGACCAAATGAGTCCATCCCCTCATGGTTCTCGACTTCAGCTTCACCCGTGCCTGCGTCCCCGACAGGCGCAATAGACGTCGTCAACTCCTCGAGATCCCTATTGATCCTCGCGAATTCCTCAGCTAGTGGTGATCCTGACGCAATGAATGTTCGGAGGCCCCGCATCTCGGACCAGAGTGAGGCTCGTCCTTGTTCGAGAGTCTCGATGGCTTGCTTGACGCGACCTGTGTCGACCAGATACGACGCGTAATCCAGCGTCACCTTTTCACAGCCTTCTCTCATCGAAACGAGCCGGGTGTGCTGGATTTGCAGAGTTGGGGCAAAGACCAGAGAGCTTTGCATTAGGGACATGGCGTTCTCATACGCAACCGCGACCGATGGATGACCGAAGCGTCGTGCAAAGCCTGCCCACAAGCACGAAGACTGAAATCTGTCAGGTAAGCTGGCGTGTCTACTGTTGACAGCCATGGGGAACAGCTGGGTGTTGACTTCATCCAAGTCTTCTTTGCGACGGAGCAGCTGCCAGCGGGCGACTAAAGAAAAAATAAGAAATTGAGCTATTCGATATTGGACCTTCCGTGCGCTTGGGATATTGAGAATACCGCGGAGCAAAGTTATTGACTCGTTGAGGTACCCCACTCCATTGGTGCGCCGGAACGCACTGAAGAGTACTTCACTGAATAAGACAGCATGTGAAAATCCAAACGGATTACTGGACCGGAGAGAATCAAATATCGCCCGCGATGTTTCAACGGCCTTGTCGATGTCCATTTTTTGGTCGTTACACGTAGCGAAGACGATGTCTTCAAGGTGCCGCATATTATCGACGGCCTCTCCAGCTGGGGCGTCAGGAAACAGAGTAGAATACCATTCGGTTAAATCTACCCTCATAGACGGGAGCGAGGAAGGGTTTAAAACTTCTGGACGACGTGAGAGCAGTTCTTCAAGGTCTGGTGTCAGCGTGGCGCCAGAGTAATCGAAGCGCCGCTGTGCATTTCTCCACAATATTTCAGTGAGAAAAGTGCGCAGCGGGCCTCTGAGAGCAGCAGAGCTGAGAAAGCGGCGAAAATGATATATCGCCTCCTCCAAATACTCCGGGTTCTTATAAACGACCGAACGGCCATTCGTGAGCATTGTGAGCAGCGGTATAGCCATGGCGTGTGGTGAGCCTAGATGATCTGCGGCCGCACGGGAGGATATGGTTTGTTCACAGGCAGCTATTGCCTCTTCGCAATCTTCATTTGAATAGGTCATGATGAAGCGAGTAAAAAGGCACATCGCAAGAAGGTAGGAAGCTTCTTGAAAGCCGGGCAGGCGCGTAGCCCGCCTCAAGCATTCAATGACACCATTTAAGGGCTGTTTTTCTGTACGGAGGCCAATCAGAGCAGCAATTGCCAAAGCCTTAAGGGCGTTGGTTGTGTGAGCGGCCGGGCTATCGGATGCAAGGAGTCCGTGGCAAAGGGTCGTCATCTCCTCAATGTCTCGCGCCGCGTCACCAGATCCCAACACCACCCGAATGCTCAACGCGTGCACAAGCAATGCTGTAAGATTGGGCGGGATATTAAATGCTACGAGGGGCTGGTCCCGGAGGTAGCGGAAGTATTCGGCAGAGTATTTGGCGTCTTCTGGTTGCTTGAACGCATGTGAGCGATGAAGAAGGGCAAACGCGAGATGGAAGAAATTCTGAAGGGTGTTGAAACTCGGTGCTTCCCCCGGTTGTTGTGCCAGAAATATCGCTTTCGTGAAATAAAAAATAGATCCGTCGTAGTCCTCTCTCTGACCTAACACTTTGCCGCGCACGAAATGCACCATACCCAGAGTTTGGAGACAGGTACGGTGCCGAGGATGCGATTTAGGAAACAATGAAAGGGAAAACTGAAGAACGGCGATGGTATCATCGATCTCGTGAAGCGGGGCTATTAATAAGCGAAAATTACCACAAGGGTAAAAGCTGAAAGGCTCGGGACTTACGTACGGGCTGTATAGTCCATGGTTCGAACGTCAGCTCTTGGAAATAGCGGGAAAAAACAATCGTGACGGTGGTCCCAAAGGAAGCCCACCTTCCTCCGCGGCATCAATCAAAAGAACGCCGGACAGCGTCAATATCCACATTTCAACATGTGTAGACCCTACATTACCACGGTGAGGCAGTCATACGCACAACACGATCATCGTGACCTAGCAGGTCAACTAAAGGCAGAGTCATCCCTAGAAGTAGCGCCTCATGTTAGCTTAGACAGAGTTGCACGTCCTGCAGATCAACCTTAGGTCACGGTACTCAAAGTACTGCACTCCGATACTCCGAGTCATCTCCGAGTCCGTCACAACTCTTCACGACCACGGCCTCGCCTTTATCCCCAATGAACACCTTGAAGTCATTCTCGTGCTGCGAACTCAACGTCAATGTTGCTTGTCGGGTCGCTGGGCAACTTGAATAAACCAGGAACGGCGGTTCGTACGGTGTTATAAATCCCGCTCTTTCCCTACGGTAACACCTCTCACGCCTTCCAATGCCACGCCGACTTGACCGTAACCTCTCGTCGTCCCGATCAAATAAACTATGCATCCCTGGAACGACGCTTTTCTTCCACAATCAAAGGCTACTTACGAATATGAATACGGTAGATCGTCGGTTCAAGTCAATCGAGAACTGGGCGAAAAACGTCACGATCTCGCCATCCGCGATTGCAACGAGCCAGACAAGTTCGTTACACGAGCACGACCCCTCTGGAGAAAACGCAACTGTGGAATCTGAGGTAAGTACTTAATATTGCACTATGCACTATACTCAGTTTCCCAAGTCTAACGTCGAATCACAGCCCCGCCGTCTATATTACAAACCGAACTGGTTCCGCAAGATGACCCCAAATTGTTCGCCAGGCTCGATCCCTACCTGCCGCCTGGCACAGAGACAAACAATCGCTTCCGGCGGGTATTTATTCCGACATACGAGAGATGGGTCGGCACGCGAGCCAACCCATGGGTCATTCCGGACCATGTGGCCATCCCCGTCCTTCAAACCATCTGGGACGCTGTATACATGGCGGATGGGGTAGAGTGGACGTTCAAGGCGAATGATCCGGTTTTTCTTTGTGTATGTACACAAACACATTCTCTATCTGGAACTACTTATTGTCTACCTGTACTACATAGATCAACCAACGTCTATTCGAATGGCGCGCGTCATTCAAGTCGACTGCGGAAATAATGGTCGAAGAGTTCTTCGAGTTCAGCGGCGAGTCTTTGGAATCGTTAGACGGGCGTCAAGAATGGGCCACAGGAATGCTTGATAGCTTCAAATCTGTATTTGGAGAGGACAAAAAGTGTATTCCTTGATCAACGAGATTTTACTGACGTTTCGCTCTTTCAGGGCAAGCAGAGGTTGATGCACTAGCCGTTCATTGTCCGAGTTTTCGCTGCACACCTCGTCCGTCTCGCCGGCGCAATAGACACTGATCTAGATGTTGAAGGCTTTTCCTCTACTCAAAAGTACCCGTCGAGGGGTGCGTTGGCCCTCGCAACTGCCACGGTAAGCATTCGACCAACGCGTCAACAAGTACTGAAATTTCTCTAAGGTCGAGCGGGTTCTTCAATTATGGGCCAATGGGGAAATGGGTCCACCCGTCACTGTGCCGACCAAGAGGTAGTTGAAGACTTACATGAAGGCCGCTCCGAGGCTCAATCCTGCGAATGGCGACATCTTCACATTCTCCGCCGACGTTTGGGCAGCACCAACTACTAACTACTATAAGTCGATCACACAAATGAAGCCAAGCTCACTTGAGGCAATTGTTGAGGCAGCGAATACCTTCTTGTCTCAAGCGCGTCTTCAAGAGGCACTGACAGCGTCGAGAATGACAACAGCGACATTCGTGCATGTCTGGTGGACAATTCGGACCTTGATTCGGGCTCAGAATAGATATATTGTGTGCACGGTCAGTCTCCAGATCTTTTTTTTTACAATAATTTGCGACTATAGTGGCATTTCATCGTAACTTACTACAGTTTTCTATACTTTATAGTAAGAACCGCTTTTAATTTTACCAAAATCGCGCTAGGACAGAGCTCTGAAATTTACTTGACGACGTCTCTCGTGGCACGTGAATGCATAAACCATCATGCATACGGATATTCTACGGCTAAAATGTTCTATATACCAATCAACGTGCACTACTCCGCTGCTCCTTTTTATTTTCTTAGCGGACTAGGAAATGGTACAGGGCAGGCAACGGTGCGAGATGTTAGCAAAGAAGAGATACGAAATAATACGGCGCGCGCCGGGCTACATTATATTATTCGGTCTTGGCACTTTTACCCTTCTTACTCCCCTTATCCTCTCCTGCTAGCCACAACGTCGCAAACAACAAAAAGCCGACGCTAGTGCTGATTGCTCCAGTGTAGTACGGCCACGCCGCGCTCAAGAAACGCGGGTAACCATCGTGGCGCGGTGGGACGACTGGCACCGTCATGCTCGCCTGGAGGGGCGTCCAGCCGCGACGACGGTAGTCGAGCACGAACTTGAACACGCCGTGGCGGTCGGGGACGCGGAACGAGGCTCTGTACAGGCCAGGCTTTCCCGAGACGGGGAGGAGCGCGGTGCGGATGTGCGGGTCGAGCATCGTGAAGTCGAGCTGGAGGTCTTGCAGCCCGGAGTAAGGCGCCCATCCGCTCTTGGCATCGTACTGGGAGATGCGAGCCTCAAATGCCTGTAGAATGATGACGGGTCAGCAGCGTTTTTTTTTGCAACCTAGGTTTGGTGGTCGGGACGCACGATATTTTCGTTGATGGTGTAGTGTTCGCGTGGCTCGGTCTCGTTCAAGAGGTGGTGCGTTGTGCTGTCGATGCGAAGCACAAGCTTCTCGTGGAACGTCCAGGCTGCTACATCGCGAGCAAACTGCGCATTTCCGGACTTGTCGCCTCTGCAAAAGAAAACCCGGTTTAGGGGAGCTGCGGTGAGTGGAGAAAACGGGATTCACGCACGATGGAAGCGGCTTGTTCGCGTATTCATCGGAAAATAGCTCGACGCCGCCAACCCAGGTAATGCGTGCGCTGTCGCGGGTCTGGAAACCGGTCACGATACCCAAAGAACTGCCCGCCCAGAGACCTTCTCCGCCACGTTCGGCATAATCGAACACGACGTCAGCACTTGCGTCCGAGTCGGTGTCGGAGGCAAAGCTCTCGGCCGGCGCGTGAAGGATAGGAACGAGTAAGGGGTTGTTGCCGTGCGCGAAGGGAATACCGGAGAACCATACGGGAGGCGTGTTAGGAGTCAAGAAAGGATGCGCCGGAGGGATGGAGACGGGGATGACGCCTGGGGGCGTGTCCCGCGCGGGGAAATGGGAAATGAGTGGGGTTCCGGGAGGAGGGAGGATGAGGGAGAACTCTGAGGCGAGGGTAAAGATGGGCGTTTGCTTCGGGGAGAGAGCGACAATGAGGTTCGTGCCCGCGTTGAGGGCAGCGACGAGGGACTGAGGGGTGACGTCCTGAGCAAAAGCTGGAAGAGTTCAGAGAAGTGGGTATTTCGAAGTAAAAGACTCTCACCTTTTGAGTCTGGAGCAAAGAGAATTATGTGGTCAAAACCTGGGACGTCGTCTTCAATGATACGTGGTGTCTCAGCCTTGGGGGCACGGAAGGTCAGGTCATAACCTTGTTCTGTACACTAGTGAGCGGTGCTGGCTTATCACTTGGGTTATTTATGGCTCACTTTCAAGATTGTCAAAGAAGATGGTAAAGTTGTCACGGCTCAAGTCAGGCTGGAGCAAGACGAGTACCGAATCGCCAGTACTTGACCTTGCTTGTACGATAGAAAAAAGACTGAATAGCGAGAGGCAGACTGCGCCAAGAGACGGCAACATACTCGTGTATGTGCCCGACGAAGGTGGTGAAGATGAGGATGAAGGCGGAGGCCAAGTGTGTTGACAACTGGCCACCCACGCGACACGTATCTAATTCTATTCTTTGCTAATTTTAGACACCACCGAGATCCCCACTCGCTCCCCTCCATTCAAATAAAATAAAATAGAGGCTCTGAACTATTGAGATAACGTCTCTCTAACGAAATGATATTTGACGAACATCGTCAGAAAGACACAAAAAACTGCGACTCGAAGGTCCACGTGTAATTCTCCGCGGACCGGCTCGGACCGGATACCGAACTCGGGCTTAAGTCCGGACAGCCCGGACTTTTGGTCTCGACTTTGGTTGTTCATAGTCCTCAAGCCTTCGAGCACTACCACCAACACCACCCACCACTCTTACCCCTCCGAAGATGTCACCCTCTGACGAGCTTGCGTATCTCAAGTCTCTCGTAGGCCAGCTCACAGACAAGATCAAGGAGCTCGAGGCAAAGGCGACAGCGAAGAAGCCGACGCCAGCGCAACAACTCCGTACCATCCTCGTCGGACCCCCAGGCGCAGGTGCGCGTTCTCTCTTTTCCTCTTGACTCGTCGGGAATTATACTGACGCGCTTGCTGTACGTGCGTTTCCCCCCCCCCAGGCAAGGGCACGCAAGCGCCGCGAATACGCGACGAGTTCTGCGTGTGCCACCTCGCGACGGGCGACATGCTACGCGAGCAGGTGTCGAAAAAGACGCCGCTCGGCGTCGAGGCGAAGAAGATCATGGATGCCGGCGGGCTCGTCTCGGACGACATCATGGTGGGCATGATTCGGGACCAGCTCGAGAACAACAAGTCGTGCAAGAACGGGTGTGTTGGCACAGTGTGGTTGCGGTTTTTTTTTTTCACGCGTCGTTTGACACTGTTTTTTCTTTGTCTAGCTTTGTGCTCGACGGGTTCCCGCGTACGGTCCCGCAGGCCGAGAAGCTCGACGCGATGCTCGACTCGCGGAAAGAGGCGCTCGACTCGGTCGTTGAACTGACCATCGCCGACCAATTGCTCATCTCGCGTATCACCGGCCGTCTCATCCACCCCTCAAGTGGGCGCACTTATCACAGAGAATTCAAGTACGTTCGCGCATTTTATTATTATTATGAATTTCACGCATTACCTCCCGTCTTGCACCGTCCTCGTGCTGACGCTGCCTTTCCCTGCACGTACAGCCCGCCGAAGAAGCCAATGACCGACGACGTCTCAGGAGAACCGCTCATCCAGCGTTCCGACGACAACGTCGAAGCGCTTACGAAACGTCTTGGCGTCTTCCACGCCCAGACAACCCCAGTCGTCGAGTACTACAAAAAGAAGGGACTTTGGCACGGTATTGACGCCGCACAATCACCACCGGTCGTATGGGACAATCTCCGCAAGGTGTTCGCGAAGCAGCCGCCAAAGCAGCAGTGACGACGTTCCCCTTCCCCCAATAGCCGTACCTTAGACATAGTCTAGCACAGACCTCGGACGCGGACTAGATGGCGACCCCTGTGAGGGGTTCTGTTCCTAGAAATATCATATGGTGAGGGTAGATATAGTTGGCATAGTCTGAATCCCATCCAAGATAAAGTAAGATAAATGGGCGACGGACAAAAGAGTGTTAAGTTGGTATTTTCACGTCACCGAGTCTCCCGCACCCAGATCCACACTACGGTCAGCACACTCGCGGCGAAACCCACGATAAATGCAAATAACACGAGCACGTCGCGATAATAATTATTCCCATCAAATCCGAATAACTGACGTCGAGGGTTCAGTTTGCCATTAAACCAAAACCAAAAAATGAGGACGCACGACGTTCATGATGAGGGTAGCAGAGACGTTCACGGGCACGCCCTGCAGGGTATCTTGTATCTCGAGCCCCGAGTTGACCTCGTTGACCGAGAGCGCCTCGAGCGCGTACTTGAGCGGGCACATCCACTGCAACCACCGCAGCACCTGCGGGATCGAGTTGAGGTGGACAAAGAAGCCCGCGAACGTCATTTGGTACAGCCCGCTTAGCGCGCTGAGCAGGAGCGCGAGACCGCCATTGCATACAGCCGCTCCAAGGAGGAAATTCTGGCCGACTCACGCGTCAGTGGGGATTCGTCAGACGTAGATGCGGGGAAAAATCTTACAAATAGGGTCATCGTTATCGTGTATAGCACGAGGATGAGCAGGAACTTGAAGTAGTTGGCGGCGTGTGGAGCGAGACCGCCCATCCAGTACGTTCTGGTGTAGTGTATGCGTCATTAGAGAGAAACACTGGATTGGTCTGCTAGTACTCACACGGTACCGACGATGATAGTGGGAATGATGCGCAACGGCACGACGTCAAAGATGAGGCGGACTAATAGCCACGCCGTAGGACTGGAAGGCGAGTCGTCGTTAGGTTCGCGGTACCCGACAATACGTAGGGAATTTTACAGACTTGTAGTATGCGTTCGAACGTTCGCGAACGAACAATGGGCGTGTCTCGAGTACATTGTACAGCGCACTTAGAGACGAGAACGCGATTAAGGAACCCTGTCGTGCGTCAAGTTATTAGTATGACGGGGCATAAAAAAGTTTCATCGCAGGCAGACGTACCAGGAAGAAGAGGCATCCTACGCGCGACTGGAAGCCCGCGATGCTATTGCCTGTTTTCCAGTACAGCCCGCCGCAGAACACACCGAGCAGCGCGGATATCACGATGTGCGCGAGGAAGAACGTCTTGTCCCTAAAAACAAAAAATTGAACGCTAATCAAAACGACCGCATCGCTTCTGGAGGTTTCACGAACCGTCGTAGCACCTTCCACTCTCTCCCCGCGAGCACCTGCAGCTGCGTCAAGAACGCGGCAGCGTTCCTCGGCTGCGCGAGTTTCCGGAGCGCGCTTCCGCGTTCGTGCTGGTTCACGGTAACGTCGGGGATGGCGCCGGTCTCCTTGGTCAGACTTGGGCTATCTGGCTGCTGTGTTGGTGGAGCATGTGCGAGGTCAAGCAGATGGTCCGCAACATTGTACCCGGGGGTACAAGGCGAGCCGCGCTCCGCGAAGTACTCAGCTGGCGCAAGACCTCCCGGCCCCTCGTACAACGCATGCCCGTCGGCAAGCAGGACGATGCGGTCAAACGTTTGGTATATTTGCGAGTTGGGCTGGTGGATGGTGGCGATCACGGCGGTTGGGTTGTCCGCGTCGTGTGCGACTGCATGCAGGACCGCGGTGACTTTGGCAGCGGAGACCGAATCCAAACCTTAAAAATGAAAGTGTTTATTCAACATCAGCCAGTGAAGAAAGGACACGAACGCACCGGAAGTAGGTTCGTCGAGGATGAGCACGTCCGGGCTCGCAACGAGCTCGAGCCCAATGCTGACCCGTCGCATCTCTCCACCGCTTATTCCGCGGGCATAGGATGTTCGTCCTCCAATGCGCGAATCACGCACGTGAGTGAGTCCCAGCTGCTCGAGCACATCTGCAACACGCTGGCGCTTCTCGGCGTCTGTGACGTATTCCGGCAGGCGTAGACGCGCAGCAAAAAGTAGCGCCTCGCTGACAGTAAGCATCGCTGGGAGTACGTCCTGTTGAGGGACAAATCCAATGCGGGGTGTACGCGCCTCGCGCGACGGATCGCCAGGGAATCGCACGCTGCCGGATGTATAACCCGTTTTGTTCTTGGTTGCCAGGATCTCAATAAGTGTTGTTTTTCCAGCACCTGGATGTCAAAGCATTATTCAGAACGGACACCTCACAACGAGAAAAAGGTGCGCACCGCTAGGCCCCAGGATACCCAACAACTGTCCTGGCTCCACACGGCCATTGATTCCATCCAAAATGACCTTATCGTCCAAAGACTTCGAACCGCCCAGTCGTAACGATGACCCGCTACCACCTGCGCGGGGCACGACGTACGATACATCGGACCATTCGACCGCAAAACCTCCATGTCGCCCTTTTCCTTCACCGATGTAGGCCGCACCAAGCCGCCGTTGCTTCCTTCGAGTCCACCATCCGATGAAAAGTCCAAACAGCGCCAAAGCGATGAGCGCACCGACGGCCGCGAGACCCCCGATGACACCACCACTGAGCGAGTTCCCATGGCCGCTCGCATCGCTGGAGGTGCCGCTTGTAGTATCGATGACGCCCTGTCGAACGCATTCGCCGAAGTCACATCCAGTAAGCGATAGACCGGTGGTGCCAAATACGCTCTTCAATAGGCTCTGCTGGAAACTGCATGACGCAGTCCCGCTTGTGGAAAGTGGGTCGCACGCTATTGTTAGCTCTCCGGTGAGTGAATCGATGGTGTTAGTCAGGTTCAGCTTCCCGCCGCCACAGAATGCGGCACCGGGACGACAGGTGCACTGGAGGCTGGAACATGTCCAGGTTGCGCCCTTCGAATCCAAGAGGCTTTGCGTGCATCCTTCGGCGGCGCAATAAAACTGCTCCACGCCATCATACCATAATTGTACATAGGCAGAACCCGAGGCGCCAAAAGAGGTGGCGTTAGGCTGGGGTGTTAGGGAGGTATTCAAGGTGCGGAGGATCGTGAGAGTCGAAGAGAGCGGAAATATGGCTTGGATAGTGGGGTTCTAGGTCGTATGTGGATAAAAGAAGCTCCGAGGAAAGAAGAAGGGGAATACTCACGATGACCGCACAACTCATCTCGCCCGCGGCGAATACTCGTGGAGTGGTATTACATGTGAGGGTATTATTTAGACCGCTTTGTTCTGGATGTCGCCGCTGCTGGTGTTCCGGGAGGCGGCGGTGAACGAACTCTGGCAAACTGTGGGGGCTTGACACACGTTGCAACCCGTACCCGTCCACCCGTCAGGGCAAGTACACGCAGAGACATTGCCAAACGATGTTGCAGAGGCGCCAGAAACGAGAGAGCGTTGCGTGCCCTGGAATATGTCGCCGCCGCAACCAGGGGCCGAACAAGTTGCACCACCGAAACCTGGCGGACACGCACAGGTAGAAGAGTTGATAGGCACGCCGTAGTTCTCGCAAGAGACTTGGGCGCGAGCAGAGGCTGCCAAAGCAAGCCAGGCAATAGCCCAAGAGATTCCTGCCATGATTTTAACAGGAGCCTGAGGTTGCGAAGGGGAAAGTCGAGGATGGGACCTAAGGAGTGACACTAGCAGGGTTCAATTTACATCGACAAGGGTCGACAGGTTTAACCCCATGTGGCGTAGAGCGGAAAGAGCCGTCCAATCAAGACGTGACCACGGTCCGGGTACGTACTCAAAAGCCAATTCTGCACCTTCTCTCGGGGATTTACTTATCGGCACATCAAAGACGACTGATTAGTCTGTCTGCACATAATGCTTCTGGAGTTCGAGTTCTCGTCGAGTGGTATTCTTCAGTAGGGCTACCAAAATGACGTTCACTGGTATGACGGCCCTGATGGCGGTGATACAGTATTACGGATAAATAACCACGCCAACACTTGATAAGTGAAACGACAACTCGTGGAACGCACGAAGTATTCGGGTTATTAGTAGACTTTGTACCGCAAAATTTCGTTATTTCGTCAAAAGTCATCCCCACCTCATTGCAGTATTTGAGCAGGCTCAAATCGGTAGAATCCGGGGGTGGCTAAGACAAGGATCAGGACACGAAGCCTTGCACGAAGCACGAGCTTCGGGTCTAAGAGCCCAGATCTTTCAGTGTCGGCAAGCTGGTTTAATTATCACCACCCACATGCCATCGGTCGTACGGACATACAGATACCAGGATGTAGAGAAGTACACAGGACTCACGAAGAGGAGGTTTGCGTGGCCGATGTTCACTGGCCCAACTCTCCAACCCGATAGGGATCAATTGGCGAGGGTGACAACCCTCACAAATATTGGCTTCACACGTGAACACCATTCCGCTGACCTGCCGGGTAAAGGGCTAAGGAGAAGCTTCGTATAGAGAACAGCGTATTGAGCAGGAAACGGGGGCCATCCACTTTATCTCTTTGGGGAGAGAGTAGTTGAGTGAGTGTTCAGGCGTTGAAACGAAGAATGATTGAGGGGGGTGCAGTGCCAGTCCAATATGTAACGCGCGTGTAAAAGCCGAAGCATCACATAAATATCTGATATTAAAGACGATACACAATCGATTGGGTGAGCGCTGCCTGATACCGCACTGCCATCGATGCAAAGGCGTATAGGGGTTCACGAGCGATGATTGCGAGCCCCGTCAGAACAGGTACTATTGCAGCGCCCGCCAGTGCGCGTCTCGCCCTGCGCCCCGGCAGCTTCAAACCCGGCGACCACGTCGACCAGATGATACCGATTCCATCTGCAGCAGTGTAGTGCAACACCGAGGACAAGGAAGGAATATAGTATGGTGCTCCGGCGAGGCCAGCCACTCAGGGCTGCCTTGACGAACTCGTAGTCGAGCTCTGAAGGGCTGAAGGATGAGATTGGTGGCGCAGGGTCCGCTGGCGCGAGGCGGTGCGTGATGAAATGCACAGGCAGAAAGAAGAATGCGGTGGCATATCCGGTTACAGAGAGCGCGCTGGTGAGTGGGCGCGACACGCGCGGAGAGAAAAGACGCTTGATGATTGCGCTGGAAGAGTGTATGAACAGCGGCCCGAATAGGAGGTACCGCTCTCCGAACATAGTCTGGTAGTACTCGCGTCCCAGCAACTGGCCGAACGAAAACGCTAAGTATGCATTGGGAAATGGATGAGAGGGGAGAGAACGTAACCATAGTCTGGGACGACAGCGCGGAGCCACCAATGTTAGCTGCAGCGGGCGCGGTGAGGTGTACGAGGAGGAAAGTCGTGATAAATGGTGCAGATCCATGAGAGAGTGCAGTTAGCACGGACGATGCACGAGTGCGCCAAGGCGCGCTAGCGTTGGGTTTGTCTGCAGAATTGGACACCATTGAAAGATAGTGACGTCGCACTGTATGAAACAACTGGCCAAATCAAATGACGAAATTTCAAAGAAAAAGAAGAAGTTAGCAGACCCTGCTAATCCTGTGACCGACTTGAAGTTGAGGCGAGAGTCTGTTGGGGACGTTGAGCCTGCTCGGCGCTCAGTCTGTGATGGATGTCCTAAAGCGGGCCGAACGAGCGGGCCGAACGGATGGGCGCGGCGCTAGCGCCAACGCGCCACTGATAGTGGCTGGAAAACAGAGACCGTGACAACTTGAAAACACTCGAACTTGAACCTTGACTTTGAAGGTCGAAACTTCGCCAAGTACTACTCTCGCTGCTGTTCGCCCTTAATGTTTGGTGCATAGCGCCCTGCTACCGCCCTATGCTAGTGACAGCTCCTGGATGTTGGTGACAGCGGCGCAGCGCCTCATAACTAAGAACTCAGCACTGTACTCGCCAAGACGCAAAACCTATGGTCTCGGGGGGATCGTCACCGGGTATAATCAGTCATCTGCGGGCGCCTTACATCACTACAATAGTCATGACATAGAGCGCCCATACTGTCTAGATGCTACTGTCGTTGGACATCGTACTGAGTCTCGTCAATCACCAGTCATCAGATAATCTCACTAATGTGGACTCGGCCTTCTTCTTCCTGAAAATATACTGGCTTGGCGAGATGTTTCTGTGCCGCGATGTACGATGTCACCGCATGCTGACTCCCCATACCGCACGCTCTTCTCAGACCTACTGTTCATCTATCTTCTTTCGGGGGTTTATTTGGTTGCTCTTGTACAGAATGCTCGAGATATAAAAGCTCAAAGAATAAGGGAGCATTCACATCGCCAACCCACCATCCAACGCACATTCTCGAATCACATCCTCACAATGAAGCTCACTTCTACCATCGTCTCTCTCGCGGCACTCTTTTCCGTCGCATTTGCGGACAACTGTCCGCTACAACACTTTCTACGACAACGCCTCGACTTCGCTGAACAACGTTGCGTGTTCCAACGGTGAAAACGGCTTAATCACCAAGGGATACACGACCCTCGGTTCACTGCCCACATTCCCAAACATTGCGGTGTCTACGCCGTCGGGGGTTGGAACTCTCCGCAATGTGGATCGTGCTGGAGGTTAACGTACAAGGGAAAATCGATCTACGTTACCGCCATCGACACGATCTTCGACGGCTTCCAACTCTCACTTGGGGGCATGAACGCCCTTACGAATGGGAAAGCGCGGGTACTTGACCGAGTCGATGCTAAGGCCACGCAAGTTGACTGCGTGGCACTGCGGGCTTTGAGCCTTTCAGAGGTGTGTGGCCATTACACTCGGCTTTAAGGTCCATCTGAATGTATTTTTGAAGATCCGTGTCTTTCGTGAAGAAGTTTGGACCGTGGAATTTTCCGAATTATGACTTATGTTGTCAGTTGTTGCGTAGTACAGACAGAAAGTTTTGTTAGTGTTAAATGCTTGTTCAATGTATTGCTGTGTTACATGAGCGAGATTCCGTGAACCGCTGGCAGGATATTTGAACTCAAGATACACCTCAATCATGACGATTACCGAAGGTGGTACTCCACTATGTTAGGCTATTAATAAGCTACCTGCACTTGTTAGCCTGAGACGTGGGGTACTTCGGTGCTATTTCAGCACGTTGAGAACCTTCTATAAGCAGGGTCTATCAGTGGCCTTCGAGTCGCCGCACCATTCTTCCACTCCAGCCTCAATGCAATTAAGGACATTAGGTTTCTGAATACCTCCACTGTTTGGATATAGTATATCTTCACATTTCCCGGACAGAGCCCAAGGATGATCTTGAAATCGGGGCAGGATCGATCGGGTGTGATTCGAACACGGTTATGGGCGATGCAGGCGTCTATCGGTGAATGGGTATTACTTTGGGGCGAATGAGCCGCCGCTGCATGTCGATTACCATCTACGAACACTTTTACTGTCCTGCCGTTGCAGCTGCAGACGAGGTGGATGCAGTGATATAGCTGTATGTGAATGACGTGCTTCAGTAAGAAAAATGCCATCAGAGGCAAAGCAAAGACCCTGCAGTGAGAAGGTGTGAACACTACACCATGTAGTACTGTGAGATCTTTGCAAGTACGTGACCAGAGCTTACGATCAGCTTTATGAATTCATTTTATGATCCGCGTCTTTCCGCGCGAGAGTTTGGATCATATTCGCTTCGTAGAAAGGTAGCCAGTCATGTATGGATCAAACAGCTTTGTCATGTCGTTGTTTGGTATTGAATATTAAGTGATATTCATCGAATGCTTAGTTGTCGACTGTGTTGTCGTATTGCGTGCATGAGAATTCCGTGAGTCGCTGGCAAGATATCCGATAAGAGCATGATCGAAGTACTGTACTTTAATCGTGTCAATGGTTGGAAAGTCTCATCTTTGTCGAATCATTTATGCCCATCCGAGCCGTCAGTTTAGACACGAGGAATCCCAAGGCCAACGGCTCCTGTGTCAAATCAGCACGTGGCGTGTTTTCTGTAAGCAGGACTGGCTTCGGCCCTGATGTAATGGTCCTAATGGGGAGCAAGTGGTTTCGCAAGCGCCCTCTCAAGTTGTTGGGCTGTATGATATTACACGGGGGTCTTCTTCACGCGCCGCATAGTGACACATACACCCAGACGGAGTCTACAGTAATGGCCTCGGCTCCGGTACTATGGGAGCGAAAGGCTAATTCAAGTTGACCTTTGGCTGCAATCTGAGTCGGCCCCGATCCGAATCCGCGCTGTGTTAGCTAGGCCACACCTTCATACGTCCATGATCTGCGCCGGGGTCAACATGCGCGAGACACAGCTGTTCCCGTCGGAAGTGAGCAACGAGCAAGGGACCATCAACGGATATCCAGGTACGGGCCGTTTGGCCGATCTAACTGGGCGAAGCGCTGGCGCCAGTCACGCGCCACCGATCATTGTGGCTCAACTTGAACCTGAATTTTGGGGATACAGCTTCTCCCACCACTCTCTTGCCCTTAATGTTTAGTGAAATGTGGCGCCCTACTGCCACCATATGACCTCCTGGGTGCTACGGACAGCGCCTCATAACTAATGAGGTCAGCGATCTTCACCAAGACGGGATACAGACACATGCCGGGGGGTCGTAACCGGGCATAGTCAACCGTCTGCGGATGGTCTGCATCATCACCATAGTCATAATATAGAGCGCCCACACAGTCCAAATGCTCCGTCTCTGACATGTCCTGTCTCGTCAATCACTGGTCGTCAGATGATCCGGCTACTCATGGAGACTTGGTCCTCTTCTGGTGATGCTGTACTACCGCCTGACTCTCTCCGGGCTGGTAGGATGTTCTGTGTCTCAACATGCGGTGCCACCTCGGGCCCACCACACGCTTTCCTCATACCTACCGGTTCTCTCTCTTGCTTTAGGGTCTTATTTGGCCGCTCTTGCACAGGTTCTCGTAGGGTGCTCGAGATATAAAAGCTCAAGACGAAGGGAACACTATCATCACCAACCTATCAGCCAAACCACACACTCTAATCACATTCTCACCTATGAAGCTCACTTCCACTCTCATCTCTCTCGCGGCACTCTTCTCCGTCGCATCTGCGGACACTGTCCGTTTCAACACCTTTTACGACAACGCCTCGACTTCGATGAACAATGTTGCGTGTTCCAACGGTGACAACGGCTTGGTCAACAAATTCCCTACTTTCGGTTCGGTGCCCTCTTTCCCCAACATTGGTGGTGTCAGCGCTGTCAAGGGCTGGAACTCCCCAGAGTGTGGATCGTGCTGGCAGTTAACGTACGGGGGTAACACGATCTTCGTCACCGCCATCGACACGATCTTCGACGGCTTCGACATCTCACTTAAGGCCATGAACACCCTTACGAATGGAAAAGCACAGCAACTTGACGTCATCGATGCTCAGGCCACGCAAGTTGACAAATCGAACTGCAAGCTTTGAGCCTTCCAGAGGTATGTGACCCATACACACGGTTTTGGGCCCCATCCGAATTTTTTTTTTAAGCACCGTGTTTTTTTAGTGACGGAGGACTGAGTCAGGACCGTAGACTTTTCCGGATTATGTAGCCGGTTGCGCATGGACAGACAGTTTTATCAGTTCTTAGTGCTTGTTCAATGTAATGCTGTGTTGGATGAGCGATAATTCCATGAGCCGCCGGAAGGATATCTGAGCGTAAGTAATACTTCAGGCGGTTCCTCGCTTGCTTAAGACGCGGGGCAGTTGAATTCTATTTCAGAACGTGAAAAACCTCCTATAAGCAGGATCTGGTCGTTAAGTCACGCATCATCCTTCCACTTCAGCGCAGATATAGTGACATCAGGAAAAACCTCCCGCGCTAGCGAGGACAAATTATCGATAATTACCAGTAATTGTCAATTATCGCACATTGCTTAGTCCCCTTGATAATTTATTGGGGACTATCTCAATTTTAATAATTTGCACCAAAATATCAGCCAGAGCGTGTATATTATGACCTGGCTACTAACAAATTGTCCAAAAGCTGTTTCAGCGTTATATGAATGTTGGGAGGATTACGAGGAGATTACGAGATAACCAAAACCAGAAAAGAGCGTCGAGAAATAAGTAATCGAACGGAACAAAACTTTTTTTTTTTTTTCTGTTGTGTCGGGCACAAAAAAAGATCAAATGAGTGATATAGACAACGTAGCACGCGAGGGAGAAGTGGTATCAGGAACACTGTTAACTAGGGGGTCTGGTCAGCCCAATATTTAAATCTATACTAGCAACTCACAGTGGTACCAGCTTGAAGAGGCGTTGAAGCCTTGACAAAACAGTATCATTCGTCAAGTTTGTCGAGATCGAGCTCAGCGATCGGAACACCAGTGTTCGGTTCTTGTCCGGTGGGTGTGCTACCATATCAGACCAGTCAGGGCTACAATTTACATATAATGAAATGAAAACTTACCTCGCCAACGCATAGATGTCAGCCATCATCAGGTGAAACGCACCCTCACGCTCTTTCCGAATATGGTTTAACGTGTTAACGTGGCCATTGTATACGTCCAAGTACGCATTTGCGGAGAATTCTGTGACTTGCTGTTCTCCTGTGCGCCACTCATAGAGTGTCGCATACAGCTAGTAGTAGATAGGGTGAGCGCAACACAAAGCCGAGAACAAAAAAAAAAAACTCACCGCAGTTGCAACTAGGGCGACCATTGCAGTTGGAACCTCATAGCTTATAATCCCTTCACGGCATTCGTACGTTGGGAAAAAATATTGAAACCGCCTGGCAAAAGACGCCGACCCTCCGGTGAAGTACATATCCCGGATAAGAGTGATGATGCGATCGTTTCGATATGGCCGCCTGCGCGCTACGAGTCCACCTGGAGCGGCCTGACAAATTATTAGAAGGGACTTGTAGAAACTTTATGACTTACTATATGGGCATTTGGAAAAGTGTAAGTATAGCGTGACAACTGTTTCCGCACAAATTCGATGATATCCAGTGCCGAACCAAAGGCAAGGAACGCTCCCATTGTAATGGTGTTGCAACGGTCCTTAACTTCACTTCGCATCAAGCAAATCCGAGCACGTGGCTATGAAGTGTTGTCAGCGAAGTCATGTCAGCGAAGTCATCGTAATAAGTAAACAGCACTTACCACAGGTGTGATCTTCAACAAGTAATCTTGGTCGCGCTTAAGTCGTTCGAGAATATCCGCAGCACCAGGCTTGAGGTGATCGGCGGCAGTCAAAAGACAGTCCTTTATTAGTGTCAGCGCAACACAGACATCCGGGAACGCATTGGTGAACAACAAGGCGGCCCGAAGATTTTCGATTGCGTCTTGTATGACAGCACGGACAATGGGACGTTGGATGGTTAGCATGAGTCGATTCGAGCCCACATTGAGTACCAGATCTGTTTCAACTGGCCAAGAGTTCGGGTCAGACGTTGAATCCTTCGGAATTGGAGCTGCAACAACTTAAGTCAGCGCGAGCCACTAGAGATTAAGAAACAAGAAATTGCTTACCCGGACTGGCGCCCTGTTGAGAAAGCCTGTCGGCGCCATCGAGAGACGAACAGGAACTCTGGCTGGTTGAACTAAGTGTGGCACCTTGTCCGGTGAACTTGTCCACGCCATTGAAAGACGCTTGGGAACTCTGGTTGGCTGAATTACCAGGTTCAGTATTACCTGGTCCAAGCCACGACGGCCGCTGTAACAGTATTTATCAGTCAGAAGGTGTTGAACGTTGTATGCTTACCTCGAGTGCCATAGACTCTGAAAACTTGTTAGGATGTTTGGTGGCGAGCTCAACTGTCGTCTCGTCTATCCAGTCTTCTTCGGCTTCTGAGCTGTCGTCGTCGTCGTCGTCGTCGTCGTCTTCCTTCTCCTTGCCGTGAGAATGAACGGTGCAATTTCCACGGTCAAGATAGGAAAGAACATGGGTGTTGTCGCCACGGCCAGGGTAGTAAGATGACGCTGAAAATTTTCGTTGTTGACTCGTGACAACATATACAAATATGATTTGTAATCAAACAACTCACCCCGTTCCAACTCAACGCGCTTGCCTCTCACAACGGCACTGTCGCTGTGCTGCTGGTTGGCAATGGCACCACCATTGCTGGATGATTGCCGACTTTCCATATCACTCTCACTGGGCAAGACAAGAGGCATTGGGCGACAATGTGCAGGCCCTTAGATTATAGGTGAGTATGTGCAATCGTTATCAACCGACAGTCAAGAAAGACTCACCAATGTTTCGTGCTTTCTTTGCAGGGTTGGCCACTGCTAAGGAGGTGGAGCTATGGGCATCACTTGGGGTATCGCTTTGTGCAAAGGTGCGTTTCCCGCGTGCTTATCCTAATTTGAGCAAGGTCCAATTCCGTGCAGTTCCAGGCCTACCTGGTTGCTGGACTTGGGGCTGAGTATTGGGAACAACCTTTCGGGCGACGACTTGCTTTAGGGTACTTGTATTGGTGGGGGTAGAACTTTCAGAAGAGACTTGGTTTCCGTTCTCTGTGCCCCTATTTGCGGACTGATCTACGTGAGACCGGCGGGTGCGTGGAGCCATTGACGAAACACAGGACTCGGACGAGGCAACAGAACGAGTGGCAAGCAGAAAAGGAGGGAAATACGACCAGTAAAGACAGGAATTGTGTTGGCGATCCGGCCAAAGGTGCGTTTGTCTTTTATATTGAAAAACCATCGCTGATAAATACATTTCATTTGTGCTTCCTCTGCACTCAATCACCCCACTGCACCTTGTGCTCTACCGCCATCCACGCCCTTTGACAATACCCACCCTGATGAATGTACCCCAGATCCGTTGTCGTGGATGTGATAGGGTTTTCAGCCCACGCGGGCTTTCTCAGCATCTTAGCAAGCCCCAGAACGACATGTGCCATACCTCTCAGATGGCATTTTCAACGCCATCAGTGTTTCAGACGGCGCCTCGTGCAGGGACTCCAGTTGGGTTGAACTTAATTTCAGCCTTATGGGACCAGGATGATAGGTACCCCGGTGATGAACTGAGCGGTGAGTGTTGCCTAGCAATTTTGTGGCACATGCTATAGTCATGCGCTCTTCGCAGGTGGAGTCGATAACCCCCCCGAAGATGCTAGTGATGCTGGATCCAACGCTGGCCCCACCAACACTGGGCCCAACACTGAACCCGCCACTGAACCTGCACACACTGCTGGCACTGTTGACAACGGAGATCCTGCTGACGCCACAGATGCTGATCTACTGGAGATATTGGCAAACGAGTCATTGACTGTTACTAACCTAGAATGGGATTGCGCTGTTGGGGTACAACCACCACCTGTCGAGCTACAGCCTCCAAGATCGCCGACATTAGTACACCCCAATACTGACAACTCGGACGCCACACCCTCATTGGTCATTGACCGCTTTCCACTTGGTAGTCCAGGCGCCCCGATCCCTGACGCAGATCAAGGATTGCCGCTGTACCACTCTAGCCAAGAGACCCTTGGACCCTCTATCTGGGCTCCTTTTCACTCCCAATGTGACTGGGAGATCGCACACTGGGCAAAGACGCGTGGGCCTACATCCTCGGCCATCACTGATCTACTTGCAATCCCAGAGGTAAGTGTCCACAAGTTAGCTATTGTGTCGCTAACACAATGCCGAAGGTTGTCAACAAGCTAGAGCTGTCATTCAGGTCAACAAAGGAGCTGAACGACATTATCGACAACAAGCTGCCTGGCCGCCCACCATTCCGGTGCCACAGGTTTGTTATTGGAGGGGAAACCCTCGAATTTTATTACCGGGATGTTCTATCGTGTATTCGGTCTATCTACGGTGACCCTGAATTTGCACGGGAATTGCTCATCGCTCCAGAACGCCACTATATGGATCATGAGCGAACGGGCCGCGTTTACAATGAGATGCACACAGGAGATTGGTGGTGGGCAGTACAGGTACGCTGATTGTTCTGTCATAGTTCTAGAACTGATGCGTTGAGGCAGACAACCCTCGAATCACATCGGCCAGGTGCCACTGTCATCCCAGTGATTGTTTCTTCCGACAAGACTCAATTGACGCTTTTTCGCGGGAAATCTGCATACCCTGTGTACGTCACAATTGGAAACATCCCGAAAGAGATCCGACGAAAGCCGACGCGTCGCGCCCAAATACTGGTTGCCTATATCCCAACCACCAGGCTGGTAGGGATTGCAAACAAGGCTGCTCGCCGCCGTGCAGTTGCAAATCTTTTTCACAGTTGCATGCAAGTTGTATTGGGCCCGATTGCAAGTTATGGTGAAACTGGCGTCGCAATGATGAGCGGCGATGGCATCTGGCGCCGATGCCATCCCATTTTTGCTCTATTTGTCGGCGACTACCCTGAGCAAGCATTGGTAACATGCACATACTACGGCCGATGCCCGAAATGTCTTGCGCCACCTAACGAGTTAGGATCAAATGCTCAATTTCCTCCCCGCGATTACGACAAAGCCAGGGATGCATGCCCCCTGGCCGATAGTGATGTACGTGCATTCCACTTGGCCTGTCGTGACGCTGGCCAGAAGCCAGTTTACCACCCATTCTGGGAGTTTCTCCCTCTTGCCAACATCTTCGTATCCATCACACCCGACATCCTACACCAGTTACTGCAAGGGGTCCTTAAGCATTTGATCGCTTGGCTAATCCGCACCTTTGGACCAGCAGTAATTGACGCGCGATGTCGATCCATACCACCTAATCACCATATCACCATTTTCGCTAAGGGAATATCCAGCCTTGGTCGCGTATCAGGTGCAGAGCACAAAAGCATGTGCCGGCTTCTCCTTGGTCTCATTGCAGACCTTCCAGTTCCCAATGGACAAGTATCGCCACGGATTGTCACGGCTGTGCGCGCCCTCCTAGACTTCCTTTATCTTGCTCAGTTTCCGTCTCATACATCAAATACCCTCGCATGCTTGGACGACTCGCTTTCTCGCTTTCATAACAATAAGGATGTTTTTGTCGATCTCGGAGTCCGCAAGCACTTCAACATCCCAAAAATACACAGTTTGATTCATTACAGCTCGTCAATACGTCTCTTCGGCACAACTGACAACTATAACACAGAGCAGATGGAACGGCTTCACATCGACTTTACAAAGGACGCCTACCGTGCAACCAATCACAAGGACGAATACAGTCAAATGACCACATGGTTGGAACGCCGCGAGAAGGTACAACTCCATTCAATGTTCATCAAATGGCGGCAACAGTCCAATTGGGAAAATGTACCATCCCCAATGCAGATTGGACCTTTGCGCCCTGCTGCCCGGAGCTTGAGGATGACCCGAAACCCGACACTCAAGGCGGTGTCTTTTGACGACTTGGCCCAAAAATATGGTGCTGCCGACTTCCAGGACGCACTGGCTGATTTCATTGCTCAGACTAATCACCCCATGGCCTCTGGAGCAGCACGCTCTACTCTGGCTGAAGACACACTTATACCGTTCCGCTCAGTTCCTGTATATCACCGAATCAAGTTTACAAACTACAATACTTCGGAGATAGTTGACGTTGTTCATGTCCGGCCAGAACAAAAGGACACTCGTGGGCGTCCAGTACCATCACGATTTGATACTGTTCTTGTACGTGGTAAATCTCAAGACATTGTGCATGGGAGTAATGGTGAGTTCTACCGGTATAAGGATATTTATCGCCACCTGACTGTTATGCAGGTCACCGAATAGCACAGGTTCGGGTAGTCTTTGAAATACCAAGCAAGGTCATTCATGAGGTTTTCCCATCGTCGGACATCACCCTCCCCGAACATCTCGTGTATGTGGAGTGGTTCTCTCCGATTCCTGCAAACCCTGGCCCAAACCACCGTCTGTATAGAGTGACAAGACTTACACACCATGGCCAGCGGCGTGCAAGCATTATTCCTGTGGAGTCTATTCTTCGTAGTGTACATCTATTCCCCATTTTTAGTCAGTATACTCCGGAGTGGAACACGTTCTCAGTTTTGGAGTTGTGTAACGCATTTTACATAAACCCCTTCAGTGATCGAGATAATTACATGATATTTTCGTAGTTAATTGGTGATAATTTATTGCCACATGAAGAGCTAGAACATTACTGGTCTTATTGCCGAAATATTGATGCGTTATCACCCTTTTCTCTATTGTCGATAATTTAGTCATGTGTTATCCCTCGCTAGCGCGGGAGGTTTTTCCTGATGTAAAAAGGGGCATGGAGGTTTGGAATCACGGAACGGTTTTACTGTTTGGCTATCTATCTTCGTAGTTCCCAGGAGGGTGTCGAATGACGATCCGGACATTAAGGTAGGGCCAATCAGGTGCGGTTCGGATTTGTGCCTTCATTCAGCTGGGCCATAGTACGTTTTCATCGATACGTTCCCAATTTGGGCCTTGGCATTAAGACGCGCATGATAAAGCTGCTCCTCTTTTATCCGATGTCTCCTCCTTTTCTATGAAAAGACATGAGTAGTGCACAGCTCAGACACCATTTGGTGACAGAGCATTACTTATGTACGGGCGAGCTGCCGCTGCCGTGTCGATTGTCATCTACGAACTACCCTCGCAAGGCGAGGCAGCAGAGTAGTATACCCGTATGCAAATGATGCCTTCAACTGATATGGGTGCCATCAGAGGTAATGCAAAACCCCGAAATGAGGTGCCGAACTTTAAATGTTGTAGTTGGTACGCTTTTATGTTCTTCCACCCAGCCCCAGTTACATGATGAATGGGACCGTGACGATATAAGCGTCTTCCTAAAGTCTACGGTCCGTCTGGCTTCGAGTCTAATTCATAGGCCCCCAGTGCAGGCCACTACCATGGAATGACAAGATTCTGTTTCTTTTTTGTCCCTAGTGATGTGGTCTCGGAAATGGAATTACGCTAGTTGGGCTTGGTATCCTGAAATTTACTTGAAGAACGTGAATCCCAAAATTACTGTCATCCGAGAAGTGGCGTACCTGGTATTACTGCATGAACCTCAGGCTGTTTGTCACACACATGGCCCAAATGCTGCCAGCGCGTCGCAACGAGTCCCCCTAATGAGCGGTCTTCATATCCGCTAAGGGAGAGCTTGGCCTTTTTCTGGTGGTGTTGCTCCGCCGCCGCCTGACATTCTCTGAGCTTCTGTCTATTCAACTTCCTTTTTGGTTAAACCCCGGCGAGATATGCATCCACACGATTGGGCGGAACCACCTACCATGCACATTTCACAGACCTACCGATTTTCCAGTGCGTAACTAGGCCCCACTTGACCGCCTCGCACGGGGTCGTTCCATATAAAACCTGAAGAGTGTCTCCACAAACCCTCTACCAAAGCACCCAACGCGCATTTTTTAATAAGATCACTGCCATGAAGCTCTCTTCGACCATCACCTCTCTTGTGACATTCTTTTCCGTCGTCGTATCGGCCGTCAATGTTCGCTACGACGCTGTATATGACAATCCCAAGGGCTCACTCTCCACCGTCACTTGCTCCGACGGTACGAACGGCCTGCTCACAAAGGGCTTTACCACTTTTGATTCGCTGCCATCGTTCCCCAACATCGGTGCTGCCCAAGTTATCAAGGGCTTTAACTCTGCAGCGTGTGGGACGTGCTGGCAGATAACGTATGTGGGCAAGACTATCAACGTCACCGCCATGGACACGGCCAAAGACGGCTTTGTTCTCTCACTTGGAGCCATGAACACTCTCACGGGTGGGCACGCAAAGGATTTAGGGGTCGTCGGTGCTCAGGCTACACAGATTGCCAACAATTACTGTGGGCTGTAAGCCCTTCGCGAGTATGTGGCTAGAACTTACGCTCAACTTTATGTCCCAATTTGAATGTTTTTTTTCAAGGCTCTGCGTCCTTTTTTTTTTTTTTTGATCGATTTTATTCCGGGCTCTGCGTCCTTTGGTGAGAGAGTTTGGATTGCGGACTTTTCGTAGAGATATATCCAGTCGCGTATGAACATATAGCTTTGTCGCATTGTCGTTGAACGTTGAACGCTCGTTGTCGAATGCCAGCACGCTATCATATTGAGTGAATGAGAATTCCATGAACCGCCAGCAGGATATCCGAGAGCACGACCAAGTGCTTGCCTCAATAGTGTCAATACAGTAAAGCGCATCCCTCGATGCCGAACCATTTGCACCTCCCGTCGTGACAGTAGCTTAGACACCCACTGGCAAGACCTAAGGCCATGCCCAGGGCGGCTTCGGTGCCATGTCAGCACGTGGCGTACTTCCTACAAGTGGCTGACTTTGGCATTGTTGCAATGAAGAGCAAGAATGTCCCCATTGTTGGGCCATAACTTACACGGGGGCCGTCTTTCGTGTTATCCCCAGCAAGATCCCCAGACAGCGTCTCATGCTTGGTCCAAGGCTTGGTCTAATGGTTGTGACTTCAACAAAAGCCAATACTGAGTCAGCCCTGCCGCCTCGAATTTCGAATGTTAATTGGTCTACACCTTTTCTGATTTTTATCCGCAATATGTGCCGGGGTTAACATGCGCAAGAAAATGCTATTTCCCGTACTTCGCTACACCAAAAGGGGATATGAGGAATTTTAAAACAATAAGAGTTGCAGCGATCTCCTATGGGGGTACGGACGACGCGGGCCGAAACTGACTCTGACAGACGCCACTGATGGTGGCTGGGGGTTGGGATCCTGCGACTGGCGACTCAAACTTGAAATTTGAAAATCTGATAGCCTGAAAGGCCTGAAGGCCTGAAAGCTTGAACCTTGAACTCGAACCTGAAAGATACGGGTTCGTCTATTACCCTTTCAGGGCCTTGCTAGTCTGTACTTCGTGAAAGGTGCCTTGTTATCGTCCCTGGCTTCTGAATGCTCCCGACAGCACTTCACAACCAAGAGCTCACGATTCACTAAGGCTGGATACAGACACTGAACACATGATATCAGGGGCTGTTACCGGAAATAACCACCCTTCTGTGGGCGCCCCACGCTATCACCATAGTCATAGAGTCATACCGCTCACAGAATCCAAATGCTGCGTCTGAACATCGTCCTCAGTCATCAGATGATCTCACTAATGGGGACCTGCCCCTCTTCTGGCGATGCTGTACTCCCCGCCTGACTCTCTACAAGCTACGCCGCAATATACAAGTGACATTTACCACACGCTTTCCGCAGACCTACCGCGTGCTCTCAGGTCTTATTTGGCCGCTCTTGCACAGGTTCACTGCCCGAGTGCTCGTAAGCATAAAAGCTCGAGAGTGAAGGGAGCGATCTCATTGCCAACGCACCAGCCAAAGCACCACATCTTTACCATGAAGCTCACTTCCGCCATCGTCGCTCTAGCGGCACTCTTTTCCATCGTATCTGCTGACAATGTTCCGCTTCAACACTTTCTATGACAATTCCCAAACTTCATTGAACAACGTTGCGTGCTCCAATGGTAGAAACGGCCTTATCACCAAGGGATTCACTACTTTCGGTTCGCTACCCTCATTCCCCAACATTGGTGCCGCCAAAGCCGTTGGGGCATGGAACTCTCCATTTTGTGGATCGTGCTGGGAGCTAACGTACGGGGGTAACACGATCTATGTCACCGCCATCGACACGGTCGGGGACGGCTTCGACATCTCACTTAAAGCCATGAACACTCTTACGAATGGAAAGGCACAGCAGCTTGACGTTGTCAACGCTGGAGTCACGCAAGTTGACGAGAGTTACTGCGGGCTGTAAGCTTTTCAGAGGTATGTGATCCTTACACTCAGCTCCGTGTTCCATCCAATATTTTTTTGAGGATTCATGTCTTTCTTGACGGAGTTTGGACTTTCTTGGAACGTTGTCGGATGTGTACGGGCAAGCAGTTTTGTTATGGTTGAAGGCTTGTTGAAATGTATTTCTACGTTGCACGAATGGGAAATCTGTAACTGCTGTTAGGTTGTCTGAGCGCAAACAAAGGTCTCAATCAATCATGACAAGAGTGCTTCTCTATGTCGGGCATTCACGCCTCCCTTTGTTAGCTCGGGACACTTCGGTGCCTTGTCAGCACGTGGTGTATTTCCATCAGCGTGATCCGGTCTTCGCGCGGCATCCTTCGAATTTAACCTTGACACAATCATCGGATTCCGAAATGCCTTGACTGTTGGACTCCGCATTGTATCCCCAGAAGGCATCTACTGAATGATTCTTGTACGTGGTTCTAACTTGCGTTACTCGTTTAGCTATTCATCATCCCGACTTTATCAAAACATTCATGATCTAACCGAAGGAGTGAACAGGCGCGTGACATGCCTGTTCCCATGTTTCATTCAGCGAGGGCGTAGAACAAAAGGAGTTGTGTGTCGTCCAATGCGGCCGAGGAAGGCCGGGGCGCTCGACCTCCGCACGGCGCCATCACAGATTTGAAATAATCGGGCCAGTGCCGCGGGCCGGCGGTTGACCAGCATATGTTGCCGTGCCCGGGCCGTGGATCCACCTTCTGCTGTACCCGGGCCACCGCACGACCGTTGACGCAACGGTCGCTATTGAAATGCGGGAAACTTGTCTAGCTAATATGAACCTCGCCAACAAAAGTGTTCTTGAAGGAATTGGGCACTGTTTAACCAAGGCCAGATGCTGTGGGGCCTCTTTCATCGCACATCGGATCCAAACTCGTGATCCTCGCGGGCACAACTTCCCGTCATCGAGGCGCTCAACGTCATCGAGCTAGTCATACCATACACCATCCACATGGCACTGAACCTGCGCCCTTAGACATTGTCTCAAATCCTGCCAATGGGCGACCTGCATATGGTTCCGCTGATGGGGACCCTGGTGGTGCTGTGCTGCCTCCTGGCCCTTCTCCGAACTAATTCTCGACTAATCCTTGGTAAGACCATCTACCTCGGAACGTACGAGACCACTCTACCATGTGGTTTTGGGAGGCCCACCAATTCCGCACACGTTTCAAGGTCTCACTTGCCCGCTCTTGCACCAGCTCCAACCCGAATGCTGAAAGGATAAAAGCCCCAAGACAATGCGAACATTTTCCTCATCAATTCACTTGCCAAACCAACCACTCTCTGATCATATTATCGCCATGAAGCTCACTTCTACCCTCACCTCTCTCGTGGCACTCTTTTCTGTCGCATCTGCCGTCAACGTCCGCTACGACACTACGTACGACAATCCCCAAGGCTCACTCTCCACCGTCGCCTGCTCCGACGGCACGAACGGCCTGCTCACGAAGCATTTCACTACAGTTCGGCTCACTGCCGTCGTTCCCCAACATCGGTGCTGCCCAAGCCGTCGCCGGTTGGAACTCTACAGCGTGTGGGTCATGCTGGAAGATATCATTCGGAGGGAAATCGATCAACGTCATCGCTGTCGATCATGCTGGGGACGGCTTCAACCTGTCACTCGAAGCCATGGACACGCTGACGAATGGTCAAGCACAACAATTGGGTGTCATCAATGCTCAGGCCACGCAGGTTGACGCGAGTCAATGTGGGCTGTGAGCCTTGCAGAGGTACGTGATTGAACTTACACACTCAATCTCGTGATCCAATCCAATTTATTGGCAGACCGTCACCTCATGTAATGGAGTTCTGACCATGGTAGAGGCCGTAATCAAATGCATATGGACATAAAGTATTCACTACAACGTTGTTCCATATTGGATGTTTGTTTGAACATATCGCGTGAATGAGAACTCCCTGACCCACTTGCTGTCAATCAGACTGCTATCGTACTGCACCCCGACTGTGTTGATCGCAACATCCCCTTAAGTCATCCCGTCGTGAGCCTGTGATTTAGTTGCAGGCGTGAATTTATAGTTTTTTCTGTCCTTTTTGAACCGAGTGAACTTGTAGTTCAGCCACTGGGTTCCCTCAACGCGCGCTCCGAGAAATTCAATAAATGAGAATCTTTCCGAAATTATCTGATTGGCCTAACTTAGTAGCCCATATTGTTTCGTGTTGTACATGAGCATTACGATACAGTTATGTCCAGTTCGTCGTGGAATAATAACGTCACAAGACCTATGAAGTTCGGGCCCTTGCACGCACTGCTTCAGATAGGCAGTAAGTGCCAAAGCCACATTCAAAGTTCAAACAAACCTGAATACTCACAGATCCAGATCACTACCCCCAGTCATGCGTCATAATGAACGAAATTTACCCATATCTCAAGATCTCAAGGCGGACCCGTCTCTTCCTCTGAAGCTTCTTCACCGCAAACTTCGAGTGCACGTCTTCAATTGACTCTTGATGCACGTGAATGAGAATTCCGTGAGCTCCCAGCAGGATATCTGAGAGCACGACCAAGTGCTAACCTCAATAGTGTCAATACAGTAAAGCGCATTCCTCGATGCCGATCCATTTGTACCTCCCGTCGTTACAGTAGCTTATATAACAAAGGGAGACGTGAATGCCTAGCATAGAGAAGCATTTGTCATGGTGATCGAGACATTTGTTTGCGCTCAGACATCCTAACAGCAGTCACAGACTTCTCATTCGTGCAACACAGAAATACATTTCAATAGGCATTCAGCCATAACAAAACTGCCTGCGGGTACGCATCCGACAACGTTCCAACTTCCAAGAAAGTCCATACACAGTCAGGAAAGACACGAACCTTCAGAAAAATATTGGATGGAACACGAAGCTGAGTGTAAGGATCACATACCTCTGAAAAGCTCACAGCCCGCAGTAACTCTCGTCAACTTGCGTGGCTTCAGCGCTGACAACGTCAAGCTGCTTTGCCTTTCCATCCGTAAGAGTGTTCATGGCTTTAAGTGAGAGGTCAAAGCCGTCCCCGACCGTGTCGATAGCGGTGACATAGATCGTGTCGCCCTCGTACGTCAACTCCCAGCACGATCCACAATATGTAGAGTTCCATGACTTGACGGCGAAGACACCGCCAATGTTGGGGAATGAGGGTAGTGAACCGAAAGTGGTGAATCCCTTGGTGATTAAGCCATTTTTACCGTCGGAACACGCAACGTTGTTCAGCGAAGTCGAAGCGTGGTCGTAGTAAGTGTTGTAGCGGACATGGTCGGTAGATGTCGAAAAGAGTGCCGCGAGAGCGACCATGGTAGAACTGAGCCTCATGGTAAAGATGTGGTGCTTTGGCTGGTGCGTTGGCAATGAGATTTCTCCCTTCACCTTCGAGCTTTTATGCTTTCGAGAAATCGGGCGTGAGCCTGTGCAAGAACGGCTGAATACGACAGCACGCAGTAGCTCTGCAGGAGGCGCGAGGTAAATGCCACTTGTATATTGCGGCGTAGCTTGTAGAGAGTCAGGCGGGTAGTACAGTATCGCCAGAAGAGAGACAGGTCCTCATTAGTGAGATCATCTGATGACTGAGGACGATGTCCAGACGTAATACTTTGGATTCTGTGAGCGATATGACTCAATGACTGTGGTGATAGCGTGGTGCGCCCCGTGGTGTATTTCCACTAGCGTGATCCGATCTTCGTGCGGCATCCTTCGATTTTAACCTTGATGCAATGAGATTACGAAATGCCTTGACTGTTGGACTCCGTATTGTATCCCCAGAAGGCATCTACTGAATGATTATCGTGCGTGGTTCTAACTTCTCACTCGCATTTCTCGCTTAGCTATTGCGTTAGTGGGGCCATATCTTTCCTGACTTTATCAAAACATTCGTGATCTAGCTGGAGTCAACAGGCGCAACATACCTGTTTCTATGTTTCATTCAACGAGGGCGTAGAACAAAAGGAGTTGCGTCGTCTAGTGCGGTCGAGGAAGGCCAGGGGGTCGAGGAAGGCCAGGGCGCTCGATTTTCCCGAACTTTTCCCGACCGCAAAGCACTTCCGCGCCTGGAGCGCCGCCGTAGACAAAGTGCGCGACTTGACCGAAAAACGAAGACGCCGAAATTCTCCAGGCGCACCACATCCACTGCCCTACAACTGGCAACAGATCACGCCTTCACGGGCACCTACTCTATCCGCTTCCACAAACCAGACCCCCAGGCAAGCCCCTAGGAAGCTTTTTCGTCCATGCGGCGCACTCCTCCGAGTCCGCTCCCCTGAACACTTTATCCACTGCTGTCCAGTGTCTACGGTTCCTCCAATCACGTATCAACACGGGCATCCTGAGCGCAGCTTGGAACCCTGTGCACCCGTTATACAACTTACACCAACCTGTTCTCTACCATGGAGGGAGCTGAAACGTTTACTTCGCTTCCTTCAAGAGTCTCTAGCCGCATCGCGTCCCGAATCCGGTCCGCCTCCCCCAGAAGTACCACCTGAGTCTGACTAGTGTAACTGACACGTAAGGTCTTTTCACCTCTTGATCTAACCTTACATGGTCTTGCGACCATCTTCTGGTTGTGTCTTCGGACGAGTATACGCAACCCCTATGCGAGTAGCCCAGACAATCGTCTCCGGGTGTGTTTCATTTCGGTTCTGCAGGTACGATATGGAACACCTCCTGTTTCTTAACGATACTGGGCTCCCGGTACGACCGGTCTGTATGTCTGATATGTACCCCGAAATAAATGGCTCAAACAAAAAAAAAAGAAAAGAAAAACACTTCCGCGCGGCGCCATCACAGATTTGAAATAGTCGGGCCGATGCCGCGGGCCGGCGGCTAACCAGCATAAGTTGCCGTGCCGTGCTTGGTGCCGTGGTTCCATCTTCTGCTGTACAACCGCACGACCGTTGACGGTCACCGAAATGTGGAAACTTATCTAGCTACTATTGACCTCGCCAACACAGGATGTTCTTTAAAGAATCAGGTATTATTCAACTAAGGCCTGATGCTGTGGGGCCTCTTTCATCGCGTATCGTATGCAAACTCGTGATCCTCGCGGGCACAACTTCCCGTCATCGAGGCGCTCAACGTCATCGAGCTAGTCATAGCATATACCATCCACATGGCACCGGAGCTGCGTCCTTAGACATCGTCCCAAGTCCCGCCAATGGGCGACCTGCATATGGTTCCGCTGATGGGGGCTCTGGTGATGCTGTGCTGCCTCCATGGCCCTTCTCCGAACTAATTCTCGACTAATCCTTGGTAAGACCATCTACCTCGGAACGTACGAGGACCACTCTACCATGTGGCTTTTGGGAGGTCCACCAATTCCGCTACACGTTTCAAGGTCTCACTTGCCCGCTCTTGCACCAGCTCCAACCCGAATGCTGAAAGGATAAAAGCCTCAAGACGAATGCGAAGCATTTTCCTCATCAATTCACTGCCAAACCAACCACTCTCTGATCATATTATCGCCATGAAGCTCACTTCTACCCTCACCTCTCTCGTGGCACTCTTTTCTGTCGCATCTGCCGTCAACGTCCGCTATGACACTACGTACGACAATCGCCCAAGGCTCACTCTCCACCGTCGCCTGCTCCGACGGCACGAACGGCCTGCTCACGAAGCATTTCACTACAGTTCGGCTCACTGCCGTCGTTCCCCAACATCGGTGCTGCCCAAGCCGTCGCCGGTTGGAACTCTACAGCGTGTGGGTCGTGCTGGAAGATATCAGTTCGGAGGGAAGTCGATCAACGTCATCGCCGTCGATCATGCCTGGGGACGGCTTCAACCTGTCACTCGAAGCCATGGACACGCTGACGAATGGTCAAGCACAACAATTGGGCGTCATCAATGCTCAGGCCACGCAGGTTGACTGCGAGTCAATGTGGGCTGTGAGCCTTGCGGAGGTACGCGATTGAACTTACACAGTCAGTCTCGTGCTTCAATCTGATCTATTGGCAGACCGTCACCTCTTGTGATGGAGTTCTGACCATGGACTTTTCGCGGAGGTCAGTAATCAAATGCATATGGACATAAAGTATTCACTACAACGTTGTTCCATATTGAATGTTTTTCGAACAGTATCGCGTGAATGAGAACTCCCCTGACCCACTTGCATGTCAATCAGACTGCTATCGTACTGCACCCCGACTGTGTTGATCGCCACATCCCCTTAAGTCATCCCGTCTTGACCCCGTGATTCAGTTTCAGGTGTGAACTCATAGTTTTTCTTACTTTTTTGAACCGAGTGAACTTGTAGTTCAGCCACTGGGTTCCCTCAACGCGTGCTTCGAGAAATTCAATAAATGAGATACTTTCCGAAATTATCTGATTGGCCTAGTAGCCCATATTGTTTCGTGTTGTACATGAGCACTACGGTACGGTTATGTCCAAAAGGTCACCAGACTTATAACGTTCGGGCCCTTGCACGTACTGCTTCGGATAGGCAGTAAGTGCCAAAGTCACATTCAAACAAACCCGAATACTCACAGATCACTACCCCCAGTCATGCGCCATAATGAACGAAATTTACCCATCTCTCAAGGCTGATCCGTCTCTTCCTCCGCAGCTTCTTCACCGCGAACCGGAGCGCTCTCGCAGATCTTTCATAGTACGGCACGCCCTGGTCTCGTCTTGAATTCGAGAACAGCGCCTTGTAAAAATGTTCCGCTAGGTCCCGTCCGTCTTCGTCGACCATCGCCCACATAGTCCCGACCACGCTGCGAAACCCGCAGTATTGCACCGCACCTACTAGGTGCAGTCCTTCGTCCATGATGCTTCCTTCGGTCACCTCGGCCGTGTGACAAGCAGAAAGAAATGCGAATTCGGCAGCGGGAAGATGGGAGCGCACGATTTCAAGTAGCGTCAGGCGCTCGTCTCCGTAAAGCTCGAACCCAGCCCCGAATGGTTTGCCGGCCTCTAGTGTACCGTGACACGCAACGTGGACAAACCGGTGACGATGGAAGCCGTCGATAACCGCGGCGGGTGTCGCTGCTTGTGAAATAAGGCTTGTCACCTCAGTATCGAGAGCATGTATGACTTGGATCTCGCCACCCACAGTTGGGAGAGATGGATCGGGCTGCGCAACAAGAAGTAAGGAAGGTCGAGTCGAGGATTGCAAACCGGAATCACGGTTATGAGAATGGATGAGGGCGGACAGCGACGAGGTATAGGAACAAATGTAGAGATCCAAGAAATAGCACATCCCACCGTCATTGGATGGGATTGAACCCATGGCGTGGAGAGGGAGCGAACAAAAGACAGATGTCGGGCACCACCAGATCCGGGACTGTTCTGGTACTTGAAGCTCGTGGAGTCGGTCGATGACTGGTTTCCCAACGAGGTCGTAGAGCTCCGCGAGAACAGAGGCAAGAATCTGATCATAATGACTCGAATCAAGTCCGTATTTGCGTCGCGATTCCAATAACTTGTCCTTTAATGCGCGCGCATGGTCGTAGAAATTATGAGGGGTAGGAATGAGGGAGGGAGACTTGTTGTGAAGAAGGATAAGAATGTCAGATCGCCAAACAGAATGGTTTATGATAATGACAGGACCAGATGAGGCAGCAGAACGGAGCGTGTCAAACGATGGAGACGGTAGAAAGCTGTCGAAACCTGGCAAGACTTGAATTTGCGAAATGAGCTCGTCGCGTTCCTTCAAAAGCATACGCTGCTTCAGAAGGAGACGCCCGAATGGGTCCACCGCCTTGAGACTTCCAATTGCGCTATCGTTATCATCCATGCTCAATTTGTGGCTCGGTGGGATGGACTTGGTGAGTTCCTCAAGATCTCGGTTGACTGCCGCAAACTTGTGTCCTAAATCTGGGTCTGCTTCGAGAAGTCGATCGACTGAAGTGCGGAGGTGACGCATCTCAGACCAGAGTAAGGCTCTCCCTCTTTCAAGAGTGACAATCGCCTCCTCGAGTTGATGTCGGTCGATCTGATACGAAGCATAGTCCAGCGGCATCCTATGAGAGTCGTCAGATGTTTTTGCGAGAGTGGCATGCTGTAGCTGCAAAGTTGGTGAAAAAAGTGGGGTATCTTGCATCAACGACAGGGCGGTCTCGTACGCTGTCGAGACGGAGGGGTGTCGGGTACGTCGCGCAAAAGACGCCCGACAAGCACGCAAAGCGGAATCGATCGGGCAAGCTCGCATGTCCTGTCGTTGACACACTGGGAGAGTAGTTTCGTCACTTCATCCAGGTCTCGCGTACGGTGACCTGGAACATACACGGAACGGGTGAGCAAATACAAGGAAAGCTGAGCAAGTGTCTGAAAGCGCAGGAACCGTGCAAACGGGTACTCGAGAGCTCGACGACTTGTGTTAACCAACTCGTCAAGGTACTCGATCTTCTTTGTGCGCTGGAATCCTTCAAAGAGGATGGGGCCAAATAACGAGAAAAGGGTATACGCAAACGGATCACTTGGATCAGACGACGCAAGGATAGTTCGGCCTTTTTCGACAGTTTCGTCGACCTTCGATACGTCGGTATTGCGGATCCTAGAGAGAAGTCCTCCAAGGAGTTTCACCTTCTTGATTATCCGACCAAATTCAGAATCGTCATCTTCATACTCTGCTACCGGCACCGGCTGAGGTGATGGTGATGGTGAATTGCCAGACGATTCTTCGAGGTCTTCGACGGGACCGAAGTAACGGAAGCGTTTCTTTGCGGTACCTTCCAGGTCAAAAACGACGGGAGGATGAAAGGATTCTTTGGCAGAAGATGAGCCGAGAAAGGCACGAGTGCGATATATTGCCTCCTCTGAATATTCCGGGGTTTGATGCGTGTTCGACCGGATCATTGCTAGTGTTGTAGCGGTTCGTTGAACTCCGGCTACGAATTCGTCCTGGCCGTCTCCGGGAGGACTAGAAGCGAGGATTTCGTCCAGGACAGACGCTGCCTCTTCGTAGTCGTCATTCACAAAAATGTCAGACAATAGCGACAACTAAGACAATGAGCAAGGGCGAAGCGAGCCTCGCGCAGACCCGGTTTGTGCTTCCTCGCCCCTCGCAGGCACTCGATAAGCTGATCCAAAGGTTGATTCAGGCGATTCAAAAAAAAAAAAAAAAAAAAAAGGTTGATTCAGGACCCACGGACTGATTTTGGTCAGAACTGCTTTAGCGAAGAGAGTGATGGAGAGAGCAGTATCAAAGTCAGATATATCCGAGGTGAGGAGTTCACGACAGAGGACTGCCATCGCCCCAATGTTTTGCATCGTGTTTCCAGATTCCAACTCCACTTGAAAAGCCAGCGCATCCACGAGTGATGATGTGGCTCGGTGCCGCGGAAATACGAACATTATATGAGGTTGATCTTGAAGATAGCAGAGGTATTTGGAAGCGTAAGCGGTATCTTCGTATTGCCTTGACTCATTCGAGCGTAGGTAAAGTGCGACGGCGAGGTTGAAAAAAGTAGAAGGATATTTGCTTTGTGTTCTGGCCAAGACCAGGGTTGGAGGAGTATCGATTCGGTCAGGTAGAGAACCACCCTGTCGAGGTCATCCCTTCGGTCCAATAGCTTATATCGATCGAATCGCGTCGTAGCTAGATTATAGACACAGGTAGGGCGAAGAGGATGGAATTGAGGTAACGCCGAGAGCAAATGCTGGGAATCGGCGATGAAAGACTAGATTTCGTGGATGGATCCTGTCGGGAGATTGAGCCGCAGCCAGCAGGGGGCGAGCAAGGGTTCGAGATTTGGTGTCCATCTATGTGCATGTTGTTGGGGTACGGAACCCTTCACTTTGTAGTGATGTGCATGACCCAAACTTCCTCTGTACTAAGCTTTGAGACGACATCTGGGACTTACGTTGTGGGACAACCATGCTAAGTAAATGTTCCAAAATCAGACCGCACGATGTTGAGGCGACGATTCAGGCTGTTGGTGGAGGAAGGTTACGAGAATTACAAATGGGTCCCGTTTCGATGGACACGACTAGGGTGATGGACTGGTGACGGTATACACGCTGGAGAATGCCGCCACACCAAACCTCGAGCACGCGTATCATATAGAGGCGTGGCAAGACGTGACTTATATTGTGGGCCCAGTTGCATCCTGGAGGGGCAAAGACAAGGTTCGGAACATTGGCAGCAAGGGCGGGCGGCCCGACGTGAGGTGCTGACCAAACTCAGAACGCGTTGCGGGATCTAACAAAATTCCTCTCATCCCTCCACAGCACCGTTTGAGAATCGTCCATAGTCCAAGTGTTTTTATCCACGCAAGTTCAGCGACCAGGCGTTTCCTCGTATTCGTGTCGGTCACCGTCGGAGACGTTCTTAAACTTAATAAGGGCGGAAACGGTATGCCCTCAATCCTTCTCATACATATGTATCGTCCAAACCTTCAGCTTGGGCCTGACGGTCAAATATTACACAGAAAGCACGTAGTTGGTATTAGCTCCCCTGCGATTCAGCGATTTAAGGGCTGTCAAAGGACACACCCCCTTCCTGAGTTTTGCGATGCTGTCATCATTGCAAAGCTCTGGAAGAGGGTGCATTGGTTTGTTCCGGCGACTACTACCGAAGTACAGTAAGTTATACGAACTGGGGCTTACATCGGCGCCACCGAATTGCAGTCGCGCTCGTCTGTGAGTGTGTCTATTATTGGCACTCTCAAGAACTTGAATGTGTCATCTTCGGAGTCCATTGAGATCTCCCAGCAGCACTCAGTCCTAGCATTCGGGATGTAGAAGGTTTTGCCACTGTCTTGGCTGCACCTTATCTCCAAAGCCCATGGCGAAGATTTCCGCCGCGACCAAGAGTCCCGACTTAGGTAAACGCTCTCCAGTTGCGTAGCCAACTCAACTCCCCATTTTATGAAGTGGATACGCGAATTTGGTCTGATGATACCTTTCCTTTGCAGGACTGAATGACACAGTTTTTAAGTAGTGTGTTCTGCCTAAATACAGCCATGACAATCGCTGGCTAAGCCGCCACGGGACACCTATAACGTCTGGGCCCTTGCACGTACTGCTACAGATAGTCACCAAACATCAAAGCCATATTCCAACAAGCCCGAACACCCACAGTTTACCCCCAGTCATGCACCATAACGAAATACATCCTCCTCGTCAGGGTGATCCGTCACTTCTTCTGCAGCCTCTTCGCCGCGAACCGGAGAGCTTTTGCGAATCTTTCACAATACAGCACGCCGTCAGGCTGCTCTCGTCTTGAATTCGAGAACAACGCCAGGACCAGTCCTTCTCCATCTGCTACCATCGCTCACATAGTCCCGACCACACTGCGGAACCCGCAGTATTGTACCGCGGCTGCTAGGTGCAGTCCCTCGCCCACGATGTGTCCTTCAGTCACTTCAGCCGTGTGATAAGCAGAAAGCGGGGAGATGGGAGCGTACGATCTCGAGCAGCGTCAAGTGGGAGTGGCTGCTTGTGAGATGGAGCTTGTCACCTCAGTATCGAGAGTATGGATGACCTGAATCTCGCCCCATACAATCGAAGGAGTTGGATCAGACTGCACTACAAGAAGTCGATTGGAGGATTGCGAACCGAAATCGCGATTACGAGATTGAGTGAGGGCGAACGGCGATGGGGTATAGGAACAAATATAGAGGCCCACGAAAACAGCGACATATTCAAGGTGCGGTTTGACAGTTTACAGAGACAGAATCGCGCAGTGATCAGACCATAGACACAGGCAGGGAAAAGGTGATGGGGTTGAGGTAATGCCGCGTCGTTGACAGGAAATGTTGGGAATCAGCGACGAAGAACTCGAGATAGTGGATAGACCCTGTCAAGATTGTTAAAAAAAAAAAAGGCCCTGTCAAGAGGAGATCGGGACCCAGTCAGCGGGGGGGGAGCACAAGAATTTGTGAAATAGTTCAAATTTTACTAGAGCCCGTCCAGGGGCGAAAGTAGACTCGTCACTAGTTGCAGAAGGAGGGATGGGGCCTAGATGAGGTCGTCGCTAGCGGTGCCGATACCCCATAGAGGGAGCGATCACCAGTCTTGGGCGGTCTTGGGCGAAAGAAGGAGCGGGGGCCGCGTCTTGCAATCTCTTTCGCTAGGCATGCGGTATGCACGCGCAACTGCAAAAGGAAATCGGTCTCCGACTCTCCGTCAGACCTCTTCCGCGGCAGTGTCAGGTTGGTGTCAGCGCGTAGAAAAGCCTTCCAAGAGGAAACCCTTACAAGTACTAGTAAGTGCTTACAGGTACACACAGTACCCGAGTCTGATCGTCGTTCATATCTTTTGACTTTAGCTGCATCTGCAAAACCAGTAAGTGTTCAGAGCTGTTCAAAACCGTTCAAGGACGATTCATGAATCACTCTGAACACACCTCCAATTTCGCAGATGTGGATGCCCCCTTACAGTTTATCTTGAACTTGCTATGCCTCTCCAGTAAATTCCATGACACTACCCTCGCAAGGAATGGCCTCGACACTGTACCTAGTCGTATTACGCTCGAAGACGTAACAACGATGTCGACATCAGCACAGGCCTAATCAGGTGTGATTCGAATTCTTGCCCTGCTTCCAGTCAATTGTTATCGACGTATTTCGTGATTTGTGCCTTGGAGCCCGTGATATAGGCGCTCCTCTTTTGTCCGATATCACCTCCCCGTTTGTGGCAAGTGCGGGACCAGGGGCCGTTGGAATTATTACTGGAGCCCCCCGTGCCAATTGTCATTGCAAGCTCCCCTCCCTTGCACGCTGCCAAACCAATATTTGTGCTGTAGCACGATAGAACATGCCATGCCACCTACGATGATCAGCTGCCCGCTTCGATGCGTAACTTTGACTGGACAGTCAGGAAATTTGGGAACGTATCAGGAAAATATTAACAATTGAAGATTAGGTTGCCTGTTCCCCTCAAGGTTCCCCTATGTAGAAGAACGTTAGCCATAAAATCAACCGGGCGTGGGGCTCGAACTCGGAGGTTGTATTTTCGTACTTCCGCTGGGTTCCACACTCAGACTTCCGCCGCACGGTGCTTATGAAAGTCGACCGACTGAGTTAAGATTCAGAGATTCGGAGGTTCGGAGATAACGAACATCAGGTCTGGGTGGAACATGCGCCGGTGTGCCTGAACTGGAGTGGATTTGCCAGAAGTGGTCATTTGCCGCTCACGTCTAAGTCATACGTAGGCGTCCTTAATATATCGTATGGTTTGTTGTGCTATCTCGAAGGTAGAAGCTGGGTGGATGGAGTAGCTCCATATTTGCCGTGCTCGTTTAGTGAAGGTGGGGATTTTTGGGGAGGACGGTGAATTCAACTGGTTCAGAGAGCAAGCAGTTTGAGGACTAGCGAAATTATTAATGACATTCGTCTAGAATATTTCCGGAATTCCCATGTCACATCATGATGGGGTGACCAACGGAACAGTCCACGAAAGAAATCGTGGATGAGGTCTACCCTCGTTTACTAATGGTACTCGTAATTGCAGACACCGCGGATTATACATCGAGTGAGCGAGGGTCATCACTAGGCGGACCCGGTTGGACGTAGGCGCTTATGTTAAGACATAGCGAGTCGACGGTAGGACGAAAGTGTGTAAAGGGGCCCGAGCCGCCGGCGGACTGACGAGCAATCGAAATGTTGATTGAGGTCGTTGCGTTGTGGTGACGTTCTAGACCAGCCAACCAGTTGGATACGCATTCCTTATGATAGAAACCGTGCCCCGCGGAGTCACCTTTTCTGTGGGGGGTACCAGGGTCCAGGTGTTGTTGACTTTCCCCGCATGGGGATGAGCCGAGTCTGACCTGTTGAGCCATGCTCGTGGAGACTTTTGTCCAAGTTGGGCGTCGAAGCCTGGTATTGCGCGCACAGACGCCAAACACGCTTCCAAGTACAATACTCTGAGTGGACACGGTCACCAAAGTGCCATCGTTTTGCTCCTGAGCCATGCTCGCCTGCTCACTCATCATGGGACTTTGGCCGTCCGTGATCACCAACTTAGGAGTGATCGAACGGACTACCGAATGCCGCCCTAGCGTGTATCCGGATCTTGATCTGAGGTGACCGGACACAATGGGTTAGTCCATAAGTTCACTGTGGGGACGGAGGCTTCGTTACCCTGCCCAAACTCAACATCCTATATAATCCACAATTACCTACCATGGCCTTTTCAACGCCCCTCCCCACTTTCCTCCACACCTTCGGTGGCGCTTTTAACTACTGGCTCTCCTCCGTTCTATCGTCCATTGATTACCCCTAACGACTTACCGATGTCGCTCACAGAGGGTCTTGTTACTGGCTGGATGCCCTCTTATGGCGATGTCGACGACGTAGACATTAGCAGCATCGCATACCCTGTCAAAGTTCCTGACGATTTTCGTTCATCACCTCCGACTCTCAGTCGCACGTCTTCTAACGACTCCTACTCCTATTATTCCCAGTCCTCAGACTACCCCCCCTCATCCCCCGACTCCTCGGCCGATCACACAGACAACTCTCACAGGGATCTGCCCTCCACTTCCTCACTCTCCTCCTCGGATCGCCGCGCTATCCGCAACCGCTTGCGAGATCCTGATTGGGTTCCTCGCCCGCGGAATGCTTTCATCATATTCCGCTGCGAATACTCCCGCAGGCACGCGCGCGATCCGAGCGATCCTTCTGACAGATCCGGTCGATGCGACAAGACGCTGTCGAAGCGCGCCGGGGAAGAGTGGCGCCGCCTGTCGGCCGCGGAGCGCGAGCAGTATAAGCTTCTCGCTGAGCAGGAGAAGGTCACCCACGCGCTCCAGAACCCCGACTATCGCTTCAAGCCCATGCGCCGTCCGCCCTCCGGGGTGTCCTCCAACGCGGCGCGTGCGCGTGGGGGCACTGGGCGTCGCAACGACCGTAGTGCGCGCGTCGCCTCGCTTATCATGCGTAGCGAGCGCAGTGCTTCTTCACCCACCCCCGATACCAGTCTCGAGGGCGACGCCAATTTGGGATCTGGCGGTGTTCAGGCCACGTCGTCCCCCGCTTCTGGCGTGTTCGGCAGGCGCCGTTCTGCCTCGATGCCACAGCCGGTTGCTACGTGGAAGACAGACGCGCCCAAGACGCCCGTTCCCATTTCGTGCACGTCGAGCCCGGGTTCGGCCCCGGTCGACTTCGACATGCTCTCGGGCAGTGAGGTGGAGGACTCGCCCCTTTACACTCCGGTTTTGTCCACACCACCGGCTCCGCACGGGCTCCCTTCTGGAATGGAGATGTTGCCTCTCCTAGAGCGTCCCGTCGTCCCTGGACGGATCTTTCGAGAGTGCTATGGCCATCAACGGCAACCAAGTGAGTTCTCCGTGCTCCGTAATTCATCTCTCCTAATGCGCTTTGATCAGAATTCCCCTGCGCCGCTCGGTGCTTCCTCGGGAGATTATGTTTACACCAACTCAGGTTCCAGCGTTCAGCAGCAGTTCTCGTTTGCTGATATCGACCTATACCACGCTTCTCTGGACTTGACGGCTCCTTACTCCGACTGGGCGTGTGCTGCCCCCACTGAGTCGTACCCATCTGCAGTCGTGGGTGCGACCGCAACACCCCCTAAGTCGAACGACTTTGACGCGAGCGGATGCTTTGGTCCGCCGCCTCTTCCGATACCCTTTACCCTTCAGCATACGACATCGGCACTTGACGAAACCCCCGCCGCACTCTGGGACGCAGGGTACCCTCAAGCCGCAAATGGGGCAGCCATGTTCGATGATACCCTTTCCGCGGCGTTCCCGGAGGTCCTCGCGACAGGATACGATGCGATTACGACCCAGGCGGGTCTTGACGAATTTATTAACGTGTTGTGACGTGACGATAAGAATCAGTTGTTCAACGTTTTACCTTTCCCCCCCTCCCCCCCTCACCTGCATGCACCCCACTTCCTCTAATCTATCCATGTGTCACGAATGTTTGGTTTTTCCTTTTGTGGTGTTTCTTTTCGGTTGTGGTTTCTCCCCGTCGTGCTTCCCACATTCATTTGTAGCATTAGTCGAAAAGTTTGTTTGTTGTTTACTGGCACCGCTATACCCTTTTCCCCACCTCTCCACACTCCACACTCCCCCCCCACTTCGCGGTGCCTGTCCGCATACTCCGTGTCTTGTGTCTGTTTTCGCTCCATAGTTACCATGGGGCAATATACCTTTTTCCTCCCTCCTCCGACGCGTGCTTTGGACCGCCCATTACGCCCATTACCGCCCACCACTTCGCTTGCATCGCATCGTGATATGACAGGATAGTTGGTGGCGTCCGATGTTCCGTTCAGGAAGTCAAAATCAAGCTACGACTGACCCCGGATCCACGCAATGTGGGGTGTCTGACTTGTGCTCCGGTCCTGATTTGCCGATACTTGTACATTCACGACACAAGGACGACATCCACACTGGCATGGACACGTTTCTAGCCTGCCCTGCACTCGGTCCGGCCCCCGATATCTGCTGGCTGTCCACCTCACCGTCTGTTTACGTTTGTATGCTCTCGCCCCCCCTTCCCCCTTCCCCATCGCCAAGTGTTCGGGACAAGTCTCCTATCCCAGGTGACCGGATCCGCATCATTTCACCCCTGGGGGGGGTTGACAGGCGAGCTCGGAGGATTTGTCAGCCAGATCTAGGGTCGAGGGGGAAGCCTTCAAGCAATCTCCAACTTGATCGAGCTTGATCAGTTTCTTTTGCGCCTTCAGATTCGGGTAGATTGGAAGGTTTATCTGTGTCTCTCATTCGCTGCTACGCTGCAAGCAGGCGGTAGGGACGCGATGCCAGTGGGCAACCGCTAAGGTGCAACACGCGGTGCCCTACTAGTACTTTTGCGCACCACACACGAGCCGCCCACGTTAAACAGTGCACTTACAAACAAGCGTATTTTGGCACACACCTTTGATAAGGTTGGATCGATTGTAGGTAGTGAGCGCGCTCCGCGCAAGTTGGTCAGCCAGCTGCTGTCGGGGTCACAGGGAGGTGCTCGGGGAGTCGCGGGGTCGTTGGCATCTCGGGTGCACCTCTTTTGGCATCAATTTGAAAGCGAGTTTCCTAGAGCAATGGCCCCGCGGCACAGGAAGGACAAAAGAAATCAAACCGAGACAACAAGGCCTCGATCATCTAGTACCCCTAATGGCGGGCGGGCGGAGGCGCCAGATCCACGTAGGGGCCGCACATGGAGGCTTTTGGCGGAGCAGAGGGCGGGTTCCGCCCGGCGGTCAGTGTCGATTTTAAAATAAATCAGTAGGAATACAGGTAGTTTCCGATTTACAATTAAGCTGAAGGCCAGAATGGTCGCGTTATGATAAAGCACATCTCTTCGAGCCCTCTTGAAATTGAATTTACTGTCATTGAAGGGATACCGCCACCCTTTCCAAGTACTGTAATGTAGCTGGTGAAAAGAAAAAAAATGGTTCGACCCGGGTTCGAACCGGGGACCTTCTGTGTGTTAGACAGATGCGATAACCAACTACGCCATCGAACCGATAGTGGATGGCGGTAGGTATTCTCATCATGTATCGTTAAACGACAACCGGCGTCTGATGTCCACCCAACTTACAATGACCACCGACATCATGAGTCCGGTGTATGACAAACAGAACTGCACGGTAACTTGAATGCTCACCGTCACGTCGCTGCAAGAGATGGGGATTGCGTTGACACTGGCACGTGAGTTGTGTTGTCACGGCCCAGGCCACTGTGCTTCATTCACTGCCTGGAGCGACGTTGGGCAGGACGGTATGTCTATTCGTTTCGGGACCTCCATTCTTAATGTTCGAGAGCAGGAACGCGCATACCGTAGTCCGAAAAGAAGACCATCCGGGCTCGCAATGGAAGCAGGGCAAGTTCGAAGCCAGGCCAGGCACGCGTTTTTGCAATTGCTCTGCAGGTGATTTACGCGAGCGATCTCTAGCGCACAATGACGTGGGGTTCACCTTCGAGACTACGTCTAGAGGTGCGTCGACGACAGGGGGTGCCGTCATCACGTTATCGTCCCCACCCGAGGCTCAGCGGGGCCCAAAAATGCTGTGCAACCGGCGGTAGTCGAGCATGTACAGCATAGGAATTTCGGTTGTGGGCCGGGCGGGCATGGTAGCACCGTCTGAGATGTCAAAAGTGCTTGACTCCCGACTCGGATGAACAACGGAGACTGGGCACTGTTGCTCCACGTTTCCTCTTGACAGTTCAGACAGTCGGAAAAAGAAGCGATGTGCACGAGGGCATAGCGGTGAGGTGATGCGGTGGCGGGTAGTTGCGAGATATGCGACAATGGAAGCGGCGGTGAGTTGAATACGGACGTTGCGCATGTGTAAAAGTCTTTGCTAGTCACTTTGGGGTCTGCCTCGCCAGGGTCCAGATGATGGGAAAACTATTACTTTGTCCCCATGACCCTGAGCATCAAATCGCTCCAAGTATTCACCGTTTCTGGCCTGGTCCCGAGCAACTGACGCTGAGGAAGTATATCTCGCTAGGAGGCCCTGCAGTTAGGTATCTGGACGAGGCTGTTCGCCTCAGGTGCTAACCCGCAAATATTCTAGGCTCTCAATCAGCGCCAGCAGCGAATTTGATTTAGGGAACAGACGAGGAACATACAGCAGACTGTCTGTGTCCACTTCGTGCATTGACCCGCAAGTGGCGCAACTCTAAACCCACAGAAAGCGCCGAGATGCAGCTCAAACAACGAACTTTGGTGGAAAACCAGCCAGATGTTGGGCGGAACAGTGTCGAAGCGCGGGGAAGAGATAAGGACATCGGGACAGTTCGGGTTTAGTAATTAAGCCGATACGAACTCGAGTAAAACTTTTCATGAGAGGTCAGATGTTCCAATTCTGGCCATGCGCAAAGTCGGGGAAGAAAAGTAGAAGGCGGATCGTTACCAATTCACTGACGATGCCCGGTTAGAATCATCACGCTACCTCGGTGTGGAGTTGGTCACAGAAGATAAGAGGCTGCATTTGTAAGATTACGCCAGATAGTTAAAATGGTGGCGATGAGATATTCCGGGATAGTCAGACAGGGAGAGACAACGGAGATGGACAGTCGTGTTTCAGTGGAGTGGTGCTGCAAACAGTTACGACTGATGATACGAACAGGTGTCAGTAGGAGGACGCCGGGACGCAAAGTAGAAACGAGCAAGTCCGAGTTGGGTAGGAATCATCGTGTCATTCTATCAATAATTTGTGTCTGAGCCTGAAGTTGAGAAGTGGAGAGGCGCAGTTGAGGGAGGGGCCGACAATAGAACGGCGGAGGGCGCCGGGGATCCTCAGAGATGGACGCCTGAGAGCTAATCCACCTGTGCATGTGTTATGTTCGAAAGGTCTAGAACTTGATTATTTACACAGGCGCACGCACTCGTTGGGGCCTTGTCAGAATTGGCTTAGTCATCGGCGCTCTTGGCTTCCCCTTTTTCTTGATTTTTTTCTTTTTTTTTCTTCTTCGGTTTCCGCCTACGCCCGCCGTTCACCGCGACGTTGACGACCACCCTGCACGTCTGTGCTCGGTTTCAAGACCCACCCACGGCAGCGACGGCAATTTCGGATCATTGATTGTCTTTTCCTTTCCCTTTTCCTTTTCCTCAGTCGTCGGATCGGTTCAACTGTGAGTCTATATCAATCTCGACCGTTTTTGACCCCCCCTTAACAGCTCTCTTCCCCCCCTTCGTGTTCTAGTATTTATCTGCCCAATTTGCCGAGGAGAATAAGATCCAGCGTAGCTCGGACACTTGCTTTTGATTTATTTCTGCTTCGGCCTTTCGGTTGTCCTATTACTACAACCGCGTTTGTCAACTCTGTCACCCAACCTTTTATCGGGTCCATATCAAGGCTCCCGTCCACGTTTCCCCCCAGCTCTTCCCCCAGTTGGCCTTCTCACATAAACGTATACGTCTTCCACCGACACCTGTGTGCCAGCTCATTCCTAGTCAGCCACTTGGCTTTCGTAAGACTCGCCCAAAGTTCTTATCAGACTTTTCAACGCTCATCAAGGTTACACGCTCCGCCTTTGGTCATAGACGCAAGCATCCTTCTATTTCTGTCCGCACCCCGACTACCTCATTGAGCAGGAGAAGGTACGCACCACATTACGCTTCTATGCCGCACTTTGAAATTCACTATCTTCCTTTTCCCACCATCTCTAGGGTCAATCACCATCCATTCATATACAAGGCCCCATCCCCCCCCGGTTCTGCATTGTACCTCTCCCAAGCCTCTTATCCTTTTACCATGTCCTCCACTGTGTTGACAACCCACGGGTGCTCATTACCCCGAGACATCTGTTATTCGCGTAACTCCTCGGCAGCTCCTCTCCCCTTGATCCCTAGACGACCGTCATCTGTTCCTAATTCCCGTCGCGTTTCGCCCCTTGTCGCCCCCCACGCAGACTCGCCCCCTGCTGGCGTGATTTTTACTCGCGCTAGCCCGCCCACGACGCCAGCGCATCCAAACCCTGCTTCCACTGAAGTTCGTATTCAGCCGCCGACACCAGACATCACAAAGGCGGAATCTATCCCTAGCGTGTCTTCATCAAGTTACTCCCGCTACCCTATCTGCTCATCCACGGCGTGTCCGCGGCTATCGTTTTCCTGCCATTCGTCCCCCGGAGCAGTCGACACCCACTCCTGCAAAGGCGGATTCGGGGAGCGACACTCCTCCTGTGTCTCGACAGCATTCAAGTGTCCCTTTCTCACGGAATTTATCCGAGTCTCATGTCCACACTCTTGCCGTTGCTGCGGCTGCCAGAAGCGAACCTAAGCCCGCCTTTACTCAGAAAAAAGTCGGGCGAGCCACTCAAGTCATCACTCAAAGTTAAGCGGACACCTGCACGGGGCTCGCTGACTGTCATCACCGATCCAGTCGGCTTAAGCTCTTCGAAGAGTGCGCCGGCAACTCCAGCAAATAAGGGGGTCCGCTTTCACTCTCAGCTTGAGCAAGTGAAACACTTCCTTGCCGAGCAGAAGCCCATTGCTGTCTCGCGCGACGGGAGTCCAACGGACACGAGTGGGACGGACTCAGAGTTTCCCCCCTTCATCTACGGTCGTGACGACGATCTCACCGAACGTGCGCTCGTCATGCGCCGTGTCGACGTACCGGCGGCACCGCTCTCGGCTGACGACACACGTGACGTTGTCGTCGAGAGCGTGGACCTCGTCGGGACTACGATCGAAGGTATCGTTCGCGTGCGCAATATCGCGTTCGAAAAATGGGTTGCGGTGCGCTTCACTCTTGACAAATGGCAGACCACCTCGGAGGTCACTGCTCGCTACAAGGAGTCTGTTCATGATGGGATGGTTGACCGCTTCATGTTTTCTATCAAGCTCGCAGACGTTCTCTCTCGTGCGGAGGAGAAGACTCTCTTCCTCGCTGTGCGATACTCGGTTGCGGGTCGTGAAATCTGGGACAACAACAGTGACCGAAACTACCAGGTGCACATTGTGCGCGAGAAGTCGACCAAGCCAACTTCGGTGGCCGTAGAAAAGCCGCCGACGTCTTCCCACGCTGATGAGATCGCGGTCCTGCGACACAAGCTCGAGGAGGTTGTCAAACTCGGTCGCCCATCCGACACCATCGGTGGCATCCTTGCTCAGCACTCGCGTCGTCGGTGGGGATCGCCGTCTCGGACACCAACCCCCCCATCGCGGGATGCGACGCCGAGCTTCAAGTCGGAAGGGTCCCTTGCTGCGCGATACGACTTCGCGACGTCGTTGCGTACACCCTGGCGTGCTCCTGCGGCGCCGTCAACCCCGTCGCACGCAGCGGACAAGCACTTATCCCTCTGCGCTACCGAACTCAGTGCCTTGGCCACAGTCATCCAGCACCCGCGCCTCTTGCGGTTCACCACGCGATACCTGCTGATGGCACATTTTTCTTCCACGAGCGTGATTCGGATTCGGATGATGCGATCTCAGCGTACGCCGTCCCTTCGCCGCCACTCGGGCTCGGGATCGCGCAATCACACCCGTGGTGGGGCTTTCGAGCTTTCGAATGCACCCGGTGTCAAGCGTACCCCACCGACATCCCCGTTTGGCAGTCCAGAGCTGCCTTTCGCCACGTTGTCCACAGCTCCGTTGAGTCGACCTCAGCCCCCGTCGTCGCCAGCTCGCTGCCACTCGTTCCCGCCCCACTCGTCACCAAGGCAGCACCATCAGGCGCAAGGCTGGGTCATGGGTGGGAGTGAGGAGAGTACCCCTTCGATTACCAGCAGCTCTTCGTCACGCTCTTCTAGCCCAACTCCGAGTTTGAGCCCCGCAGAACCTGTGGCAGTCACAGCGCTTGGCAACACCCGCGGCAGGGGACGCGGATGAAAAGTGTGACTCACCACTTCATCATTTGGGCAACTATCACACGCTTCTGAACCGGTATGTTCATCTCTTCGAATAAAGTAAAACGTGGACGTTGATGTTCTTATCCCTGTAGCTTCTGCTTCTTTACCGGAACAGCGCCTGATGGAACGATGGAACATTCCGACACCATCCCGCGTTCTTTATCGGCATCCAGCGTCGAGGAGTTCCTATCCGTGGGCCAATCGCCACCATTGGGGGGTAGTCCGTATCGCTCAAGTTCGCCTTTCGCCACGCCTCGCGCGCATGGTCGGGTATCCTCAACGGCATCCTGATGATGAACTACAACGCAGCGGGTCTGCTACGCCGACAGGGCCCACGATGCGTCGTCTTCCCCGTACACCACCATCACCCCTTCTATTTTGATCGCATACATCCCTCCCCCTATCCACTCACACAAGGAAATGAGCCGCGTGATGCGGTCACGGATTGCTACTAGTCCCTCGAGCCTTCTTTTCTTTTTCCTGCCAGATGTACTATGAGCACCATCGCCCGGCACAGCATCCTCAACGACCCTGCCACGACTGTACGACCACCACCGTGCGTTGTTTACAAGTTTCTCCGACCTTCTTTTTCTTTCCCCGTATTTATGGTTAATTGGCCCATTATGACGTGGCTGAACTTGTTGCGGACTATATTCTTCTTTCCCTACCTTCGTATTTCCCCCGACATCCCTACCGACATCCCCCTCTTCACCCCAAATTATACGTCACGTTACGACACTCGGCGACTCCACGTAATAGCTTCTTTTTTTCCTTTCCATCCCCTCGCGCTTATACACGCACCAGATTCTCTCCCCCACCCCCAATCTTCTGGCTCGGTTCACCTGCATATCTCTCTTTTCTCTTCTTCCGAATGTATCGCATATCTTTTTGTCCCTTTTTCTTGGGCTCCCATTTTACACAGCACTGTTGGACGCAGCGTCCCCTCTTTTTCATGATCTTTCCCTTAGAAGCTGCAAATACAGACATGATTTAGCGAATACGTGAGCGAAAGAATGTCGATTGAGTATTGCAAATAAAAATTTCCTTAGTAACGTCCAGCTACCTCTACGCGCCGCACCCTGGCCACCCCACCGCGAACCACGGCCGCCTACCAAACCCTCCCGAAGAACGCCCGCCACCCTCGTATCCGCCAACTCCCCCGCCACGTCCTCCGCCGCCGCCATCACCGCCACCCCGCCGATAAGCCCAGTCATCAGCAGCATGTTGCTGTCCACCACGTGGCCCCTGGCCATCCGCGGCACCAGCACCCGCGCTGCCCAATCCGGGCACTTCGCCACCACTCCCGCCCCCGCTCGCAGCAGCAGCAGCAGCAACTCCGCCACCGAATCCAGGTACGACATCGTCTGCGCCGGATCCGCCCGCGTTGCTGCCACCGACCCCGTCCGCCGCGGCCCACCACGCGCCAGCCGCGGAGCTGCCGAATCCAGGCACGGCGAGCGCGTCGTCATCGTCGTCTTGGCCATCGTCGGCATCAGTCGTCCGGGTGCGCAGCGGCGGGCTTGGCGCCGCCGGGGGCGAAGGAGGACGCGGCGTCGCCAGGGCGCTCGCGTGCCCAGAAACGGGTGGTGTGGTCATTGGAGGCGGAGACGAGGAGGTGGCCGAGGGGGTGGAAGGTCAGTGCCCAGACGTTCGAGTCGTGTGCTTGGGAGAGCGTCGCGCGCGGGGGCACTTGTGGTGCTGGGGCGGAGAGCGCCGCTGAGGAGGAGGATGCCATTGTGTTGCTGTTGGTGTGTTGAGAGTGTGGGGCGGTGGTGGTGGGGAAGGTCGGCGTGCCGGCGGTCGGGGAGGAGAGATCCCAGTGAAGGATGGCGCCTTCGGAGCCGCCTGAGACGAGGAGCGGGTGGACGGGGTGCCATGCTAGCGCTGTTTTTTTCGGGGATGTATGAGGGAGGATGTGGGGGTGATGGGAATAGGGACGTACAGCAGACTTCTTTCTTGTGTCCGCGCAGGACGACCCATTCCTTCATCGAGCGGATGTCAAACACGCGCACGGTCTGGTCGCGCGAGGCGCTCGCGAGCAGGTTCCCGTGGGGTGCCCAGGAGAGTGCCTGTATAGTATTCTTGTGTTGATGTCTGCCGGCGGTAATGTCAGCTTTGAACTACTGTATCGAGTGAGAGATATGCGCACAGGGTTGTGAGCGCGGTACCGGTGCGAGGATCCCAGAACTTGATGAGGTTGTCCTTGCTGCCGGATACGAGCAGGCCCATGGTCGGGTGCCACTCTACACACTTGACGTCCCACCCGTGTCCAGTGAGAACGCGCTCCTCTCGGCTCTCGGCGAAGGACCATACGCGCACCGTAGAGTCGTCGCTGGCCGTGGCGAAACGCGCGTCGTCCGGCGAGAAGCTGAGTCCGCGGACGGCCTCGCGATGTGCGGGCCACGCGGTCAGGTTGTTCATGTTGGGCTGGAAGTACTTGACGATGCCGGACTGGTCTGCCGACGCGATGTAGGTGCCGGCGTGGTTGAAGGTAAGCGCGCGGATGGCGGTGTCGTGTGCTTGGAGAATGGTCTCAAAGTTGAACGTGAGGCCGTTCCACGCCGTGAACTCCCCGCTCGTGGAGCCCGTCAGTATGCGGCGACCCTCCGGTGTCCACTGGGATCAATGCCCATCAGCCGAGTGTGCGGTGCAGTACAATAGGGAAACGACGAACGGTGACTGCATTTACTGGACATCTGATTTTGTTCGTGGACGTGTGGACGAACTTTGTGCAGAGAGATGTCGAGGCATTGTCAGGGTAAGCTTTTGGAGGGAGAAGCTATACCCACGCTCGATGGTCAGCGAGTGCCCTAGTATATACCGATCATACGTACGTCAATGATATATGGAGGACTTGGCCGGATATACGGTACATATCGTGGATTTGGCTGCAGCTTGCGAAACTGCTCAGGGACCAACGGGTGTCAAGGTAAAGAAAGGTTCTCGCATATCATATAACGTACCAATGCCCAACGGCCCATCCCCCCTGCATAGTCGACTGTCCGCCGAGGACGTGTCTTTTTCAGTGCCTTCCCATCGAGCAGTTGGCGTTGAACGGCAAGCTCGAGGTCGTGAATACGCTGGTCATCAACGACTGGTGGTTGTGGGGGTTGTAGATACCGCTGAGGTTTCCATTCAGGATAGTTGGTCGTTCTAGTGTGTTGAGTCGGGAGAAGTAGTGGAAGTGCGGACGTGGAAGACATGGACATTCACGACACTTTGCAGTTGCGAGTCGCGATGGATGACCTAACCCTACTCTATGGGTATCCTAGCTAAGACCAACGCGTTTCCGGACCTCCGCCATCGTAATGTCAGAATGCTCTCGCGCCTTTTCGGCACCTTCTCGCGCGACACCCAATAAGAATGCCGGGTCCTCACGAAGACGCGTAAACTCTCCGCGAGGCCTGCGCAGCGTCTCCTCTACCGCTTCTACTACGTCTTTCTTTAACACGCCATGGTTGCTTCCCTCGTAGCGTCCTGCAAGCACCGTAGGAGTCTCGCCTGTACAAGCGGACAGTATCGTGAGAAGGTTGCTCGTCCCGGGGCGTTTTACAGGATCAAATGTGATGCCAGAAATGGAATCCGTCACAGCCGCGCGGATTCGTTTCGTGATGGTGTCGTATGAATCGGTGAGCAGGATCCGCGAGTTTGGATCAACGGCAGACTTGGACATTTTTGCCGTGGGATCTCGGAGAGACAGAATGCGCTTGGATGGTGCTGCAAATGTACAGTCGGATGGACGAAACCATGCTAACGAAGGTCGGACGCACTAAGAATGATCTCTGGTAGCCTAAACAGTGGTGTAGGCTCGGAGTATGTTCGATTGAAGATTTCGCATAGGTCCCGCGTTAACTCGAGATGCTGTTGCTGGTCATCTCCAACGGGTACATGTGTCGCCCTGCCACAAAGTCAGCCAATATTAGCGTATCTAGAAGTAATCGGCTTGCCTGTAAGCAAGGATGTCAGCTGCTTGCAGAATTGGATACGTGAAGAGCCCCGCATTCAGCAAAGAGTCGTCAACTTCCGACTCGTCATTGGCGTTTCTCGAAACTGCCAACCGCGTCTACAACGGAATTCAGGTCGTCACTCTCTCCTCGGAAAAACGACGTACTTTCCAAGTGGTCATCCGTTTCAGCTTCCCAAGCGGCGTCATGCAACCCAGAATCCATGCCAGTTCTGTGTGATTTTGGACCTGTCGGGGGCGTGAGCGGGGAGCGCGACACCTGTACGAGTATTTACCTCGTCCTGATGGAAAACGATGGACCTTCGTGGGTCTACTCCAGAGGCAAGGATTAGGGCTATCATAGTGGTACGCGCCTCCAAGAGCGCCTTGGGATCTTGCGGTAGTGTAAGTGCGTGCCAGCCGACCACAGAGAAGAAAAGTTTGTCTTCTGGCGCGGCAGCATCTTGCAACCGTACCCAGTTTGCGAGAGCACCAAAGTAATTCCCGAGCTGACGAGATTAGTCGTGGTCAGCGAAAAAGACACGAGGCCGAGTTTAAATACGCACATGAGGAATACCTGTGGGTTGTATCCCTGAGAAGATCGTGCGATGCTCTGGCTTTGTGGAGATACTTCGCGTCGATGATCGCCCTCTGTTATAAGCAGTCCGCAGACAACCAGGACGACTGGCGCATAACGAGTATGGTCGGAGGGAAGCAGCGAACTTGGACAGAAAATGGACGCGCCGCATACGCGACGTTTCGCGGTTGAGCGCTTTGAGCGCGCGTGGCGTGGCGACGCGTTTCAAACGGACTGGCTCGACGGACGACTCAGACGACTTGGCTCACACCATCAGCCTTGTGGTCGCCCCACATGCAAGCCGACAACTTTACTCGCGTTGCATACACGTTCCATCTTATTAACATTTACACTGGCACGCGTATATCGCGCGTGTTCTGATAACAGATAGCGATATATGCCGAGAAACTAAGCTGAGACCTGAACGCGAGTGGTGGGACTTTGGACGGCTTTAGTAGAAGAAAACACCGTCCCATGCTTATCCTTTGTGATTGAGTGCACGGCGAGTGAGTGGTGTGCCTGACCGTGTTCGCTGCTGTTTGAGTTATCTATCAAACATGTGTGGAGAATTCCGTTGACACGAAGCTCAAGCTTAAACGCAAGTCTTCACACCACGAACTCTGGAACGTCTCAGTTCAATTAGTCCATGAGGTTCCTTCGGACTTAGTCCCATCAGCCCCTGGAGACAATATTGCCTCGAGGGGACGATAAGCAGACTGCAATCCCGGTAAGACTTGATCTGTTCTAACAGCACCGTGGAAGACCATGGGAAAAAAGAAGTCTAAAGAGGGGAATGGAATAAACCTGTGCTGAGAGTTGATCCACGCTTCGCGCGGGAGGCTAATCGGCCACGTTTATGGACGTTTGGGACTATCAGCAATGGCGGCGTAAATTAGACATACGTTGTTTACCCCGAGCTTCTGTTATACGGGGACTATTCTGCGAGGGCTTTTCGCGCTTCTCTCTGCCCGACTCGGCGGTGCAGCCATAAAGTCTCATCAGTGTTGACGGCAAGGCGTAATATGGTACCGTGATCGATTCGGACGAATGCGTGTTCACCGGAGTTCGAAGGCGTATGCGTGGGAAACTCTAGCCAACAGATATCCGGACCGCCCGGCAAGACCACAGATTTTCTGGCGCCCCACCACGCACTGGCAGGTGAGGACAACACCATGTGGAGTTGTGCTAGCCGTGGGACGTGTTTCAAGGGAAACAAAGCGTGAACGTGTGAACCTTCCAGATCCGGCTGGAAACTCGCAGAGGTTTTCTTTCAAGTTTTCTTTCTCCCGTCGACTCATGCATCGAATTGTAGCTTTTCCCCAGCTTCTCTCCTGGAAACCCACGAGCTGTTTCTGGCAGTACTGGTTCTTGGACAGCGTCTCTGTCCTACGTTCTAGGCCGTCAGCTTGTATCTGATGGTCCGTATTTTTCTTCCCACCTTGCTGACACAAGAACCTCAGATTACTTGAATGATCCGCCCCCAAATCATGTTCGAACAATATACCGCGTTCTCGCTTGAATTGCGAGGCGGCCGCCACATCCCGCCAGGAACTCTGGCCTACAAGAGAATACTATATTACTCAAAGCGGCAAGATACTATATGGGGGCTATGGCTTAGGCCGCACCATTATAGGTCTGTTTAAATTGTTTCCGAGACTGCCAAAAATACAAAATGGCCACCGCGGACTCAAAAGATCAATTATTGCCGTAACATATCGGGCGAAGTCTTCCATCGGGATAAGTACTATAGTTAATAACATCTGGACGAACGCTTTTACAGCGTCGCAAGTTTCCCACCCCACTGTCGATTTTCCAGCCGGTCGACGAGAATGAGCCAATCGCTCGTTAAACAGGTGACGATGCAGTTTCCAGGGGCCTGGGTTGTTTGTGCTGGTCAGCACCTCTGACTAGCTCCCCTCTACGCCAGGTGACAATTCTATTACCACATAGTACACGCCTCTAAATGTAGTCTCGGCTGTGACCAGTCTGTACCAATGGTAAGCATTCTGGAATATAAATGATTCAAAAAAAAAAAAAGAAGAGCCCCCCTCTTGCCGCGCAACGCGTTTGAAGGGACATACTTGAGTACTCTTGATCCTAAGCACCTCAGCTGTCGTGAGGCGGTGATATACATAGTTGGGGGCGGTGGCCATTTGGGTTCCTTGGAGACTGTTAGCGGATAACGGATAAGCTGTGTCTCGGTGTATGGGAATGGAAGCTACAGTAGTACTGTATTCCACACCGCATTAGATAAATCAGTATGGTGTAGAACGAGATCGACTCACCCTCGTGTTATAAAACGTGCGTTGAGGTGCTTCCCACCACGTGCGGGCGATATTGAGGTGATTGCCGCGACTCAAGACACCAGTCGCTAAGCTCGCAAAGACGCAAAGGGCAGTCGGTTAAGTTCAGGACGACATAGGTGCTACAATCTACAAGGTGCAGGCCGAGTTGCGGTGCGAATGTGCCAACATTCTGCAAGCAAGGGCGGAGAACCTCACCACCGTGGGACTTCAAGCAGCGGCGGAGAGAGCCCTATCGAATTCGTTGAATTGGGGGGGTGGCTAATCAGTTACCACGAAACTGTTAAAAAGATTGTGGGCGCGATTACATTAGCTTCGAAAGGTCAGGCGACAGAATGGGGAGGCTTGTAGTCTTTAAAAAAATCCGGAGGAGGGTAGGCCCCGTGCCGTCGTGAGCGGATGAATGCCTCGAATGGAGGGTGTGTCCCTGGACGACCGGGGCCCGAGGCCCACGCCCCACAGGCAACTTACCCATTAGGTACGGAAACGTCGACCCTGCCTGCCTCTTTCCATCTTGCTTGAGCGCTCGCTGCGCAATCGTGTGAGCGCAGGACAACGCAAAATAAATAAATTGATGGAGGGCATTGACAATATCAACAGATCGGACAGCTGGCAACCTGCCTCGCCGATCCGGTGTTATGCCTCCCGCAGTAGATACAGAAATGGCCGCGTGGTAGTTGTAGTTTGAGGGAAAGCGCATGATGCTGCACCGGATTCTTGAGAAAAGGCCCCGAGTTTGGGTTCCGCCGGCCCCCCAAGTAAGAACGTGCAAGGATGCGCGCGCTGAGTTTGGGCATTGTGAAGCTAACTGCGGAAATCCGCGCGCTTGGAACGAGCCCCATGCAGTAGTTGCGTCCCAGACACCCTATGCAGTCCCTCACTCGGGACCGAAATGGCTGTGCGTCGCGCAGTCCTGCCAATACAGTAGGTCCTCCTGCCAAGTCGTTGTTGTTCTTGCCTTGGCGAGTCCTTGGCGGCGGTGTAGCGCATCCACGTGATCATATAATCCCGTCAAGACACCGAACTGGCGCTTGCCGGGTTTGCCCTGCCTCATCGGCGTCAATCATTCCTACTTGTCTTTGGTAACGTCTGAGGTTCGCACTGCGTCCTACAATTCATGACACGCGGCCTTCTATGCCCTATGAATGTACTCTACTGCGAACAGCTGCACAACCTCTTGGGTGTTAGGAGAGGTTTAATCAAGGGTTTAATGATGTCTTGTGGTTTGATATGCACTTTGTGACTCTTGAGGTCTTGAAGTGAGGTGAGGTCGCACATGTTCTTCTCGTGGTGCTGAGCATTCACACACGTGTCGCACTTTACCAATGCTTACTGTAGACGCCAGTGATGCTGTTCCATACTTGCACAATCCGGCCCGTTCTCGTCATTCCAGATGACGAGAACGACTTTTCCGCGCTGCACCGCCGCCCTTCCTTAAGTTGTGTATTTGCTATTGGACCTGACCGCAGTCGCCTCCCACTATACTTTTGGAGGAACGGTCAACAATCGCTTTGCGTCTCTCGCGGACTTGATTGTAGGATCCTGGCTGCGCATTTGATTTCAAGGTGAAGTGCTGTATCACATTACAAGGTATAAAAGCACGCCTGAGTCAGAAAGGGTGTTTTGCAACAACGGCCCCTGTCATGAGTGCGTAACCCCCCTTTCACTCTGCTTTTCTTGGGCTTCCCTGATGGATCCGTATAAGGTTCCTCTAACAACTCCCAAGATGATCTCCAGTACGGCTACGTCCCCACCGAATGGGTTTGCATCACTTTCCTTTCGATTTTTGGTATTTCTACGTGTAGGTCCCCTTGTCTTTCTCTACGGCAACCCTCTGACGATGTGAGGCTGTGCAGTCCTCCATACCGTACAAGCCTTCTCTGCCCGATTTTGGTGGCTGATACCCAGCGCGATACTCTGCGGGTTCCTTGAGCTGACCGGCTGGAGCGGCCGATTGTGGTCGAGCCAAAACCCGTTCCTAGACAAACCCTACATTATGCAGTGCGTGTATTGTGCACCTCCTGCCGTCTCCTGTTGACAGTGGCACAGGGCCGTGACGCTTATTATCGCACCCACTCCTCTGGTTGCAGCTAACTTCATCCTCCTTGGGCGCATCATCCGCCGGCTTGGTCCTCAATATAGCCGTCTGACTCCAAGACGATGTAAGTCGTCCTCATAGACCTCGTTTCTGCAGTGATGATGAACGCCGTCATAGACACAATCATCTTCGTCTCTTGCGTGAGCACGTCCTGTTTCTGCACGAAGGGCGCAGTCTTTTACCGCTTCTCAGGATATCATATCTCTTGTCGTTCAAGCCATTGGTGGTAGTGTAGCATCAGGGACCACGACGTCCGCATCACAAGTCAACTTGGTTTGTGCCCTTTGTCCTACCTTTCCCTCGAGGGATTTAAACCGAGAGAATACTTTAGGGTTCACATATCGCTCTTGGCGGGACCATATTCCAGCTTGGTGTGTTGCTTTAAATACACTTTTGGTGAGGCGGTCACTTACGCTTCGTCAGTGGCTATCATTGTGTACTGCGCTTGTGCGGCAGAGTTCCTCATCCGCTATGCACATGACCGGCCAGTGCGATGGGCTGGTGAGACCTACCCGTGGAGTGATGGGCCGGCCCCTAAAACGCATGTTGTATGCTATGTCCGTCATGACAGCCTTCATCCTCGTACGGTAAGATTGTCGACTGCTTTCTGCGCCTGCCGCGTTCTTATGATCTACAGAACTGTCTACCGAGTAATCGAATTCGTGGACGGGTGGAATGGCAAGGTCAATACGACCCAATGGTACTTCGGTCAGTTGGCCCTTTGGCTCCTTAGTCCTACGCCGCACGGAATCCGGAATCCTAATCAAATAATTATCGCAGTTGTATTCGATGGAATCATGATCTCCCTCGCGATGTTGACTCTGAATGCCTTCCATCCTGGGGTTTACCTGCGGACATCAGATTATGCCGTGCCCACCAGCTTTGAGGGCCTTGCTTTGGCGGATCATTCCAAGACGGGAAATAGCGAGGTGCGGCAAGTGTAGATGATCTCCTTCATCAGTTTTTTTTCTTTTTTTTTTCCATTTTACACCACGGCTCCATACGGACTGTATTTATTTATGCCAAGGGACTGCCGCTCCTTTTCCGTAGGAGGGACTTAGGACATCGGTTAATGTTGATGATTTATTAATAGCGAAGTGCTACACGGGGAAATATGCCCAGGAGCACAATGCAGTAATGAACACAAAAGTTTTTTTGTCAAGGGTGTTGCTCACTGACATCCCTCTCATACTGATAGAGCACCATGATCATGAGACTCCACGTCCGAAGACTCAGTAGAGCAGGTGCATCCCTAGTGTCACAAGTGGCAATGAACATCGATCGTAAGGGTTCATAAAAATCGGGGCGACAATCCTGTACCCTACACATCTCAGCCTATAGTGTTAATTAAGACCACACCCTGTCCACGCCCTAAGCTCTGCACGCGAGAGTAGAAACCTAGTCTGTCCTTTACCCATGTTACAATTGCCTGGCCCCCATAATTACGAAGCTCCGGGACACGTCTCTAGTAATGTATAAAACGAAAGCCTCTAGATCTACCCTCTAACCCGCGGAAAAGCCCGGAAACCATCGGCAAGGTAACCGTGCCCAGTCGAGCTTTGCGATGTCAAAGTCGTTCACCCCTAAAATCGTCGCCTGGTATCCGCGAGTGCCTAGTTCACCCTGCAATCGCAGAGAGGGATCGGGCCACCTGGAGGAGGACATATTCAATGCGGTATGTAAATCCCTAGTAAATGTACGACACATACCCGCAAGCGATCTTCGTGCCATGGGCCCGCAAGACCAGCTGGCAAACCATCGAGCTTCGCCAGTCCATCACGTGCTCGCTCGAAGTGTAGCCGCAGAGGTTCCCTTTTATCCCTCAGGACCTCCACCGACGCGCTAGCAAACGACGAGAGATCCGGGATCGCAACTTGAGGACGTAGGGTCTTGTATTCCGGACGAAACGCCCATTTGTACCGCCGCACGAAGTTGAGCGCCAGGCGCTCTGCTGGATGATGCAATGCCGGAAGCATAAGCTGTGCCGGAGAAATTCCATAAAATTCCCAATTTCTAGGCTGATTTAGTCAAGACCCTTACCATGTACATTCCTGTGCAAAGCGATTGAAAAGAAGTGAGATATGAGCGTGTGAAGATGAATTCTCCATATGCTCCTGCGTCTATTGGAGGCTTCTAAGTACAGAGGTCGTTACCTTGCAAGTGGACCTACCTTCGGGCATGACCCGCTCCAGGGAGTCGAGAACAGAGAGGTGCTCATGGATCACCTGGCGTAGTTCCCAGTACACGAACGACTTCTCGTCTTTGACATAGAGTTCTAGTTGGAACCCAGAAAGCAGCACCTCTTCAATTATGGAAAGCCTCCACAAGAGCATAGCTTTCGGTATTGCATCTATGAGCAAACGGTCTTTATCACCCTGGCTCATCACATCTCGATGAGAGAGAGTTTCACCGAACAAGGTTTACCCACCAGTGGACCCCGCTTCTCTCCCATCATACATGTAACGTGATACAGTTCTTGCCATTCTAGTAGAGACCGCGCAAGGAACCTTCGGCGACGCGGCGGGTTGAGCCACGCGGATTGGATGTGGCTAAGCAACATCTACAACTCGACTTTGTTTCTGAGATGGACAAAGCGCAGAGCGACGTTGCGCACCCGTGAAAGCTTACGCTCGATGTTCAAGAGGGGCGGAGCGCCAGCCCGATCTACGACAGCCGAGAACGAGTTGTATTCGATGCCAACAGTCTCAAAAAAGAAGCGGTCGACGAGCCAATGCAGAGGATAGACCTCGAGAATACGTTGGTTGGCGAAGAAAGCAGACTATTCGCGTCTATAGTAGTGACGGCTACGACTAATTTATGGACCCACCTGGAAAAGAGCACGGATGAACGGGGGTTTCTGTGAATGGCGCGCAAAACTAGCGCAGAGGTCCCCAGATATCTATTAGAGTGGCTAAATTAGCTGCATTGGAGAAACACTTGTCTGACCTTCCACGCCGATAGACTTGCCACAGCAGATATCTTGCAGACCTGAGCCAATCCACCAAATATGTCCGCGAGAGCGTCCCACGCAAGATCTTGGGGGGTAATTGGTGAGCCCTCAGGGGCATGAAACTATTTAGCTTTCGGGTGATACGAGGGTCGAAGGCGAAGTTTGCAGGAGAATGAGGGGCAGGATCTGGCGGTCGTACCGACCGGACTCTTTGCAGGCATTGGCGCGCTGAAAAGAGTAAGGCCATAAATTGTTCGCGGTCCTTAGATGGATGGTGACGAAAAAGGTTCAGCATGTCCTATGAATGTCATTCAGCCGGGTACTTATTTATTGTCGTAGACTGTAGGCGCACGATACGGAGAGATATCCTGTCCAATAATGCGCTTCGCCAGGGTGAAGACTCTGGGGCATCATAAGAAAAGTCACATCGAAAAACTTAATACTACGCACCGGGAAGCAAAAATTGGATCCAATTTTTCGCGTCTTCTAGTTGCGAGAGAACAGTTCCAACGGGCGTGCCTTCCATGAGGGACACATCAAACTTCTCTGAGTGCCAGTCTTCGGTCTATGAAATATCAATGATAGGAAGGCGTCGATCGACTGGAAGCCACAGACGTCATGTAACTTTCCCTTGCTTAGTTCCCGCCACACCAAATCGCAACACTTTAAGAATCCCATAATCGCTGCCCGTATGACGGCTGTGACGAGTTCAAGGGGCCGGGCAGGGTCTTGCTGTAGCCGTTCTTGACGAGGGATGACTTTCGGGGTTTATGTCTGTTAGATGATGGACATAAAGGCAAGTGTATATAGTTTGCGGGAGGGTATATCCCGCATGCCACTCCATCTTTCAGAATGTAGGATTAGAGAAAGGCAAGAGTGGGTCGGCGTTGGCGCACCTCGCAAGCGATAGCCCTGTCTAGTACATAACATACCTCTTCAGGAAGGAGTGGAGTGAGCGGAGAGAATACAAGCCGCTCCGCCTCGTCGTCGAGTATAAGTCCACTGTCCATGCGAGGGTCACCGATCTGAACATGACCAGGATTAACAAGGGACGAGGGTGAGAACGCGTCCTGATTGCCTCAAGAGCGCTCATTGCGTCGTAGAGCGTAAAGTCTTCGGTCAATATGACATCTCCTAGTTCCATGTCTACCGTGATGTACGTTGTTAATTCGTCGTTATTCTTGACACAGAGCTCACCTTGCGCCGCGTTCAGGAGGGTATCTGAGACATCGACGAAGTCATCGCCGCCGGGTAGCCAAGAAGTTGATTGTTCTAGCGACATGATACACGCTCTGAGAAATTATCTAGAGCGTGTCGCGACCAAGTCGCGCGATCGCCGTCGACGTTCAAACACGACTTTGGAGCCTTCCCTTCGAAACTATAGACTCCGTGATGACTTCACGTGATTTCCCTTTCTTGTCAACTTCTGTCAATTTCAAATAAATAGTTGCTCTCCAAGGCATCGACTTTTCTGCATAAGTTCTGTCGCCGCGCGGCACTGGCGTCTGGATGCGAGCGCACTGGTGCCACCCGTATCGACACTGGAACGGCTCAGGCTGGCAGCGGCGTGCTATCCTATACCGGGTGACAGCGTCAGGGAAGCGTCTTGGGACACGAAAGGAAAACAATTTTTTTTAGTCGCCGCAATCTCAATAGCAGCACGGGCTCAGGCTTCCGGAGTCTCCCACCGTCTCTTCTTGGCCTTGTGTTTGCCTCCCCCCCCCCCTTTTTTTTTTTTTTTCTTGACAGTATCTCGGGACTTGCGATCACCGTCTAATATTTCACGAAAACTTCGGACTAGTATTCCGTTTCCTTTCCGACCGGTGGGTGTAGGGGCAAGGTGTCGGGGTGGGGTTTTTTTTCCCATAAACTTCTACGATCGTCGGAGAGTCGCCATTTCTACACGCGCACATTCGCACTTGATAAATATATGAATTTAAGACAAGTTGGTATATCGACGTGTGCTACTTTAGGGTATTCGCTTGCGAAGTTACCTTGAAGCTGTCATTGGAAGTCGCTACAATCGAAGTCCACATTCCGGTGCGGGAGCTCGTGTGCATTTTTGGCTTAGCACGAGTCTCATGTCAACTATCTATGATGTGAACTCGAAGCGCGGATGGCGGTCTCCGAGTCGCTTGCGCTCTGCGGACGAGTCCCACCCGCCCACTCCAGTGCCGTCCCCGTGCGTCTGTAATAGCCGCTGTACTTCCCTCCGCTTCTCTGCGTTGCGAACCTTGAAGTATACGAGAATGCCCATGCAAGTTACTCCCATCCCCAGTGAGAAAGCAAGGTTGACACGGGTTGCCTTTTCAAAGCGTGGAGCATCTGTGAACAGCCAAGTGGAGACAATACCACCAGCATTGGTTGCAATAAAACCGATTGCAATGGCAGTCGCGCGGCGGTAGTGAGGCTGCACGTTATTCGCATTCCATGTCGAGAGACAAGGCGCCGCGGCGTAGCTGCCGATAATCTGTAGATAGAGCGCGCCGTAATTGGTATTTTTGTTGTCCGAGCCTACGTAAACGAATCACAAATGATGGTTCCTCAGGCATTGTTCTTCGACTGACGGAGCAGGTGATGAGACGCACCAAGAAACATAGCGTAACCAGCAGTAGCGATAACTGCGCAGACAGTAGGCCATCACGCCGCGGTTCTTGTACTTATCACAGAAGTACGCAGAAACGATGCTGAAAACGAAGGAGCAGGCGTACGGCGGCACCTGACAACGGTGTGTGGGATGAGTGAGACCCTTGGTAATTTAAAATGAGCACACCGTCAGCAATTGCGTGTAGTTGGGAGAATGTCCTAGCGCATTAACAATGGTAGGTGTGCTGCGTGGCGAATGAATTAGTGTGTGAGCGAAATTGGAGAGGACAACAAGAATTATTACAAGTTAGCGAGACCATAGATCTAAGAACGATGAATCAACGCTCGTGTGAGAGATGAAGTGACGTAATAACACCTCACCATTGTGCCGTCGAAAAATAAGGGTAAAAAGAGCATGAGGACGTGGGGTGCATCCGTAAACGCACTTGCGACTTCGCTCCAACTGAATGTCTCTTGATAGGTGCCATCAGTGTCAGCGTCGCCACTCCAGTCATCAGCGAGGTCACGGCAATATGTCTCCCGTTCCTGTTCCGTCAGAACTTGATAGTTTGTGGCGAAGCAGGTACGAAAAAGAGAGTGGCAAGTCCAAATGCCACCGTGAAGACCCCCTCCTGAGTCATGTGGTCAGAAAACACAACGAACGAACAAACAAGGTAGATGACAAACCACAATGAAGATCCACTGCCAACCAGCAATGCCGTGTTTACCATTGAGGTTTCGAATCCGTAAGCAAGGAGGCCAGAGAATGCACCTGCGAGCGAGGTAACGCTGAACATCATGGCGAAGCGGAGCTGCATGGCGTGGCGCTTGTAGAAGTTGGAAAGGAGAAGAGTGATACCGGGGAAAAGGCCGCCTAAGGAAACGTCAACAAATTGGATGAGGGTTAGCAGGTGCCAATAGACCATACCTTCGAGAGCGCCGAGGAAGAAACGGCAGACGAGAAGACCGTGGTAGGAATGTACGGCACCTACAACGAGCAGTGAGCGCCGAAAATCGCGACGCAGGGGAAGAAGGTACCTTGACAGGTGCAGACGACCCCCCAGAGAATGACCATAATGGGAAGGGTCACATTCGCGCCAAGACGCTTCATGAGTAAGTTCATTGGTAGCTCCATTAGAATGTATGGAATACTTTTGGTGATCAGCCAAAGATTGATGACGAGGGTCAGAGGACGTACTATGTGATGGTCAAAGCAATTGAGAATTGCTTCGTGGACATATGAAGGCTCGTCGTCAGCCCAGCGATTCGAGCATTACCGATGTTCCTTTTTCTTGTCAGGAACGAGAACAAATTGAAAAGAGGAAACATACGATCTATCCTGGAGTTGTGTGACTGTTTAAACGCCGTTCACACGTGAGGGGTACGTAGGAATACTCACCAGAAAAGACAAAAGATCTTAGAATGGGAGATGAGAGTAGGTAAGGGGTGAGATAAGAGGGAGAAGCTCACAAAACATCCCGATGATTGGGATAAGATAGAAATCGATTTTGAGGGTAGCTCTCCTAAGGACCTTTGGATCTATAGGATGAATTGGCGCATTCTCATCTCCGGGAGCGGTTGCAACAACATCGACGGTAGACTCCTTGTCAGACGAGTGGACCTTCTCAGAACTGAGGGAAGCGGGCATGGTGAGAGGCAAGATGAGTGGACCATTTTGAACCTGCAACTTTAACTTGTACAGTGAGAAGCAATTCCTCGGGCGAAGCAAAGACTCGAATTAACCGATACCGGTGAACGTTGAACAAGAGAAGACCCCCGACACTCCCAAAAGGAGCACAGTAGGTCCGATATTGGGGATTTGGTTCACACACTCATCTAACTGTAATTTCGCCAAAGGAATTACCGTGGGCAGTACTTCAAATCCGAGGAGGGATATCGTCAAGAAAGGATTTTGGTTGAGTATGGTGCCAAGTATGGTGCTTCGCACGTTTCCCTTGCAAAACCAAGCAACCACATATAACCTGCGTCCAGTTATTTTCTCCGATGAACCCCCGCGTCCATGTGGGCAAATGAGCCAAAACACTACGGCGATGAGAGGTGTCAGGGGGGTGAAACGAGAAGAATAACAGAAGATGAATGGAGCGATGATGGAAGATTTGGAAAGTTTCCAAGGTGGAGCACGTGGAGCCCTCAGAAACGTGTGCACATCTCTGGGCAGGGTTCTTCGGTTCCTGCAGGTGCGTTGTTTGACTGGGGAGATATCGAACAATGACGAACAGACTTCGAAGTACACCCTGTCACAGGGCGATAGGACGTAACTGCGACCAGTTCAGGTTCATACGTTCATGACTAATTGTATTAAGGTATTGTGGGAAGGCAACGCAACCCAGTTGGGAAAGAAGCCCACAGTCGTGAGACACTATCAGTGCTGTACTGCTATGACACTACCTTACGTTGCAGTAATCACCCGGAGTTACTCCGGATCGGTAGCAGACATCTCGGCCTATTATCTCAGCCCAGCCACCAACCAAGTCCGCGAGAGCGTTCCACCCAAGATCTTAGGGCGGTAGTCACTGGCAGCTGGTACTCAAGGGTTCCGAATCATGCCTGTTTAGTAGACGGAGGTGCTGCTACTGTATAGTACTTGTAGTACTCTAGCTACAATAGGTCAATGTGAGCTATGGTACAAGTTGCGGGAGAGGACTTGGAAGTGGAACCTGATGCCAGTGGTAGCATTGAGCCTGTTTGGGATAGTTGAATTGTAGCAGCGTGAATAAGAATGGCGCGCTGTGCGAAGTTTGTACACAAGAGTCTTCAAGCAAGCTTGGAGAAGGGACACATGCCAGTGTGCGTCCTACTTATCGTGCAACTAACTCACACGGCCGAAACTGAAGGATCCGACCACATGTAAAACACCAACTATATAAATACGTCCCACCACCAGTCCGCAGTCATGCCCATCAAAATGTGGCCCCACTCCTTCGGTCGGGGATGGGACCGTGACCTCACACATGACATGTCTTCCCCAGCAGTGCGCCATATATGGATACATGAATAGCACCCCCAACCTAACGCAATCCTATGCAGTCGATGTTTGAACGTATGATGGACTACCCTTCGCCTCGACCTTGAGGCTACACTGTCTTGCGGTTGTCATTCCAAAAGGTCGTGGACTCGTTATGGGTGCCAATGATGAGATGGAAGTGCCCAGGGACAACGTGATTCATAATACAGAGTTCGACAAACATGCATCAATACTGTGACTCTACCACTTTGTCGTTCCCGAGCCCATGGCTGTTTCCTTGTATGTGATGCCGCGCACACTTCTTACTTATTTGATGATACGCGTGGTCAAGCCGGTCAAGCCCGAGGTGCGATGTGCTGGCATTTCTCAGCTTGCTACCAGAACTCGCTTTAAGCTGGCTTTGGGCTTACGTACTAACTTTCTAAACCATCTCGATCTGATCCCCTTCGTCTTTTCTCTGTTCTTGCACTAAATATAGCGCAACTGGAGCAACGTATACTGTTGAATAAAAGGGAGATCAAACGGAATGTCTCAACAAGTCAAATTTCTTTTAACCGAATCAACCGTTTTCTATAATGAGTCGTGAAGTGAATTAAGTCCTCATCGCAACCCTTTCGTAGCTAGAACAGAAAAAAAGCTTGTTCCTCGCTCTCGCGTTTTTCAGTCGCTCAATAGTGCCATTTTCACAGCCAAATACCTCCGCCGTATTCGAGAGATGTCATTCTTGTACCGAGGCCTGCACGCGGGATCCCCCCGAGGACTCAATCGCATTCAATCTGCAGCATTCCAGAAGGCTCGCGCAAGGGAACTAGACCTCCACAAATGGAACGCCAACTAGAAAGCTGCCAGGCTCATTCCGCAGTTTCGTCTTAGCGTCTTGGGGGCTCCACTATCTTTCTCTTCCACACATTCCGACATCCATCCCCCCCATCCTACAAAACACCACCCACTATGGCTGCGGGCCACAGCAGCTGAAAAACAACCTTCGGGCCGTCGTCGCGCCAAGCACACAAGGCGCAGCACATCCACCCTCATGCAAGTTGCGACCGACCACGCCTTCACGGGCACTTAGGTCCAGCGATTTCGCACCAATGATCCCCCCGAAAACGTCTCATGCCCATGCGGCGCTCCGCTTCGGGATGCAGGACCACATCATTTAGCACTGTCCGCGCTATCTGACAGCCCGTATAAACACGGCCATACTACGCTTTGCTACCCATTCACATCAGTTACTATTCACCAAGGGCCAAGGTAGGGGTAGGGAAACTTCTCAACTTCCTCCACCTGACTCGTGCGCTCTCGAAACCGGAAACCGGTCCCCCCCTCCGGAAAGTGCCTCCCGAACCTGACTAGGTAGGTGCACACTGAGGTTTGGTTTCCTCATCGGTCTCATTTCTGTGTGACTGTCTAACGTGCGGTTAATCACCGCCTATATTAATTGCTGCCTCGTTTGCAACTGTATGCTGGGTACCACGGCCGTGGTTTCCCCTTTTCTATAATATTCTCTGAGCCTCGGTTATCTCGTCGACTCGGGGAACCTCCCACGGACTATCGCGTTTCATAAATGTAGTGGCTCTTTCTTTTCTCTACGACCGGTCTGTAACCCTGTTATGTATCCCGGAATACAAACTGATCCAAAAAAAAAAAGATGTCATTCTTGTCACGTCTAAGGACACTCACAGGGAGATTCGTATTGGCTTGGGTGCTGGGGGTCATAACTGGGCAGTTCTAAGAGGACTGGACGCGCAAAGTGGGTGGCCTAATTGTACACGCTTTGAAGCGCGTGCGTTATCTTGGTGACGAAGGAAATTCAAGAGGATGGGAGAGTGAAACTAGAAGATAAATGCTAGATCGCAACAGAAGGGAGGAGCACAGGCAGGGATCAGGAAATGCGAGTGACAAGAGTTTGCGGTGCCCAGGGCTTGAGTGAAGGAAACACAAGGTTGGGCGGGGGCGGGAGCCGACTAGATCGTTAAGCAAAGGCGAATGCGTATGGCAACAAATGAGGAAAGTGAGCCGCGACACGCAGAGCCGAGGTCGAATGTGCGCAGGCGGCTGACCGAGAGACCAAGTGTTGGGACTCAGCTAAGCGAGGCGCTAATGGGGCTGGAGCGGGTGAGACGATAAGGACGGATGATGGAGGGAAACTTCGAAATTAATAAGATTGGGAACTTTTTTAAGACCTGACAAGACCGAGAGAAATCCATCAAAACGATGAAGAAAGCGAAGTGCCTAAGTGCAGGCCTGTAAGGTGGGAGTATTGGGCGCAGGTCGGACAAACAGGGGGGAGTAAGGTGATGAACACGGCTAGAACGAAGGATAAGGTGATGAAGTAACGTGAAATGCGGTCAAATGGAGAAGAAGAAAACGGAAAAGGAGGCAAGAAAGGGCAAGAAAAAATGGTTGGCTTGCCATATGTCATTGTGAACTATGGTGCCCAACCAGCTATCACGCTGCCTCATGCTTTGAATACGATGCATGCCTCTCTGGAAGTAGGTGATCAGTAATAGTTTGCACTGGGATAGAAGAAATGGCGTGCTCTTCATCATCACGGGAACCGCCCCATTCCATCAGAAGGAAATCTAAGACTACAATAGACTAGACTTTACGGCACCCTTCTGGCTTACAAGTTGACACACTGTCTCGCGGTTGTTGTTTTGACAGAACGTGGACTCGTCATAGGTGACAAGGACGAGATGGAAGTGGTTGGGAATAGGAGAGAATAGGGAGTTTGAATTGTGATCAAATCTTCCAAGCGTTCAACAAACAACCAACCTCATCATTCTCATGGCCGTCTCCTGACCTGTACTGTAAACCATTTTCTTCATCCATCATTACAATGGTTACTGCAAGCGCTGGATTATCCCCCTGGTTGACCTAGCAGTATAGTATTATCAATTTCCATTTCCGCTAGCCCCAAACACAAGCTTAGCCCCTTGGGCTCAAACGCAACAGCTCACAGCGTTCACCCCTTCAATTAGCTCACCCTCAAGAATCGGCAAAGGGTGGGATACCGTCTATGAGTACGTGTATGCCAGTTTCGACACGGTGCATTATTTACTGTAAGCTCTAGAAAGCGCTCGGTGCATTTTTTGCACAAAGGTCCAAAGAGGTGCTACCAAGCGCCAAGGTACGAACGTGAGCCAATTACCAAACTTGATGCGGGACGATCCGAATCCGAAATATCGTATTGAGTCACGGAACTCCTGAGTGACAACCTTGGTTCATCAGGCTGTCCTGCCTGACAGCGCCTGTCAGGGCGATGAATTTAAGAGTTGAGGGTTCAAGATGACCCAATCGTCTTGCCTCTCACCATGCCCACTTCGCTCAGATCTGAGAAGGTCCACTCATCTAACAAGGAATCCAGCATCGATGTTGTTGCGACCGTTCCCGGAGATGAGAATGCGCCCATACACCCTCTAGACCCAAAAGTCCTTAGGAGGGCTACCCTCAAAATTGACTTCTATCTTATCCCTATTATTGGCATGTTTAGTGAGCTCGCTCCCTTATTTCCTTCCTTACCTATCTCTCATCTCTCTCATTCTAAGATCTTTTGGCCTTTCTGGTGAGTACTCTTGCAGTCTTTCGCATTGAACGTTTAGGAGATCACACGACTCTAGGACAGGACGTATGTCCTCCCTGTTTGGTCTTATTCTCGTCTCTGATAAAAAAACAAGGAACATCGGTAATGCTCGAATCGCTGGGCTGACGACGAGCCTTCATATGTCCACGAAACAATTCTCGATTGCTCTGACCATCACTTAGTACGCCGTCAAACTCCTGTCACCAATCCCCGACTGATCATTGAAAGTGTCCCATATATTCTAATGCAGCTACCGATGAACTTAGTCATGAAGCGTCTTGGCGCGAATGTGACACTTCCCGCTATGGTCATTCTCTGGGGGATCGTCTGCACTTGCCAAGGTACTTGCTGTACCTTCCCCCCCTGCGTCGCAGTTCTTGGCGCTCATCGCTCGTTTAGGTGCCGTGAAATCTTACCACAGTCTTCTCGTCTGTCGTTTCTTCCTTGGCGCTCTCGAAGGTATAGTCTATTGGCACCTGCTAACACTCGGTCCTATTGATCTCTCATCCATTAGGCGGCCTTTTCTCCGGTATCACGCTTCTATTTTCCAGCTTTTACAAGCGCCACGCCATGCAGCTCCGTTATGCCATGATGTTCAGCGTTACCTCACTCACCGGTGCATTCTCTGGTCTTCTTGCTTACGGAATTAGAAACCTTGACGGTAAACATGGGATTGCTGGTTGGCAGTGGATTTTCATTGTGGTTTGTGGTTTACCTCGTTTGTTCGTTCGTTGTGTCTTCTGACCACGTGACTCAGGAAGGGGCTTTGACAGTGGGATTTGGACTCGCCACTCTTTTTCTCGTACCGGCTTCGCCACAAACTATCAAGTTTCTGACGGAAGAGGAGCGCGAGGCGTATTGCTATGACCTTTCTCTTGACTGGAGTGGCGACGCTGACATTGATGGTACCTATAAAGAGGTATTCAGTTGGAGCGAAGTCGCAAGTGCGTTCACGGATGCGCCGCATGTTCTTGTGCTTTTTTTCCCCTTTTTTTTCGCCGGCGCAACGGTGAGTTATCGCGGCGTAGCCCCATATCTAATACAGTACATTGATTAATCGTTTACTAGATCTATGGTCTCGCTAACTTGTATTCACTTCTCGTTGTCCTCTCCACGCTCATAAACTGACTCCGTTTGTCACGCAGCATACCTACCATTGTTAATGCGCTAGGACATCCTCCCTACTATTCGCAATTGCTGACGGTGCGCTCATTTCAACCACCAATGGTCTGACATATCTCACACATCGCTAGCAGGTGCCGCCGTATGCCTGCTCCTTCGTTTTCAGCATCGTTTCTTCGTACTTCTGTGATAAGTACAAGAGTCGTGGCTTGATGGCTGCTACCTGCGCACTTATCGCTGCTACTGGTTACGCTATCTTTCTTGGTGCGTCTCATTGCCTGTCCTTGCTGTTTGGAGGTAGAGGGAACGATACCTGAGACACTATCATTTACGTAGGCTCAGACAACAAAAATACCAGCTACGGCGCTCTCTATCTACAGATTATCGGAAGTTACGCCGCGTCACCCTGCCTCTTAACATGGAATGCGAATAACGTGCAGCCTCACTACCGCCGCGCGACTGCCATTGCAATTGGCTCTACGGGAGCCAACCTTGGCGGGATTGTGTCCACTTGGCTGTTCACCGACCCTCCACGTTTTAAGACGGCGACTCGTATCAACCTTGCTTTCTCAATTGGAACAGCGGTATCTTCCGTAGGGGTTCTCATATACTTCAGGGTTCGCAACGCAGGGAAGCGGAAGGAGGTACAGCGGCTACTTCAGATACACGGGGATGGGGCCGGAGTGAGCGGGTGGGACTCACCCACAGAGCGCAAGCGACTCGGAGACCGTCATCCGCGCTTCGAGTTCACGACGTAGACCCATCGTCAGACTATTGTCGTTATATTTCAGCCAAAAGGAATCACCGTAGGTAATATTTCAGGTTCGTGGAGGGGATCGGTCACCGCGATGTTACAAACGAACCAGGCTGCAGCTTCTCATTCCCATCCGGCGGATCGTAGCAGTACGGCAAATAACCCGTGAATGCCGCGGCAATCTCGAGCGCTCCTGCTATCTTTGTGCCTATCCTTGGCTGTATGAGCGGAAATGCGCCTCCGTGATGAGCGCAGTCAAGAAAAGAAATCGGTTGAGTATGGTGCTTCGCGCGCTTCCCTTTACAGGACCGAGAAATATTGTGCCCAAGCTGCGTTTTGAATTCTCAGGGGAATCCCCCAGGTGAATCCTACCTGGCGCAGCTACCACTGCACATACGTGGACTGAATGGGCCAAGAAAAGCGTACAACTATTCGGGGGATGGGTGGCGCGACGAAGAAAAATGTCAAGGAAAGGATAGAGTGATGGAAAGCTTGGAAGTTTTAAATTTCAACCCTCGAGGGGTACAGGCACGCGGTCATCTGAGAAGTGTGCGCGCTTCCAAGCAGATGGAGTATTTGCCGAGGAGACCTCGTCATGGAGCGATGGCAGTGTCCTGTCGTTCTCGGCCCGTGTAACAAACATCCTTGACAGCCGTGGGAGCGTTCGGAATGCACAGCGTAATTTAGCCGGACAGTATCACTGGCATTAGCACTGCGTGTAGACACACACTTAGATTCTCGAAACTGCACTCTCACTCTAGCCTCCATCACTTTAACCTCCAAGACAGTATGGCTACTGCACAAGACACAGAGCACCGGCACTTTGTGTAGATGGTCTTAGATCACTGCCCCACTCGATAGTGACGGACTGCACCATCCAGGGTCCCTCAGCATCGCAAAGCTCAGGCAGAGGGTGCCAAACATAAGAATTATCGTTCCACCGAGGTGCCGCCTCATCCTTTTTGAGCCAAGTACGTCCTAGCAGCAAGTCGCATAGGAAGTGACCAGCATCCCCTAATACATACCAGTAGGCCACACACAGGATGAGCATCCCTCTAGTCTTCAGAGTGCGAATTGGAACACTGGCGTTGTTGTGCGCTCAGCGCCGCATTGATACCCCCAAGCTCGAATCTTGATGTACGCATTCGCTAATTAGACGAATCTCGTGTGGACTTAGGTATCAGAGATAATTTAACTGGAACGAAGGCTAAGGCTAGCGCGCCCACTGGGACATTCGCTTTCGGCGGTCCTACTCCAACCTCGTATACGGGCAGGTTCAGAGTAAAGGAATGGCGGGATATAGTGGGCTGTCTCCCAATGCAACGTCATCAGGTTCAGGCTGAGTTTCCACGACGCGTCTGTGGGGCCGTACCCTTTAAAGAGGTCTCGAAGTGCTCTTCCCCTTTCGAGGCTTTGCTCTCTGTCGGGGTCGTTATTCAGAGACGATTATGGGACTCGGCAGAACACGGTCAAACAAATCATATTCGAGCACACGCGAAGATAAGAACACAGTTCTGAGGCTACAAGTACACTACTACACGGGACTTAGACAATCTGTAATGTACACCTGACATTTACTACGCCATTTTTACTACAGCGAGAATTCCGAGCTTGAAGCCTGAAGCTTGAATCAGTGAAATCGGTCAGACGTAACATCGTAATACAACACGGCCTAGAAATAAAGCGAAAAAAATAAAAGAGAAACATATATGATTAGCCATATCAAAGCCGAACACTCTTTGGGAACCGAGACCGAGGGTAACGCCTTAGGTGCATTCTCCCGCTTCTTCGAGATGATGTAACTGGATTTTTTTTAAAAAGAATCACGGTGTAAGCTAGTTGGGTGCTCGATGTGTGTCCTGGTAGTCATTGGTTGTCCTTGGGTGGTACGTCGTGGGGTCCCACGCTACATACCCAAAGTTTGGACCGAGTACAGACAAGTTATAGTTGCGGGGGGCGTTGGCCGGGTAGCCTCGAACCCCTCCTGACTAGTCGTGGGTTCTGGGGGTGCCGTGGTAGGAGCAGAAGTGAGAGCGTCGGCGTCGTATTGGTTCTGATAGATGGAAGGTGCAGGGGCGTCCCGACGCAGCCTTCGGTTCTTGGAGCTTCCCAGGTGGAGGTGAGCCATTGCTCGAACCTCCTTCCGAGAACTTTCCCAGCGGCGCGCGGCCGAGTAGACACTTTCCATGTCAGAATGACTTTGCCAGACCAAGTTGCGTCGCTAGTTCGGTCGGGAGGTTCCCCAAGAATGTGTGCTTCCGGGTGTTGAGAGCCATCTCGTCCGCAGGGATTTGAATCTCCACTCCTTGGAAGAGGTGCACGTAGTCGGAAATGCTACCACGGTACGTGATCCGTTCCAAACGCAGGCGTAACCCAACAATTCGGGCAGGATCGTCCCAGTAGTCGAGCATTGCCTGTCGCAAATCGTCCCAGTGCGGTGCTCTGTCGTTATTGGCCGTCCTCTTCGCATAGTACCAGATCAAGGCCGCGTCACGGAGCACAGTAGACACGTAGCAGGTCCATTTATCGCGAGGTACTTCGCTTGCACACAAGGCGTCCTCCGTCACGCTTAGCCAGATGCGAACGTTCTCACTATCCTTCCCGTAGAAATGGGGTAGTGTGATCTCTGGGGGGTTGAAATAAGCGGGGGTCCGCGTAGGAGGTGCGTTGATAGTGAAGTGTGCGTTAGAAAAGGCAGACTGTATAATATTCATCAAATTCTGCGACGTCACTACACCACGCTCCGCCGCGCTCATTCTCTGATCAAAGTCGTGTAGAATGGTTTGAATAGCAGTGAACGCTTCTTGTGGGAGCATTGTCGCCAAGAGTTCGAGCGGGGGTACTTGGGGTCCTGCTCCCTCTCCTCCTGGCGCCTCTGGAGGGTTGGGATCCATACGAAACTTGCTGGGTTATGACTTGGGAGTTGGATAGAGTGAACGGGAATGGACGCGAGTTGGGGTTGGCCAGATAGTGGCGGTTAGGGGTGGCGCTCCTAGAGCGTAAGCTGTATAGTAGGTAGTGGGTTTGAAAGCTGTTTTGTCGATGAGAAAAACCGGTCAAGGCCAGAAACTCCTTGTGATGTTGCTCGCTTCTCGAGTTGAGTCACGGCAAGACGGGAGCGAGAGGCTTGTGTATTTCGTCGTCGCACAGTAGCTCTGAGACTAAATAGGTTTCTAAAATACTTGGCGGTGACGCGTCAGGCCTGGGTTTTATAAAACACGCTGACCAAGCTCAATTCAGGGTTTATCACAGGTGAGTCGCACTGATTCAAATGGTTTGCTTCCACCAATAGTTGTAGGAAAATATCCTGGATTGGATGAACGCCAAGAATATTTCGATGTACATTGGTAAGCGCCGTAGTGTTATGAAATAGAGCTTCCTGTCACGAGGGCCACGGCGATACTGTAACTGGACAGAATCGTCGCCTTGCTTGACAAGGTGACAAGGTCCTATGGCAGGTCGAAAATTCTGACCGGATCGACAACAACTCCAAACAATCCTAAATTTGAACAAATCACTTGACGTCATACATTTACGCTTTGAACAAATTCATTCTGTGTGATCCAGAGAAGGGAAGTGTATGATGCTGTGGGCAAAAATTCGAATTCGTACGATAGCAAATCAAGAGTGTCATTCACGCAGTTTCGGGCACTCATCGTAAGAAGTCTTAGCGTAGAATACAAAACGTATTTGTCTGTTCCACAAAGCCAAACGCCGAACCCCAAGCAAGGTCCCCGTCGACGAAGTCGACACCTAGTTGTCTAAACCCGCTCTTAAATTGTCATGTGTCCCCCCGGTTGGGGGCCAAAAATCTTTCTGCGTGTCACTCGTCCTAGTTCTGGTGCCCCGACTCTCGCCATTCAACGCCATCCCAGCAAAAGGCGCATGTCGGGCACCACCAGATCCGGGACTGTTCTGGTACTTTTAACTGACGGAGTCTGTCGATGACAGGTTTTCCAACGAGATTGTAGAGCTCCACGAGGACAAAGGGAAGGATTTGATCGTAATGACTCGAATCGAGTCCATATTTGTGTCGCGAGTCTAATAACTTGTCCATTAATGTGTTTTCACGGTCGTGGAATTCGTGAGGAGGACGCGTTGTGAAGAAGGGTCAGAATGTCAGAGCGACAAAAAGAGTGGTTTATGATGACGACAGGACCAGATGAAGCAGTGTCCAATGACGGGGATCTCAGAAAGCTGTCGAATCCCAGCAAGGATTGAAATTGCGAAATGGGTTTGTCGCGTTCCTTCAAAAGCCTACGTTGCTTCAACAGGAGACGACCGAATAGGTCCGTCGCCCTGAGGTTGTCGGCTGGGCTATCGTCGATGCTCAATTTATGGTTCGGTGGGATGGTGCTAATCGACTCGTCGGGGTGTTCGATCTTCTTGAGGTTTGTGCGCTTGAATCCCTCAAAGAGGATCGGACCGAACAATGAGAAAAGGCAATATGCATACCGATCACTTGGGCCAGAGGAAGTGAGTATGGTCCGGCCTTTTTCAATAGCTCCTTTAATATCCGTCATGTTGTTATTGTGGAACTCAAAGAGACGTTCTTCAAGGAGCTGTACCTTCTGGCTGATCCAATTGAATTCAGGAACGTCGTCTTTCTCCACAAAAGCAACCAGTTGCTGAGATAATGGCAAATCACCGGAACGTGGTTCGAGGCCGTCTATGGAACCAAAGTAACGGAAACGCTGCTTTGCGGTGTCTTGCAAGGTCTCATTGACGACGGCACGAAGAGGCCGCGGTGGGACACTGCCAGAAGATGGCGTCGAAAGGGCACTCGCGCGATACATTCCCTCTAAATATTCCGGTGTCTGGTGCACCTTCGATCGGAACATCGCCAGCGCCATAACATGGTCCTGAGCTACGGGTACGAATGTGTTCTGGCTGTCTCCGGGGAGGACTGGAAGTGATAATTTCATCGTAGAGCGACGTGGCTTCCTCGTAATCATCATTCGCAAAGGTCATACAATAGCGAATGCAGAGAGAATTGGCGAGGGTGTAACGAGCCTCGGGAAAATCGGGTGGACAGGTGGCGGCAGCACGTGCCGCCCTGTCCGCTCGTGCAAAGACTGCCTTTACTCGTTCCTCCCTTCAACTCAAACCAGCTAATTTATAGAGAAACCCCTGGAAAGGGCGAAGAACGCACCAGTTTCTCTGATAGATTTCGCCAACAATTATTTGAGACAAAGTTAGTATATGGGAGGGTACAGAGACTGACCTAGTAAGACGGCCATCCTAGGCCCAGAGAATCGGAACGTAAACCACAAGATGATGAGGCGACGAGTTGAGTTATTGGGGGTCACAAATGGATCCGGTTTCGACGACCACAATTTCGGGTACCGGTGACACGCTGGAGAATGCAAGCACATCACGCCTTGTGCACGTGTACCAGATAGAAGCACGGAACGACGTACTAAGGAAAGCACAGCCTGGATTCTCACAACGACGTGGGCGAGCCGTGAGCGTCTGTATCAGCCCACGGTAACAGCCCCGGAAACGCCACCAAAGACAACACATGAGTGTGGCGGGCATTCATATAGGACATGTGACACTGCTTCAGGTGTCCTCACTGAGCCCGAAAGGATAACTAGCTTCTCGATTACTACAGTAAGCGCTGCTCCCAGCCTCGCTTATGAAAAGAAACATGCCTTAACTTCTGCGTTAACGGCTTCCGTCTGCGCGTCCATGCCTCCGCGCCCGCCGTGTCCGTCTTGATCGTTATTCCCGCTATCTTTTCCACGCTACTATCTACACTCTCAATCTCCAAGCTTAGCTTGTCGGTTCTTTTGGTCTGACTTCGAATAATAGAGACGAGTAGAGGTGATGATGATAGTCCGCAGGTCTTGAATACATGCCAGCCTATATCTAAGCACAGCAGAGGAAAAGTGAAGAGTATCGCCGTGAAAAACATCAAACACAAATCAATACGAGCAGCGAACACAAAAGGTAAACATTTAAGACGTTATGAGAGAGGATGAGGTGTAGGAGAGATATGAGAGAAACGCGAGTCGAAGCAACACGGGACCCCGGGCCGAAGGGAGACGAGAAAATGATCCAAGGACCTTGCCAAGGACAGAGGAGTTAAAAGCAAAGGAAAATACCAAAGACAAAGTAAAGTCCTGAGACCGGCATCGAGAACGACGACGCGCACTGCTACGAACAGGTAGTGAGCACGATAGTCATATTCAACAAATCCGACTACTCACCGATCACCCCCTGTCACGCACCATAATGAACGAAATTCACCCATCTCTCCAGCGTCATCCGTCTCTTCCTCGCAGCTTCTTCACCTGCGAACTGGAGCGCTTGAGCAGATCCTCTCGTGATATGGTAACCCCTGATCTGCCTTCGAAGCAGAGAACAACTGCCTTGTAAAAATGTTTCGCCAGCTCCTCTCCATCTTACGTCCGCCATCGCCCACATCGTCCCAACAACACTCCGGAACCCGCAGTACTGTACCGCAGCTGCGAGGTGCAGACCCTCGTCGACAATACTCCCTTCCGTCACCTCAGGCGGTGTGACAAGCAGAGAGAAATGCGAATTCCGCAGTGGGCAGATCCGACCGTACAATATCCAGTATCGTCAGGCGATCACCTCCGTGAAACTCGAATCCTGCCTCGAATGGTTTTCCAGCTTCCAGCGTACCATGACACGCGAAGTGAACAAATTGGTGGTGACGGAAGCCATCGACGACTGTCGCCGGTGTCGCAGCTTCTGAGAGGAGACTTGTCACCTCGGCATCGAGAGACTGAACAACTTTGATCTCGCCTCCCACAGTTGGAATGGTTGGGTCAGGTTGCGCCACAAGAAGTAGGGAAGGTCTATCTGAAGATTGTGAACTGAAGTCACGATTACGAGATTGGATGAGTGCGGACAAGCGTCGGGGTATAGGAGCAGATGTAGAGATCCAAGAAATAGTGCATCTCGCCGTCATCGGATGGGATTGGACCCATGGCGTGGAGAGGAAGGGAGCAGAAGACGGATGTCGGGCGCCACCAGATCCGGGACTGTTCTGGTACAGTTCAGCTGACGGAGTCGGTCGATGACGTGTTTGCCAACGAGCTCATAAAGCTCCGCGAGGACAAAGGCAAGAGCTTGATCATAATGACTTGAATCGAGCCCATATTTATTTCGCGAGTCTAATAACTTGTCCTTTAATGTGTTCGCACGGTCGTAGAAATCACCAGCGGTTGGAATGAGGGAGGGAGGCGTGTTTTGAAGAAGGATCAGAATGTCAGAGCGCCATTTAGAGTGGTTTATGATAACGATGGGACCGCCGGAGGCGGCAGAACGGAGTGTGTCGAACGATGGAGATGTCAGGAAGCTGTCGAAGGCCTGGCAAGGTTCGAATTTGCGATATGACATTGTCGCGTTCCTTCAAAAGACCACGCTGCTTCACCAACAGACGACCGAATAGGTCCTCTCCCCTAAGGTCGTCAGTTGCGCCATCATCAATGCTTAATTCGTGGCTCGGTGGGATGGACTTGGTGAGCTCCTCGAGGTCTCGGTTGATTGCTGAAAATTTGTGTGCTAATTGTGGGTTTGCCTGCTGAAGTCTACCGATCGAAGTACGAAGGTGACGCATCTCAGACCAGAGTAAGGCCCTCCCTCTTTCGAGAGTCTTGATCGCTTCCTCGAGTTGATGTAATTCGACCTGATATGAGACATAGTCCAACGGAATCCTATGATGGTCAGTATCTAGTCTTCGCGAGAGTGGTGTGCTGTAGCTGCAAAGTTGGTGCGAAAAGCAGGGTATCTTGCATCAATGAGACAGCGGTCTCATACGCCGTGGAGACGGTGCGGTGTCCAGTAAACTCGCGAAACAGATGCCCAACAACATGCAAGATCGGAACCGATCGGGCAATTCCCCATATCTGTCATTGCAATACTGGGAGAGTAGTTCCAGTGCTTCATCCAGGTCTTGCGTACGAATGTCGGCCGGGCTCCACTGAAGCGGGTGAGCAAGGTGACGGAAAGATTCCTGGATTGCCTGAATGCCACCGATGTGCAATGATGGGCGCCCAAAAATTTGACGGCGGGTGCTGATCGACTCGTCAAGGTACTCGATCTTCCTTGTGCGCCGGAATGCTTTAAGGAGTAAATCTGCAAATGCTTCGAAAAGGAGTGACGCAGGCGAAATTATTGGAATGGGTGAAGCAAGTATTCTTCGGCCCATTCCCACGGTTTCATCGATGTCCGTCATGTCGTTATCGCGGATCCCAGAGACAAGTCCATTAAGGAGCTCTAGGTTGTCGAATATCCAATCGATTTTCGCGCCATATTTGTCCCCATCGGCGATGGACGCCACTGGCTCTGGCTGAGAAATGCTGGGAGGTGCTTCGTAACCTTCAATGGAACCAAAGTAACCAAAACGATGCTTCGCGATGATTTCCGAGGAAAAATTTAACCAAGGACGAAAAGCATGCCCAACAGGATCAGAGCTGATAGCGGCACGAATGCGATACATTGCCTTCTCTGAATATTCCGGGGTACGGTGCATCATCGATCGGAACGCCGCCACCGCTGCCACAAACTCTTGAACAAAAGCTACGCGTTCGTCCTGAATGTCTCCAGGGGAACTGGAAGCAATAACTTCATCCACGATGGCCTCAGCTTCCTCGTAATCATCGTCCACAAAAGTCATACTATAGCGGGCGCAGAGACAAAAGGCAAGGTTGCAGTGAATGAGTCGCAGTTCTGGTTTGCGTATCTTTGCCAGCCGCAGGCACTCAATAACTTGAGCTAATGGTTGACCCAGGGACCATAGAGATTTATTGGATGAAACTGCTTTGGTAAGGAGAGTGCTGGAGACAGTGATATCGTCTTCGGACGCATCGTCGGTGAGGAGTTCATGGAAGAGGACTGTCATCTCCTCGATGTCCTGCACTGCGTTGCTGCGCTCCAAATTCACCCGAAATTCCAACGCAATCACGAGCAACGTTGTGACTTCATGACGCGGGAACCCGAGGATTGGGTGAGGCTGGTCTCGAAGATGGCGGAGGTATTGAGCTGCAAAAATGGCATCTTCTGGCTGCTTGGACACTATCAAGCGCATGAGAAGTGCCTTGACAAGGATTGACAACGCTTGGAAGATAAGTGGACCGTATTGTAGCCACGAAAGGGATGGGAGGAGGATCGATTTGGTGAGATGAAAAATCGACTTGTCGAGGTCTTCCTTTTGATTTGACTGCATGTGTCGCAAGAGTTGCATAAGGGCCAGGGAAAGATGGGAGCGAAGGCGAATGATATTAGGTAGAGGCGATATAGCGAGAATTTCAAGTTGTTGATCATGCAGGATTTTGGAATCGATTTCGTGGATAGACATAGATTCTGTAAGTGACTGGTTGAGACACAGGGTGGGTCCGCAAAGACAGGGAGGGTATCAGGGACTTACCTAGTACGTTGTCCATGCTTGCATCAACACTTCAGAATCGGAATGCCAAAAGAGATGGTGAGGTGGGCTATCCGGGCCAAAGGAAGATGCGAGTCACAAATAGGACCCTTTAAGACGACCAGTATTTGGGTATTCAGAACCCAGTGAAACATACACCACGCCTTGAACATGTGTATCAAATAGAAGAATAGATGGTAGAACGAGTAAGATTCACAAGGCAAGCATAGCCAATATTCCCGGAAATCTGTCCTAGCTCAAGAGAACTGCCACCAAAGATAACACCAAGCAGACGAGCGACGAGCAGGAGGTCGACCAGAGGCAGTGGTCGCTGTGCAGCCGACATTACACGAGGACAAGGCTACTCATGAAAGGAGCTGTGGATGGATTGTGTTGTATCGTAAAGCTTCTTCAGGTTCACCTGCCATCACCTGCCACAGCAATAGACCAATTGCTCCATTCATTCCGGGTCAACCGGTCTCTGCCAGGCCGCCGCCGTCGACTCCCCTCCAGTTCCCCTCTCCTATCTCTCCCAACCTCTCTGACCTGTTACTGTATTTCACCACTTGATTGTCAACAATCCCCCCCCCCCATTTCTAGGGTGAGCGCGTGGTTCCCTTCCGAGCTCGTAAACTGCACTCTTGGATATATCTCGACTCGTATCGGTACCACGATAATACCGGACTGCCGTGGCTTCATGTGCCTCACTTTGATTTCCATTTGTTCACTCTTAGACGCCATGTCGTGTTGTCGTGTCTGTCCCCACCCCCGTTTCTCCATTCTTAATCCCCACGTTGTCCTAACATGCAGGCTTGAGCTTAGGCATTTTTGTGTATTTTGGCCACTGACTACCATTGACCCTGCAAGACGGTATTTGCCAGTGCTCCGTATCGTCATTTGCTCATTTTCTTTTTTGTGGTTTTCCCCTACACCAGGTCGCGAGTCAAAGAAATCCCTAGTTGAACTCCATAAGCCCATTCATCTCAGAGTTTCTGCGTCGTCCTCGTTTCATTCCACTCAGCCTACGTCAGCACCTCGTTCACTCTAGTCCCGACATCCCAACGCCCGTCTTGGTTCTTCCAACGTCTCGCTATTTTCCTAACTTCTCACTCTTACTCAGTCTTGTCGAATCGTGCCGTGACCCTCAGCTCGCACACCGCTGATCAGCCTCCTCACTTGTTCCCCCACACTTTCGTCTCTGTTTAACCGTCCGCTAGGTGTCTACTCGGATACAGCCCTACTCAAGCCCCAGACGCAGTAAGCTCTCAACGCTCCGCGCTTTCCTGATCTCGATCCTAGCTTACACTGGCCGCCGCCTTATCTACCCCTCCCCGTTCCTCCTCAATTTAGTCTCTGGTCGCTCCTCTCCCCCCTGTTTCAATCCCTGAACTTGTGTACACACTGGATAGTATGTAAAAACGATGGAGCCACCCATCTTGCGAGGGACAAAAGGGAGAGAGAAAGTCTAGCATGGGTAATATTTGTGCTTTTGTAGTCGGACGATACGGGGACTGACTCCTTCCGGCGCTATGGACGGTCTGTGAGCAGACGACACCGATCTTTTCCAGCATCATACCGCCCTCTCCCGATTTCACCGCCCTGTCGATCGTATGTGGGTCGACGACCCCTCACCCTCCTATTGATGAAACCGAAGATAACCCGCGGACCATGTTAGCCTTGCTTGGTTGAACAAAGTGAGTGGGCAAATTTCAGGTTGAGTTTGGCTCTCACTAGATAGAGACCATGGCGACCTTGCACATGTCTGCCTTCATAGACGCTTCCTTGTTCTTGGCTGTGTCCAACTTGAAGGGACCCTCTTTGGTTCTCTCATCTGCCAGAATAGTTCTTTTGTTGCTCATGATTAGCTCGTATGTTGAGGCTTTACTTTAGACTCAGTCTAATCTTTTCGATGCTTGTCGCCCTCCTCCCATCCCTTTCCTTGAATTCTCTCCATCATCCGGGCTCATGGTCTCCTACCCACGAACGAGATGGAAAGGGTATTGTTTCGGTCAAATGAAAAAACGGCTTGTCGGAATCTTCCCTTTGATTTGATAGTTTGTATCACTTGGGTCGCATCGTACCCAGACCAAAAATAGAGAACAGATGGATATGACCGCTGGTAGCTTGAGATGATTTAGAGAGAATGTGTGTAACGACCAAATCGATTCCGTGCATAGACCCTGTAAACCATTAGTCGAGACACGGCTGGCATGGGACAGGCCTGGAAAGGCGGAGGGGGGGATTAGGGTGACTATGCTTAAAGCTTAAACACTCGAAAATCGGAATGTCAAGTGAAGCGATGACTCGGGCTATGGGGGGCGAAAGAAAGATGCCAGTCACAGATGGGTCCCTTCTCGACGGCCAGGATCCGGCTGCCAATAGCCAGCTGACGCCAAGTTGCCAACACACCACACCTTGAGCACGAGTATCAAATCAAAGCATGGCAAGACGTACAATGAAACACACATGACATGTAGGCGTCTGTTCCGGCCCACGTACACGGCAACAGGGCCCAGGAGCTGCTGCAGTACCATAGACTGGACTAGCCTTACGGGCAGCAGAATCGACCAGAGATTCGCTGGTAGTAGTAACTCCAGTTCCCACCAATGTGAGATGAGGACAAGACTCATTCATAAGAGGGGCAGGACAAGCTGACGGCGATTTGTCTCTGGACCAGAGGTATGCAACTCAGTGAGATCCAGGTGCAAATGCTGAAACGTTGAAGGGCGGAGGACGGCATCATTGGGACCGAGTAGTGGAAGACAGAGCATGGCTTGGAATACTTTCAGTCAGTTGCGATGAGGTGTGTAGAGGAGATATGTGTAGAAGTCTAGCACCCGGCTGTCACACTCAACCTCCTCATTGCTGCCATCATCGTTCTCTTTGACCTTCTTTGACCTGTCACTGTGTCCCGTCATCTGACTGCCGATAACTACTCGCTTCTTGTTTCGTCCCCCTTCAAATCTTTGTCGTGCGTTCGTACACGCGTTTTTGACCATAACCTTTGGACTGCGGTGTGATGTTCTTCATGTCCATTCGCTTGCTCTCCGACTCTATCTCTATGCCTCGCTGCCGTTCCTCCGCCCTCCGTCACCCCAACCTTGTTCCATTGCTGTCTCTGTCGATTATTCCTACCTATAGGTTCGTATATTTTTGGACACAGTACTGAATCTGCTAGAATATATCCGCGCCGTCTCGTCATTCCCTTGCTTCTCTTTTGCGATTCTCTCAGCCGGCCAGGCCCCAACTCGAAGACACTCAACTCGAACCCCGCAACTCCGTTACCCTCGAACTCCATGCCCTCGCATCCCCCTTAGCCTCGTCCAGCGTGTTACTGGTTCCGGCATCCCCGACACTCGCCTTTTCCGTTCAACGCTGTCACGCTATTTTCCCATGTTTCTCGTTCACTCTCACTTGGTCTGGTCGCTCGTGCCTTAGCACCTGGCTAACACACTCCGTTCGTTCTCCTTCCTCGTCTCCTCCATTTCGCTCTGCCTCTGTTAGGGTGTGGCCCCGGTCAAACCCCGGACACTGGTGCCGGCTCTAGATGCTCCCCGCTTTCCTGATCCCAGCCTACACTCGCTGCCGCCTTCTCTGCTCGTCTCCTTTCTTTCTCACTCTAGCCACTGGCTGTTGGTTTCGCTCTCCTCCCGTCCCCTGTTTGAATTTCCTCCATCATTGAACTCTTGAACGCGCTTGCATGGGATGTAAAAACGATGGATTCACCTATCCTGCCGGCGATTACAAGGAGCACGAGGGAGAAAGAAACTTCAGCACGGGCAATATTCCTACTTTTTCGGCCCGACTAATGAGTAGGCCAAGTTGAACTCCACAAATCCGTGCGTTGCAAGCTGTCTGTCCATTGTCCTCGCCAGCGTCTCACTCGTATTAATAGATCAGAAACCTCTAACGCCCACATTTGTTTTTTCAACGCCGCGCTATTTTCCCAAGTTCTCGCTCACTCTCACTCGGTCCAGTCGCCTGCGCATCGCCACACACGCCACCGTCTCTGTTTAACCATCTGTCACGCTCCGCTCAGGTGCGACCCCACTCAGGTCCCGGACACCGCACGCTCTCGACGCTTCATGCCTTCTTTGCCCCTGCCTGCATTCACACCTGACTCGCCTACTCCTTCCGCTCCTTCCCCAATCTGGTTTTCACCCTTGTCTCACTCGACCCCATCCTTTTGAGTCGTCTCTTGTCACCGAACGCGCGCGCGCGCTGCATAGCAGGAACAGATAATGGGCTCGGAGCCACCCGGGAGACGGGAGACGGGAGACGAGCAGCACGAGATCACAAAGGACTCCAGGCAAGATTTTTTTAGTGCGGGTAATATTCGTGTAAGTTAACAGGAATGATACCGAAGCTCAGAAGTGGGACGATAAGAGGACAACGATTTGGCGAAAGCGGGAGCGTTGCAGTTTTCAAACTTAGAGTGTCTCTTCTTTTGCAGACTTCGAACAACGGAGACCGGTACTAGCAGTGACGACGATATTCAGTGATGGATCCGCAAGCCTTAAATGTGTGCCAATAACTTAGCACAGTAGAGGTAAGTAGGGAAGTGGAGAGTGTCGTGGAGAACATCAACCGCGGGAGATCACAAACAGTGAGGGTATAAGGGAAACAGTAGAGACGTCATGGGAGGGAGATGGGGGGAGCGGGAGTCGAAGTGACACGAGATCGTGAAGGGGGGCAAAAAATGACCCAAGAACAAAGGAATTGTAAGCAGGAGAAAATATCAAAGGTACTGCCAGTGAGACCGGCATCGAGAATGACGACGGGCACTGTTACGAACAGGTAGTGAGCACGATAGTCATATTCAACAAATCCGACTACTCACCAATCACCCCCCGTCACGCACCATAATGAACGAAATTCACCCATCTCTCCAGCGTCATCCGTCTCTTCCTCCGCAGCTTATTCACCTGCGAACTGGAGCGCTTGAGCAGATCTCTCGTGATACGGTACCCCCTGATCTCCCTCCGAAGTAGTGAACAACGCCTTGTAAAAATGTTTCGCCAGCTCCTCTCCATCTACGTCCGCCATCGCCCACATCGTCCCAACAACACTCCGGAACCCACAGTACTGTACCGCAGCTGCGAGATGTAGACCCTCGTCGACAATACTCCCTTCCGTCACCTCGGCGGTGTGACAAGCAGAGAGAAATGCGAATTCCGCAGTGGGCAGATCCGACCGTACAATATCCAGTATCGTCAGGCGCTCACCTCCGTGAAACTCGAATCCTGCCTCGAATGGTTTGTTGGGTTCCAGTGTACCATGACACGCGAAATGAACAAATTGGTGGTGACGGAAGCCATCGACGACTGTCGCCGGTGTCGCAGCTTCTGAGAGGAGACTTGTCACCTTGGTATCGAGAGACTGAACAACTTTGATCTCGCCTCCCACAGTTGGAATGGTTGGGTCAGGTTGCGCCACAAGAAGTAGGGAAGGTCGATCTGAGGATCGTGAGCTGAAGTTACGGTTACGAGATTGGATGAGTGCGGACAGCGTCGGGGTATATGAGCAGATGTAGAGATCCAAGAAATAGCGCATCTCGCGGTCATCGGATGGGATTGGACCCATGGCGTGGAGAGGAAGGGAGCAGAAGACGGATGTCGGGCACAACCAGATCCGGGACTGTTCTGGTACGTTCAGCTGACGGAGTCGGTCGATGACGTGTTTGCCAACGAGCTCATAGAGCTCCCCAAGGACAAATGCAAGGACTTGATCATAATGACTTGAATCGAGCCCATATTTGTGTCGCGATTCCAATAGCTTGTCCTTTAATATTCTCGCACAGTCGTAGAAATCACCAGCGGTTGGAATGAGGGAGGGAGGCGCTGTTTGAAGAAGGATCAGAATGTCAGAGCGCCATTTAGAGTGGTTTATGATAACGATGGGACCGCCAGAGGCGGCAGAACGGAGTGTGTCGAACGATGGAGATGTCAAGAAGCTGTCGAAGCCTGGCAAGGTTCGAATTTGTGATATGATGTTGTCGCGTTCCTTCAAAAGACCACGCTGCTTCAGCAACAGACGACCGAATAGCGTCCACCGCCCTGAGGTCGTCAGTTTCGCCATCATCGATGCTTAATTCGTGGCTCGGTGGGATGGACTTGGTGAGCTCCTCAAGGTCTCGGTTGATGACTGCAAACTTGTGTGCTAATTGTGGGTCTGTCTGCTGAAGTCGATCGATCGAAGTACGAAGGTGACGCATCTCGGACCAGAGTAAGGCCCTCCCTCTTTCGAGAGTCTCGACCGCTTCCTCGAGTTGATGTAATTCGACCTGATACGAGGCATAGTCCAACGGAATCCTATGATGGTCAGTCTTCATCTTCGCGAGAGTGGTGTGCTGTAGCTGCAAAGTTGGTGCGAAAAGCAGGGTATCTTGCATCAATGAGACAGCGGTCTTGTACGCTGTGGAGACGGAGCGATGTCGGTTGAATCGCGAAATAGACGCCCAAAAACACGCAGTATGGAATCGATCGGACAATTTCCCATATCTGTCATTGGAACAGTGGGAGAGTAGTTCGAGCGCTTCATCCAGGTCTTGCGTACGACGGTGACCTGACTCCTCGAAGCGGGTGAGCAAGGTGTTGGAAAGATTCCAGATTGCCGGGATGCGCACGGTGTGATATGATGGGCGCCCTGGGCGCCCAAATATTTGACGGCGGGTGCTGATCGACTCGTTAAGGTACTCTATCTTCCTTGTGCGCCGGAATGCTTCGAAGAGCATATCTGCAAATACTTCGAAAAGTGTTGGCACAAGCGGGTCTCTTGGAATAGACGAAGTGAGTTTGGTTCGGCCCATTCCCACGGCTTCATCGATGTTCGTTATGTCATTATTGCGGATCCCAGAGAAAAGTTCTTCAAGGAGCTTTAGGTTGTCAAGCATCCGAGCGAGTTCCGCGGTATATGAGTCCTCGAAGGGTGCCATTGACACTGGCCGAAAAATCCAGGAAGGTGCTTCGTCTTCAACGGAGCCAAAGTAACCAAAACGATACTTCGCGATGATTTCCGAGATATCATTTAACCTACAATCATGCCCATCAGGATCTGACCTGATAATGGCACGAGCGCGGTACATTGCCTCCTCTGAACTTTCCGGGGTACTGTGCGCCATCCATCGCAACGCCGCCTTCGCTGCCACATCCCTTTGCAAGAAATCTAAGTATTCGTCTGGAATGTCTCCAGGGGAACTGGAGGCAATACATTCGTCCAAGATGGCCGCAGCCTCCTCATAATCGTCGTTCACAAGAGTCTTACCATAGCGGGCGCAGAGACAAAAGGCAAGGTAACAGTGAACGACTCGCAATTCTGGTCTGCATATCTTTGCCAATCGCAGGCAGTCAATAACTTGGGGTAATGGTTGATCCAGGGCCCACAGATACCTATCGCGTGAAACTGCGTGGCTAAGGAATGTGCTGGAGGCAGTGATATCGTCTTCGGACGCATCCTCGGTGAGGAGTTCGCGGAAGAGGACTGTCATCTCCTCGATGATCTGCACTGCGTTGCTGGGCTCCAACTCCACCTGAAATGCCAACGTAAGCGCAAGAAGCGTTGTGATTTCATGGCGCGAGAACCCGAGGGTTGCGTGAGGATGGTCTCGAAGATAGCGGAGGTATTTAGCTGCAAAAATGGCATCTTCTGGCTGCTTGGACACCATTGAGCGCTTGAAAAGTGCGCCGGCGAATGTTAACAACGCTTGGAAGATAAGTGGTCCGCATTGTAGCCATGAAAAGGGTGGGAGGAGGATCGATTTGGTAAAATGAAAAATCGACTTGTCGATGTCTTCCTTTTGATTTGAACGCATGTGTCGCTCGAATTGCTTTACGGCCAGGGAAAGAAGGGAGAGAAGGCGAATATCATCGGGTAGAGGCGATATAGCGAGAATTTGCTGATGATGTACGATTTCGGAATCGATTTCGTGGATAGACATAGATTCTGTTTGTGACTAATTGAGACACAGGACGGGACTGCAAATACAGGGAGGGTATCAGACTTACCTGGTACGCCGGCCATGCTTGCATTAAACATTTCAGAATCGGAATGCCAAAAGAGATGGTGAGTTGGGCTATCGGGGGCTAAAGAAAGATGCGAGTCACAAATAAGACCCTTTAAGACGACCGGTATTTGGGTATTCAGAGCCCGGTGAAACATACACCACACCTTGAACATGTGTACGGAATAATAATAAGATAGTAAGACGCACGGGGCAAGCATAGCCAATATTCCCGGGAATCTGTCCTAGCCTAGTAGCCCAAGAGAACTGTCACCTAAGATAACACCAAGCAGACAAGCAGGAGGTCGACCAGAGGCAGTGGTCGCTGTGCAGCCAACATTACACGAGGACAAGGTTACTCATGAAAAAAGCGGGGGAATGGGTTGTGTTGTGTCGTAAAACTTCTTTACCCGCCACCGCAATAGACCAAATGCCCCATTCATTCCGTGTCAACTGGTCTCCGTTCCCTCTGACCCTCCCATCTTTCCCGACCTTTTTGACTTGTCACTGTATTCTATCACCTGATTGTCAACTCCTCCTTTTTCTAGGGCGAGCGTATGGTTCCCTTCCAAGCTCTCGTCGTACGTTCCTGTGTGAAACTACTGCATACGTTCTCAACTCGGATCCGCGATTATATGTGACGGCTAGTGGGTGGCGATGAAATGGCGAAGGCGAGGCGGTTGTGATGTTCAAACTTACGGCGTCTGGACCCCTACCCCCGATTTGAGAGCTTAATTCACACAGTAGTAACGACAAGAAGAGGGGCAGTCATGATGGCATTCGGCGGCGAACCGTGGTCATCACACATATGCCAGTCAGTAGCCAAGCACAGTCTGGCACTAGGTTGAGGTGATATAAAGAATAGAGTCTCGTAGCGGAAAGGATCGATCACAAGAAGAGACGAGCAGCGAACGCAAAGGGAAAGTAGAAATATCATCATGAGAGAGTAGTTATGAGCGAAACGGGGGGAAGTGAACATCTAAGCAACAGTCTGGACGAGACCGCGAATGGAAAATCAATCCAGCACATGAGAATTGTAAACAAGGGAAAATATCCTAAGGATGAAGTACCATACTGATACCGGCATGGAGAATGATGACGTGCAGTGCGCACTACACACCGCTACGTCTTTGCGAGTCGGGGCTTTGCTTCTACGAGGGAAGGGTCCGTGCAGCGCCGGTTGAGACGCGGGGTGTGGAAAGAGGCGCGGCATGGCACAGAGGGTTAATCAAAGCCGAAGAGTGTTCGGCTTCTGAATTTATTCAGATGGGGAATGAGCGGAGAACGGGCGAAAGCACGAAGCGCTTCTTGATCGAAAATGAGGGACTCTTGCCGAGGCAAGGTCGCGACCATGTGAGCGTTGATGGCTATGGCAATCCTTATCAACGATCCCATAGAAAAATGGCGTGGTGGGCGGGTAAAAAATAAAGGATCCGGTTCTTCATACTGGGTGGGCGGACAGGTGGCAGCACGGAGAGGAATGACCACGTGCCGCCTTGCCCGTTCACTCAAACAACTTGAATGCTCTAAGGCACTTTGTGAGTAACGCAGGCCACTAACAGTCGTGCTCAGCACTGGCGCTAAACTGGCCAGTGAGTGCTCATAAGGCCGCTAGAGCGGCTATATTTGTTTTGTTCGTCGGCGGGTCTGACTTGTTGACCTCTGACTCGGGTTCCATTCGCTCCACTCTGGTAACATAATAACGAAAAGGGGTCGTGGCTTACGGTAACGGTATACTACTTTCACAAGCTGTTTGAGAGGCATCAACCAATAAGATCTACTGTCGCTTTGCCTTGTCATGCTCAGAGATGTCTCACCATAGTAGCTCCGTCGCTTGTTTGACTTGGAAGTCCGAGACCCGCAACCCCGATCTATATATTGTTCTGACAACCGAACGATAGCGGTCTGACTTTGAATCTCCAAGCCTCTGTAATGTCACCAATCGATTTATAATATCTCAGCCTCTGGGTGCCGTCCAAAGCAATCGACATGCCTACCTAGAATGGTCAAATGCAGCGGCGAGCCTGGGGACGGTTTCCCAAATTCACTATCATGGTGAAGATGAGTGAGGAGCACAAAGTCTTCATCGCATTTCGCATCTCCGCCCAATCACGACACGCTCTCGCTTCGGGCAAAATCAGTGCGCCATTCGAAAGAACTGTGAACTATATATAGTAGCACCATTCGGTGGCGGCTTCAAGTTTAGAACCACAACATAACTTATGCGTCTGTCTCTGATTGCTGAGCACGAGGGGGCACTGAGTCTTTGCCTTTATTTAGCTCTGGATTTGCTACAAAGTGTCTTGACGGAATATCTACACAATCGAATCTGCTGAAGGATTGGGAATCATAAACATATTTCATCACTGTAACGTACATCATTTGTGGTAAGTACCATATGTAGCACTAACATCAGTGAGATCGTCTGCTTGTTGCTGTACTACCGTAAACTATTCTCATTAGCGCTGTCTCTTCAATAATTATCCAACATCATCTGACACCCTCCAGCTCTAAGGAGGCGGTGCCTACGCGCTCTGAGAGCTCGCAGAGCCGATAGCCTTCTCTGTACTGGATCCTACTCTGACACGGTCGTATCCACGAAGCAGCACGCCAGGATGCAAAAAGTTCAGCGTGAATGTAGCCAGGACGATCATGTTACCATCAAATGCATCTGCATTAGGATGACGATCAGCAACTTTGCGACAATAATAGATGTTTCAGCGTAGACGAACTGAAAAGCCACTGAGTCGAAATAATTTTACCGCTCCAGCCGCCGGAGAGCTCAATCGTGCGGTAGACAGATCGGATTAGAAAGAATATAGTCATGGTCGATAGGCCGGTTATCATGAGTCCGATAGTCCTGTCCACCGGGCCACGCAGATCGTTGACATGAGAGTGTCGTATCGGACGGTCATAGACTCATATGCGAACCGTAGCAAGGAACTCTCCGGCAATAAAAGTGAAGAATAGGAGCGCCACTGCCTGAACTTTGTTAATGTCTCTTTGCAAACCGCGCGGACATGGAGTGGGTAATCGTATCGAGCTGGAGGACAATCCCGCCTAGGGCGATGTGGCCACCCAAATCTAGTTGGGTGCCCGATGCAATTCCATCACCGATTGCTTGCACGATGAGGGCAACAATGTCCTTGGAAGCGCGAAAAAATGACAGTTAATTACAGGAATAGTCAGAACAGAGGGGGGGAAGGGCTCACACATGCAAAGAATATGATTGTGTCTGGAGGCCGGCAGAAGGCTCTTCAGTCGCAGTCACAGTATTAAGCTCGATTGGAGAGTCACCTACACCACTTTTGGGACATGCGGCAATATTGCGGGCCTAGCCACCTGATTAATTTTCCCTAACACCATAAAGTTCGTGGCAATAAGGAATGTCGGGGCCATGATAAGCGCCGAGACCCTATTACCCTCGTCGTCAGCATAGGCTTCTAAGTCGTGGGGTATGCGGGAAGGAAGAGACGTACTGCATAAGGAATGGCGTGCGTAGCAAAGGATTCAGGACTGGACCATAGCCGACCGCTCCGACCTAATATTTCTGCGATGCCAGACAACACGGCTGTCTGGAACAACCACCACAAGCGGGACCGGACGGCCTGCGCGATATGAAGGGCTGCAACATTTATGTGGATCATCCCCATGTGGAATGGAATTTCCAAGGGGACTCACTGGTTGATATAGCGAAAAGGGTGATGAACATGATGCACACCCACTCTGTCGGGACATAGCTTATAAAGGTTTTCATTATTGTCTGAGTCCTCCGAACGTGTTCCAAAGATGTTGCGAAAAGAACCTGACGGGTGTAAGACGTCAAGACGTCCGTCGTTGGAACTGAAGAAATGTAACTCACCCATGTGCGCGCGAGAGATCGATCATAGGAAAGAAAGGAACAGGGAGACCACGGCACGATTATACGAGAGGGTCCTATCTGTTTGGATAGCTTCACGTTGTATAGGACAAACCTACGGGTAGCGCTGTTTTCGATTTCTGACGCCCAGCATCGCTTAGGTTTCCAATCGACCATTCTTATTATTTGCGCCATATCTAGGAAAGTGTCGACATCGAAAAAGTCGGTCTAGGGAGCGGTGCACCGTCGACGTGACTTATTACCTTCCTCAGATCACAACCACGTAATTTCCCTTTTCGCTGCACAGGCCGGGTAACTTTGTACCTGTCCGACGCACGATCTCCAAGACACGGGCGTGCTCCGAGGCCTTCGATAGGGCCAAAGTAATAGAATCGGTGCATTGCGCTATCTTCCAAGAAAATTGCCTCCTAAATATTTCGGGTCTTGTGTGCGATTGATCGGATCATTGCCAGTGCTGCGACGAACCACCAAGAGCATTGGTCACGAATTCACCTTGACTGTCTTCGGGAGAACTAGAAGCAACAATCTGATCAAAGGCGGATAAAACCTCCTCGTAATCGTCATTCCCAAAAACTCTGGAATAGCGAATACCGAGACAAGAGGCGAAGGCGAAGCGAGCCTCGCACAGATACGGTTTCTGTTTCCTCGCCGTTGGCAGACACTTGATGAGTTGATCCAATGGTTGAGCTCGGGCCGACGGACGAATCTTGGACAGAACTTCTCTGGCGACGAGAGCGATGGAACGAGTGGTGTCGACATATCCAAGGTAAGGAGTTCACGTACAGAAGGACTGCCATCCCCCCGATGTCCTGTATCACGTTTTCAACTTACAACTCCACTTGAAGGGTCAACGCTTCCACGAGAAGTGCCGTGGCTGCATGGCGTGGAACCCTGAGTGCTTGATGATCACGAAGGTGGCGGAGGTATTTGGCTGCGTAAATGGCATCTTCGGACCGGTGGGATACATTCGAGCGCTTGATAAGCGTAAAGGGGAAGAAGAACAAAGCTTCAACGATCACTGGCCTCGTTCTAGACGGGAATGGGTAGGAGTGTTGATTCGGTGAAACGAAGAGATCTTCCCTTTGATCTGACGGCATGTGTCACTTGAATCGCGTTGTAGCCAAACCAGGAACAGAGAAAAGGTAAGGCGGATCAGATCGAGGTGACACAGAGAGATGATGCTAAAAAAGTTAAGAGTGAATCAACTTCGTGGATAGATCCTGTAGGCAATTAATTGAGACACCGTTGGTGCGGGAGGGGACCGGAAAGTTTGAGAGGGTATCAAGGACTTACCTAGTACTGTCAACCGTGCTCAAAAACTCAGCACTCGGAAAGTAAAGTGCGGCGACGGGTTGGGCTATTGGGGCGAAAGAGATTGCGAGTTACAAATGGGACCCCTTTACAGAGGCCATGATTAGGGTATTGGTTGCACGCCGGAAAATGCTAGCACACCTCACCTTGAACGCGCGTATCAGACAGAGACGTGGCAAGACATACAATGAAACACGGGTTTCTTACACGGTTGTCCCAGCTCACAAACGCAGAAACAGACAGGGATTTCCACCAAAGGAAAAGCCAACCGATGAGCAAGGAGGTCGGCCCTGAGGCAGTGGCGGCTGTGTAGCTAAGATTACAGAGGACGGGGTTAGTTCGTGAAAGGAGCGGGCCGTAAACTACTCATCGCAAACCACCAATTTGCCCTCGATCTAAACAGGACCAGAGACGAGGGCGAGAACGCGTCCAGATTTCCTCGAGAGCGCTGGTAGTGTTGTGGAGCGTAAAGTCTTCGGTCAATGTATGCTCCATGTCATTCACGTAGTCAATCATGCTTCGTTACGCAGACAAGGCTACCTTGCGCCGCATCCAATGCAGTATGTAGGAAGGTATACAAGACATCGAAAAAGAAGTTGCTGCCAGGCAGATAATTCTGACAACATTTTAGCCAGGCCAGGCCACACGTTCCCAGAATTATCCAGAGGGTATCGCAGCCAAAGTCGCGCGACTGTTGTGCCTCTGGGCCACGTCATCACATGACCGCTCTTGTCAACAACTGCCTGCATGGGCCGGGTAAGTTAAGCTTGTACTCTAGATGCTTGGAACGCATTATCTCCCAATTACACTGGTGCTAGTTCGCAGCGTGTGTTCCATATTTTAGGAAACTGCAACCTATGGTTCAACCCCACAGCCCAACGACCAGCAATTCGTCAGCGCTATTTGGATCAGACGACAGCTCTTTCCTTGAGGCTCTGGGGGCCGCAGGTTCTTCCAGGAGATGTTCCCTATCAAGCTCAGAACGAAGATACACATCGCCTATCATCTTCTCCTTCACCCATTCTAGAACCGAGCAGTATTGAGCCACCTCCCTGTGCTCAGCCTACAAATGCTCAGCCTGACATCAGTAGTGATGACGAACCGGAGCAGCCTACCACGAGAACTCCAACGCACGCGGGCTTACATCCCCAGCACCCCCCTTTTGTGATCAGCGATGATGACGAACCATCTCTATTACAACCTGAGTCTCCTCCTCTCGCCCAGTCGAGATATAGGAAACGTGCTCATTCCGTATCGAGTAATGATGAACCTGCTCGTCCTCCGACCAACTCTCCCACCGGTGTTTCAAGCTCGCACCTAGATTCCGATACCTATGGAGCGTCGCGGTTCGGTGAGTTCGGCGAGTACATGCGTCGCAAGCGTGCAAAATTACAAATACAAAACGCGGAGATGGGAGGCACACCAAGAGGAGAGGCTTCGGGAAGCCAGCTTTTCAAAGATCTTTCTATCCATGTAGGCGCACTCGCCTCTGTCTTGTTGGTAGAAGCACTCAAGGACGTCAGATCAACTGGTTGGACGGAGCCTTCTGTTCAGGAGTTGCGTAAGCTGATTGTCGAGAACGGTGGGATCTATCAGGCCTATATCGATAAAAAGACTCTCTGTGTGCGTAATGCAGCGTCAACTGTGACTTCATCGGAGTACTGACTGCGCACAGCACGCACATCATTACCTGTTCCCTCACGCCGGCCAAGGTCCGTGAGTTCAAACATATGAAAGTGGTTAAACCCGAGTGGCTCGTTCAGAGCGCCAAAGCCGGTGTCCTTCTGCCTTGGCAAGACTTCATTTTCCTCCCCGGCGGTAGGCCCGAGAGCGCGCAGGGCCGTCTTGCGCAGTCGTCCTTGACGGAATTCTCAACTAGCAAGCCACGTAATAGCACGCTAGAAGGGTGCCAGGCTCTCCGAAGAGAACCCCCTGTCGTCAGACAGGAACCCTTCTGCGCCGCTCCACCTTCTGCAGGCACCATCATTGCACCCGTCTTCGCCCACAGCTCCTGTTCCCAAGTATGCTAAACATGAGTCGAACCCTGCGGCGCAACGTGCCATGGCAGATCCCGCTTGGAGGGCAGCACATACGTCCGCAGCCCCAGGGTTCATTGCGGGATACTACGCCAACTCACGATTACACCACCTGTCCATGTGGAAAGCGGAGTTGCGCACGCTGGTTGTGGAGGCCCAGGAGCGCGCGGAAAGGGGGGATCTCCACACCGCGTCTAGAACCTCAGAAACAGGCGCGGGCGTGAGTATGCGTGGCGCGGCCCTTGTCATGAAAAACCCATTGAAAGGGAAGGAGAAAATGGGCCACAAGGCTTGAGCGGGTAATCATGCATGTGGACTTTGACGCCTTCTTCGTGAGCGCCGGTCTAGTAAGCCGTCCCCACCTGCGCGGGAAACCGGTGGTCGTGTGCCACTCGCAACACGCACAAGGTGGAGCTACAAGCACAAGTGAAATCGCGAGCGCTAGTTACGAGGCCCGAAAATTTGGGATCAAGAATGGAATGAGTCTCCAACAAGCGCGAAGGCTGTGTCCGGATTTGTGGACGATACCCTATGAGTTTGAGAGGTGCGTCCCACATGCTCCAGCGGAGGCTACTCCATTGAGGATAGTGCATCAGATACAGGCAGCTCTCGCTAGAATTTTACACCATCCTCATGTCGCACGCGGACGATTTACAGGCTGTGTCTGTCGATGAAGCGCTCATCGACGTCACATCCACCGTGGCGCAAATGAGAGTAGTACCCACAGGGGTCAATGATGACGGCGATAATACTTCGACGGATATCGCCAAGGAACTCGCAGAGTCGGTGCGTGCACAGATCAAGGCTGCCACGGGGTGCATTGGTACGTGTTGCATCGTTTCCGATCACAGACCCTGACATCGTGTCTAGCTAGCATTGGGATTGCGCCTAACATCATGCTTGCACGTCTCGCGACCCGGCGTGCGAAGCCAGCCGGCTCGTTCCATCTGCCTTCCGGCTGCATTTCGAGATTTACTCCCAGATCTCGACATCCAGGATTTGCATGGATTCGGGAGGGCGGCGCGTGATAAGGCCTCTGAGAAGCTCGGGACGACCAACCTTGGTGAACTTGCAGGGCGAAGTAAAGCGGCGCTGTGCGATGCCCTGGGCAATGCGATGGGCGAAACCCTGTATAACTCCATACGTGGGATGGATGACCGCGAACTCGAAAGTGACAAACCACGGAAGTCTGTTTCTTGCGACATTAACGTAAGTTACAGGAGTGCGCGAACTACTTTTGGTTCGATCGACAGGAGAGCTGACCTACACGCACACACGCAGTACGGCATTCGGTTTGAGAATGATGTCCAAGTAGAGGCATTCATCCATCAGATGTCAGAAGAAGTTGCGCACCGTTTGAACGCGATCAACACGAAGGGCAGGTCTCTTACCCTCAAGATCATGAAGCGAGACCCTTCTGCACCAGTGGAACCTCCGAAGGTATGTCACTGAGCTCACCGCCTTTCGTCGACGTCATTCATGTTTGGAGTCTCCTGCATCTAGTTTATGGGACATGGGCAGTGCGTGACGTACAATAAGCAGTCTGCCCTTGCAGGCCCGGACGGACGCGCGACAAGCGACCCACGCGTGATCGGATCGCTCAGCTGGCGTTTACTGCGCACGCTGAGTATTCCCCCGCGCTGAACTGAAGGGGAATCTCGATACACATACAGAAGCTTGATACGCACACGGGGTCTATCCCTGCAGGTCATGCGCACCTGCCCTTCCGACAAGCACCGAATCCCACAACCGCGGGTATCATCGCCGGACCCGCACCAAAAGCCCGAGCGCCTTCGAGTGGACCCGTGACCGCACAGTCGGAGCCGAAAGGACCAGCGGTTGGGGCAGACTTGCCGTCATTTTCTCAACTCGACATGTCCGTTTTCGAAGCGCTGCCGGAGGATATCCGTAAGGAACTTCGAAACAGAGTACAAGCGGCGCTCCGCACCCGCCCCCAATAAGCCAGAGCCCCCAGCTGACCCCACTCCCCGCGCTAATTCCGCAGTCCCGGCCCGGGGGTGGGGAAACGATAGGCCCCGCGGCCGTGGTACGGGTGCCGTAAGCAGCAGAGGGCGCCGCGGCTCGCTCGGGCGTGACCAAGCGCGCGGAGCATCCTCGTGGGCGCTTCGGACTGCGAGGCCGCGGTCGTGGTCGCGGTGACGGACACGGCGGGCCGTCGCGCGGGGGCTTGCTGGCGTTCCCGGACCCCATTGGTACACGTCAAAGCCTGGGGAGTTAGAGGAGCTAGGAATCGACGCGGAGGTATTCTCTGCGCTTCCGGTGCGGATTCCAGCGCGAGCAGCTAGCCGCAGCGCGCGGTGCGCGGGTGCGCCCTTCACAGCAGCCAGTGCGTCCGTCGAGCCCGCTCCGGCCGCTGCAGCGGCTTGAGGGACGGTGGGCGCCGCCGCAGGGCCCTCACGAGTATATACCGCCTCCGCCGCCTCCCGCGCGCGCGTTTTGCTGAGGCGGAAGCGGCCCGTGCTGCGTCGGGGAGACGCGGATACGTCGCCTGTTGTGGACGGTGCGGAAGTACGGCGCGTCGTGCGCGCGTGGGTGGAGCAAGTTCGTCAGGCACGTACCGCATGCGGAGGACTGTCGCGCTGGTCGGAGGATACCGTTGTACGCTGCGTCGCGACGGACGTGGGCGCGGAACGCGCGGTTGGTGTCATGCGGTGGTGGGGCGCGCTGTTGAGACGAAGGTGGGCAGGTGTGGGAGCATGCGGATGAGAGGGACGAGGAGCCCGAGCCAGGGGAGGATATTCGCGCTGAGGTGGTTGGCATGGGGTGGTGGCGGGCGTACCGTGAAGTCGGGGACAACCTGAATGCGGTCGTGCGCAAGCGGTTCGGGGGGTCGCTCAAGTTCAGATAGCATGTATGGTTTGATTGTGGATGAAACTCATTGTTGTTGTACATTGTATCGTCATCAAGGGATCATACATATACTTTACCTACGCTACCCCTGCAGCTTCTGCCGGTTTCGTACCTGTGCCGAGGAAGAAGTGCACATTGCGCCCCTGTCGTTTGGCCGAGGTGAACAACTCGAAGGACACGTTCTCGAGCCCGGCACCGACGAACACCCCACGGATGTCCTCCTCGGAAAATCCGCGCGCAGTGCGCGACGATATGCTCATAGCCAGCCATGATTGGTGGTGGTGGCGGCGCGCCATCATCGCGGTCGCCCGGCAGCTCTACATGCGCGATATCGGCAACGGCGAGCGTGCCACCGGGCTTCAGGTACTTGACGAGCTCGTACGAGACGTCATCGATTGTTGCGAAATGGTGGTACGCCATCGAGCACTGTTTCTTCAGTAAAAAAAAAATGAGGGGGAAGGAGGGAGAGAAGGAAACGCACGACGACGAGGTCGAAGCGGTCCTGTACGTCGAGCTCGGCAAGCGCACCGACTGCGCGCATCTCGTGCGGCTCGAGGCCCTGCGCGTCCGCCCGCGCGTTGTACAGCTCGACCATGCGGGGGCTGATATCTACGCCGACGAGGCGCGCGACATGCGGCGCGAGCGCACGCGAGACCTGTCCTAAAGAAGGGCAACAAACAAAAAAAAATTCGCAAGTGATATATATGAGTCACAAGTTTTTTTTTCCCCGGGGTGTGGTAGTAGTAGTACGGCACTGGCACCGTACCTGAGCCACATGCGTAGTCCAGAACACTGGTCGTATCCTCGTCGAGCGGGAGGACGCGCCTTAACGCACGGGCGAGGCGGAGCGCGAGCTCGCGCGCGTCTGGGTGCCGCCTGTCATAATCTTCGCTGTGCGCGTCGAAGTGTGCTATGTTAGCTGCTTCGAGCTGCTGCTTGGCGTCGACGGTGGTTGCTGGTACGCCAGTGCAGTGATCATGATGGAGGTCGTGATTGTGCGTGTAGTGGGGTTGTGTAGGTGATGCCGTGATCGTGCCCGTGGAGGGGTGGAGGTGCGCTGTTGGGTGGTGGTGTGTAGTACTAGGAGACATCATGTGGTGTTGGATGAAGAACAGGCACTAGGCGCGTAAAAGCGTGGAATGGTGTTATTAGGATTTGATAAACGGCTTCTAGACGAAGAACAGGCAGGCGTGGGTGTTTTGTTGGTATTAGGGGTCGTAAAGTGGAGCGCTATAGCTATTCTATGATGGAAGGGACTGCCCTCAGGCAATGCGGGCCCCCAGACGGGCACACCTTCACGAGCTCACGAGAGGGATCAGCCCGTTCTGCACAGAAACGATATCTGGGCAGGCGCATCTGCCTTGTGGCCTTTTTGATCGCTCGGGTTTTAAATTTCGCGCTGAGGTCGGATCAAGAATGAGCCACGCGGCGGCGGTGAGAACGCCCCCCGTGGTCAAGATTAGGTACATGCACGCCAATGAAAGGAAACCAGGTGCCGTTTGCGGCCTTATTTTTGATTTGTGTGGAGCCGAGGCGCAATCTCAATCTTCCCTTCCCTTTTCTTAATCCCCTTCTGGGCACTCACACGTGTGTCAATTATGTTATGTGATTGTCAGTCATGGAAACCCCGTCACGACATGTGGCAAATGTGAGAGTAATAGTCATCCGGCGCTGCCCACTCTCCATCCGATCTCCTCCCCTTTTCCCCCGCCAAGTTTTTCCTCATACAAGGCAACCAAACAAAAAATAAAAGGAGAACAATGTCAATTTGCATGATTTTCACGACATAATTCTACCAATGCTAGTTATGTATTATCGGTACATGTGTTGACAATGCGACTAGACCCCGCTCCCCGTGAATAAACAATAGTACGCCAAGTCCCATGAGCTCACAAAAAAAAAAAGGGAAGTAAACGAGTGTGAGTGAAGTATGCAGTGAGCCCTGATGCGATGGAAGTGAGCGTCAGTAATTATTACATACATACATAAGGAGCCAGCGGGGAGGGTCGACGGCAAGATTGTGCGTAGCAAACAAATAAAAGCAGAGAAAGATGAGAGCAATCACGAGATCCGGTAAAAGAAAAACATTGGAAAAGAAAAGAAGAGATAATTAAAGAGTACGTGATTACCAGACAGCCCGTGTCGCGTACGCAAATTGACCATGAGCGGACTTTGGTTTTTGAGGGATGGCCGAAGAGGTAACCGCTGGGGCGACAGTCTTCGGCTTCGCAGAGGAAGATATTGAGTGACCGTGGGGAATAACTGGAGCCTCGACAGGGCTCGATTCTGCCGAAGCGACCTTGACGAGTCCTGGCCCGTGCGCATCGGAAGGCGTTTGCGGCGATACCGAAGACGCTGGTGAAGTAGAGGCCGAATGAGAGGCCTCCGGGGTATCGGGGGGCGAGGAGGGGTATGAAGCGATCGGAGGGCTGGGAATGACGGGGGCGTCCTTCGGAAGAGAGACGCGGGCCGTGAATGAAGGAATAGAGCTACTGGGGTTCGCACTGTGTGCGAACGGTGCAGGAGCCGTCTGTGGGAGAACAACGGTAGGGTATGGACCTGGGCCAGCGAAATCAGTGGCGAACGCGATTCTCAAAATCACGAAGAGTTGAGGGATCGACGTTCAGCTGCCACTCCAGGTACGAGCACATCTCGCGCTCCATCTGATTGATCTCCCTGAGGGCGAACATACCCTGACCCACGATACACCAAGACTTGTTCGAGTAAGTGTCGTCACAGATTATCTTCGAAGCGAAGCATGAAAGCAGAAATAAATAGGCGATGTCCGGATGATCCCCTTAGCGGCAGGGAAGCGAGCCTTGAGACGCTGTAGGAGGTAAAGGGCTGCAAAAGTAACCGAGGGGTGCAGCCGGGTACGGTGGAGGGCGTAGGCAATGAAATGGTCCAACCGAGGGGTCGGAGTAGTGGAAGGCGGCGCAGGGGGAGGGGGAACATCCGGGCAAGCGAATAAGTGGGAAACGAAGCGACCACACAGTTTGGCTGTGTGCTCGTGTCCATGATACGGGTCACTCCCACTGGCACCCTGGGACGCGGAGGGCGTGAGAAACTTGGTTGAAAAAAGGTTAAACTTCGGATGAATGACACACCGAGGCGGGACCGTGAGTTGTGGTGGCGGCGGAGGGCCTAGAAATTTTCTGAGCCTTCCTGAAGGGAGAGGGATGCCGGGCAGTAGAGGGTCCAGATACAGCAGCCATTGAGTGTTGGGATGGGAGGGATCCGATATCGATGGAGGACGGAAGACGGAAAGTGGGCGGGACTATAGAAGAGGGGGCGTGAGTGGAACTGGGGTTAAGGGGGGGACACTTATATGGAGACAAGGGTAAGGTGATGGGAAGCGAACGGTATAGAAATGGAGGTGGCGAAATGGGGGTGTAAGAGGGCACGAGGCGCCGGGGGAGCTCTCACGGTGAAGTCAATTTCGTTCTGACATTGACAGGCGGCAGCCAGCCAGTCAAGCGGTTTCAATGGCCTCGTTTTATCCACGCCTCTTGTTCAGCTTTGGCCTCGAGGCCGGCTGCACTGTCACCTTCCCGCGCTCCCAGGCAAGGTGTGGTGGGCCATCCTGTCCACCATCTTCTGGTCCCCTGCTCCCGTCCCCTCAAAGGACAAAACACCCAAATCGGGCCGCCATCGCCGAGCGCTACCCGATGCCAGGTGGCTCATAACAGACATGATGGGTGAAGCGATATGCTCACCTATCGTAACGTCAACAACACCAGAGAAATGAGGTGGGATCTGTAACGCTACAACTAGCGCAAGGAAGAGGAAAAGGTGGAAAGGGAGCTGAGGATCAGGGTCGGAGGGGAAGTGGAGACGGCACTCAGTCGAGTATATATGCGTTGCATCAGTCACCACTGAAAAATTTTCCTGTGTTGCCACTCCTGTTCAGGTCAGGCCCGGCTAGCCCGTTTCTTCGGACTCTTAGACGCCGCAGGTCTGAGATCCACTCAGATCAAAACAATCGGAGCTTGCCACTGTTCCTTTCCTCATTTGGCTTTTTATTCCGTCTTTCCCCTTCTTTCCCATTCCGGCCCCGTATCGGCCGACTCGGGTTTGCTGTGTGGTACTGCTCTGACTTTTACCCTTGACCGGTTAACGTGTTAACCCGCACGTCTGCAATGACAGCAATTCGATTTTATTCTTATTTCAACCCCATCATTTGCAAGTCTTTTCAATGGACCGGCCAATACGGGCAGCTTACACCCGGCGCATTTTTTTTACACAAACGCCGCGCATCCCACCCCGTACAGCTATAGTCACCCATCCGTCAGATACTGGCAATAACATAATACGCGTGATTTGAACGTCATCAAAAATTATCCCCTGTGTACTGGGTGCTGACCCCAACCCATTGTTGCTGTCATCCTATTCCGCGCCATGGCCGAAAATAGGAATGATCCCACTTCATGTTCCGCCACTCACGGAACTGACAGCCATATCTCACAAATCGGTCTGATACATTGTACGCCTTCCTTACACCGTCAGCCCGTATCCTAGCGGTTGGAGCCTCGGAAGGGGGACCATTACAGCAGTAGTGTCTATGCACTTAATTGTCCGTTTCTCGGACACTGCCTCATTCTTCTTGTCACATCAAGTATACAACCACACCGCCTATGTGATCTCACCGGCGAAAAAACCACAGATATGATCCCAATCCGTGCCATCATGATCTTCATGGTTTCATACTTTCGACGTAGTAGTCTCCAGGGACGCCCAACCGCGGTTCCTTATCAATGTTAACAACTGCCAACGAACCCAACAATGATTTTTGAGTTGGTGGTGGCAACAAGCGAGGCACATTGTAAACAAACTGGCACAAAAAAAGGCAATGCCTTTGACCGCACTCCTATCTATTCTTCTATCATCCCTGGAAGGAACACAAACGTTCCCACCGCCTATTTTATCACTGCCTTTGCCCTTTCCAACCAGGATCTTGTGAATCCACTAGGAGAAAATCGTACCACATCACAGCCAGTGGCACAGTCGCGAGGTGCCACAGCGCATGGGCATCGAGGACACGTCCCAACGGCGGAAAGTCTAATAGTTCCAGCGCGGTTGCTGCAGGTTGTCAATGCAACGGCTAGCGCTGCTGTGCTAGCGTGTGTGGGTCGGTAGTCTCGGGGCATCATCACGAATCTGGAGAACGGGGCGCTACCCGGCAACGCAAACGAGAGCCAAAGCGCATTGTGCATGAGCCCGAGTGCGAGATTGAATATCGTATTGTATGTGTAGTTCAAAGCGCGGCGCGAGGCTGAGGTATGCAATGTGTGCAGGCGTACGTGACCACGGTCAAAGCACGCCAAGCGTGGAGGAGTGAGGCGGCGTTTAGGATTGCTTGGAAAGGCCCGTGTACCTGTGTACAGGTGGAAAATCCGGACGACGGTCATGTAAAGCGCGTATAGGATTGCAAGCGCTGCAGAAAAGTAGTCCAGTTTCTCTGTTAGTGGCGTGTCTGTGTATGCGCGAAGCGCCGGAAAAGGGCGCATCAGTCAGATAAAACTCGTCTCGCTACATCAGATGGACAGATAGGCAAAAACGAGGATATCTCATATGGGGTAGGCAGAAAGGGGGTGTGGAGATGAGGGGTATATGCGGAAGTGGGAACCGGATAGCCGAGAAAGAGGCAAAGGAGAACACGGAACGAATAAAGATACGGAAAAAGATAACGCACCACGCGTATGGAATACAGCGGACCATATCCACGCGTTGACGCTGGCATATGCCCATGTGAGGTAGTACGGTCGCATCGGGTGTGTGGGGTGCACGCCACGGCGGAGCCAGTCCGCCCCGAGAACGTGCATGAGCAGGTTGGCGAGCGAGAACGCGACCGCGGCGGGCTCTTGCATACCCGCGTACCGCCAGAACGGCCACTTGCCGTAGTACTGCTGCGTGCGCACACCGCTCTCCGCTGCCATGTCCGTCAGGGTGTGCATGCAGAGGTACTTGCAGTCAGTCCGTGCAATGTCCAGAGCGTGAGGCGCAGCGCGAGGGACTGTGCGCGCACCGGGTATCCGTCGGTGGTACAGGATTGCCGAGTGCATTGTTCGAGACACCGTTGGAATTCGTTGGAGCGATCACCGGACGATGCGAGGGTACCGGCCGTGAGTGCGAGGAGCCATAGCGGGACAGAGTATAGGCGCATGAACGAATAACTGCCACACTAGTCGCGTCACAGTAAACCCGTGGGTTGTGGGCGTGGTGACATCAAGGGGACCTCTCACGGTCACCACGGCGTCCCAGAGCCGGCACAGCACGGCGCAGCTCCAGCACAGCAAACCGGTCTGGCCGGGTTCTAGAGTACGCTGACTAATCGAAGGTTGCTCTTAGTCAGCAACCCCGCATCCCCGCGTGTCGGCTGTCACACCTTCAATTCAATCCTGCTCATCTTTCAAACACTTTCCCGAAACCGGCCACACTCCACGGCCCAGGTGCGTCCCAGACCTTCTCGAAGATTCAAGGGCCCAGGGGTGTGACTGCTGCTATAGCTCCTCACGCGTTGTCTTCTTCTACACAGGTGTCTGGGCCAAGGCAATCTTCACATCTGTGATGGTCCGCAAATATGAAACGTACACTTTTTCTTCGGCAAAATTTTTTGCGGACAGGGGCACCGAGGGTGTCGCGCAACCCCTAACAGAACGAGTCAATGTGAGTGCCAGTGCACGCAGTGAGATGGCCAAGCCTTATTGTGACTGCACGTGGTGGTAATAGCCCCACTCTCGTCCTATAGTGTCTTATTATTTTCCAAAGGGTGTTGGGGAACACCATTATGGGGTGCGTCTATTATGACACCCAAATGAATCACTGAAACAATTATATCCACATTGACGCTCCATACTGCGCAGGAAAGACACCCAATGAAGCCCCACAGGCTCTCCCTGACCAATGCACTTGTCATGGGGTATGGCTTGGACAAGCAAATTCATCACATCCACAACCCGCGACCCGCGACACGAGAGGAGCTAGAGGTTTACCACGACCCTCAATATATTGACTTCCTTTCTAAGCAAGTACGACGCCACGCCGGATCGGGTCTATCACTCTAACAGTATCACAGGGTGACGCCCATGAACCAGGATGAGATGAAACATCTCATCGACACGTTTAATTGCGTTGAGGATTGCCCGATATTTGCGGACATGTTTGAGTTCTGCAAGATGTATGCTGGCGCCTCTTTGGCTGGCGCACGCAAACTATCAGCGGGAACGACAGACACCGCAATCAACTGGTCTGGTGGTCTCCATCATGCCAAGCGTGGCGAGGCGAATGGATTTTGCTACGTGAACGACGCTGTGCTAGCTATTTTAGAGATGCTCAAGTACGTGGATTGCGCAGTGGTACGCTAAACGCAGAACTGAGCAGATCCTTCAAGGTACCACCCTCGCGTGTTATACATTGATATTGACATCCATCATGGCGACGGCGTGGAACTCGCGTTTTATCACTCAAACCGTGTCATGACTGTCTCCTTTCACAAGTACACCGGCGACTTTTTCCCGGGCACGGGTAAACTCGACGATAACGGCGCAGGTCTCGGCAAGTACTTTTGTATCAATGTGCCTCTGCAGGACGGCATCGACGACGATATGTACCTGACCGTGTTCAAAACGGTTATCGGCGACACCGTCACGCACTTCCAACCCACGAGCATTGTGCTGCAGTGCGGTGCAGACTCCCTGGGCCTCGATCGGCTCGGCGCCTTCAACTTGTCTATTGCTGCTCATGGCGAGTGCGTCAACTACGTACGCACCTTCGGCGTGCCACTACTTGTGGTCGGTGGAGGCGGATACACGGTCAAGAACGTATCGCGTTGCTGGGCATACGAGACTGCCGTGCTTGTCGGCGCCGACATCCCAGACACGCTCCCAGCAACGGTTTACGACGCGTATTTCGCCGATTCGGGCTGGAAGCTGCATCCCCCGCTCACGGGTAAGGTGGACAACCTCAATTCTCCTGCGGGTCTACAACGCATCACGATGAGCATCCGCGAGAAGCTACGCTATCTCGGTGGCGCGCCTAGCGTCGCGATGCGCGAGATCCCGCCAGGGCTCGAGGAGTGGCTCGCCGCCGAGGAGGCCGCGGCAGAAGCAGAACAAGACGCGGAGGCCGACGCGAGCTCAAGTGCGCGTCCGTGGCGTAGGCGCACCGCGCCGAACGAGTTTTATGAAGGCGATGATGACGTAGATGGCGAGGAAGAGGTAGACGGCGGCGATGACGCGCCTGCGAGACGCGCGCCACCCGCGCGCCGCACTCGGAACCCCCGGCGGGTCGGACGGCGCTCCTCTGCGCGGACTCGGCCCGCGGCAGGTGCGACGAAGGAGGACGAGGGAGAGCTACAACCAGAGGCCGGCGATGTGGGTATGGGCGCGCCTATTGCGCCGGCGCCGGCGCCGCCACCAGTACCAGCGTCTGTGGCGGCGTCTGCATTGTCTGAGTCGGTGGCCGCCAGCGGTTCGGCGCCTGTTTCGGCGTCGGCCCCAACATCACGCGCGAGCCGCTCGAGGCGCGGAAACACTCGCACGCGGCGACCACGTGTCAAAGAAAAGGAGCAAGAGGGGCTAGAGGGTTCCCCCCCGACAGGTGCCGAAGAAGAACAGGCCGAGTCTGTTCCGATGGAACTCGATGTCGAAGCGTAAAAAGGGCGGCGCACGAGGCGGCTTGGTGCCTTGACCTACCTTTTTTTTCGTGCAGTCCTCGAGCGCGCAGACTTGCATGAGAAAAACTCGGGCTTGGAGATAAAGTGTGTCACGATGATAGTTTTGATCGACAGGCTGTGGGTTTTGCGCCGATTCAATCACCACCATCAGAGCCGCAGAGTCCGACTGTAATCCTTGTCGTGTAGTTGTCGTCCTAGTACCTCGCCTACTGGCTAGTAGCACACGCTGTATGGGCGTGATACACGATCAGTTTTCGGGCAATATGTTCGTTATCTCCCTCACGTGGCTGTCAGGCGTGATTGAAGCCCCTTACTGATATCAATGATCGTGGCTTCGATGGGACATATCTCTCGTATCGATGCGCTCCGCATTGGTGCCTCGCCGTCTCTCACATGGCGTGACCCTATTAGCACCTATGTTCGGAACTCGAAGACAAGTTCCCTGAAACGGGCTCCACCCCCGATGTAGATCACCAAACGCCACATTCGACGAGAAACATCCGAACAAACTAGCTCAGCAGGCAGAGGCCACGCAGGGCGCAGCGAGTCATCCAAGTGTGGCACAGGAGAAGAGTGAAGGTTGCTCTACTTGGAATTTCAAGTTCTCCCCGTGGTATAGACTCTCGCACAGCCCCCACATCAGCCAGCCCCATACCCCAAACATGAATCACCTCAGCTCGTGGCTGGATGCTTGTATTTGGGTTGGTATCCGGATCTGTTACCAAGGAAGCGCCACACCGCCCCAAGGACCTATACAAATGCCTGAATATCTCACCCTTCCCCAGACAGATAAATAAAGGTTAGAGCGCTTTGGGGAAGAATGGAAGGCGCTCAGGGGAAACCACCGTGTATGTCGCCAGCGCACACTAGCCAGGACGAGTATGGTAGGGTGTATGACATTCGGGGCGCTCGCACGGGTCGTACAGTATAGTATAGTACAGTATATCATAACTCAAAAAACAAGGTAACACGAGTACAAGAGACCTAGAGCCCGCCAGACATACAAAAGGAGAAGTGGGGTCATTAGTAGTCATAAAAAAAAACAACAACAAAAGATGAAACCGTCATCAGGGAGAACATCACGAACCCTAAGCCTGCTTATTATATGTCGTGTCGGAATGGCGTGCTGCCAGCGAAGAGTGGAATTTCGGGGCCAGAATCAGCCCGACGGGGCTGTGGTGCATAATAACCCATGGGGATAGTGTCGTTGGCGGTGCCGACGCTGCCAAGGCCACCCCTGCCACTGCCATCACGAGCGTTGAGCCATACCTCATCTGGCCCCGACGGTGCCTGAATATGCACAATTGACGGGCCATCTCCGTCAAAGTCCTCCTCGGATGGATCCTCGACGTGAGATGCCATACGAGAAGTATGCAGGCTCTCTGGTGCCTCCGTCAGCGTTGCGCGGTGCGAGGAAGGCGCAGAGCCCACGCGCGGGTATGCCTCCCGCTGGTGGTGCTGCCTATCGTACGGGAGGTCGTCGTGGTGATGATGGACGCGTAGGGGCTCGTCTGTGCTATCCCACTCGTCCGCCTCGTCGTGCGCGGGCACCCAGCCCGAGCCAGTGCGCCTGCCTTTGAACACGCTGCCGATCTTCTCGCTGAGCGATCCTGGGAGGCCAATGGGGAGTGGGTGCGTACGCATGCCGCGTCCCCTGATGGAATACTTGCGTCGCGCAGCACGCTCCGCGGCCGAGGGCTCGCCCTTGCGCAGCAGGCAGTAGATGGCGATGCTCGCAAGGATGACGATGGCTGCGAGTGCGATCACGACCACGATGAACGCTTCAATTGGCAAAAAAAAAAAAAAGTTAGCCATAGCATTCCATTTTTCAAGGGTCCGAGGACATGTGAAACTCACCAGCCTCTGACCCGCCGATCTTCGGTGCACTCGAGCCCGAGGTTGGCCGCGTTGACTAGATAGCAGTCATGGTTATGCTGTGCTGGTAGAAGCGGGAAGAGAACCGAAAGTGCTTGCCGGAGTTGGGGGAATGCTGCCTTGCCGGCGCCTCACCGTAATCTGTCCAGGGGGCATGCTGAGTCGGATGAACTAATTTTGATCGCCAAAGCAGGGGAGTAAGCGCTGTATGATAATAAAATTTTCTCCCTCTAATTGCAGATGCGGTAGTCAAGAAAAAGTTTGGAACGTTATAGTACACGGATAAGTAGAGGAGGCGAGGCCACACAGAGGCCGAGTGGAGCGACACAGAAGCAGCAGCCCTGAGTGGGTCACGTGATGGCTCCAACGACTGCCAGCGAAGCGATATCGCACGTTCACCGCTTCTTCTCTCGGTGATAGGGGCGTTGCGTCGTGACGACATCCAGAACGTTCCTTCGTTTATCGTTGCACTGACCCTAGAACTCATCGAGACTACGCTACGACAGTCGAACAGGAACGCAAATTTCCGTTCATATGATACTCATCGATCTGAAGAAAGTCTTGAGACCAGATTTTCCAGTACGAAACATCTCACCTTGGCAAGCCTTAGGTCATATGGGACATCCCTTGGATCACGTTATCGGTCTTCTATGGGTCACCGCGTTATCTTCAAGTTCCAGTTCTTATCTTCTCTTCCCTCAGGAATTCAACGATTTGCGGTGAGCTGTACGTGTCACCACTTAGTCCTCTCGTAACCTTGAGGAACGGTCAGTCCCGGTTACAACGGAGCGGAATCAGTGGTCTGAGGAACCAGCACACGACAAAGGTGTCCATGTTCCTGTGAGATGAATCGCGTAATACACGAGGCGATTACGCCGTTTGTTATCCCCTCGTGATCTCGAACTAGTTCCAGATCGAACGAATTGTGCACCTGTGAGCTTGCCATTTCTCTTCTTCAAGAAGGTCGATTTAATTTTGCAATTTATTTCCGGTAGATATTACGTCCGTTGCCGTTATTACACTTTTAATCTTTGGACTCTGGAAGTTTTTATTGCTCAACTCCACGGGAGTTGAGGTTGTCTGCCTAGTCCTTCTCTCCCTACTCGGCATGGACACGCAACAGTCAGATCCAGAAAAACTTGAAGTCGTCAGTTCAGACAAGGATATCGAGGCGGTCACCACTCTCCGTGCCGTTGCCTTTCCTGATGATGATGATCGTCATCATGATGAGAAGCTCCGTCCAACTGGTGTGGAGCTGAGGCGAGAGATGACGCACGAAGAAATTCGGCTCGCTGCTGCTGGTTATGACCACCTCACGAAAGACAAACCGAATGCCGAGGACTCCAAGTTTGGGGATGTCGACATCACAGAACATTCACTACCCATCCACGAGGTAGAGAGCTCGCTTTCTACATCCTTTAACTGGGCAGATCCTGCACAATCTCGTGGCCTTACTGCTGCCGAAGCAGAGGCCCGTCTCGCTCGAGACGGGCCTAATGCCCTCACCCCACCCAAGAAGAAGTCTGCTTTTCAAAAGGTGGGCGTCTACATGTGCACCTGTCGATCTGACTCTCTGAACATTGCATAGTACATTGATTGCCTCAGGTCCATGTTTAACATCATCTTGATCATCTCGGGTGTTCTCGAGTACATCCTTCTTGGCATCGACTTCCACGTGAGTTTGCAGATGCTTCTCTGTCTTCGTTTCTCTTGACATTTCTTGGCGCAGGATAACATTCAGAATACGTATCTTGGGGGTATCCTCATCGCGGTCGCCTTTCTCAATGCTTTCATCGAGTTTTACCAACTTCAGAAGTCCGAGGCCATTCTTGCGTCCTTCCTCGCTATGATTCCGCCGTCGTGCCGGGTCTTGCGTGACGGTACCCTCTCAAACATTCCCGCGGCTAATCTTGTGAAGGGTGATGTCGTACTTCTGGTGTGTATCGCTTCTTTCCGTTTCTTTTACCGGAGTTGAAACCATCGTCGTAAAAGCGTGTTGGGGACAAGACCCCTGCAGACTTGCTCCTGTTTTCTGCAACTGATCTCAAAGTTGATAACAGCAGCCTCACTGGCGAGTCTGAACCCCAGGAACGTGGTCACGTTCACAAAGGATCGAGCGCGCGACCAGTCGAAGCGGAGAACTTGGTACGTACTCTGCTTATTATTTCACTTTCCGTTTACTCAGTTCGTGCTAGGCTTTCAATTCCACTCTCGTTGTGAACGGCGAAGCATGGGGAGGTGAGTCCCAGACCATCGCCAATATGATAGGGGGTGCGATAACCGAATTCTAGTTGTCGTTCGGACTGGGGATCACACGCTCATCGGTAAGTCATGCTCTGAGGCTCACCATTTCTTATAGCGTACTTATATTCTACAGGTCAGATCGCGCGACTCACTGGCGGCGAAACTGGCAACCAGTCTCCGCTGGCCGTAGAAATGTATGACCCTTTTCTGCAACCCTCTTACTAAAGGCGAAATTATGGAACTGACGCGGAACAAAAACTATTCAAGTTCCCGCTTTGTGATCATGGTTTCCACCATCGCGATTATCTTCGCAGTTGTGTTCCTCGTCGTTGGGGTCACCACCGTCTACAAAGGCAAAGCCACCCAGACGTTCACCTTCGCGGTGTCCATTCTCGTGGCATTCGTCCCCGAGGGTTTGCCGTCCACAGTTACGCTTTTGTATGTACACCACTCTTTTTTAAATATTCTTGCAACTAACACGTGCCAAGGTTATCCATTGCCGCAAAGCGCATGGCTGCTCAGAACGTGTTAGTTAAGGATCTCCAAGGAGTGGAAACACTGGGTACGTGTCGCCCTTGTCTTCGTGGTGCACCAGCCGCTTATGACGCGTTACAGGCTCGGTGGGGGGTTCAGTTACTTAATATTTGACCTGGCTCACCGTATATGCCAGCTGACCTTGTTGGCTACTGACAAAACTGGTACTCTCACCCGGAATCAAATGACGGTACGGACTCGATCCTTCATCGTGGATTGGAGACTTACATTAACCATCTAGGTAACGAACCTATGGAACTGCGACAGAATGTTCTCAGCATTCCAGTCGAACAACGACGAGCAAGATACCCCAAACTTCTCGTTGGATGCCCCTGGAATGAGCGAACTCGTTGCCACTGCCGCACTCAATTCGCGCATCAAGTTTGGCCGCACCGATGTCCCATTTTCTGAACGCGAGATCATGGGGGACGCAACCGAGACCGGCCTTACACGCTTCGCTGGTCGTTCTCTACCAGACTATGACGCGTACTTGGGCGAATTCCCTAAGGTGTTTGAGGTGCCCTTCAATTCGATGAATAAGTGGGCCCTGGTCATCGTGAACAAACCCCACGATGATGGCGGGCTCACGTCATACATCAAAGGGGCACCCGAGCGTGTTTTGGCGAAGAGCACAACATATCTGAAAGACTGGAAAAGTCGTCCCTATAGACGATACATTCAGAGAAAACTACGAATCGGCATATAACGTTTGTTTCCATCACACGACTCTACCTTTATTAGACTCACATGCGGTCTTAGTACATGGCCTCCCGCGGTCATCGTGTGATTGGTTGTGCGCACTACCTCCTCCCTGGAGACAAATACCCAACGGACTTCGCATTCTCGAAGAAGGACATGAACTACCCAGATTCCGAATACTGCTTTTTGGGTTTGATCTCACTTGAGGATCCACCTAAGCATGGAGTGCGCGAGGCCATTGGGACACTTCGTCTGGCTGGTATCAAGGTTATGATGGTCACTGGTGCGTTGCACACTCGCGTCCTCTATTCCCAGGCTAGTGCTTATTGTTTCCTTAGGTGACCACCCAAAGACTGCAGAGGCAATTGCCCGCAAGATTAATCTCATGATCGGGGACACAAAGGAGACCCTTAGTGCCAAAACAGGACGGCCTGTTAGGGAAATATACGAAGATGAGATAACGGCTGTTGTCGTTCACGGTGACGACATCGACTCGCTCGAAGGCTGGCAATGGGACCTAAGTAAGACGACATTCGTTCGTTAATGCACGTACTGCGATGCTAAGCCTTGTATCATTCAGTCTTCAGCAAGCAAGAGATCGTATTTGCACGGACGTCACCTCAGCACAAGCTCGAAATCGGTAACGCGCTTCTTCACGCTTCAAATAGCAAGGCGCTGATATTTCACTCCAGTCAAGCGCGCTCAGGCTCTCGGACACATCGTCGGGGTGTGAGTACTCTTTGTTGTTTATTGTCACTATCCCTGACCAACTGTGCAGGACTGGTGATGGCGTCAACGACTCTCCTGCCCTGAAGCGCGCGGACCTTGGCATCGCCATGAACATTTCAGGCTCTGATGTGTCTAAAGAAGCTGCCAACATGATTCTCCTCGATGATAATTTCGCCTCCACTGTTAAGGGCGTTCAAGAGGGTCGTCAAATATTCGTCAACCTGAAGCGCTCTATCCAGTATACGATAAGTCACACTACACCGGAGGTCATCCCGCAGTTGCTCTGTACGTCTGGAGTCTCGGCTTAGAGCAGTATGGGTATTGATTACTAGTTTTAGATGTAATTGTCCCCATCCCATTACCATTGTCGGCCATTTTAATTCTGGTGATTGGTGAGTCGAGTATGTTTCCCACGAAGCTTTCATTATTGACAGCAACGCCCTAGATCTTGGCTTTGAGCTCCTTGTTGCTGTACGTCTTGTCGTACCGCTATTTAAACTGCTCTGTTCGACGGCGTTGATCACATGGCTCGGATTCCTAGTTATCATTTGCATGGGACCACCCCGAAACACAGGACAGCTTGATGCGCATGCCTCCACGGAAGCCTGGTCTGAACCTCTATCAGTTACTATCATCTATACCCATTCTTACATTTCACATGCAGTCAGCGAACGCTCCATCATGAACCGCAAGCGCCGGGCATTACGCCGGAGCATCACATTAGGCAACGACGCCGAGGCGCAAACGGCCTCCCGATCGAGTCGCTTAGCAGTTCTCGCACGGAAACTCAAGGCACCTTTCACCCGCCAGTTCTGGGAAGATCGGTTCGAGCCGTCTGACGACGAAACCCTGGTCGATGGCCGGGTTCTCAGCTACGCGTATCTTGAAGTAGGGGTAATCGAGACAATAGCATCGTGGGTGTCTTGTCTACTTATATTTATCTGCGCACCTAAGACACAGCCTGCAGTTTACTGGCCTACTTCCTCGTATTTCACAAGAAGGGCTTCTCGCCGAGCGACCTCAAAAAGGCTCAGAAGGACTGGAGGCGAGTCACACGCATGCACCCGGGTTATGCTATTCGCTAACTTATTTCCCAGGGTACTTCAAGAAGCACAGTCCGGACTTCATCAACTACAAGGGGCAATCGCTTAGCGGAGATCAACAAGTTGAAGCATTTGCCCAGGCTCAGTCTATCGGTATGTGTGGCTAGCATGGCTATACGCTCCCGACTAACACATTTGCAGTGTACCTGTCAATCTTCTTCACCCAATGCTTCAACGTAGGCAGCTGCATCTCATCCTTTTACGTCCTTTAACCCTGCCACGCACAGGTTTTTGCGGTCAAGGCGAGATTCCACCTGCCATTCGGGAAAGCCATCGTTAGCAACAAGTACAACTTCCTCGGTATCTTTGCAGGCGGCGCATTTGTCATGTTCCTAGTCTACACACCGCCATTCCATTCCGTCTTTGGCGGCTCTCACAAACTGCTGCCACTATATTGGCTTATCCCAATTGCCTTTGGCTGTTTGACCCTCGTTTGGTCTAGCATCCGTGTCATACTTGCCCGTAGATCAATTGAACGAACACGTGTCAAGGACATCAAAGGTCTTATGATGTGTAAGTTTAACGCGTGCTATCGTTGACGAGTGGGTTTCAAGTGCTGATTATCATTATCTTCCTAGTCCCGACGATGCGTACGATGAGCATGCGCTCGCGGCATTGAGTAATATGATGGTGGGGAAAAAATACCAGGAAACGAAATGTATACGATCATACACGCAACCGACCATCAATGATAACGTTAATGAGATGTGATTATGTGATTTCCGGAGTCGTGCTCCATTGAACAACAAATTTGCGACCGCTCGCACACAGCCCCACGCGCTTTTCCGCCTCAACAAACCAGTCATGGTATGACGTCCTCGAGCTGTTTACGGTTCTGTGGAAATCGTGTTCAAATTTGAAATAGCTCAAGTCGCATTCCTTCCGTTGCAGGGCCTCGCCGTCAGTGGATATTTGACAGGGACTGTATGAGTGAACGTCTCGTGGTTGCCTTCATTGCCTTTCATCGCAAAGTGTGCGCAGACACTCAGCGAAGGAACCATGCCGGGATTCGGCGTAAATACTAGATCCGGATACCCGGACCCGAATACTCAACCGGCGGTAAAGATTCGACAACCTTTCTTCCGCGGCTCACTTCGCAATCCCTTGCAGCCCAATGGAATACTTCCACCTATTTTGGGATAATAGCTATGATCGATTGGAAACCTAAGCGATGCTGGGCGTCAGAAATCGAAAATAGCGCTACCCGTAGGTTCGTCCTATCGAACGTGAGGCTATCCAAACAGATAGAGCCTTATCGTATAAACGTGCTGTGGTTTCCCTGTTCTTTTGTTTCCTATCATCGATCTCTCGCGCGCACATGGGTGAGTTGCATCTCTTCAGTTCCAGCAACGGACGTCTTGACGTTTTACACCGTCAGGTTCTTTTCGCAACATCTTTGGAACACGTTCAGAGGACTCCGACAACAATGAGAGCATTTACAACTATGTCCCGACAGAGTGGGTGTGCATCATGTTCGTCACGCTCTTCGCTATATCAACCAGTGAGTCCCCTTGGAAATCCCATTCCACCTGGGGATGACCCACATAAATGTTGTAGCCCTTCATATCGCTGCAGGCTGTCCGGTCCCGCTTGTGGTGGTTGTTTCCGACAGCCGTGTTGTCTGGCATCACCGAAATAATAGGTTGGAGCGGTCGACTATGGTCCAGCCTGAATCCTGTGCTACGCACGCCATTCCTTATGCAGTACGTCTCTCCTTCCCGCATACCCCACGACTTAGAGCCTATGCTGACGACGAGGGTAAGTAGGAGTCTCGACGCTTATCATGGCCCCGACATTCCTTATTGCCACGAACTTTGTGATCTTAGGGAAAATTATCAGGTGGCTAGGCCCAGCAATATTGCCGCATGTCTCAAAAGTGGTGTAGGTGACTCTCCAATCGAGCTTAATACTGTGACTGAAGAGCCTTCTGCCGCCTCCAGACACAATCATATTCCTTGCATGTGTGAGCTCTCCCCCCCTCTGTTCCTGACTATTCCTGTAAGTTCAACTATCATTTTTTCGCGATTCCAAGGACATCGTTGCCCTCATCGTGCAATCAGTCGGTGGCGGAATTGCATCAGACACCCAACTAGATTTGGGTGGCCACATCGCCCTAGGCGGGATTGTCCTCCAGCTCGGTACGGTTACCCGCTCCATGTCCGCGTGGTTTGCAAAGAGACATTAACAAAGTTCTTCAGTGGCGCTTTTATTCTTCACTTTTGTTGCCGGAGAATTCTTGCTACGGTTCGCATATGATCGTCCGATACGACACTCTCATGTCAATGTCGACAATGTGCGTGGTCCGGTGGACAGGAATATCGGACTCACGATAACCGGGCTATCGACCATGACCATAGCCTTTCTAATCCGATCTGTCTACCGCACGATTGAGCTCTCCGGCGGCTGGAGCGGTAAAATTATTTCGACTCAGTGGCTTTTCAGTTCGTCCACGCTGAAACATTAACTATTGTCGCAAAGTTGCTGATCGTCATCCTAATGCAGATGCATTTGATGGTGCCATGATCGTCCTGGCTACATTCACACTCAACTTTTTGCACCCTGGCGTGCTACTTCGTGGATACGACCGTGTCAGAGTAGGACCCAGTACGGAGAAGACTATCGGCTCTGCGAACTCTCAGAGCGTGTAGGCAACACCTCCCTGGGGCTAGAGGGCGTCAGATGATGTTGGATAATTATTGGAGAGACAGTGGTAATGAGAATAGTTTACGGTAGTACAGCAACAAGCAGACGATCTCACTGATGTTAGTGCTACATACGGTACTTACCACAGACGATACACATTAATAAAATATACTTATTAAAAGTGAAGGGGTGTCTACTATTTCGTGTGTGCCGTCGTATGTACCACACTTATCCTCAGATCTCTTGAAAGACGGTGCAGCGACGAAGCAAGATTCCATTATGGCGCACGACGCAAACGACTGATAACTGTGGCAGCGTCATATACCAGCCAAAAATCGCGATTGGTCCCCAATCCTCCTCAGCAGATTCAATTGCATAGATATTCTGTCAAACGACCTTTTGCAGTAAATCCAGAGCCAAATGAAGACAGTGCCCCCTCCTGCTCGACAATTCAGAGACGAATGCATAAGTTGTGTTGTGGTTCTAAAGCCGCCGCTGAATCGTGCTAACTATAGTTCACAATTCTTTCGAATGGCGTACCGATTTCTCCCGAGGTGAGAGCACGCCGCGATTGGACGGAGATGCGAAATACGATGAAGATTTTGTGCTCCTCACTCACCCCCACGCCTTGGCATCGTGTTGGCGAATTAGGATAATCTTCTCCAGGCTCGCTGCCGCATTTGACCATTCAAGGCAGGCGCCTGTCGATTGGCTTAGGCAGCACCCAGAGGCTGAGATACTATTTGGGAATCGATTAGTGACATTATAGAGGCTTGGAGATTCAAAGTCGAACCGCTATCGTTCGGTTGTCAGAACAATATATGGATCGGGATTGCGGGTCTCGGACTTCCGAGTCAAACAAGCGACGGAGCTATGGTGAGACATCTCCGAGCATGACAAGGCAAAGCGAGAGTAGATCTTATTGATCGATGCCTCACAAGCAGCTTGCGAAAGTAGTATACCGTAGGCTACAGCCCCTTTTGTTATTATGTTACCAGAGTGGAACGAATGGAACTCGAGTCGGAGGTCAACATGTCAGACCCACCGACGAACAAAATAAATATAGCCGCTCCAGTGGCCTTATTACTGTAGCACTTACTGGCCAGTTCAGCGCCAGTGCCGAACACAACTGTCAGTGGCCTGGTGCAGTTGCCCCGGTCTTCCATAAGACGCAAAATGATCGAACACTGGCATCTACAGCTGATAGATCGGGTAGCAATCAGTCATGGGGCGGCTGGGTCGAGAACTTGAACAGTGTTGAACATGGTCGGCTCGTATCACCCTAGTCATGCATCATCTTGATATTTTCACCTGCATGTTCGACGTGTCAGGCGCAAAGTGTCCAGCCTTCCTAGACAGTAATCGTTGCGGACTTTCCGAGACGTTCATGTTCGAAGCTCGTATGTGCTACAATACTTCAAGTCCAGCGCCTGATGAATCAATGTGAGGAACGTTGCGGAGAAAAGAAAAGACCAACCCCCCGACGCCAGAAAAAAAAACTTATCGCCAGCTTTGCGCATACCACGACCGTACCGTCGCTCGTCAGATACGCCTCATATAGTCCTGTCCGACCCAACACAGGTTCGTTTCAGTCGCAGGCCGCCCGAGTAATACATTAACATCGCGATGTTACCTTTTCATCACGGGCGTGCCCTGATGGGATCATAGAAGACGGCGTGCCAGTAGCCGGTAAATCGAGTTTGAATCGCCATAGCGGGTGCAAATGATCCAAATAAATGAAGGGAAGTGCCAATCCGAAACTTGAAGGCGGATGGACGAAGAGGGAATGAGTGTCGCAGGGGGTCACGCGGTCACGTGGCGCGACTGGATGGCAAGTAGAGATGACGAAAACTCGTTAGGAACTGCCACTGCGGATTGCTCGCTCTGGTAACCTCGCTCGGCGGCCACAGGCATCGTAGCGTCCAGTCTTCCAGGCCGACTGGGGAAGAGGAAAAAATTAATTTACATAACAGCAAACGATGCCTATGTGACCGCCAGTGAGTCTTCCAAAACAACATTTGACTAGCCTGTGACTAAGTGAACTAGCTCCTACCATATTTGGGTGTCACTTGTCACACTAGTGCTTCTTTGTAACGTCTTGTTTTCCTGATGCGCCTTGAATTGTGCTGCCTCACGGGTATCGCATTACACTAAAGACCGCCTCAAGAAAACCGAGTTGCAGTAACGCCGGTCAAGGGTCATATGGTGGTTCTATCTAGGTGTCAATAGAGTCCCGTGGTGTCACCCCCGGTCATATTAGAATGTGCCAAAACGACGTCAATTGTCTTCCTTTACGATTGCCGTTAGCAATAAAGTCACGTCGTTGATTCGCTTTCAAGTTTGTATCAACACTCCCTTGAGATTGAGCCCCCGGTTCAGAGGATATAACCTCCACCACCACAGCTCGAAGCACCGACTACCCACTCGCAACGACTTGAAACAATAATAATAGCAGCTCTCGGATGAAAATACGAAAGCTCGAACCCCATGCTCATTTTGCATTGAATCAACACCCAATTACAACTGCGTGTACACGACGAGTGAAACCAGTAATGCAAGTCGTAACGTCATTCAAGTCAGATCATGTCTATATCATCAAAATGCACTCAGTCGAGCTCATCAAGCTGACGGCTGACGAGCTGAAGAGCCTCAATGAGATCCCGAGGCCTGCGGCAGGTGTGTCCGTCAGGCGATTATGATGGACAAGGGAAGGGTGCTCACGAAGGGTCGAGAAGGTTCTTTACGGCATCCGCAGCGCCCAGAGATGTGACTGCGCCCAAAACAGTTTTCCCAATGCCACTCAAGTCGCCCGCCGAAAGCGGTAAAGGCTCACGCCTACCAACAACAATAAGCAACTGCAAACGTTTCCTGGCTTTACCCTCACCGAGTCGGAGCCGGGCCGGGGAAGCCACCGATGGCTTGTGTAATGGCATCGGCCGTCTGGGGGTCACTCAGGAGACCGTCGAACAAGGAGCGCACATCGATATCACGCCTGGCAACATCGATAAGAAAATGCAAACATTTTCTAGCTTTGTCCTCACCCAGGAAGGACATTCTTGATAAAGTCCCCGACGTTCTGGACGCCGCTCAAGAAATCGTCGATTGCGACATCACGCCTACCAACAACGATAAGCAAATGCAAACATTTCCTAGCTTTTCCCTCACCTAGTCCCAGGGACAGAGCCAGAAATGATCCCAAATTTGAGAGGGTTTCCAAGGACATCGGTCGTCTGGAAGTTATTCAGACCGCTAAGCGACTGGCGCTCATCGATATCACGCCTGCCAACAACGATAAGCAATTTCAAACACTTCCTCGGTTATCCCTCACCCAGGAAGGACATTCTTGATAAAGTCCCCGACGCTCTGGACGCCACTCAAGAAATTGTCGATTGCAACATCACGCCTACCACAACAATAAGTAATTGCAAACATCTCATGGCTTTACCCTCACCTAGTGGTCCCAGGAACCGTGTTGGGTTGGACACCATTTGAGAAAACGCCTCCAACGAGAGAGCCGGGGAAGTCGTCACGCCTACCAACAACAATAAGTAATTGCGAACATCCCATGGCTTTACCCTCACTTAGTGGTCCCAGGGACTGTGTTGGGTTGGACACCAGTTTGAGAAAACGCCTCCAACGAGAGAGCCGGGGAAGCTGTCACGCCTACCAACAACAATAAGTAATTGCGAACATCTCATAGGCTTTACCCTTACTTAGTGGTCCCAGGGACCGTGTTGGGTTGGACACCATTTGAGAAAACGCCTCCAACGAGAGAGCCGGGGAAGCTGTCACGCCTTCAACAACAATAAGTAATTGCAAACATCTCATGGCTTTATACCTACCTTAGTGGTCCCTGGGACTGTGTTGGGTTGGACACCGTTTGAGAAAACGCCTCCAACGAGAGAGCCGGGGAAGCTGTCACGCCTACCAACAACGATAAGTAATTGCGAACATCTCATAGGCTTTACCCTTACTTAGTGGTCCCAGGGACCGTGTTGGGTTGGACACCATTTGAGAAAACGCCTCCAACGAGAGAGCCGGGGAAGCTGTCACGCCTTCAACAACAATAAGTAATTGCAAACATCTCATGGCTTTATACCTTACCTAGTGGTCCCTGGGACTGTGTTGGGTTGGACACCGTTTGAGAAAACGCCTCCAACGAGAGAGCCGGGGAAGCTGTCACGCCTACCAACAACGATAAGTAATTGCGAACATCTCATAGCTTTACCCTTACTTAGTGGTCCCAGGGACCGTGTTGGGTTGGACACCATTTGAGAAAACGCCTCCAACAAGAGAGCCGGGGAAGTCGTCGGGGGCGCGCGCATCGACACCTCTGGCGGGGGGAGGGGTCTTATCAAAAGCAATTCCGGTCGGGGTCGGCGATCCAAGGTCAAAGTTAACGGGAAGGCCCTTGACGGTGCCATCAAAAACATTCGTTGTCGGCGTGCCGTCGGGGAGACCATCAGAGATACTGCGCACCAGCAAGTCGCGAGCCAACGCACGGCGCGTGCTGTCACCACCAAGGACATTCTGCAAAACAACGGGCAAAGCGCCGAAGCCAACACCGGATGCAACCGTCTTGACAATATTCCCAATGCCGGGAACGGCTGCACTGGCGCGAGCCTCCTTCTGGCCCTCCCTAAGAAAGTGACACCCGCGTCAGCAAGGGCTGTTTCAAGAGTAGAAATGCAAGAAGCGTACGGGACAGGAGCAGAAAGAGCGGGGGATGCTGTGGAGGCAGCAAGTGCGAGGAGAGCGAGGGTCTTGTGAGAGGGCATGTATGAAGATAATAGTATGATAATAAACTAAAGCTTGAATGTAGGCGTCAATGCAAGGGTGTGCGAGCAAAACGTATGGGCTGGAGGACATAATAATCAGTCACCGTCAACGGAGAGAGGACGAAAGATCGAAAACTGACCAACCAGTGCCTTGAGAAAATACGAATATGAGCAGGAGCTGAGGAAACACATCCCGCAAGCCCAGGCGATTTATAGTGGGGAGAAGTCGGTGGCACAAAGTCACCGAAAGACACCGCATCACGCCAAGTATGCAGCAAGCCACACGTGGTCACGGTCTCGTAGTTGTCGCCATGCTCATCAATAGTATCCTCTCGCTTCGCGAGGAAATAAGACCTGATGGTGATCGGTTGGTGAGCAAGGTGATGGAAATTATGTGTGTCCTGAATGATTCCTCCAGTGGTCGTTCCTGTTACCTGTAGACAATCAACTTACTTGGAAGAGGCGACTGCAATACATCAGAAGACCTTGGGGTCTGAGACAATGCTTCTTAGTCGTTAACAATTCCACGTTTAATCCCCGAATTCGGCGTGCGCAATCTAGTGGTGTTGCGCGCTCCGAGAGTAGTCCAGGACCTAGCGGAGGTACAAATAGACTTCCATGAAACCCATAGTGACTATGCAGATCAACCTCCGCCATGCCGCGTGTATTGTACAATAGCTTTCTTATTTGAATCCGATAATACAGCACCATGTCGCGTCGCGTCGGCAGTGCTGTGAATGATGGCGATCATGGTCGCATTGTGATGATTTGGTTGGGCCACTTGTGTGCTAAAATCCACACTTTCGTTTTGAATAGCCACTAAAGCACTGCAGCGGCCTTAGAAGCTCGGGTAACAAGGCTTACTATCTCGTTTGCCGCTGTATTTGATGCACGTCCAAGCTTCAAGGGGCGTCGGAGATTCTGATTCAAGTTCGAACATTGGCAAGATTGTGAGGACGTCACCGGGCCTGTGTCACCCGACGGCCAGCGCCACAAGTTGTTCGCTCTTCTAATTTGAGCTCCGGTCATAAATGGTTCCAGTCACCCAAGTAGGATCGGCGTTTATCGATTATTTGTACCCTCTCCTTTATAAATCATCCCCTCGTTCCCGTTTGGAGAATAGACTGTCAAATACGGCTTCAGTATAACCACGGTCTGGCAAATAGTTGTCGTGATATTTCATCAGGTCTAACCACTGTCGATGTCGAACGCGCGCTTCTTCACTCAAGTTGACATATGAGATGCGACGAGGACTCAGTCGATTAGAGAGCTGATCATTGACACACTTTAGACTATTGATGGTAGCCGTGCTGTGTTTCAGGTTCTCGGCTTCTTATGGGTTCGGAAAAACCTGTTGCAACACAGCCGCCGCAGCGACATGTTCAATCACTGGATGTACTAATCCCGACTCGCTGGCGGCATGGCGTCTGTGTCGCCCTTGCCTGACTGCACGCGCTGTTGACACAAGACACGGTCATTCTGAATTCCCTGGCAGAAGGATCTACTTAGGCTGGTGGTGTCCACACTTGTGCGCAGTATGTGCTCAATCAAGTTTATCAAAATGTCTGGGACTGTCTACCGTCGAATCCGCCGGCACAACGCGGTGGTACCACATGCAACACACCGGCTTGGCATGATGGGACTGATTGTCGATTTATTCTGTTTTGATGTACAGTAACTTATTGTAGTGTGAGGCGCTCCGGGTCCACGCCACACTTCCTTGGATATGGGCCCGCATTTACCACAAATGCACACCGCGAGCCTGGGCCGCGCAGGCGAGGTCGACTTGGTGGAGGACAATAGGCACACCTGGAGCAGCTGGCGCAGGAGATTCACATGACTAAGGAGAGACGACGTCTACAAGTTTGCGAAGAGTGTGCTGTAGAGTTGCATCCATCGTCTGTTTGAGGGGTTCGGCTTTGCGGATTAGAGTCACTGCTAGACCTGGGCAAGTTTAACCCGCAGGAGGGCGAGAACAAGCTCTCAAGCCTGCGAGCTCGTGTACAACCAACTGGGCACTCACTCTCGTATGTTGCCGATACCTACCCTTTAGACAGGACCACATAGTTGGACAGTTACACAATATTACGCCTCCCATAGAAACTCCTACTCGACCCCAAGCTCGGCCAGCCACTCGCTCTATTGTGGTATGTGCTTAGGTGAGTATAGTAAGACTTGAGCCACAAAGTGAGAGCGAATGATTGCCAGTGGGTACTGATGAACGAGATGATTAGGCGGGATGAGTATTAGCAACACAATATCGAGTCACTATCAACCCAGGTAGTATGTCTGGGGTCAGGAAAGTGCGAAGCATCGCCGCTCGCGCAGACCTCCGCTAGGCGCAAAACCTCGTATTGTGGTTCGTGTGGTACAGTAACCACGTCGTGCTCGAGTCGCTAAGGTCGCGCGCGAATGCGGACGCGCTGGGTAACGCGAGCGGTGAGCCACTCAGGCTATATGATGATCAGTAGCGTAAGGAATCGGCGCACGCCTCTGCAGTGGCGCAAGACCTCGAATAATTGACCACAGCGATCGGGAATAGGTCTCGCTTGGATTTCTAATGACTCGCGCAAGTGCGGAACGCTGGTGAACACACAAGGAATGGGCTGCACTGGGTCTTATTGAGCCAAGAGAATTCTTCTCCATTGCCGATGCTGTAATCACAGGATGTACATATATGTGGAAAGGGGAATCTGCGGATCTGGTAGAAAACGCACTGGGCTAGGTGCTAAGGGACAACTAGGCGGCGAAGGTCGAAAATCAAAGAAAAATTGCAACATAGGAATGCCCCTGCCCAGAGCGGAGTCAGAGCGTAGGAAAAAGCTAGCCATGGGGGACACTTAGTGGTCCCGGGATTAGGAAATACACCCTTGGGGGGGCCATCAGAGACGTTCGTGGTCGACGGCGTGTCCGAGTTGTCGTCATCAAGGACGGGGCGATCAAAGACAACGTGCAGGGACGGTGGCGTATCGCGAGGTAGCGCACGACGCGTGCCGTTACCACCAAGGTCCTGCGAGACAACGAGCACGTTGTCCCCATCAATGTCAAAAGCCTTCGTCGACACCACAGTTCTCCTGTTCAACGTGTTACCTGTCGTTGGTGGAAGGGATTTTGACTCAGAGGGTAGTAGGTCACCAGTCACTAGTCACTTTCCCAATTACGTCCAATTTTTTTTCAGGCTTCCGCTCCCAACCCCTGAATCAGCCCGGTATGCAGTAAGTGATGACGGGGATCATCATGTGGTCGGGTCACCTGTGTGCCAAGGCACTGTACAAGGCACCGTAGCGACTTTAGGAGCTCGGGTAACAAGGTCGACCTACCTCGCTTGCCTCTGCATCTGATGCACTTGACCATTCAAGCTATATTCAAGGGGGCGACGAGGAAGAGCAGCTGATTTGGGATTCCAGAATTGGCAAGATGTTGTTGCCCGGGTCACCCGATGGCCAGCGCCACAAGGCGTTCGTTTTCTAATGTGAGCTCCGATGATCGCCAATGAACTGCCTGTCAACGTGTCAACTCAAACGCCATCACGGGAAGTCGGGCCAGAATTACAGCCGGTCTATCCACTTCACGTAGTTTACCGATCATCTAAGCAGGATCTGTGTGTTCATAGATCATCTCATTTCTATTGAGAACTGACCGACAGATACAGCTTCAAGTGTACACAGTTTGACCACCGTCCGGCAACTAGTAGTCGTGACATTTCATCTGGTCTAACCGCTGTCGAACTTTGAACACACGTTTCTGAAATGCGACGAAGACTCAGTCGACCAGTATGAGCTGATCGTTGACACTTTATACACTCTATTGATGGTAGCCGTGCCGGGTTTCAGGCTCTCAGCTTCTTTTGGGTTCGGAAAAATTGACACTGCCGCGATGTGTCACGATGTTCAATTACTGGATGTGCTAATCCCGACTCGCTGGCAGCACGACGTCCACGATGCTATTGCCTGACCGCAAGCACTCTTAACACAGGACACGGCCGTTCTGAATTCTCTGGCAAATAATATACTTAGGCTGGCGGAGTGTCCGCGGTTGTGCGCAGTACGTGCTCGGTCAAGTCGATCAGAATGCCCAGGACTGTCTACCTGTCTACCGTCGAATCCGTTGGCTCAACGCGGTGGTACCGCAGGCAACACATTAACTTGGCATGATGGGACTGATTGCCGATTTATCCTGTTTTGATGTGGTCATGATAATGGCCCTGAATTCGGAAGTCCACCCACTATAAAATGGCCTCGGTTTGTGGTTTGGGTTTCTTCAGCTCCTGCTCATATTCGTATTTTCTCAAGACACTGGTTGGTTAGTTCTCAACTATCCGTCTTCTCTCCCATCGACTATGGCTAACCATCATGTCCTCCAGTCTATACGTTTCGCTCACACACTCCTTGCATTCACTTTCACGCCCACGTTCAAGCTTCAATTTCTTATTTCAACATATTATCTTCAAACATGCCCTCTCACAAGACCCTCGCTCTCCTCGCACTTGCTGCCTCCACAGCATCCCCCGCTCTTTCTGCTCCCCTCATGTACGGTTCTTGCATTTCGACTCTTGGGAAAGCCCTTGCTGACGTGGACATCACTTTCTTAGGGAGGGCCAGAAGGAGGCCCGCGCCAGTGCAGCCGTTCCCGGCATCGGAAATATTGTCAAGACAGTTGCATCCGGCGTTGGCTTCGGCGCTTTGCCCGTCGTTTTGGGGGATGTCCTTGGTGGCAACAGCTCGCGTCGTGACCTGCCGGCGCACATTGTCGTTGATGGTCTCCCCGTTCCTCTCAACAACGGTGACTCGAGCACCAGCAACACGACTCCGGCACAGATTATCGTTGATGGTCTCCCCGCTCCTCTCAATTCGCGCGGTGTCGTCGACAGTTTACTGAATGCCGTCAAGACGTCCGGTTCCGTTGGAAGCGTTATCGGTAACGGTCTTCTTGGTGGCGTGGCCAGTGGGGTTGGAGCGGTTGGAGCGACCGAGCTTCTCAACAACAGCAGGTGAGGGCAAGGCTAGGAAATGTTTGTGCAATTGCTCATCGTTGTTGTCAGGCGTGAACCTTCGCCGCTTTCGGCGGCCGACTTAAGTGGCATTGGGAAGACTATTTTGGGCGCAGGCACATCTCTGGTTGCTGCAGATGCCGTGAAGAACCTTCTCGACCCTTCGTGAGTGCCCTTCCCTTGTCCATCATAACCACCTGACGGACACACCTGCCACAGGTCTCGGGACCTCAGCGAGGTCCTTCAGCTCGTCCGCCGTCACTTGGATGAGCGTGGCGCAGTCAGCAGTTTACTGAATGCCGTCAAGACGTCCGATTCCATCGGAAGCGTCATTGGTAATGGTCTTCTTGGTGGCGTGGCTAGTGGGGTCGGAGCGATTGGAGCGACCGAGCTGCTCAACAACACCAGGTGAGGGTACATATAATAACTACTTGAAATTGCTTAACGCTGTCTTTGGTAGGCGTGACGACAACGTCCACGGGGTTGGAAATGGTCTTCCGTAAGTATACTTTTCGCCTTCTATGCCATCCGGCGAGCTCATCCATTGCAGGCCTCAATTTTCGGCGAGAGACCTTATATCCGCTCTCGATATCGTTGCCCGCCAGCTTGCAGAGCTCGACTAAGCGTTTGATGATATGACTTGACTTGAATGGCCTTATGACTTCCATGATTCCGTACATCACACACGCAGTTGTAATTGGGCTGTGATTCAGTTGAATGCAATAAGAGCATGGAGTTCACTTTATTCTAATGCTTGGCTTAAGACCAGACCCACTGAGGGAAGTAATGTTATCTTTCTGCCTCCCTTCATGCCTACCGTTTAAGTTACTTCAGTGGCACTTCGTGTTGAAGGTCTGCACAAGGGTCCGGACGAACCACACGGAATGATATCAGGAACACCAGTCATTGATATGACTTCTGAGCCTAATGATGGGCATTTTCAAAAGAAAAATAACGTTGGGTTACTCTTGGCACGGTCGTACCAATAGCTTCACGAGTGGGTGCATGCGAGATGACTTTGGGCCGACAGCAAAAAAATGGGCGTTGAAAATCCCGGGCCGTTGACCTGCCAGTCCTGACGTAACTTATCAAGGGCGTCGAGCCTAATGCCTAATGGCAGGCATCTTTCTTAGTCAAGTTCTTAGTACATTTTTTTTACTCGGCTATGGGACTGACGATAGCGACGGTTAACCACAAACACGCAGTTGAGAATATACAAGCCGGGACATGTAGTACTGCACGTTGGCGGTGGAAATCAACGAGTATTTGCAAGATCGTCAATCAGCTAATCGATCAAACTACTGACGAACGATTATATATGTCATTCAAGCCAGCTCTACCAAAGATCAAGTTATGATAAGAGAAAAAACATAGATAACAGTGGATCCAACTATGCACTGTCTAGACCTCTCCGGGGGAAAGGAGACTCACTTTTGTGAACCAGCCAGTCTCGCTCCTGCTCTTTGACTTGACCGTCGATAGATGAAGTTCGTTTTCTACCACAAGAATCATGAAAATTGGGATACATTTTTCACGACTCTTGTGGACTGGCCAGAGGAACTCGCGATCTTGCAGGAATCCATTCTATGCAGGTATAGGGAGAAGAAGATGTGATCTGGATTTCATGCGATGTGATTTGGACTCACAATTATGACTATTGGCGGACATGTTTTGAGGTACTACAGCGCACTTCGAAGTTGGTCATTCTTGGTGAACATTGCCACATTGCAGTGTTCACCAAATATGACCACTGCATTTTGACGTTACGCAAGAACCGCCAGTTCTGGCACAATGTCAAATTGCGTTCGCTGTAGAGTCGTCGAATATGTAGTCATAGCATCGCCACCAGAGATGGGAGTAGGGGACATGCAACTATTGCGCCAATCGATCGATTATCATAGGACCAAGGTGGCACGTGACATACGGGTACTTCCGAGCCTGTGACATGATTTCGGACCCGGAGATACTATTTTAGTCAGGTCTGTCTCTGTGACTGGGATGCTCACTCGTATGCACGTCCCTTGCGATCAAGGTTTGGACCTTCTGCCATCATGGAGTCTACTGCACTCCGAATACCCTCTCTCGTTACCCATGAAACCAATATCACGGCTAAATGTTGGGCGTTGAACGTTGAACCCCGAGGGTGACACGCAAAGAAGCTTGGTGCAGGTCTTCTTTACTAGCGGGGCGCGCCACAATCGTGGTACTGTCACTCGTATTTCAAACTCGCGGATTCGTGAGGGAACGCCCTTTCATCATTACTCTTCCTAGTTCTTTCCGTCTCCCAAAAGTATATTCACGTATCACTATGATGTCATCTATCCTACCTTGATATCGCGAGGATTGGGCCACCAATTACTGTAGTCGACATGCTCACAAATACCTCCGTAACGTACAACCCGTACTTCTGGATTCGTCGCTCGTGGTGACGAGTCACCGCAATAAGGTCCATACACGGAGAACACCAGACCCGACTATGTGGTAAGGATCTGCTTTACCGCCATCAACACGCCTTCATCCTCAGTCCGCATGCGCCACAAATACCCATCCTCGTCGTCATCGGAACTATCGTGCAGTCTTAACGCCGCACGACCTCGTCCTCCATCTGCGTCTCCAAGGATCAAGATCTTCAGCTCACCTATGGTTTTTAAGGACGGCAAATCAGGGTTGAGTCCGCGGGAGACAGAAAAAAGACGTGATTGTGGGACTTGCCTGCGAACGGTGGCTGATCTGCAGGAAGAACCGCGAGTCCCCGCTGGAGACCGAGGCCTTGCAGCCGGCGCACGGCCGTGTCAAAGGTCCCGTCACACCACCCTCGTGCCGAGAAGGCGGATAGCGTATCCCATGCGCTCGCAAAGTCGTGGTGCTGCTCGCCGCCGTGCTCAGGTGCGCTGGGTTTTTCCCCAGGTTTAGGCTCTTGTATGAAGGGCGAGTCCAATGAGATCAGATCGGCGCGGGGACTCTATTTTTCGTTTTCTGTATGTATGAAAACGCGAAATCGGTGTAGACACACGCACGAGTAAATTAACGGAATCCAGTCGTGGCGCGGGAAGGGGAGAGATAGGCGGGCTGCGCGTAGTCTGTGACTGCTCTCGACGTCAGATTTTGTCGTCTGACAAAAGAGGGTACGAACAAGCGAGAGTGCACGTATCTCCGGGCTGCCAGCCGCAATGGCCAGGTCCCCGGCGGTAACAGTCCGCGATAGGTCTTCACGCGCGTCCAGAGAATATGTAGAACGCGTGCTGCTCGCAGCGCGTGAGCGACGTGACTGAGTAGGGTCGTGGGGGGATCGTAGGCGGCATAGCGAAGCTTCTGCGATCTACTGAGTGGCGACCGCGATGCGGAGGGTGAAGAGGAATTGTAGCGAGGTGACCGAGGAGCTGGCGATGGCTTGGACTCGAGCGCGAGGAGAAAGTCTGGGAGCTGGAATGGCGTGGTCTATGGAATTGATATTTGTCTAGGTATGAACTATCCTTACCGAGCGTGAACGGCTGCTCGTAACTGCAGCCCTCAACTCGTCCTGCTTGTTGATCATGTCTTCGAATTGAGAACATCTCTATTGGCACTCGCTATAAGAGGCGAACGAAAAAATGGTATATAGATAGAATACTGACGCGTGAAATATGGCGACCCGATATGCTTCTTAGATGCTGGACTTCTGAGACTACTTCGGGAGGAACTTTGTGGCATTCGGCTGCCAGGCGCATCATCGATAAAATACTAACTTCTTGGATAGATACTGCAGTGCTATCAATAAAAGTGGGCGGAAAAAAAATAAACTTAAGTGAACACGGACCTGGGTATGAGATCAGCCTTCTACTCAATCCACGTAGCAAGTGAAGCGGAGACACAGCAATGCGTCCGGCATATTCGCATGCCAAGGCCGTTAGCACGACCATCAGTGTGGGGCTAAACGAAATATCTTCCTCAACCTCCGCGAGAGGTGTCAATAAGGTAGTCGCAACATTGGCGCCAAAAGTGGTGTCACCTGATTCCGCATAGTCAACACCAGACATCTCGGTATAAAGGGAATCTGTTTTACCGTCACGAAGGGAGGACAACACGATCTCCACAGCTCGCTCAAGGACCTGGGAACTTTGCTGCGCGCCATTTACTTCTCCGGCTCCAGCTGGCGACAGGATATCCTTGATGGACCTTGCATACAGTTCCGCGTCCTCGTTAGCAAGAATCTTAACCACTTCAAGCAGCGCTAGAACTTCGTCTTCGTATGATTCTGCAGAGGTATCCAGTCCTTGTAATCTTTGAGAAAAATATAATTGGACAATAGACAAGTCAACATTGGTCAATAATCGAAGCGTCTGACGGTCGTCTAAGAGTCGTGCTAAGGTACGTGATAGACGACTCACTGTAAGCCTAATGGTGGGATCAGGGGAAGAGAGTAGTTGCATCACGCGCTCGACCTCCCATGCTTCAAGAACCGGAGGAACGTCCTGTGTTGTACCCGCCCATATGGCTGGAGGGACGCACGCCAAGCAAGAAAGAAATACGCGTTGCTCGTCCCAGTTGTTCGAGAGTAAGTGACGGATGTGTGTGACAGGAGAGCCGCTGGACGTCGTGAAGGATATTAATACGTCCACGGGGGTATTTCGGAAAACGGAGAAGCAATCGTAGAGCAAAGCTAAAGGGGCGTCGTTCGCGTCTCGTAGAAGTACAGGTACACGGGCAGGGCGTACTTACTATGAGTCTTGGGCTTAGTCGCGGACCGCTTGATAAGTCCGACGACGGCTTTCAGCACTTCTGCGGAAGGTCTGTCTCCAAAATGTCGTTCGGCGCGCTCTGCGAAAGCCGCAAGGACTTACTGAGCGATGGAATATAGTCGCAAGGCCTTCCGGGTCACCAGCAGCGCTGCGGGAGACCCGGTGAAGGACTTTCCGTAGTGGAGTAAAGCCCGATACACGGGTGCGAGTGCATCTGTTCCGAACAGTCCATTCTAGGGACATAAGGCCGCTGTGCTAGAGTGCGCCACGACTACAATTTTTACGAACCTTATATAGACTGCCGCATACGGTAATCGCAGAACCGATGACGGTGTCGTCTCTGTCACGAAGGCACCGCGAGACCTCGGGAGATAACCAATGGAGCATAGAAGAATCGCATTCTGCGAGAGCGCGGACTGCGTACAAGGCGCGGCGGCGTATGTGTGGCCTTGGAGGGTTGGTTATAGTCCAATGTCTCGGATAGGAAGAAGACGGCTCACGATTTGTGAGACAATAAGCTCTGGAGACGCGCCTGCACAGCGGGTATCACATCCTCGCTTGGGCACTGGATAAGGTAGTTCAGAGCGAGATTGATGCGCGCAATGGAGTCGGCCTCAAGGTCCTAAATGGGCGTGTGTGTGACAGTGCCTTTACTTTGGACGAGGGGTTTGTGTACCTTACGGAGTGTGTTGACGAGCATGAGTTTCAAGTCATGGCGCGGAGGCATAATTTCAGAGCAAAACAAGTACCCTAAAGGAAAGCTGCAACAGAAAGGGCCCGAGAAGATGCCAATATGACACACCTGTTTTCCTCTCATCAATAGAGGAACCCGCCTCCGCTAGATTGACGGCATGCGGGAGCGCAAATTCCAGCGCGCCTGGAGAAAGCCCGGCCACGGTGTTCATGGAGCAATATAGCAGGAGAATGAGACATTCTCGACACTGTGCCTAAATATTCTGGGACATTTACTGCGGGCTACTTGTGAGGAGCGGGGCGTTATAGACCCACGGAAGAGAAGCCAGGACGCGAAAGACGAGCGCTGACGACGGCCAGTTCCTCGTGTAGGTAGTCGTCGGCTTGCTGTGCTGTTTGTGCGAGCTCGACCTTGCGGACTAGAGCGTAATGCGCACGGCTCAGAGCTCCAGACGATGAATACGGCACTTCCATTGTGAACGGGTTAGAAGAGCACGTGGGCGCTTCTCTGGTTTTCGCGTAACCACACTCTGGTGACGATGGGCGAAGCAGGCCGGTCTCGCTGCGACGGCTCATGCCTTCAACAAGATCCTCTCAAACCCAAAGCTGTCCTCGAAAACACGTACCCCGGAGGACGTGGAAGAGAATGTGAAGAAGCTTCGGCGACTCATCCTCATCGATGGTATCCCCTCCAAGACTGTACGCACTTTCGTCGGCTCCCCTTTGCCACCGTTTGGTTTGTTCATCCATTATGTAGGACCCTACGTTACGATACAGGATCTGGAAAATCCTGCTTAGGGTCACCTGACCTACCTGCGAAAACATTCCTCGAATACGTGGCCAGGGGCCCGTGCGAAGTGAGGGAGAAGATCCGCAACGACACCTTCCGGTGCGCGTCTCTCCATTTAATACACCTAAACGGTGTACTCGCCCCTCTCTGCTGATTCTGTTACGTTCGCCAGTACGCTGGCTACGGACCGCGGATTCAAGGAGCGCGTCCGAGAGGACATGCTTGTCCGCCTCCTCGACGCTTTTGTCTGGCGAAATCACGGTAATCAGATCCATCGCCGCTCCTCTCGACCATCGGTACTCACTATCTTCAAGACAGACAGGAAACCCAGCAGCTAGGCTTCACCTATGTACAGGGCATGAATGTTTTGGCTGCCCCGTTCCTCTACACCTATGCCCTCAGAGCTAGAGGCGTTCTTCTGCTTCGCCAAATTCATAGAGGAGTCGTGCCCTCTCTATGTACAACCTACGCTTGAAGGCGTACATCGCGGTTTGAGAGTTCGCAAACATGATTTTGACCGGTTTGACCACTCTTACCCTCTGTATTCAGCTCCTCGACCGCTGCCTCAAGATTGTGGATCTAGAACTGTTCAACTACCTACGCTCCAAGAATCTTTCTGCCGAACTATATGCCTTCCCATGTGATTGCCTACTCCAGTGTCTCGTGGCTTCCACTTACCTCTGTTGTTCAGCTGTTCTTACTCTTTGCGCCTGCACGCCGCCGCTCGACCAAGTTCTCCTACTCTGGGACTTCCTTCTGGCCTTCGGGGTCCACCTAAATGTCCTCTGCGTCATCGCACAGTTGCTTCTCATACGCGACGACGTGATGACCTCATCCTCGTACGTTCGCCCTTCCTACGCCAAGTCCCGCATCCCTTATTCCATGATTTACCAGGCCGATGCGTCTCCTACGCACCTTCCCGCCACTTGAGGCGCTGCCTGTTATTGGGATTGCTGTCACACTCGTCCGCGATCTCCCATCTGATCTGTACGATGAGCTAGTGAGGCATCCATACGAGTACCGCTCATGAGGACTCGAAAATTCTTCCAGTTTACGCTTATCCCGCCTCTTGCCCCTTCCTAAGTTATCGCCCTCCCACTTCATGTGTTTCAAAAGATTTCTCTCTCATAGGCCACCTGTATATTTCGCTCATGCAATGTACACAGTATATGCAGTAGACGACAGCTACTTCCAGCTAAAACAATGGCGGAGAAAGAGGCAATCGTCAAAGTTTCTCTTCATCCTCTCTTAAATTCGTTACCCAGCAGAAATGGCCGCACCCCGCGGCGCATGGATGCCCTTGTAGTTGGCTGGAGGAGGCAGGAGTAACTGTAGACGTCTCGAACGAACAATCGGGTGGGACGTTGATGTCGTCGCCCTCGCTGTAGTTGCTCCGCGAGGTTGAACGAGCAAGACGATGGTGGGTTTTCAGCGGTGACGCCGGCGAGGGTGCGAGTGGTGTTGGGAGCAAAACCGATGGCATCTTTGCATAGAACCGCCTGTAGCAGATCTGGTGACCGCCGTGCGAGCAGATGGCGCAATGGAAGAGCATGGACTTCACTGGGAGATGGCTGCGGAAGACGATCGGGGTGAGCTCGAGGACGCACTAGCAATAGAATACGCATCACCAGATAGAGCACCGAGCCGCAGGCGTCCGGCAGTTCGCGCAAGTCGAACCGTTTCGCTGGGCGAGGATGGGCTTTCCACACCGCCCACAAGACACGTAGACTGTCGTTTGGAGCTGAAGAAGAAACAATAAAACAGTTAGTCCAAGCGCAGAGCAGTCAGGGGGGGGCAACTCCTACATTGGTGAGCGAGCGTATATCAGGCAGAACCGAGTGTTTTCGCAAATACGCCGCGGTGGTATGCAGCCTCATCCGCGTGAGCAGCTCTACACACGCTAACATTAGAACTCGAAGAGATACTCTCGTGGGTTAACGACGTACCAATATAGGCCTCCACAAATCGTTGCACCCGCCGTCTGTTCAACCCCAGCTCCTTTGATGCCACTAGTGCCATCATGGCACAAGTTTGGACGTCCCCAGCATCGGCGTATTCCTCCAGCGCCTCCTGGAGCGCTTTCCGAATGACGTCCCGGACCTCTTCAACGCGTCTCTGAACCTCGTTTCGCACGTAGATGTCCGATGCGTCGGCACTGGGGATCGTACCCGAACCAAAAAGACCGTCCGAAACGGCGGCCGATGCGACCCGAGATGCGACCCGCGATGCAACCCGCGACGTGCTCGTCACAACAGGTGGGAAATGTTCATGGTCGTCGTCATGCGCGGTGACCGTCCGCATGCTGCTGCGCGAAGCCTGGTCGCTGGAGGGGGGGTGCTGGTATCGGCGGTGCAGCCAGCGTCGAGCTACGACTGCGAGCCCCGGCCCGGCGGCGCAGTGACTGGGAGCGAGCGCGGATATGCTTCCGCGTGGTTTCGCCTTCGGATTCGGTCTCAGTCGACGCAGGTGAGGGAGAATCCTCGTCGAATTCGCGCTCGTCTTCGGTCCAAGTCTGTTGACCAGCCGCAGCGACGCGTGAGAGTGGGCTAGGAGCAGTTGAGAGTGTCGTGCGTGGGAATGCCTGCGCCGTGGGAGATAAGGCAGAGGCAGAAGGAAGGGAGCTGATATCGCTGTCGCTACCACTCGAGTCTGAGTCGTCGAGCGTCCCTTCGCCGACATGGCGCAAGCTAGACAAGGTAGAATTATCGGTCGGTGCGAGAGAGGGTGTAGAAACTGAGGGTCGTCGGAATGTCAGGGCACGTGGACGGTTTGGGAGGAACGCAGGAATCGATGGTCGTCGTGAGAAGAGGGATGGAGGGCCAGGAGAAGTTGTAGATGAGACGCCGAGCGCTGACTGGGGGCTTGCAGTTACTTGTGTTGCGCTGGAAACACGCTGGGGAGACGGTGAATTCGATGCCGGAGTAGATGAAACCGGATAGGGAGAATCTCCTGAACTAGGGTAAGGTGAGTGGGGTTTCACCATTGGATCGAAGGAGGCCGAGGCTTTTGTAGTTTCAGGAATAGTGAGGGAAACGCTCGAAGACAAGGGCAGTGGAGACAGGGGTGGCGTCGACGGTTGAGATATTGAGGACGAAGTCGAGTTTGGGGTGAACAGAGATCGTAAAAGGCACCACATCTGAAATACCTGGCAATGATCTGCTTGCAAGGCGATCTGTGCATTAATCTCGCATAATTTCCCTTTATCAGATCCTTCCACAACGTAGCCCTTTGCAAGAACGGAAAGTCTCTCCGAATCTTGATCGGCATGATCGAACACATGTGTTCCTATACTCTGCACTGTAGGATTGTAAGATTTGTCTCCCAGCGCTTTCAAGTTTAAAGGAATGTGCGGGTTGCTTTGTCCTTGGGTCACTGGGAAACAGCAAGAATCAATCACAAGAGTTGAGTACGAGGAAAAAGTAAGCTCACATATCATCATATGGAACTTCCCATTGAGTCTTCTTATCTGTCACAAACGTAAGAGTGTGTGAGACAGACCACGAAGCCGCAAAACGGGGGCACTGCGTCCAAAGGTCGATATGAATTTCTGAGATCCAGCTGAGCAAACGTCCCAGATGAGTGCTGCGCCCAGAGAGCGTGTGAATCCCGAAAGTCGATATCTGCGAAGATCAACCCGGGCTCTAGCTACACTGCTTGAAGTAGACGCACCGGTCACACCGCCTTCGATCGCGGAGCCTCCTACCAACCACTTTGCGATATATCCCCTCCTTACATCCCAGATTTCGACTGCATACCCCATATCCGCTCTTCTCTTCGGGATAGCTACCTCGGGCTTTTCCAAGTCAACAGTCCTCGGCCACACCTGACTCATCACACATGTCCGACACCTGCGCATGTACCAAATTCCGCGCTTGACGCAACAGCAATCTCGCACTCATATCCCGGGCGCCAGCGAACGCGACGTATAGGAAATTGGGTTGAGAGCGTATAGGTTGGCGTACGTTCGAAATGTGGACCCGTGAGGTCCCAGACTTTGACTGTCCTATCGAGTGAGCCACTGGCAATCCATCCACCGGAACTGGCGACGCCTCCGTCGGGCGTACACCAGTCAAGTGCGAGAATTGGACCCGTATGGGCAACGGGTAACCGGTCAAGCTGCCCTTTAGAACCCATTGAGAAATCATATCTGCAGTGAATGGTCAGATAAGCGGCAAAAGGCAAAAGGCAATTTCTAACCTGTACAAGCTACCATTATCAAGGCCTACAACTGCGTGCACCGGACAGGCCTGACTACACGAAAAGGCGGCCGTGCGAACAGCAGTAGGGTGGTGAAGCCTTACGACTGAGTTCCTCATATCCCGGAGGTCCTGACTTATTTTTAAGGTGCACGAGCACAGAAGACGGCTGGTGGCTCACCCAGACCCTTATATCGCCGTCGGCGGAGCCAGTCATACAGTAATTTGACACGATGGGAGAATATGCGAGAACGTGAATTGAACGCAAGTGCTGACGCGTTCGACGCTCTATGAATATATTAAGACAATGCGCATATATTAGGTCCTAGATGACCCACCGTACTTGGAGGGACCTATCTTATTGAGGTCCCACATGATGAGTTCACCATTGCGCGCACTCGTGAGGATCTTATTGTCATAACCTGCGAAGGAGTGAGATTGCGTCCCCCGTTTGCTCTGCCAGAGGACTGACTTCCGCGACCCCAAGCGACGTCAGTACTGACGCTCTCCATTTTCAACCCACTGCCGTTCCATAAATTGCGTGATGCATCGATGCGATGACCACCTCTCCCAACGGAAGACTTGTGATCTGGATTGAGCGAATTTGGCGAGTCGGAAACGCGCAAGATGCGCAAAGCTACGCGTCGATGTTATTGGAATGAAGGGCGTTCGAAACGGGACATTGTTACATTCTTTTCCAGCAACCACACATCGTTCCCCATCTTCACTCTTGGCGATTGTTCCTCCACTACTAGCGGCTGCGCGAGGAAGCCTCACCGTACGTGTCAGTCCTTGATATCCGTGTAGACGCGCATCAGTATACAGATCGGATAGCGAGGTGAAGGAGTTTATGTGAATTGACGGGCGACGGGAGCGTTGTGAAGTCATACGTTCCGGGACGAGATTCCGCGCTGAAATGTCATGGTGACGCAACAGTTTGGGGCACCTGGGGTCACACTACAGTAAAAATAATATTAGACTACAAGCGATCGCCAGTGTGTACCCATGTCGGGGTCCCGGAGTGCCACCGGGGGTCAGGCCAAAGGGAGAGGCGTTAAGTGGAGCGCAAGGAATTGATTGTCTCTTACGTTGTTTTGACCGAACACCCTACAACACCGCCCGCAGCACTGGCTTATCTCTCTGTCGATCGTCCTATTTCTCTTCCTACGAAGTGATGGGAAACAGCGCGTCGTCGTCGGGTCGTGTCCATCACGAGGACACCGTCGACTTCGGCCATCTCACTCCCCAAGGAGTGTACTCCGGCACCAGAGATTGGAAAGAAGACGTCGTAACCCAGCTCATAATCGACCGCAAACTCGCTCCGTTTTATAGACCTCTCGAAGAGTATGATCCCTCATGGGACGACGAACAAATCCTTGCTGCCCGCAAGGAACCTCCCCTTCCAGCCTGAACATGAATCTACAGGGACGCGGAACGACGCGACCTCCCCAACCGTCAAATCCACCCACCATAAGCGCCCCAGTATATCGAAGGAACTACCCCGTAATGCAGAAGCTGCGATCTACAAAGATGCTGCCGAGTGTCCAATATGCTTCCTTGTCTGTTCTTTTGCGAGCTGACCGATTTCGAATCTGCCTGACATCACTCTTTCTAGTATTATCCTCCCAACATTAATCGTTCTCGTTGCTGCGATCAGGCAATTTGTTCGGAGTGTTTCGTTCAGATAAAGCGAACGGAACCGACGGTAACACACATGGTCTCCGAGCCCGCATGTTGTCCGTTTTGCGTGCAAGAGCACTTTGGCGTCGTTTACACTCCTCCCTTCTGGCGAGCAGGAATTGGGAGTGAAGGATGGGTATGTTCGCTCGCCTATGATTTGACGTATTCTAATGCTTCATTTATTTCTCTCTCGCTATCCCTTCTGCCTACCTTTCTCAGCCCACTCCGACCTGGCCGGACTCCCCCAACTCCCAGCGGGCGTTTGACAGCATGAGGGCTAGACCCGGGAAACAAAAGCGTCTCAGGAGCTTTGATCATACAGACCCCGATGTTGTGACAGTCGGTATGGACCATCGCGTTTTATTCTCCAAAATGTTGGCCGGTTCACACCAACAATCCAGATCGGATACACCCTGACTGGGAGGCTAAGCTCGCAGCAGTCCAGGCCGCGGCTGCACGCCGCGCTAACCGACGTATAATCATGCGACAGGTTGGGGACCGTCTTGTCCCGGTGGGTATTACGAGCGGAAGAATTCACCCACTTTCCGTTGAGGCCACTGGGGCAGAAGGAGATGGCGGAGGTAGTCGACGCTCAAGGCGACGACAGCAGCAGCAACAAGATCTCAATAGCTTCCTTGGTAATATGAGTTTCGGCGGCCGAGATTTAGAAGAGGTGAGTAATACGAACATACGTCATCACCACCCCATACAATATGCTTACCCATCCTAGCTGATGATGATGGAGGCCATGAGGTTGTCTTTACTTGAGCACGAAGCCCAACAAAGGCGGGAAGCGGAGGAACGTGCCCGGAGTGGTACTGAGGATAGTAGCAACTCTCAAGCGAGAGCCGAAAGTCGATACTCATCATCATCCCCACCAAACGCCGAAGTCACCTCCGATACAACTAGCCCCACCGTGCCCCCCACACTCGCAACTCCCACATTCGATGTTTCTCCGGCTTCTTCAAGCACGCCCAATTTGACGACCGTCTCACTCCCTGCCCCTCAACAACTCCGAGGCAGCCCCCCCAATGGCCCAAGCAATCATGATCCAGTGCAAGCCCCCTCATCCCCGTACGCGGTCCCACAGTCAGCCACCGCCCAGTCGGATGGATTCACTCGCCTTCCTCTATTGCGACTCACGAAACATCCGCAGGTCTTGATGGTTACCGGTTCCTATCGTCTGAGTCTGAAGAGTCCGTCGTCGCCCGGGAACCCCTCTTGCATGTTGAGGAAAATGATGCATAGGGTACCGTGGAATGAGATTGGAATTCGCTCCGAGGTTCGGGAACGGATTATGATTGCAGAGTACTGTCCACGTGTTATATCTAGCTCATTCCCAAATACGCTCACCGGCCACGTCACATCTTGGCACAGCGACACTCCTTAAATAATTTTATTGCGACTGTAGTCCCACGGCTAGATCCTTGGTCTTAGTATCGCGGCGCTTGTGATAAGTCGCCGTCAGCACCGCCAATAAAGATTTTCCCATTAAGTGGGGTCGTCCATGCTGGTTCATCTGCTCAATTTTTCTCACCACCTCGGTCGCGGGTGTTTCTGTGCGCGATTAACGAAAAGAATGAGATCCGGTTGGAGACCTCATCGAAAACCGTGTGAATTTGTCAACGTGGCACACGTATTTAAACGAGACCGTCGCACTCCGTTTGACTGCTTAGCACACCCTCCCCGAGTCGTTCTCCATGGATTTTTCATGGACAGCCACTACAGGCGAGGTTTTAAACAACTTTCAAGTTAGTTCGAAGGACGGCCTGTCCCCGGAGCAAGTCTCTCTTCATTCAGAACGATATGGCACCAACGGTGGGCTCGTTTGGCCACGTACTGCTCTGCAGCGCGTTACTGACAGGCTGACTACGAAGCACAGAACTTCCCGAAGAACCAGGTACTCCCCTCTGGGAACTTATCCTCGAACAATTCAAAGACCAGCTCGTTCTTATTCTTCTCGGCTCTGCTGTCGTCTCCTTCGTTTTGGCTTTACTCGAGGACGCCGAAGACTCCTCACCATTTGGCGCCTTCGTGGAACCTTCGGTGATCCTCCTTATCCTTATCGCAAACGCAGGCGGTCGGTGTTATTCAGGAGAGCAATGCGGAAAAGGCCATTGATGTGCGTCGCGTCTTCGTTCCCGAGACTACCGCTGACCCGCCTTACGTACGAAGGCCTTGATGCAATACTCACCGGATGAGGCAAATGTACTCCGTTCTGGCAAAGTCAACCGCATACATGCGTCCAAGATCGTCCCAGGGGACATCGTGGCTGTATCCGTCGGTGACAAGATTCCGGCGGACTGCAGGCTTCTCTCCGTGTCTTCGAGCAGTTTCCGAGTCGACCAAGCCATTCTTACTGGTGAGAGTGTCAGCGTCAGTAAGTCCTTAGACGTCGTTCCGGATGTCAAAGCGGTCAAGCAAGATATGACGAATATGCTCTTCTCCGTACGCTGTGATTTCCCGTCAGTGCCTCCTGCATATGACTATAATCATTGTGAACAGGGCACGACTGTCGTGAATGGGAGCGCTACGCGCTATCGTTGTTCTCACAGGTCAAAATACGGCCATCGGCGACATCCACAAATCGATATCCTCGCAAATCGGCGAGAAAACCCCTCTGAAGCGCAAGTTGGACGAGTTTGGAGACATGCTCGCGAAGGTTATCTCGGTCATTTGCATCCTCGTGTGGCTCATCAATGTGCGGCACTTCTGGGATCCTGCACATCACGGTGCCCTCAAGGGCGCTGTGTACTACTTCAAGATCGCTGTCGCGCTTGCCGTTGCCGCCATTCCAGAGGGGCTAGCCGCTGTCATCACTGCGTGTCTTGCTCTTGGAACGAAGAAGATGGCTCAGAAAAACGCCATCGTCAGGAACCTTCCCAGTGTCGAGACTCTGGGTAGCACCAACGTGATATGCTCGGATAAGACGGGGACCTTGACCACCAATCAGATGAGTGTCTCACGCGTGAGTAGCAAAACTATTTTTCTCTACAATATTGCGACTCGAAGCTGTCTTTTCAAACTAGTTTGCCGTCGTTGATGAGTCGACTGGACTTCAAGAAGTTTATAGTGGGCGGAACCACATTCTCCCCGCATGGGTCGGTCACGTCTGCTGATGGGAAGGATGTGTCTGTTGATCTTCGGTCAGAGCCCGTCCAACGCTTGGCTGAGATATGTGTGGTCTGCAACGATGCCAAAGTGACATACAACGCGGTAGGTTGTACTTTTTCTTCGGCTCAGTATCGGTATACTTAAAGTGCTACAGGAAAGAGACGCTTATAGTAGTGTGGGCGAACCGACGGAGGCAGCTCTGAAAGTACTGGCTGAGAAGATAGGTTCATTCAACCCGGAGCTGTCGACATCTCTCCAGTCCCTCGGACCATCAACCCGAGCAAGTGCCGTCAGCGACTATTTGGAGCAGAAAATCACCCGTCTTCTTACCTTTGAGTTCTCTCGCGACCGGAAGATGATGTCGGTTCTCGTCCAACTCGATAACACTGGCTGTTTGTTCGTGAAAGGCGCCCCCGAATCCGTCTTGGAACGTTGTACCACCGTTTTGACTCCAGGTGGCCACAAAGTTCAGCTCTCGACTCCCCTCCGTAACCGACTTCTGGCGCAGACCGCTTCTTACGGGAAAGATGGACTACGCACCATGGCCCTGGCATTTGTCGATGTCGAGGATGTCGACATTCGCCATTACCATTCCGAAAGCGCGGAACAATATTCTCGATTCGAGCGCGATCTCACTTTCGTCTCATTGGTCGGTATGCTCGACCCACCTCGACCCGAAGTACGCGATGCCGTGGCCAGCTGCAAGGCCGCGGGCATTCGTGTAGTGTGTATCACCGGAGACAATAAGGGAACAGCGGAGAGCGTCTGTCGCAGCGTCGGGATCTTTGACTCACACGAGGATCTGACTGGGAAAAGTTACACCGGCCGCGAGTTTGAAGACCTCAGTCACGCGGAGAAGCTTGTGGCTGTTCAAAAGGCCTCCCTGTTCAGCCGAACGGAACCAAAGCACAAGGTTGAACTAGTAGACCTCCTGCAAAGTCTAGAGCTGGTTGTCGCTATGGTGTGTTGTTTTTTTTACTACTTAAGTTCGTTTAGGTTACTCACAGGTGTTTCAAGACTGGCGATGGCGTGAATGATGCGCCAGCCTTGAAAAAGGCCGATATTGGCGTGGCGATGGGCAGTGGAACAGACGTTGCAAAACTTGCCGCAGACATGGTTCTAGCTGATTCTAATTTCGCCACAATAGAGAAGGCAGTGGAAGAGGGTAGACTAATCTACAATAATACCAAGCAGTTCATTCGCTATCTCAGTAAGCCCGTCCCTTCTACTCGACGTACCCACCTAACAGATCATTGTTGCAGTTTCCTCGAATATTGGCGAGGTGGTCAGCATCTTCTTGACCGTCCTTCTTGGCATGCCGGAGGCACTTATTCCAGTGCAATTGCTCTGGGTCAACCTGGTTACCGACAGCCTGCCCGCGACCGCACTAGGATTCAATCCCCCAGATCATTCGATTATGCGGGTTCCTCCAAGGAGCAGCCGAGAGCCATTGATATCCAAGTGGCTTTTCTTCCGGTACTTGGTCGTCGGAGCCTATGTTGGCATCGCTACAGTTGCAGGATACGCCTGGTGGTTTATGTTCTACGAGAATGGGCCGCAAATCTCCTATTTCCAGCTGGTGCGTGTTGATCTGACCATTTACGAACTGCATCTGACATTGACCCTCACGCTATCAGACGCACTTCCACCAATGTTCTGCACTCTTCCCTGAACTTGGGTGCGATATGTTCACGGGCATTCAGGCGCGACATGCGTCCACGATGAGCTTGTCAATATTGGTCACGGTCGAAATGTTCAACGCGATGAACTCATTGTCCGAGAACGAAAGCTTGCTTCGCCTGCCGCTCTGGAAGAACATGTTCCTCGTGGGAGCTATTGCCTTGAGTATGGCCCTGCACTTTGTCATTCTCTACGTTCCCTTCTTCTCCGTGAGTGGTTGTGCCACATTGAAAAGAGGTTTTACTGAATTGGCTGGTAGGGGATATTCGCAATTGCGCCATTGGACTGGATCGAATGGAAGGCCGTTCTGTGGTTGAGCGCGCCGGTATTGCTCGTGGACGAAGTCTTGAAGCTTCTCTCTGTACGTCTCATGGCCCTTAATCTTTCCTGGATGGTATCCCTCATACTACTCTTTTGCAGACGGCACTTGTATCTTCAGAAACCAAGGTTAAATTAGACTAGAATCGCCAGCATGCTGGCTCTCGTAGTCATATAATACGTGCTAGTGTCGGGGTCGATGACAGTAATCGATGAGGATGAATATATAAAAATTTCAGACGGCAGGGTTGTCGGACTCTGGCTCTTCGTCATCACTGTCTGGTTGACCCTCCCTTGCGGCTTGCACCGCGCGTTCCAGGCCAACCAGATCCCAACCAAGTGAATCTTTAGACGTGCTCAGGTGGCCCACATCCTGCCCAAGTCGTTTCAAATAATCCTCGCTAAATGGATCAGCTGGCGCTTTACAAATACCGTAGATAGCGAGCGGATCAGGGACCAGCAAAAAATTCCGTACCTTGCACAGGCCTGTATCCATCGACAGAAATCGTCGAGCCATATCCGAGAGTAGACGTAATAGACTTCGTGCGCGTCAAGGATGGCACGCAGCTCGAGAAGACAGCGCAGGACGGTGCGCGTGCCGCAGGCAAGAAGGCGTCCGGCGTCCGCGCGGCACGCCTCGGCGAGTGCCCAGGACCGGTAGAGGGGGAAGGCGAGAGCGCGTCGGTACGATGGGATCAGCGATTGCGCCAGTTCGCGTACGTCGATGTCCAAGTCCGATGACGACGGCAGTGGCGGATCGTCGACGCCGCTTGGATATGGAGGCGGGTCCAAGGCGGAGAACGCGGGCGTCAGCGCCGAGATCGTCCATGCGCTTTCTGGAGTTGGATCAGTGCTGCGTCGTGCGTGCGTCGTAGGCGTAGGAGAAGAGGAGCGTGACCAGTGTCAGGTAGAGTGCACGGGCCTCTTGCGGGGAAGCAATGTCTTCGTTTCAAAAAAAAAAAAAAAACATTCGTGAGTATGCCTGGGAACATCGTTTTGGAGAGACATGGGGATAAGTACGTACATTCTCGCCTGGGCAAGCGCAACATCATGGCGTTCTCGGCCTCTGTGAAGACGACATCGCCGACAGAGGAAGACGGAATCAAGATACGGGTGCATCCATGCGAGAAGTTCTTCTATTTGCTCACTATCAGCAAAGTCTGCCCTGCTCAAAGACGTAATTTAAAGAACACTCTTCAGTAGTAGAAGTAGCGCGGCATACATATAGTGCTCTGGGTCCCATTTTGCATCTTCGTGCCGCAACCTGCGGGCCCGCCGATCGAGGGGGCTTAGGATCTCTGCGTCCGCGCCAAGTTCGTTGACCTCGTTCTCCGTAGTTGCTACGTGCAGAAAGTACCCGGTGTACGCATTGAGAAATCCGTACGGTTTGTGAAGGGACGTCTCTAGGGTTGGGAGCGTATCCGGTACCTGTCTGGCGGACTGTCCAACCGTCCGCGGCGGCTGCATCCGGGGTGAGCCAGTTACGGAATGAAAGCCAAGAAAGGAGACACAGACCCTCGAGGAACTCGTTAGGCGTGTCCTGTGAGCCGAGTACTTCGATTGCTGGCCCGCGATGCGTGTTCTGAGGCGGGGGTGCGAGGAGCTTCCCGAGCAAGTCGAGATCTGGGAAGTTCTCAGCCGGGGTTCTGCTTCGTTAGCGTGAGCGTGAGGTATCCAGACGCGGGGTCGTAGTTGGCAGAAGACCTGGTCATCCTCGATTAGACTCGCTGTAAAGTTCAGCCGAAGGAAATAGGGCGCGACATGGAGAGACAAGTAACGTGTCGCTGACGTGAATTTCTATTTCCGAAGCACGGATGGCAGGGCAATAGACGGCGACTACGACAGAGCGGTCGTTTTGGGAGCACGAAAATCGTGGCGTAAGCATCCGCGGCCGAGGGGAGGAACGAGACGCGCGACATGGACGGAGGACCGTGAAGGCATGCCCAAGTTTTTTTTTTTGTTTAATTTCACGGTCGACGAACGACCAGAACCGTTATCATGATGGACCCCCAAGTGCTGCCCGCCTTTCCCTCGCTCGACGACCTTGAACGTCTGATCTACCACGAAAAGCGCGGCAACTGCGTGCCCGTGTACATCCAGCTGCCCTGCGGACCTCATCACCCCTGTCATCGCCTATCTCCGCATCGCGCACAACTCAAAGTACAGCTTCCTGCTCGAGTCTGTGCTCGCAGGCGAGAACATCGCGCGGTACAGCTTCATAGGTGCCGACCCGTTCAAGCTGGTCAGATTAGGACCCAATGAGACCATCCAAGGCGACCCCATGCTCGCCCTCGAGCGTGAACTCTCCGTCTATAAATACGTGAAGATACCCCAGGTGCCCACGTTCACCGGCGGCGCCATTGGCTATGTCGCGTACGATGCGATCCAGCATTTTGAGCCAAAGACGGCGCGACCGCTGAAAGACACCCTAGGAATCCCTGAGGCCGTCTTCATGCTCGCGGACACGCTGCTCATATATGATCACCTCTTCCAAAACATCAAGGTCGTCTCGCATGTCTTTTGCCCGGAGAACTCGACACCGTCGAACCTAGCATTCATCTACCAGACGGCCGTCTCTAAGGTCCGCCGCCTCGCACGGGCGATGGTGAACCCGGTGACCACGGAAGTACCTCAGCAGCCCATAACTCTGGGGAACACGGCCACGTCGAATGTCGGCAAAGAAGGATACCAGCAATACGTTACGAGACTCAAAGAACACATTGTTGCGGGCGACATAATCCAGGCAGTTCCCTCTCAGCGACTGTCGCGCCCAACCCAACTGCACCCGTTCAATGCTTACCGACGATTGCGACAGCTCAATCCAAGTCCGTACATGTTCTACCTCGACTGCGGCGAGCTGCAAATCGTTGGTGCTAGCCCAGAAACGTTATGTAAAGTAGAGGCGAACAAAGTCTACAACCACGCAATCGCCGGAACCACCAAACGTGGTGAAACTGACGAAGGTACGTGTCTCTCCAGTGCCTCATCGACGGCGTACATTGAGTTTGTTTGTTAACAGAGGACCAACGACTGGGTGAGGAGCTGCTTAATTCGGAGAAAGGATCGAGCCGAGCATATCATGCTGGTTGACCTCGCACGCAACGACGTTAATCGTGTCTGCCAGCCCAAGACGGTCAAAGTAGGATCATTTGATGAGGTTAGAAAGGTTCAGCCATGTGTCCCACCTCACTTCGCAGGTGTCTGGGATATTGCGCGAGGGTCTCACGAGGTTAGTGTGCCAGTATTTCTACGATTCAGATCGTAGTCTCTAATCGCCTTCAGATTCGATGCATTCCGCTCAATATTCCCCGCAGGTACAGTCTCTGGAGCTCCTAAGATAAAGGCAATCGAGCTGGTATATGGATTGGAAGCAAGAGCGTCGTGGGGTATATGCTGGTGCGGTCGGTCGATTCGATTTCGCAACCGACGCGATGGATACATGCATCGCGATCCGAACAACCGTTTTCAAAGATGGTGTTGCATATTTCCAAGCTGGCGGAGGGATCGTGCATGATAGCGTCGAGGAAGATGAATACCATGAAACCATTAACAAACTGACGGGTAACGCAAAAGCTCTCGACGAGGCCGAACGTAAGCTCCCCAGAGTCTCCAGGTTATTAATCGCTGAGTATTTCTCCGTTAGGTTACTGGTACGATATGCAGCAAGCAACTGCCTGAGCATATGGCCCCAATCAATGATCTAATCAATGTAACTAATCTACTTCAAGCGTACGATGTTTTGCCATTGATCGCGCGGAACGCGCTCGTTTTTGTGCCCGCTCTGCCGCGATCTCGGTACCTTCTCGCCCTGCAATGCTGAGTACGCCTGCAATCAGCTCGGCGGTCCGTGTGCTTTCGTCGTTGGCGGGGATTGGATACATGACAATGCGTGGATCGACATTAGAATCTACAATCCCGATAGTGGGGAACATGCTCGATCGCACATTCGCGGATTGCGTGGAGGTTGGGTATTGGGTTGAGGAAAATAACGAGGTCAGGGACGACGCGTTCAGATTGAGCCACTTCGGGTCCAAAGAAGTGGACCTTGTTTGTAAGTGTACCCGGGAGCCACTTCTCGCCGACGTGGTAGGCCCTGGGAACCAATACGCTGGGCAGCCTTCAGGACTGTGGGACGAAGGTCGGTGCGAGTTCCGACAAATACTATGGTCCCGTCCCTAGAAGCGACGGCCTCGAACGAGGGAGGCGGCGCGGCGAAGATGGGGGAGGGTACGCTCGAGGTCTATGATAGTGACGCCAGCACGCGTTCCGTACGCATATGGAATGAAGTTTGGATTAAGTAGGGAGCTGTGATGGCCGAGGTGTGCTCCAGCGGCGAGAAGAGCTGAGAGTGTCAGGTCGCGTGGGGCCGTTGGACGGTGTAATGGATGGTGAGGTTGCCAAGTGTTATCTCGGGTCTGGGCTGAGCCAAATTTTGAAAAAACGTCGACTGGCGATGGAGGAGAGGTTCAACGCCGTGTCAGTCATGCATGGAAAAGGACTAACCAAGAGTTGTCCGCTCAGCTCTGTCCAGTTGAAATGCTGTCCAGTCGTCTTGTGACTGCAATATTTTTTCTGAAGAGTCCGTAGCAGACGTAAACAAGCGACGTGGTTGTCGTAACAGTGCAGAAAAAAGACGGCTCCGCACTGGACAGAGGGTGGCCATTGCGACGAATATTTGGGAGTTCGAGACAAAGCGCCACGAGGAAGTGGGAGTGGCTGTGCTGGTGCTGAGTCAGCACGCCGCCAAATTTTTACTTTTCTCGTTGCACAACTCAAGCAACACTCCGTTCTGTTCCCTCCTCCATCGTCCCCCAAAAACAAAAATGGCCGATTCCGACCTTTTCGATGGCGCCATCGGTATTGACCTCGGCACAACTTACTCGTATGTTTCTATCATTGTCACCGCACTCCACACGTCACTTCTTGTAACAGCTGCGTGGGCGTATGGCAAAACGACCGTGTCGAGATCATCGCCAACGATCGTGCGTTCTTCCTCCGGATCGTGCTCATAGGCTTTTTTTCTGAACGTACTGCAGAGGGCAATCGCACTACACCTTCCTATGTCGCGTTTTCTACCGAAGAGCGTCTGATCGGAGACGCTGCCAAAAATCAGGCTGCGATGAACCCTCGGAATACTGTTTTCGATGCGAAGCGCCTTATCGGTCGCCGCTTCGAGTATGTCGTTTAATATCTTTATTGATGTCCTATCTCACTCGTTCGCTCTAAAGTGACCCCGATGTGAAGAAGGTATATTATCGCCGTTTCCCGGAGAGGTCACATCACCCACCTGATGACCTTGTTATAGGATATGGTCCACTGGCCTTTCGAGGTCGTAGAAAGGGATGGATCGCCCCTCATCAAGGTTCAATATCTTGGCGAGGACAAGACGTTTAGCCCTCAGGAAATTTCAGCCATGGTCCTTACCAAGATGAAGGACATTTCTGAAGCAAAGCTCGGAAAGACCGTTAAGAAGGCTGTCGTAACTGTTCCCGCATATTTCAACGATTCTCAACGTCTCGCTACCAAAGATGCCGGTGCGATTGCAGGGCTTGACGTATTACGTATCATCAACGAGCCTACCGCCGCTGCCATCGCCTATGGCCTCGACCAGCAATCAAAAGCTGAACGAAATGTTCTTATTTTCGATCTCGGCGGAGGAACGTTCGATGTATCCCTTCTGAACATCAGCGGGGGCGTGTTCGCTGTAAAGGCCACCGCCGGAGATACCCATCTTGGGGGAGAGGACTTTGATAACGCGCTCCTCGAGCACTTCAAGAATGAATTCAAACGTAAAACAAAACTCGAAATTTCCGAGGACGCTCGCGCCTTACGGAGACTGAGAAGTGCTTGCGAACGTGCCAAGCGCACGCTCTCCAGCGTCACTCAGACGACAGTAGAGGTTGACTCTCTTTTCCAGGTTAGTCAAATAACCCATCACCTCTAGTGTGTATCGTAACCTGTCGGACCAGGGAGAAGATTTCTCCGCAAATATCACCCGTGCACGCTTCGAAGAGATTAACGCAATCCTCTTCAAGTCTACTCTCGAGCCCGTCGAGAAAGTACTGAAGGATGCGAAGATCCCTCGTGAGAAAGTCGATGATATTGTCCTTGTCGGGGGCTCGACGCGGATTCCTAAAATTCAGTCTCTTGTCTCTGAATACTTCGGTAACCGTCAACTCAACAAATCCATCAACCCTGATGAGGCCGTTGCCTACGGCGCTGCCGTCCAGGCCGCAGTTCTTACTGGACAAACATCCGAGAAGACGCAGGACTTACTGTTGCTCGATGTGGCTCCACTCTCCCTGGGTGTCGCGATGCAGGGCGATGTGTTCGGAGTAGTTGTTCCACGGAACACACCCATCCCGACCAACAAGTCTCGTGTCTTCACTACGGTCGAGGACAATCAGACGACTGTTACATTCCCTGTGTATGTTTTTTACTGATTGTCCATCTGGCCCGCTCATCTTACAGCCTATGACAGTTATGAAGGAGAGCGGACTCAGTGCCGTGACAATCGTTTGCTTGGCGAGTTCGAGCTTACAGGCATCCCTCCTATGCCGCGCGGCCAGGCCGAGCTCGTCACTACCTTTGAGGTTGACGCGAATGGCCTTCTCAAAGTCTCGGCGCAAGACCGTGCTTCAGGCCGCAAAGCGTCCATCAGTATGCGTTCTTCCCGTTGTGCTACGCATATACTGACTCATCATCGACAGGCATCACTAACTCCGTCGGTCGCCTCTCATCTGCGGAAATTGACCAGATGATCAAGGATGCCGAGCAATTCAAGCAGGCGGACAAGGACTTCTCTGCACGTCACGAAGCGAAGTCTGACCTCGAGGCTTACATTCACCAGGTCGAGGCCACAATTACGTCACCCGAGATTGGTATGAAGCTCAAGCGTGGCGCAAAGGGACAAGTTGAGGCTGAGCTCGCGCGTGCACTTGAAAAATTGGAGATAGAGGACTCGTCAGCGGATGAACTTCGTAAAGCGCAGCTAGGGATTAAACGGGCTTTACAAAAAGCGACCGCGGGCATTCGCTAAGATACCGGTAGCATTTCCCCAGTGTATTGTTGTGGTTTCTGTCCCCTCGTTGCTTTATCACCCACTCCCTGTCTAAAACCGCTGTATTCATCGAGTCAAAAAGGCGTTAGATCCGCGTTTCAGCGCCTACCTTTTTACCTTGTACTTATGCGATTTTCAATGTGAGTAGTTCTGGTCCCATGGTAAATCCATTAAGGTGTGTAGGAGGTTGGAAACCCGTGGGAAGCAGGACGAGTGATTGGATTTAATTATGAACTCAGGTCTCAAGAGAACCCAGGAACATCGTTGCAGGTGACCAACGGAACCGATACGCGCACGAGGGTTGTTCTGGGTTTACGATAAGGCCGGACATGGCCCCTGGAACGAGGTGAATTGTTCTGCAAGCACTTTTCCAAAGCTGTTGCATCTCTGGACAACGGACAAGACGGAGAGGGACCAATTTGTGCTGTAGGTGCTGTTAACTTTTCGATCCGCGGTCCGGGGCCGGAGACGGCCAGAGGGGAGAGGACCAGGGAACTTCCTCTTTCAAGCACAGGACGTCAAGAAATTGAGAGCTGGGAAAATCGAACGCCAGACGTTATCTTTGGCTGTCTATACTGACAAACACATAGAGGTGAACTCCAAAGTAGTCACATGTATGCGCATCGTACGGATGGAATAGGAGAAGAGTGACAAACTCAGGTCCGGGTGTGTATATGCGCATAGACCCAGGTATTCGGAGTTTGAAAGATAGGTCGGCATTACCGTAGAGTTAGTTTTTGAGGTCCATTTCGTTCGTCTGGACTTGCTTTGGTCTTGGTCCACTACCAAGCCCCATCCTCACCATCTCTTGTCTTACCTTCTTCTCTATTCTATACTTCCCAGGGTCCCCTTTTATCTTCCCTCCATCTCCTTCTCTTTCCATTTCTTCTTTTCTTTTCCTTGGGAAGTTTTACCAAAATCACCTTCAGCGACCTTCAGGCTGATCTTCACGACCCCCGTCCAGCACATAGTAACCAAAGCTGGCCCCAAAAGTCACCTCTTACCTTCTTCTATACGTACAATTACCCTCTGGGTCCCCGTCTCGGTCACACAATCTTCGGTAATAGCTAATCAGTATCCATCCTCAAGAGTATAATGTCTCTTTCCGCCGAGCAAGCTTTCTCCCGCAATCCTTCTGGGAAGACCCCTCCACCTGCCCCTTCCGCAGCTTTTGCCAAAAGGTTCGTTACGTCATTTTTGCTGTTCTCCCCTTTCCTCAATCACTCTTAGAGCGCGCGAGTTACAAGGTGATGGTATGATCGGCCGATACAGGCCCCCTGCCCTCCGCGCTCTTGCGTCAGGCGGTTCTCCCCCTAATGACGTTTCTCCTTCTACGACGATCACCCCTACGGACAGCTCTAGCCTGCCATCCAACACCTATTCGTCTGGCTACAGAAGGGCGAGGGCCGGAACCTTACCTTCCAATGTGTCGCTGGCCGCCCAGCAGTACGCTGCCTCCAACACGCCTAGCCCCAGCACTTTCCCGTCTACGGAATCATTCAGCGAACAGCTGCAGCACCTCCCCCAGTCAAGCGCCACCCCCCCTGCTTCATTGAGGCCCACCTTGCGCCACTCTACCTCGGTCGCTTCCACTGTTGCCTCATCTGTGTTGACAGAGCGGAGTAGTCGACTTCGCTCGGGCTCGTTAACAACACTTCCTTCCACAGGCCTTTCGAACCCTTTCGGCTCTAGCGTATTTTCTTCTTCGTGGTTAGCTTCGTCTGGGAACAATACCTCGTTTGGGAACGGTTCTTCGTTCCCCGTCTTGGAAGAAATGCGATCCTTGGATCCAGGGGCGGATGATTTTGATGTTCACACACTGGATTACCTTGGTTTAGACGATACACATTACCGACCACCCCCCGCAGCAACTATATCAGAGCTTCGTAATCAAGCACAGGCCGTAATTGCCGGAAATCTGTCTAACCCTCCTCGTTTGCGCGCCACCACCGTGTCTCACCCTTACCGTCGGATGTCGTCCGCCGGAGGTCCCATTCTTCCCGCTCCAAACCAGGAGGACGAGGAAGAATACGAGCAGTATAATCACCGGGGTTTAGACACGTACAACGATTCTTTGACCCCCGACAACTACTACCCCTCTCGTGCGACAACGGGGCTCAAGCAGACAGATTACCTCAGCGCAAATTTAGTCACCAGCCGGCCCCGTGCTATTTCCGTCGGCACTCTTGACGACCCTGCGCGGTTAACGCGTCGTGCGACGGTCTCCGTGGAGCAACCGGTCTACGATCTTTCCTCCTTCAATGGCACAAACAGCGCCCAGCTAAGTCAAGCCGGTATTCTCAAGACCGATAAATCGTCAGCACTTCGCGCAGGCGCGTCACCTACTGTACGCTTCCCCGTCACGGAGGTTTCTGGATCTCGTGCACCTTCTTATCTCTTGACCCCGAATCAATCCGGGCGAGCAGTCTCACCCAAAAGTGAGAATCCGGCACAAATCCAGACTCCGACGCGATCTCTTTGGATCGGAAATCTCGACAGCTCAGTCACTAGTGAGCAACTAATTCATGTCTTCGCCCCCTATGGCGCGATTGAGAGCCTGAGGTTATTACCGGAGAAGGTAAAGTGGCAAACCCGACCTTATTTCTTTTTTTCTCATTAGCACCACAGGAGTGTGGTTTCGTTAACTTTGTTGATCAAGCCGACGCAGTCCGTGCGAAAGAAGACGTGCTCAATCGTCTTGGTGGTAACATTGGTATGCCCAATGGCCAGACGGTGCGCATTGGCTTTGGTAAGGCAGACAGCGCACCCGCTGCCCCAGGTAAAGGCGCTGGTGGGTCTTCTTCCGGCGGGTCTTCCACCTCTACCGCTGGGAAAAACGCTACTAGTCCTTCCATGAGTGGCATGGAGGCTCAACTGCAGTCAACTCCCACTCGAGCCCTTTGGATCGGTTCTATTCCGTCGACGACAACACCTGCAGCAATTCTGAGCGTTTTTAGTCCTTACGGACCTATCGAATCTGCTCGCGTTCTCACACACAAGAATTGCGGGTTCATTAACTTTGAGCGCTTAGATGATGCCGTGAGGGCGCGCAAGGCCCTGAACGGACGTGACGTACTTGGTAGTGACGTTGGGGCAATTCGTATTGGATTCGCGAAGGTGCCTGTGAAAAATGGACAAGACAGCGTCCCTGGACAAGAAGAAGCCCCAAGCTTTAACGTCCAGGGTGTGGGTGATCTGAGCGTCGGTGCGACTATCCATGCATTGCGGAGCGTAAAGGGTGCTTCTACGATTCCTGTGGATCAGCAAGTCCTCGGTGGAACTGTGGAAAATTATCGTTCCAATCTACTCCTGAGTATGATTGGCACGGGAACCCACAACACAGCATTCGTAAACGACGGTACACCCAAACCCGCTGGATGGAGCCCTACGGTAACGGAGCAACAAATGATCATGAAAGAGCTCTCAGGTGGTGCACCTGACGCTGACGCCGACATTCTGGCCTTGGCCGGTATTCATAATTTCCTTGATAGCCTGTTTTGGTTACTGATCAGAGGCCCCAGACTTCCGCCCTCCAACTATGTACTACACTACCATCCCCTTGGTGTCAGAACGCCCACACAACAGGCGCTGGGATGCATCTAAATTGCGCGAGCTACGTAAGAGGATGGACTCGAACACGATCGCGGACGAAGAAATTGAGCAGGTCGCCGCCGATTTCCTCGACGGAGAGATTGTCGATCTTGCGTCTGACTGGCTGGGTAACACCGTAGGTCTATTTCGTGATCTTATCCTCACAAACCTCGTCATTGACATGTCACAGGTCGTCCAGAAGCTTTTTGAAAAGTGTGCCTTCCCTGCCCGTATGGCCATGCTCGAGCGTATTAGTCCTCACTTGGCGATGATTGGGATTCATAAGAATGGCACTTGGGCGGCCCAAAAAATCATCGAATGTGTGCAGACCCCAGAGGAAATCAGCCTGATTGCTCAGCACTTGCGAGCGTACGCGCCACCGTTGCTCCTTGACCAATTCGGCAATTATGTTATCCAGTGAGAGCCCATTCATTGCGTGTGTCACCACCCATTGACGGCGTGCATTGTAGATGCTGCCTCCGATTCGGACAGCCTGCGAATGACTTCATTTTTGACGCTATGGTCGACCGCCTTTGGGAGATTGCCCAAGGTCGTTTTGGTGCTCGTAGTATGCGCGCTTGCCTTGAAAGCCCCAACATCACTATCAGCCAGCAACGCCGTATCGCAACTGCCGTTATCTTGAACTCCATCCCGCTCGCTACGAACCCAAATGGCGCACTCCTGTTGACTTGGTTGCTTGATACTTCTGGTTTCTCCTCTCGCTATCGCCTTTTGGCTCCTCGCTTTACGCCACACCTGTCTCACCTCTGCACACATAAGCTTGCTTCTCTCACCGTCTTGCGTATAGTCAATCAAAAGGTAGAACCGGAAGCATCCAGTCAAGTCGTCGAGGCCCTATTCTCGTCCCCGAACGATCACGTCTTGACGGACGTCCTTGGCGATCAAGTCAATGGCGTCGCTGTCGTCCATAAAGTGCTGACCAGTCCCTTTGTTGACCCATCAAAGCGCCCGACATATATCGAGGCTACGAAGCGCGTTCTCATCGAACTTAAAGTAATCGCAACACAAGCGTATCGTCGTCTTATAGAGGAAGTTGGCCTTCCCATTCCTAACTTCCAATCGAACTACCCTAATGGATCGACGCCCCCTGGCGCGAAGGGCAAGTTTGGTGGTTCCTCTAATTCTTACGGTGTCCCCGGCTTGCCATCGGGATACTCCACCCACGACCAGAACCTGGCGTCCATGATGGCTTCTTTACAGATGGGTGGCCAAAACCCGCACTCCGGCCCGCCTCAACCGCCTCAACTTTCGATAGATCCTGGTTTTAATGGACAAAGTGCCCCTCAACGCAGTCGGTCGTCCAATGCAGTGTCTGCTTTCTCGCCCGCTACGGACCCGTTCAACCCGTTCGCCCTCAGATCAGCTGAAACTAATAGCCCTCGCATCCCTCAGCAGCGCCGCAACGGTGGGCCTGCGACCACCCCTGCTGCTGTCGCAGCTTCCCCCCCGATCCCTATGTCCACAATTCCCTATGGTGCTCAATCCCCCGTTCTCAGCTCGGGTGCCATTCTTGGCATGGGACAACCCTCATATGGCGGCATTGCCCCCCAGTCTCAAGTTTATCAGCAATACGTGTATCAAATGTATCAACAAAACCCCCCAAACATGGGGGCTTTCCACGCTTGAATCAGCATCGACAACGACGACAACGGGCGCCTCTTATGACGCGTCTGTTGCATGACTTTGTTATCTATCACGTCGCTCTCTTCCATATCTCTTTGTCTCGAATGCTCTCTTGTGGCAAAAATTCCTTTTGATTATTTACAACGACCACTTTCCAGCTGCTCGGTGGGTTCGTTTGGCTTGGCACTGCAATGTCTGCTCTCCTTATATACCCGAATCATCAATTTGCTTCCATTTCCCCACCTTCCTTAAAAATGTCGAGGAGTTTCGGACAAGGCGGTTTTCAGAATATTTCTTTTCCTTTTCTCACTTCCTATTCTGAGTGTCTTGAACATGTACACATACATCAAAGATGATAGCGAAGCTCTTTAACCTCTCGTTTGTTCGTATTACCTCTCATAGATTGAATTCTACTACTCCCTCTGACTCGGACCGGTCGTGAGCTTTGCTTTTGAATCTGTACCCCCATGGGTTCGGCATCGTCTAAAGCAGCACGCACATTCCCCGCCGTAAAACCCGGAAAGCCACCATCGTGGGGAGGCGCGAGGACGCCAGCGCACGACCCTAAGACCTCGCCACCGCCAACGGCACGCCAACCGTGGGCGAGCGAATCCAAAGACGAAGGTAGGAAACGCACCCACGCTTCCGAGGTTGGCCGTCCTCACGTTCCACATCCACGACTACAGTCATCCAGAACGACGCCAGGGACCCTCACTTACTGGCCAATCTGAACAAGCTGGGCCCGGTGCGCGTTGACCACCACATGCAGACCGTGCAAACGGTGAGTCAACCTCACGCTTCGTCGTGCTTTCACATGAAAACCTCACGTTTTGGTGGTAAGCAAGCTCGCTTCAAAGAGCTCTTCCGGTCTCGCGCGCGATCGGAGGACGAGGCGGCCAGCATGCGCATCCCGCGCAACCACCTCCTCGTCTCGTCCCTGGTCGCGCTCCTCGGGGAGCGCCAGAGCGTATTTGGAAGAATGAGTGGCTCCGACGCTGCCCTCCGACAGCTCGCGGAGAAGTATGGGATGGACGTCGAGCGGTTGGAGAGCCTCGCGCGCTCCGTCAACGTGCCGCGCGTGCGGGAGGGCGGCGTGCGGTACATAAAGGACGCTCAGAGTGGTGAGGAGACTGCTATCTCGGAGGTGGGTTCCCCACTCGTCGTAATGCTAGGTCGGTGGGTAATGCTTCGCCCAGGTCGCGTGGAAGGAATCGGTGGCTCCGTTGGACTCCTGACTCGGTATTGATGTTTGCATACGCTGTCCTCCTTGGCACGGAAAAAAGATACACACTGTTTTGCTTTACTGTCATTGATATATTATTCGCTGTCTCGAGGCACGATACAGTAATGAGAGAGCGGCGGCTACTTGTAAGCCTAGGTCGAGCGGTCCGCAATGCGCGGCATACGTTGGGTAGCCTTCCGTGTTGTAAACATGTTCAGAAGACAGATAAACAACAGCCGCAGATGGATTTCACACTATTCGCGTCCTCGCAAATCCTCAACGGTGCTCATTAGAGGCGTGGTCATGGCTGCCTCGGTCGCTGCCGCTGCAGCGGCAGTTGCGAACCAGCAGTTCGTTGGGGGCTCCATACACAACGACGTGGCTCCTAGCACTGCGGCGCCACGCTTGGATCAAGAAGCTGCCCCCGAAAAAATCCCAAAGTCGCGCAAGGACGAGGAAGGGCCGAGGTTGCTAGTGTGGGGGTCAAACAGGTTCGCTTTCCTACTCTCCCCCCGTTCGGCCATATACTCACGGCGAGAAAGGTCACGCATCATCGCTCCTAGTGCGTCGGATGCTGCGCAGATCCGCACCCCAGCTGCTGCGTCTTTCCTCCAGGACGTGGCACTGCGCGACTTGGCGGTACACGCTACCCACGCCGTCTGCGTTGATGGACGTGGGGACGTGTACCAATGGGGCGACGGGTTCTTTGGCGATCCCGCGTCCGAGGGAACTCCCGTACTGACGCTGCGGGGCAAAGTGCGTTTTCACTTCCGTATTTACCGCCCCGCCGCCTGACCTCTTCCTCTTTCGTTTCACAGAATATCGCCAAAGTACAAGTCACGGAATCACGCGTCTTTGCACTTTCGGCCGAGGGGAAGGTCTATGTGATTCCGGCGCGGGCAACCAGCCAATCTTTGGGCCCCCCGACGCCGTCGAGTGCGCCGTGGTGGGGCACGGGCTGGTTATGGGGCGAGGAAGCGGGAACGCGGCACGCCGAGATCGTGCCCGCCCAAAAGTTCGCGTGGGGCGAGAGGTGAGTCATCGTTATTTCCGTATACCACACTTAAGACCGACGTTTTCTATCGCAGAATCACAGTCCATCGCTGCTGGCAGAGACCATCTGCTCGCGCTGACTTCGTCCGGCCGCACTTTCGTACATCCTATTACCAAGAACGCTAACACGCATGGGCAGCTTGGATTCCGCAAGTTCGACATTCCCGACCCATCAGCTGTCGCTACACGACTTGACGTCGAGCTCACTCCAAGAGCCATCGCTGATCCGTACGCCAAGAGCTCTCGTTACGCGCGCGAACCATCCTCGTCTGCTGTTCCCACTCCTGCATCCGGGAACCTCGTCGACGTAGATGGCGCCACCCTTAAATTCTCTGATCGATTCTTCGAGGTTCCCGCATTGAGAGGCGTTCGCGCAATCCAAATCGCAGCTGGTGCGCGAAGCAGTTTCGTGAGAACGGATACCGGAAGAGTGCTCGGATGGGGCGCAAATGATTACGGGTGCGTCATTCTATCACCCCCCTGTTCTCTAAGTGGCGTCATCCGCGATACACACAGGCAGATTGGTCTGGGCGGGAACGTCACGCTTGACACGATCACCATTCCCACGGAAGTCGTATTGTGGAGGGGCACTCCGAGTGGCACACGTACTCAATGCATCGACCTGAACGTCGGCGGAGACTTGGCGTTTTTCACCGTCGAACGCGTTGACGGGACAGGGATCAGGAATGTCGAGGTCCTGTCGTGCGGGAACGGACAGTATGGCGGATTGGGCAACGCGTTGTTCAGCAACGCTCAGAGCATCCCCGTGCGCACCAAGGCTGTCAGCGGACTGCTGGAATGTACGTTAACTTTTGTTTTACACCTGTCACAGTGCTGACGTTCGAACCACCATGCAGTCTCAGAGAAAGACAAATAACCTGCAGCCCATTGTTCCGCACGCGGTCTCAGTATCGCCGGACGGACACGTCCTGCTCGCACTCGATACGTGTGCGCACGCAGGACCGGGGGGTGGAGGGATGGACCTACTTGCCTGGGGAACAAATTACGACTATCAGGTTGGCAACGGGAAGCGCGCGAGCATCGCGGTGCCAGCTACACTAGGAACCGAAGATGGAGATCGAATCATGTTGCAGAAGCAACGGGCGAAGTTGGTGCGGGACTTGCAAGGGCGAGTCTTGGGACGAAGCGTCGAAGTCGAGCAGGTTGCGATCGCGGGGTATGGAAACAGCCTGGTATATTGGAGGATCGCTTAGCACCGTTGACCCCTTTATGGCCATGCCCCTCCGTTATCTCGCTCTCCGTATCAAATAAATACTCTTTTCCCTTTTTCCCCAACCCCGCACTATGACGACCTCACTCTCGTCCTCGCTCGACGTGCTCTCCCTCACCTCTAGCTCGCGATGGGCCAGCGATTCTCCCTCCGACGAAGACGAGATCGTCTGGTCCCTCTCTTCCTCAGCCCTCCTCTCCACCTCGCCTCCTGTCCACTCACCCCTCTCCGAAACCACCGACTTCGTACTCGTACCACGCGCAACAGCGGCCCTCCTCCGACCGCCGAAACCTATAGCGGATGAGATGGCCGCGCTCTCACTGACACCTGCCCCGCACGCACGTGGCAACAGCGCCGATCCACCAGCGCCAGCGCCGGCCGCCTCACCCAAGCGCACGTCCGTAAGAGGTGGGACCACGAAGAAAACAAAGAGCGTTTCATCAGAGCAGCACTCCACGACCGCCACCTCGCAACAGCAACAGCCGCGTCGGCAACAGGCACCGCCGACGGCCCCACCCGCGGCGCCGAGGAAAAAGGGCAAGAGACGTACAAGGAGGCCACGGGGTTCTTCTCCCGGCTCTGCCTCCTCGGCCTCCTCGACTGGCCTTCCCGGCGCTGCCGCGGCTCACGTCACGCCATCATCACGGCCGTCTCGTATTAGCTCCGCGGTGAAGAGTCCCGCGAAGAGTGAGGGCGGCGTTGCTGTCTCCGCCACGACGGGGCTCGGCGCACGTGCGGTCGTGGACGATTCGGTATCCGAGGCGAGCGATGCGTCGTCGCCGCCATCTTCTGCGACCACCGGATACCAAGAGGCACACAAGTACATGACGTCGTGCGTACCACGCGCTCCTCCTTCGCCTAATCACATCACACTGACACGATACCTCGAATCCCCCCATCTCATCTCATCACACATCGATCGCCTTCCTCCACGTGCGTTGCCTCCCCCCCCCCTATCCTAGGTACCTCGCACACCCACCGCCGCCAGGGCAACAACGGCTCGGCGCTGCTCATGCTGCAGGCGCTCATCCTCGAGCTTGGGTGTCTGCCGGGCGTCGCCGCGGGCAAGTTCTCCATCCCGCAACTACCAGCGACGATGCGGCAGGCGAAGCTGCTCCTCAAGAGCCACGCGTTCATCAACGTGCGTGACTATCTCGCCGTGCGGGAGCAGGGCCAGGCCGCGCTACAGCGCGCGATGCACCCCAGCCGGACGAGCCTCGTGAAGGAGGTGCGCAAGGGGAAGCGCATGGCCGTTGGTGAAGGTCAAGAGGGCCGGCCTCAACGTCCTGTTGGTGAACACGCGTTCATGAAATATTTGGCCCTTGTGTCAGTGGGACGTCTTTCTCATTCATCTTATCGATATTTTTGCTCGTCGTTTACGCCCTTTATGGGCATTGATTAAAGAATTCCGCATCTTGTACTCGTACCGTACCTGCACCTGTATTTGAAATATTATTAGGGTCACTTCCCACGCTCCCCTGGTTACTGTCACTGCAAAAAAAATGATGCTCCAAAAGGGTGACCGCAGCGATAGAGTGTACTGGTCACCAGAACGCAGTAATAATGTTTAGAATTTATCATTCGGGTCAACCAACGAATGACACTACTTCTCTACTAAACGACCTCCAACCCGTGATAAGAGAACCAGTCCCAGTGTGGCTAAAAGGTCATGACAGGCATGCAACAATAAGATAAAGCGGTAATGAGATGATAACGTTGGGTATACGGATTGTCCCCGTCTAACTTCCATCCTTCACGTATTTCAAGACAAGACCAACTACTTGCCGTTGCAAAACTCAACGAGAGTACCAAGTCTGATGATGGCATCATTCACTGTTTCGAGATTCTGAGGACTCTGCCCATCGGAGGGGATAACGCCGGCTGGCTTGGCAAGTCCGTCGGGATTGAGACTCGAAGTCGGGGTCGGAGACGGGCTGGGTGTAGAGGACTCATGTGGCTTAGATGTGGTGGTGGAGGTAGTGGTGGTGCTCGTGCTCGTGCTCGTAGTGGTCGATTCCTTCTTTGAACTGGTCGAAGTCGTGGATGGAGGTGGCGGAGGTTCGGAAGTGGAACTAGGCGTGTGTTTGGGGGAAGGGGAAGGTTCCTCGGGGGTGGGAGAGGGAGAGGGCTTCGCTTTGTGGGTGGTCGTCGTTGGATCGGGCTGCTTAGGAGGTCCACTGTCATCACCCGCGTAGTGCCAGGTGCCTTGCAAGACGCCGACACCTAACTCAGGCGAAGAATTGAAAGAGGCCTCTAGTAAGATCGAGACCGCCATAGGGACAGCCCGGGCACTGTAGAGGGAGTGATGAAATACGGGTATGGTGAGATTGGACAGAGAAAGCGAACCATGTCGACGATTATACAGGGAGTAGTCTTGCCATTGGCCGTGAGGATGATTGTCTGGCCACAATGGGGGCCAGGATAGCCACTTCCGAACATCTTGAAATGAGAGTATAAAATTAGGGATCACGACTGGCCTAACGAAGGCACTAGGTACTAACGGCGCCATTCAACGCAACAACCTACATACCAGTGTAAAAAAAAACTGAGCACGGAAAAGATTACTAACAATGACTCACAAAGGCAGAAGCTGGGTATCTACCCCCACAAGCGGTACTGTAGACTGGTAAAAAGAATTAAGCGAGGAAGTTGATAGCGGAAAGGCATGCATACAGCCCGACGTCAATGTCATAGAAAGTGAGCCGCGCCGAAAAATCACGCTTGTCGAGGACGTCACCACGAGCGCGATGAGCTAGGCCAGTATGACGACGAGCAGTTGCCATGAGAGGCGAGGGCGTAAAGAGGTAAGGAGAGGGCGAGGAGGAATGGCAGCAAAGGAGCGCATTGGAGAATAAAGAGAGAAACTGGTAAGGGACGTGAGACGGGGATGGGGAAGGAACCGAAGTGAGACAAACGAGCAATGACAGGGAGACTAAGTATGCAGGCCAAGCCAAGCCGGGTACTTATCAAAATTATTATTCCGTGGGAGTCGGCTCTCAAAATACGACCAAATACTCGTCCCGTTTATCCGTCTCGCGTGTTTCGGTCGCGTCTCCTTGTCCACGCCACTCATGCACTCCAGCCAAGCCTATCATTCCTTCCCATGCCTTCCCGATGGTCTTCATCGCTCTTGGCCATCCCGCTCCTCCGGTCATTAATCGCCTTCCATGACTTCGTTCGCCATCCGCAGCCAACCTGATCCATTCCACTTACCTGGAATGACATCTAACCCTAAGTAATCATCGGCTCCCTCTGCATTCCCACTCGGTCAAACCTGGCCCAGTTCAACCGCTTCTGGACGTGACCGGCAGTCCTACGCGTCGCTGGAGTCGCGCTGGCGTTTTACTGGTGTCTGAATACAGACAACTCGTGCCTGAGGCCACCTGATTGACCTTCCTTCGCTTGCCATGACTTACCCACCGCCGTCCTTTCGCGTCTCCGGAAAGTTATTCCCTGTCATACACGACCCCTCCCATTTCGATGCACACACAGATCTCCGTTATGTACTGCCTCGGGACCCTGGTACTTGATCGACTCGCATCTACCCCCCACCTACGAATTACCGGTACAGCGCGTATTCCACGGGGGTAGGTAGCGGCGATGAGTTACGAGGAAGGCGGTGCCGGAACGACGTGAGATCGCGCGTTCCAAAGCAGAGTGGGCTAGACATGGGGTACCAGAGATGCCTTGGACGCCCGGTGCGATACGAGCAAGCCACGTACAAGGTCTAGGTGTCCTCTCGCAGCCCAGGCTACGCGCAGATCGCTTTGACGTGATCCCAATTCCCTGGTGCCGCCCTGTCTGTTTTTCTTGCGTCAAGCCCTTGCACTCCACCTGCGCCAGCAACTTTGGTTGCAAGCGGAGATATACCAGTGTTCTTCGGAACTAGACCACCGCCCCGGATGCGAGGTAGCCAGGGTTTCGACCCTACTTGAGCTTGCTCAACCCGGTGACCCTTCTGCTGGATTTGCTCGCCGTGGGCCGCCTCGTTCCCTATGCTGCGCTCTACCACAAGAGGCTGTTGCAAAGGCGCGAGGATAGGGGCCTGAAAGCGTTCTTGAACGTTGCTTAATCTGCATGGCTTCGTGGCGAACGAACAATGGGTCAAAGGCCTATTCTTGATTTGGTGGAAGACGGGTGCGTACAGGGAAGCATGCAATAGGAATAAACATGGCCGCGTCACTGCAGTGTTGTGTAGTGTGTGAAGGTGTCGCTTGGCTTCCAAGCGGCACTGGACTCAGTGCATCGGACGGCGGTGGCCCTTGAGGAGGCTTCTCAGCTGGATCTTGGGACCCCCGCCGTGTACATCCACCCACCCCCAATTGCGACCCTATCCCACACAGATAGGCGCACTACGACACTGCCGCGCTGAGTAACCCATCCCTCACTGTGAGACACCATGATCTCCGATGCCTTCCCACACCTCAGGTCGGCCTGAAGCTGCCGCTGACGCACTTCCGCAAATAAGGCACACGTTTCCATCCTTCGTTATACAGCCATGTCCGCGACGACCCGTCTCCTCGAGCTGGCTCGTGTTATCGTGAACGCTCTTCCACACCCCTTTCGACAAGTTTAAATCTCGTCTTTCTCGTTTCGGTGCAGTGCCGGGTGCTCGACGATTCTTCCCCCGGAGATACCTCTCTGCACATGGCCGCGCTTTCACGCGCACTTGGGCAACTCTGAATTGTGATACCCTGCGGGGTGTTGCAAAGAGCTGCGTGCTCGCCGTCAGGGTTGTCTTGAGTAGCGCGTTGGAAGTCGCCATGTCGCGTGCAGTGGGGATCGCCGTGCGGCGTGGATGAGGGCATCAGGGTCTCATTGCCTGTTCGGGAAGAGGAGTGTCGCAGGGGGGGTCACACACAGGAAATTCGAGTGCGGTACGCGAGCCAGTTCGGAGCGGAGAGCGGGCCCTGTGCGCTGCTGTGCACGGTGGCGAGAAGACCAATGGAGGCGTCGTGGTGAGCGGAAGCGCGGCAGACTTCGCCGTGCCGGGAAGTCAAGTGACGAGCCCGTGGCTCATTGTGGACAGAAACGTGCGTGCCCCCGTGCCACACGGAGTATGTGCAAGAGCAAGGGTTGGGCGAACGTGCGGCGTGGTCGCAAGACTAGTGTTGTAGCGGGGGAAGCTAAGCTTCGAGAGACGGGTCGGCTGTGCTGACGATGTCATAATTTTTTCCACCATTTTCGCTTTCGTCGCGACTCGAAACCTATCCTTGAAGAAAGGTAGGTGATTCATCATTCTTATTGTAAAATAAAATTTGAGAAGAACAATCTTTATTCATTGGCATGTTACAACGCCAGTGTATTCGTAGATGTCGTTTCATCATATGCGACTGATGATCAGGCTCACTTTTGGGGTGCAAAAGGTATCAATATATTCTTTTCAAGTGGGGCGGTTAAAAAATTACTGTAAGACGAACCGCAGCTTGCAGATGATTGATGGGAGTGCCGGATCCTCCAAGTTTCCGCGTGCAGAGCATCACCAGGAGTATTCATCCTGTCAGCGCCTCGTGCAAATTTGAATTGCTCCCGACCGAGTGACAGCATGGCACTCCACATCGCACCAATATTGATCGGGCACATCTTAGTAAAGGTTTGCACCCGCTACGCCTTATCAACGCATACAGTACGGGATTCTTCTTGAAGGAAAGTGCCTACACATCTGCCCCCCGAAAGACGTTACTTCGTTCACCCTTGCGGTTTGGGACGAAGCGCCGGAGACCAGAAAAGGTATAAAGAAGCTACGGCCGTCGCCATGGAAGAAGTTCAGCGGAGAAACAGGCTTGTGACTGTCCTAGTCTGGACGAACGGGTGAACGAATGGACCTAGCGGTGGTACAAGGGACCATATGACTGCATCTCTTCCCCCAGTGAGCTAATGATTTCTCCCTTTAGACCTCATACCCGGATTCACTAGTGACGCTCCAGAGGCGCATCTTGTCAGTACCGTATGCAAAGTATATCGTACGCTGGAACGAGCAAACCTGCAGCTCGGGTGCGCCCATAGTAAGTCCTCCTCTTCCTAACGATGGTCGGAGATGCATCAAGATGGACCCTGAAGCGCAAGGCAAAGGGACAGAACGGCCAGCCCTGTGCCAAGGGGGACCCAGATCTCAGACTAGGAAGACCAAAGACTTAGAGAGCAGCAACAAGACGCCTTGAGTCAACTGGGATGCCTCGCGGTCGCTATAGGTTAGTTAGATCGACGATCGGACATGCCCAGCGGGGAATCGTATCAGGTAGAACCAAGCCTCGTGGCGTACTATATCGTCTGCTAAGATCTAGGGGTGGTCACGGAGATAGACTTGCGGTGGTGCCCTTCACGGAGGTTGGCGTTGGCACCTTCTTTGCACGGTATGATCCTGCAGACTTGACACTAACCCCCAATCAATTTTTTTTTTCGTTCGTGCAGCATGTAGGATTGTCACCGTCCGTGCGGCATCATTGAAGCCTAGCACGTTCACGATGAGACGGAAGTGGTTGTGCGAACCCTCGCTGGCTGTTGACGGCATCAAAGGTGACAGATCATACAGATATATTGGCACGTTTGCCAGTCGTGGGAACGTCAACGTCGTGGGGTCATGAGCTTGACAGGAGGGAAACGGGTAAAAGTGTGCACGTGCACGAGAAACCGCATCACGGGATCTCGCGATTCGCGCGTCGCGGCGTCGGCGGCGTCAAAATCAACTGCAAACCCGCCTGCGCCCCGCCGCCTCCCCTAGCACCGCCATTCCCACCTCCATAAACCGCCTCGACGTCGACGTCAACAAAGATAGGCTGATTGGGCGTCAGGTTGAGCGACAACCGCGAGCCCTTCTCCTCTTCCGCGCCCCCCTCCTCCGCCGCCTCCAGCGAGCCCAGGTCCGAATCCGACTGTGACGCCGTCGCGCCGTGGCCGTCCAGCGCGATCAGGCGGCGGGAGGCGCGGGCTTGCTGTTTGGCTTTGCGTCGCAGGAGGAGTAGGTGAATGAGCGCGGCGCTGAAGAGGACTATGAGTGCCCCGGAGAGAACGCCGGCGAGCGCGACCGCTGTGTGAAAGGTGGCACGAAAATAGGTTCCGAAAGTCAGCCATGAGGGTCACGGACATTCTCTTGGGGTCCGCCAGCCGCGGCCAGCCAGCGTAGAACTCACACGGTGAAACGATTGAAGAGTCCATTACTGGTAACGAGCGAAGTAGGTTTAAAGAACGAAAGTGTTTCTCTCCTGGCGGGGAATTGGGAATGGCGGGAAGCGGTAAGTTTAAACTTGGGTGAAGTCCGAAATGTCCTTCGGCTTGAATCCCACGTGGTCCAGATAAGATCAGATCTGGCATTGGTACTTTCCACTTGAACTCCTTTGGACATCCTTTTCGGTAGATGAGCGGATATAATGTCTGCACCAAAGTCTCCGACTTTGCCCTCGTCAGCTCTATTGTGTTGGAAATTTACGCGGCCACGTCGTAGTGGGTGACTCGGACGGTGGTACATATTCAACTCGAGGAGTCGTCCTGGTAGCGATAAGGCGAATCTGTGCGTAGTGCATCGGTACTGTGGGAGCTGTAGGAGTTCAAGTAGGACCGAAAAGGCAGATCGTTGGCAACGAGGAGCATTCTGGGAATGTCCCGACGTCGGTCCGCGTTCGCAAATATTCCTTGCACCAGCTTTGGACGGAGGACTACTACTATACCCACTAGTAGCTAGCCGAGGGCGAAGCTGAAACGTTTAAACAGTTACTCGATTACCTATTTGCAGGCGTAACAGTAACATAAAAAAACCCCATGAAGTGAAATTCGTCCTGCCATTCGAGCTGCCACACAACAAATCTATGAAGGTCTTGGTGTCAGTCTTTTGCTGCTACTGGAAATACACGCACAGAACAAATGCAAGTTTACTGGAGGGTGCAATTAATCCGAGCCATCGTCTTCATCGCTCGATTCGTCGTCCAACTCTCCAACACCCCAGGTGTCGGGCTCGCCACTAGGTTCGACGATGTTCGGTGTTAAGCAATTCAAGGTGGCCAGTTGCTGGGGTGTGATATGACACTTCTCAAGACTGATTTTCGGGATGGAAAATTGTAGTTGTTGTCGCAGGGTCAGGGAACGCGTTAAAGTCGAAAAAAGCTGATTATCTCCGAGAGGAAAAGAGAAGTGGGCGTGTTCAATCGTCAGGGAGGTAAGGTCGGGTAAGACGGCAGTATAGAGTCCATTGGAGGATGGCAAAAGGGTGGTGTGTGCCTCATGGAACGCGTTGACGAAACCATATGTATACCCTCCTGATAATCCGACCGTCTTGACGTGGGATAGACGGCGTACCACCCTAAGCCACTCAGCGTTGTCCATGTGTTCATCCTCCTTGGAAGATAGGACGGCATGGAATTGTGTGATCTGGCTGAGGGGTAGAGCTAATAGGAGGCTTCCGAATCCCGGAGAAGCATCCATGATGCCCTCCCGATGAGAGGGGCGCCAAATCAGGCTCACGTGGACGGCATACCCAGTGCCTACGGAAAGATGCAGAGGAGGGTGTGCGGGGATAAATTTGATCACGATTTCGTTGTCGTATAGTTGCCCTATGTATCCAACATATTGTATTCCTTGCTCGTTCGACTCGCTGAAAATTGATGATATGATGCTTGAGAGAGGAGAAACTGCCAACGCGATTTCGCGTAACGGCCAGCGTGCTTCTGTCTCGAGATTGACTTTCCTACAACGAGGCATAACAAAGTAGCGCATAATGTCTGCACAATCCAGGACGAAACCCGAAAGTGAGAAGTACGATAAGTGTTTAAGTCTGACCGACACGATGTCTTGGGGTGGGGGGAGTGTCCTGACACCAGTGGGGAGCTCTGGAAGCGCATGAATAAGCACGAGTGTCTCCAGCCTGTTCATCGACCGAAGGACAGAAAGGATGTCGTCTATGGACGGACGCGAGGAAACAGGGATGTCTCTAAGAACCAAAGAGGTCAAATCACCGATGGAGTAAAACAGTTTCCAGTCGGTGTACCAACGAGTCAGCTCCGATCTCCGCAGATTCGGCGCAACCTTGAAGGGTGGAGAGAAAGTGAATAAGTTGGCCCTGAATGCATGATAATCGTAGCTCTTCTAGAATATCAGGTGGACCCGACATTAGAGGGGAGAGTAGATCGTCGACTGGGTGAGCAAACGCAGCTGAAAAATTGATGGAGAGATATCGTATGTGGCGAATGTGAGAGAGGGCAAGTCGCAAAGAATCAAGGAAGGCGTCGTTTGCGATGTCCCAAGAAGATATGGTGACTTGGACGGTCAAAGGAGCAGTTCGGGCGCGATGGAGCATGAAGGCTGTCCATTCGGGTGGGTGAAAGAGGATGTTGGTCCATAAGAGAGAGCAATGAACAGCAGCGTTACGCCAAGCTCTACATACGTGGCTGACATGGAGGCAGGGGGGGGAATAAGGGCGTGGGTACTCGAGATCACGTACGAGGATGAAAATATCGGTGAGTAGACAGTCGGGCAGCCGGGAAATGGGTGCAAGTGTGTTGTGGTAATGGTGGCTCATCTATAAGCGTGTTTACTCCTTCCGTCCGCGCGTCCGCTGGCTGTCTCCTCCTAACCATGAGATACCATCATGCTTACCCTCTTTTTCAGGAAGAAGCCCCACCCACGACAATATTTTATCTTTGGCAGGGACCTACAGTCCTCCCTGTATAACGCGGGTTTACCCTTCATAGATGGGCGGTCACTGGTTTAATGAGCTGGGAGGTTGGACTCGGAAGTGTCTCTTGACACGAATCTTACGTGGTTCAGGTAAGATAAGATCCGGCTCTAACTCGAGAATTCCTTTGGATAACTTTTTCGGTAGATGACGGTGTTACGCCGATGGTGGCAGATATAGTCCTCCGCTGATGACTCGGACTTTGCGCTTGTCAGTTCGACTTTAATTTAGCTTAGCGCCGCGTCATGGCAACACACTTATCTAGCTCGTCGACCTAGTAGGGACAAGGTTCCATCTGTGCTACATGCTCGATAGAAGCTGAAGTAGGGCCGAACGGGTCAACGCTGGGAACGAGAATTCCTGGGTATCTGCCGTGTATTTCCCTGCGCCGGCTTTGAGAGCTACTGTGTTCCCTAGGGCGAAGTGTACACGCTTAATTACGGTGCGACAATAGCTCTACAATGAAGTTGCTACAGTGACAGGAAATTCGTATCGTCACTCGAGCCGCCACATAACGGATCTATGATAGTTTCAGTTTCAAGCGCAGAGTCTTTTGCCGCTCGAAATACGTCCACATATCAAATGCAAGTTTCACTGGAGAGTACAGTTAGTCCGAGTCATCGCTATCGTCTTCATCGCTCGATTCGTCGAACAACTCTTCAACACTCCAGGTGTCGGGCTTGCCACTAGGCTCAACGATGTTCGGTGTTAAGCAATTCAAGGTGGCCAGTTGCTGGGGTGTGATATGACGCCTCTCAAGACTGATTTTCGGGATGGAAAATTGTAGTTGTTGTCGCAGGGTCAAGGGAACGCGTTAAAGTCGAAAAAAGTTGGTTATCCCCTAGAGGAAAAGAAAAGTGGGCGTGTTCAATCGTCAGGGAGGTAAGGTCGGGTAAGACGGCAGTGTCGGGCCCGTTGGAGAGTGGCAAAAACGAGGTGTGTGCTTCATGGAACGCGTTGACGAAGCCGTATATATATCCTCCCGATAACGATAACTCGACTGTCTTGACGTGGGATAGACGGCGTATCACCCTAAGCACTCAACGTTGTCTATGGCTCCCCCCTTGGAATATAAGGTGGCAGAGAGCCGCGTGAACTCGGCTAAGGGGTAGAACTGAATAGGAGGCTTCCGAATCCCGGAGAAGTATCCACCCGATGAGAGGGGCGCCAAGTTAGGCCAAAGACATACCCAGCGCCTAAGAATCGACGCGATACGGGGGAGAAATGAACCACGATTCGGTTTTCGCAGTTGCTGTTGTATATATCCGACATAGTGCATTTCTTGCTCATCGCACTCGCTAAATATAGATGATATGACGCTTGAGATGGGAGAGACTGCCAATGGGAGTTTGCGTAACGGCCAACGTGCTTCTACCTCGAGATGGACCTTCCTACAACGGGGCATAACAAAATAGCGCATGATGTTCGCACCATCCAGGACGAAACCCGAAAGTGAGAAGCGTGACAAGTGTTCAAGCCCAACTGGCACGATATCTTGGGGTGAGGGGAGTGTCCTGATACTAGGGGGGAGCTCAGGAAAGTGCGTGAATAAGGTTAAGTGTCTCCGACTTGCTCATCGACTGAAGGATATAAATGATGTTGTCTATGGATGGACGCGAGGAAACAGGGATGTCCCTGAGAACCAAAGAGGTCAAATCGTCGATGGAGTAAAACGGTTTCCAGTCAGTGTAACAGAAATACAGCTTCGAATTTGCGCAGGTTCGGCGCATTCTTGAAGGGTGGAGAGAAATGAACAGGTTGGCTAGAAAAGGATGATAATCGTAGCTCTTCTAAAATATCAGGCGGATCCGACTTTAAAGGGGAGAGTAGATCGTTCTAGGTCAGAGAACGTAGCCGAAAGACCAATGGAAAGTAATCGTATGTGGCGAATGCGAGAGATGGCAAGTCGTAGCGAATCAAGGAGGGCGGGTGAAAGAGGATGTTGGTCCATAAGAGCAATGAACAGCAGCGTTGCACCAAGCTCTACATACGTGGCTGACATGGAGGCAAGGGGGCGAATAAGGGCGTGGGTATTCGAGATCATGTACGAGGATGAAAATATCGGTGAGCAAAGAGTCTGGCAACCGGGAAATGGGCACAAGTGTATTGTGGTAATGGTCGTTCATCTATAAGCGTGTTGTCTCCTTCCGTCCGCTGGTTCACTCTCTCCTCGGCCCTACTTAACGGCCGCCACGACACAGTAACGACGACAGACACCCTCATGGACACCCTCTTTGGCAGGAAAAAGTCCCGCCAACGACAATCCTCTATCACCGGTCAGGATTTACGCTCCGTTCCATACGACAGAGTCCTCCCAGGCCCCCCAATCGCAGTTGCCCGTCCAGCGGCGGCTGCCAACATCTCTGCACCAACCACGAACCCCACGCTTACTACCAATGGTACTGATCTCAACCTCCGTACATTGCAACGCACCAGAGCGGAACGAGAGCGTGCATACGCTGCAGCCAGCGCGCCCCTCCCGCGTTCCGGTTCACCGAGTTCATCTCTCGTAACCGACGAATCTTCCGTTTATCATAGCGAACCCCCCGATTCCGTTTCTGTCCCGCCAACCCCTTCGACGAACCGTAAACTTCGGCAGAGCGGAAGTTCTTCCGGCAGGCGAAGTCCTTCGAATCACGACTCCATTCAGGCCCTCCCTCCCATCCCCCCCACGCCATTATCCCCACCCATTTCCTCCGCCGCCTCCGTGACTTTACGTCCCATGTCTTCCTCGTCCACCCGTTCTGACAATCGTTCCTTCGCGCTACACATTTCAGTCCTGAATCACACTCATCTCACAGTCACCACCATTTCCCACATTTCCACAGGCATGGAACCATGGACGATTTCAACTTCCCCCGGCCAGACAACGACGCGGAGATCGAGGCTTTATTCGAGAACATCGTAAGGACACGAGATCTAGGAAAGTTGCCGCCTCTCACTATCGACCAAAAATGGCACATGGTAGAAAGTGACGAGCGAATACGCTGGAGGGACGAAAAGACGAAGGCCAAGAAGGTCCCAGAACAAAGCCGGCCAGGCGGTTTCGAGGAAGGATCTCCGGAGTGGTATCTCACTAAGTTTTTAGAGAATTCAATAACGCCCAAGGGCGCTTCTGGTCTTCTGGTCTCATTGAGGGGCCATGAGGTCTGGTGCGTTCTCAGTTTATCTCCCATGGGCACAGTCTAATGGATCGTTTGCCTTCGTCCGCTGCAGGTGGTTTCGACAGTTCGTTGCGATGCAAGGGTACCAGGGTACTTGCTCTAACGCTCTCGCGCATCAGTGGAAAGGGGATGCAAAGGTCAACCAGCTGGTTCCATTGTCTCGCTACACTTTTATAACAACCTCATAGGACGGAAGCCGACCACCAACTAGAATACGAGGTCATCCGTTGCATAAAGCAAATTCTTAATTCTCAGGTATACCAACAAAAGTGCCATCGAGCAATGTTCTAACCTACATACCCCAGCACGCCACGAATGAGGCCCTCGGTCACAATCTCCTTGTTACACAAATTGCGTCCTCGCTGAACTCACCCCGCTTGGCTGTTAGAAAGCTTGTGGTTGAGCTCTTGACTTTCTTGGCATACCGGAATACTGAGGCTCTGAATCTTGTCACTGGGGCTTTGGAAACCTGTGAGCATCACCAACAATGCAGGAAACTCTCCCTATGCGTACTGGTTCGCGAATTTCGAAAAATCTATCTCTGGACGGGGAAAAATGGGGAGTCTAGTCGGCGCAAGTGAGGAAGTTCGAAGAAACGCTGCCACTGAGAGCAATATCAACGAGTACGCGGTACGTGTCGGTTGAACACGCCCTTGCTGTTTTCACTGAGTCGAATCCCAGTTAAGCAACCTGCTCCTTATCAATGGCATCCTCGAAAACACGGACGACCTGGACCTTCGCATTCACCATCACAGTCAAATGGCTACTGCTGGGTTACGTCGAATAGTAGAGCTCTGTCGCGGCTTCAACTTTGAAGCAGTTGAACACGCAGTTGACTTGCACTACAAGAAACGATTGACAACGACGAGAAGGAACTACGCGAACGTCTTAGACCAGGAGGTTCTCAAAGACATGACTGACATAGGCGACGTTTATGCTGCACTCAAATCCCGGACAGATAATTCGAGGGCGCACGACCATCTCCTCTCCATCCTCCAGCACCTCTTGATCATACGGGAGGACGGTCCCGGAATGGTGCAGTACTATCAGCTATTAGATTCCTTGGTCACGGATGTCGTCATGGATCATAAGCTCTCTGGCGCCGAACAACGCCTCGGGAAGTCAGTAGAGAGCGTCATCGCTCAGTTCAATGATGCCGACCAGCATCGGGTCGTGGAGGCAGAAGCTGCTAAGATGCGTGCAGATCTTCGTCGTCTCGAACTGGAGAAGGAAGCTCTCGAAAGCGAGGTAATGAGCGGCGGCGACGGTCTTGTGGGTGTGCTCAAGGGCAAGATCGCGAGTCTGGAGGAGAAACTCCAGATTTCACGCGAGACGACTGCCCGATTGCAGACGCAGCTGGAGACGCAGAAGTCCAACTACGAGGAACAAATCACACAACTCGAAGCCCAGATCATGGAGCTATTCCGGATGCTCAAAGAACTCGGCACCGACGGTGTGAGCAGAATCTTGGACAACGGCGGCGCCATGGACCGCAAATCGCTCATGGCGACCTTGGAGAAACACATGCAAAGGGCCAAGACGATTCATATTCTCGAAGGTCGCGAGAAGGATCCTACGAAGAGGAAGCAGAGCAAGGGTGGCCAAGGCGATGACGAGAGTGAATCTGATGATCCAGACGCCACGCCTGGGAAGTCGAGGCTCAAGCGACAAACCCGCTCGAAGGGTCACCAGTCGGCGAAATCGGAACATGAAGCACCAAATGGACGAACATCGCAGTTCATGGATGCCGATGAAGCGGATGTGAAGGAGCAGATTCAACAGCAGCTAGCCGCCGGTGTGAGGATGGTAAGTGCTGATAAACCACCGGGCCGTGGGCGATCCTAATCCTGATATGTGTAGTACGCACCGAAGGACGGCAATGCCGCAAGTCCAAGAAGTCTCAATAAGTCTCCGCGACCTAAAGATCGCCGACTAGCTGACGAAGGCTCTCTCTCGAAAAGGGCGAAACCCACCTTATTTACCGACTCCAGGCGATCCTCTGATGATCCGGACCAGGAAAGCGATCGCGACCGCTCAATCCTCAGCGGAACCACCCTTACGGAGGAGTCCGCCACTTCCTCCATGGATGGAACTCGCGCCGGTTCCCTCGCAGAACAGCTCAGCAAGCACCTCGCTTCTAAGCGTAGTCAGTTGTCGCCAGACGGTGCCCAAGGCTCGCCCGATGATAGTATCGTAGCGCCTCCGCCTCCGCCACCTCCCCCGCCGCCGCCGCCACCGCCACCACCACCTCCGCCGCCAGGGATGCCAGGGCTCATGCCACCTCCCCCGCCACCTCCACCTCCACCACCTCCGAGGTTGGGTTTAATACTTACTGCAGCTTCAGGTGCACCGCCACCTCCACCCCCGCCTGGCATGGGTCAGGAATCATATTTGGGCTCCAACCCTAGCTCCGCACGCTCCTCGTTCCTTTTGGGAGCCAACATGAATGCTATGTCTGCCGCACGCAAAGATATGCCGATTACGCCTAATACGAAAATGAAACAATTGCAATGGGACAAGTTACCTCACCAGCAAGTCTCCAGCACTTTGTGGAAGGAGGAAGAACCCTCCAAAGAAAAGGAAATGATTGCGAAGTTATCCAATGATGGCATCTGGATGGAAATGGAGGAAGACTTCAAGGCTAAACAGCTGGTGATTAACCTTTTAGGTATGCTACTGTCTCTGAAAGTTGCCAGTGCATTCCCGTTGATTGCTTTTTGCTACCGCTAGCACGCCAGAAACGTGCAGAATTGAAGAGCGTTCTCGATCCCCAAACCAAGAAACGAGTCGGTCAGTCCCCTTTCTACTGCCGAGTATTTCATCCTTGTCCTGACACCTCCTAAGAAATCCTTGTCCAACGCGTCAAGAAGCTCGCTCCTGAGGAAATCGCCCAGGGAATCAAAGAATTTGATCCTGTGGTCTGCACCCAAGTCTTCCTCAGCGAGCTCAAGCGCGTAGTTCCTACCCCAGAACAGGTGAACGCAGATTCCGTACCTGCGTGCTTCGTGAATAAATTTGCTGATACTGCTCGGGTTACAGGTCGGCAAGTTGAACATCTACCGGAACGCAGAGCCGGAGGAGTTAGCCGGTCCTACATCCTGCAGACCGCCTCATGGTCAAGTTAATACAGATTGAGCGACTGGTTCCGCGTATTAATGGTATGCTCTACCGGATTTCGTTCGATGAACAGTGGGCGCTGCTTGACGATGTGCGTCTGTTTTCGCCCGTTACGTGAACTGTTCCTGAACCTTTGGTCGTAGAGTGCCCGAAAATTGTCGGAAGCTGGAAAGAGTCTCATGAGTGCTAGCTGCTTCAAGGAGTTATTAAACGTGAGCACTTCGCTTTCCATTTATTCTGCACACCGACCGACCGTCTGCCATGTCTATAGCTTATTCTACTTATCGGGAACTATATGAATGGAACCGGTATTAAAGGCGGAGCCTTTGGATTTAGGGTTAGCAGTATCAACAAAGTAAGTCACGCCTAACTGTTCTCTCAGAACCTGGCGTCTGACTGCTAGCTTTCTCAGCTTGTTGATACCAAGTCAGTGAATAATACCACGCTTTTGCATTTCCTCGAGCGCACAGTGGCAAAACATTTCCCCAGCATGGAGGTGTTCCTCGACGAGCTCAGTGCACCCGCAGAGGCATACCGAGGCATGTCTCTTCCTTGCATACTGTGGAGCGGATTGGTTGACTTCTTTCAGTCAATCTCCAGGACGTCCGGAAAGGCCTCACAGAGCTCCGAGAGGGGCTCAGGTCGATTCGACAAGAACTCAACGAACATTTCTCTGAGGTTGAGCAGAACGACCGGTACTCCAAGCAGATGTGGGGCTTCGTGGGAAAAGCGGCTAGGCAGATGGAAGACCTCGCCGACGATGTAAACGCAGCGGACACGTTGTTCACGGATGTGGTCAGATACTTTGGGGAGGACGACAAGAACATGTCATCTACGGAATTCTATGGGGTCTTCAAAACCTTCATAACGTCCTACCGAGTATGTTGATTTCACGAGTCGTACTTGTCCGGACTTCTGACAATGGGTAATGGGAAACAGAAATGCCAGATCGAGAATAGAACGGTTGCCGAGGAGAGGCTCGCGATGGAGAAGAGGAAGCAAGCCGCCGAGGACGCTCGGTCAAATCGGAAGAGAGCGACGGAGGACACCCTTGCACAGGAAGCAGAGGACACGGCCGCTCTCGACAACCTGCTGGAGAAGCTACGAAACGGCGACAATATCGGACGGCGCGCCCGCCGAGCGCGTCCCAGTGCCACCAGCACGAGAGAACCGGCGTTGCCACTTTCAGACAAGGAAGCACCACCCCCCATTTCGGTATTGGGGGCAGCGGACATTGCGCGCGGCATGCTGGAACAGCTCAAGACGAATGGATTCGTGTCGGAGACTTTTGGGCCTGTCTCGCCTACAACAGCGTCGGCACCCAGGCGGCGTCGATTACGGGCAGGCACCATGGCCGCAGCATTGGCTGCAGAGCTCGAGGCCGCAGGCAGCCTTCTGGGTAGTCCTGTGGGCAGTCCAGGGATGGCTGGCCTGGGGACATTTGAGGACGATGGCTCGGACACTGGAAGAGAGGACTGATTTCTGAATCTACTGAATGTATCTCGTAGACACTTTTGCACGCCCCGTATACCTACTCTTGTAACGACTATCTTATCTATATTTTTCGTTGTAACCCCGTGACAACAACCCGAAATACCAATGCCGCGTTGCGCGCTTGGTAACAACATCCCTTGATTCTGTCCCTCATGTTTCTTCTTTCCACCAGCTTCGCTCTTTTCTTCCTGGGCTCCCTCGTTAATGCCCAGTCCAGCGACAATGCCTATTGGTATCGCTGCCATTGAGGCCCATTTTACCGGTGCTGGTCCTCGTTCCATCCCTTCTCACGTCTTTCGACCCCTCGGCCATCATGACCGTCACTTTTTCTGGCGTTGGTGCTATCTCTCCAGGCCAGAACCTTACAAAAGACCGTGCGCATATTTCAGCTTTTTTTTTTCTGGCCATAGTTCATGACGGACGTTATTTGCAGAGGCGGCTCCGACCCCAGAAATCACCGTCGTTCCTGCAAACAGCACCTGTGTCGCTTCAGGGCAACTATACCCTCCTGATGGCCGACGCCGACGTTGTTGGCACGGACGAGTCGGTCGGGCAGACGCGCCACTGGCTCGTCAACGGTGTCACCCTGACTGGTACGCACAAGTTTCCCCTGCACCAGCACCGTGCTCTAACTGACCATCTGCTTGCTGCACAGGCACTAATTCCTCGCTGAACGTGAGCACCGCCGCCGGCGTGGCGGTCACAGACTACGCTGGACCTGCTCCGCCAGAGGGCAGCGGACCACATCGGTGCGTGCTGACCTACCTTTTGGGTTCTCTGCTTACTCATGTGCGACTCGCCATTGCTACAGCTATGTGATCTTGCTGCTTCCGCAACCCTCGACGTTCTCGCCTCCGTCGAACCTGACCCAGCCCAACGTCGGCGTCTCCGTCTTCCACCTCACAGATTACATTTCGGTTTGTTTGTTTTTTTTTCACTTTTCATTGCGTGTGCTCACAAGCGTTCTCTCCAACGGTTTTAGACTAGCCATCTTGGTGCCCCTGTTGCGGTGCGTTGCGGCCTAGTTTATTGAGCGCCTTTTTTTTTTTTTTTGTTTACGCTTGTCTTTTTTAGGGTATGTACTTCGACGTCGAGCAGGGCACAGCAACCGCCACTCTGTCACCGACCTCCCCAGTGATCAGCTCGACGCTCAAGCCCGCCTCTTCGGGAACCTCGTCCACGTCCAGTGGCGCAAAGCCCTCTGGGTCGAGCTCTTCTTCTTCCAACGCCGCCATCGCAATTTGGGGTGGACACTCGGTTTTCGCGGTTCCAGCCGCGGTCTGCGTGCTCTTCGCTTCGTACTTGTGCCTGTGATCTTGAGGAGCCGGCCGGCTCTCTAATTATATCCTTCATTAGTTACGGTGTGAACGTATCTGGACTTGATGTGCGTCTGGTCTGGTCTGTATGGACAAACACTGGCAAACTAGCTAGCTATTAGTTGAGGACATTGATACCATTTTTAAAAAATTCACTGTCAGATTACGCCTGCAAAGAGGCGACGTGGACGATTGTCCCTGAATTCGAATCGGTGGTGTTCAAAAGGTCAGATAATCACTTGAGCGTGTCTGATTGTTCCGCAGAACAAAACAATCTGAGAGGCACTGGACTCAGGATGCAGAACGATGGACATTAACGCTTGACTGTGGAACAAAGTCTGGCCCCGCAGGCAGCTGCCATACCACAATTCCATCTCTGAAGCCAGTAGACGGTGAACTAGTAAGCTATATTAACAGTATGCAAGCCACAAAGCAACAGCGCCCCCTCGACGACATAGTAACGCCTCAACTCTCGTATCGCTCTCGTGCCTGCAGGACAAGCGTCAGCTGTCTACCAGGGAAGTGACGCAAAACATGGCTCACCGAGTCCTTCACCATGTTGACATAACCGGCGTAGCCTTCCTGATACTTCCCGACCTCCTTGCCCTTGGTGGCGCCCAGGCCGACGCCAGTAGCGTATATCGCCGTCTGCCTGCAAAAATTCGGGCTTCAGCACCAAGCAGGCGGAGAGGTCATCAATCAGCCCTGGCACTCACACAGGGTCGACTCTGCCGTCCCCATCAACACCCAGACCGGTGCCTTCCTTCCAACCCATCATTCTCAATAGTTTGTTCCCTACGTTACTTTCGTCCTGTCCTGGATTCACGGGAGGTGGTGGTGGCGTTGGCGGCCGTGTTGGGCCTTCTGCGGTGCGCCTCTGCTTGCGTTTATCCTCCACACCCTCGGGTAATGGCACGTCGGGTTGATTGTGCATGATCCGTCGTTCCGAGGCTCGATCGCGATACTTGGGGGTGGAATCTCGGGCGCCGCTGGATTCCGCGGCTGCTTGAGCGGCTTTCGCCTTTCCGCGCGCTATCTCTCGCAGGTTTGAGTCTTTAAAGTTTCGCTGTTACATATTTAGTACCGTGGTGCACAAGAGCTCAAAAATGGAAAGAAACCTTGTGGAGGTCGGACTCTTTGTTGTGCTTCTTGAGTTGGTCGAGTGTTTTGAACTGCCGCGCGCACAAGAGGCAAGCAATCTTGACTACATCAGAGAACTCGAATTCAGTTTCTTCGGGAAGAGCAGCCGGAACGGGTGCGGGCTTCGTTTCTGATGTTGCAACCTTCGCGGGTACAGCGACCTAGGTTGAAAGTTCAGGTCATCATTCGTGAGCTCGTTAAGGCGCCGCTTACTTCGGGATTGCTTGGTGTCGAATGACCTGTACTCAGTACTTCTTGCACTTGGTTCCACTTTGAGATATTATTCGCCGTCTAGAACGTAACTTAGAGACGAGAGCACACCACGGAGCGCTCAAACTCACCTTTTTGCTGGCAATCAAGGGAGCCACTTTCTTGGCCGCAGCAACTGCGCACGAACCATCAATATACATGTCCAGAAGAACGTTCTTCATATCTCGGATGAGACAAACCCTTGGGATCTTCATTGGAGGCGGCCCTGTCTCCCTCATCAACATCAGGATCCCCTTCATCCGCCATAGAGAATCCGAGTGTAGAAGCGGCTGCAACACCGGAAGCTGGGGTACCTGCAGAGCACTTGAATAAAGAACTGAGTAAACGTTGAAACCACTGACTCGCTGAATTCGCCGGTTTACTACCACCCTTGAAACTTAATGTGACGGGCTTGTCGGACACGGGCAACGCAGATGCCTCCGCAGGTACGGCAGATACAGCCTCCGCAACTGAAGACCAAATATCAGAAGCATGTATCATATCATAAGATAAATGAGATAGGACAGGACCTTTCTTCTTCTTCTTCTCCTTCTCCTTCGTAGGAGCGGGCTGTTGCGTCGGAATTTCGACCTCGTACTCCAACTTCGCGATGGTGGCGCCTTCATCCCAATATTTAACCCATTGATCTTCCACACCGCCCAAGGTCATGGACGAAGGTAGGCAGGCTTCGTCTCTCAGAATTGGGTCAGAGATGGGCTGGAAAGAGTATGGATGGGCAAACGACGTAGCGACCGGGCGGTCAGAGATGCGAAAGCCATTGGGATGAATTTGGGGTGACATGGTCGCAGCTAACACAGCAGATGCAGCCTGCGAGAGGAGGATTAGAGCGTCAAGAAATATATTCAAATAGGACGATTACCTGGACATCGACAAACTCGACAAAGGCAAAACCCCAGCTAGCCAGTGTTGTTTTGTCTTTGATGAGGATAATGCTTTTCATACCCTTCGCCCCTTCTTTATGTGGGCCCGAGGACGTCATCATCGCGAGTTCGATTGCTTGAGGTCCTGACAAAGGGTCCAATCCACGGAAGAGGAGTACGGCGGCTGGGGAGTTGCCGATGTCACGTGTACCGTCATTCGCATTGGCCATCCGACCAGATCGACCACCAGCATTCGGATTCGCGCTCTGGGAATAATCGATTTTGACTCGGCGCCCGGTATGTTGCCCGCCGGTTTTGAGGGCCTTATAGAAGGCAGCAGTAGCGGACGCACCATGCGAAGCTGGCGGAGGGACTTGGATGAAAGGAAACTGCGGATCCACGAAAGCTCGCGCAGCCTCGACAGAAGCGAATTGGGCAAAACCGAAGCCCTTAGACTGCCCTGTGACGACAAGAGAGTGCGACAAAGGTGAAAGGAAAAAAAGGGAATCGTTAACGGATATGTCCAGAAAAAGATGCAAGTGACGGGCAAGTGCCTGTTGATCTCTCTCGGATTATTGTGACCGTTTCTATTGTGCAACCTTGACCAGATAGATAAGTATGGAGCTGTGGTCAGGCATGTCAGTGCTCAAGAAGACGAGGACGAACAGTGCCACGAACGTCTGATTCAGTGAAACCTACGTCAAGCCCAAGAAAAATGACATGTGGGCTGGGGTCACTAGCGACGAGGCGCTTCTTGTGGCCGTGAAAACCGCCTCCACCGACCCCATAATCCTGATAACTGTGATGGGCGTCATAACCACCATCGTCCCAGGCCTAAACGAAGAGATGATAAGTTGGCAAAAGTTGGGTGAAGGCCATGACTGCATACGGCATTATTGAACTTCCTCTTCTTCCCCTCTCCGTAGTCGTCGTCTCTGCCTTTGCCAGGACCAGTATTCCACGAGCCACCGTCATGCCAGGACTCCTTTCCCATGTCCCATTCGCGGTTGTAAGCCATTGAGGAAGAGAGAATGGGGATGGCACAAGAGTCGACGTTTGAGAAACGAAGGATCCGAACAAACAAGGACCAACAACCCCACTTGACCTCCAACTTTTCGAAATGGCCGGACACGGTATGTCGTCGTCCTTGTCGCTGTGTTATACCAATTTCATTGAAAATTACAGGTTATGTCAATGTGAGTTATGGCCATTTGTTCGTCGCTCATCTCATATTCTTGCAGAATGATCCTGCCGTGGACCGATGGAACCGCATGGTGAGTTGACAGCACCAGAACGGCAAAACCGCCTTGACACGGTTCAATTCTAGCGTGAGGACGTGTACAAGCACTTTAGATTTACCTCCAGAGCGTCGTGGATTTCGTTGACTGGCCTGGTTCTTGTTCCGAGCGCGTTGCTGTACTTCTCTGCTCAACAAGATGTGCGTCTGTCCTCCGCTAACGTCGAGCATCATAACCGATGATTCCTCACAGCTGAAGTGGAAATGGAATGGGAAACTGAAGGGAGAATCATTGCTTTCTCGTCCCTCTCAGACCGTCAACTCCACCGAAGAATAGATCTAAACTTCTACATATTCATACTCGTTTACAAAGCTCAATAGCAACTTTGCATCCCAATCCCACCACTGAGCTGAGAAACGCGTGTGCTGGTGCTCTTTGAGAATTATGTTCGACAGCGGTGTCGAGGTGCTCCAGCTCGTCATCCCGGAACTCACGGATCACGTCTCTGAGAAGCACAATGCTGGGATGAGTCGACCCCTGTAAGTCTCGCAGCTGACTGAATCATAGAAGGAATCGGTTTTCAGTTGATGGACGACTGTAAAAGAGCTTACTCGTCGTAGTGTTCCCCAATGACCGTCTCAACTGCCTCAGTGCATGCCATCGCCGCTTCCTTCCCCATGAGTGCTGTGACGGCACCCAGCCCAAAACCTGCTACCTTTGCTACTTCCCACAATGCCGTTGGCCGCACTTGATGCTGAGCCTGTAGCTTGTTCATGACGGTGAGGTGTTTTTTCTCTTGGCTCCACATATCCTGGACCGTTATGTAGTGACAAGTGTGAAAGATTGTCCGTATGAGCTTGCCTGTATCAGTGCTGCCGCTGCAGGATCACGTCGGAGCACAGCAAATTGACCCGCATAAATATAATTAGCGGCAACTTCACCAGCCTGGTCGACTCTCAGCGCGGCCTCAAGGGCCCTTCGCTGAGAGGACGAGAGATCGTCAGGGGTGGAAGAAGTTGATGCGTCCGAGCTCCGGGTAGGGTCAAGATAAGCGGAGGAGGGCGTGGGTCTTTGAGTATGAATAAATGAACGTAGGCGAGGTCTTGGGCCGCCTAGACGCAAACGTAGCATGAGAGTGTTGACGAGTCGAAAGGGCAAGGGCCGTTCCTTCGAAGGACACTGTATTACGGTCGGCAATAAAGCTTCGTCCGAATATCGCACAATTGGACCTTCCTCTTGCGTTACGCGAAGCCCTAAAAGTAGATTAAGCAGGGCCGTTGATGGGCTTTTCTCGCGCTTGTCGTAACTGGGTCCAATGTCAGCCTTCGTTCGACACTGCCACGCCATCTCCCCTCCAGTTGACCCTGTCCCCTTCTCTTCCTCTCCCTTTGCATGCCCGGAAACATTGTCCCCTTCGCCGCAATTCCCGAGGGATCGTCTCTTAGTGCGCCATTTCTTCCCTCGTGGTATATCCACGGACTGATACCATCTTATTCAGTCGTCAGACTATACGATGCTGTTAAGGCAGTGAAGATTCATAAGGTGATCATCCAGCCCCATAACACGCTTCACTTAAACGTTTAAACCGCGGCACCAGAAACGACTAGGTAATCTTGCCCGTCAATGCGACGGCTTGCTCTCCACGGTCGGGGAGCACTCACCGCGACTGGTCGGTACTTCTGCCAGTGGAGAGGCTGATGAAATCGTGAGGTGAGAACGTTCCCTCCCCTTGCCTTCTCAAGTACCACGTGCATATAATTCTCTCAGAGCTATAGAACGTATTCTGAATCGAGTAGTGGTGTGGGCAGGGTATGGCGATACAACAGCTTTTGTCAAGCAGAATGAAATTCAGCTCGGTATCGACGAGTGTTATCGTGAACTCTCCGCTTGCTCGACCCGGTTTGAGGTGCGCCAATTTTTTTCCCGCTTTATGAAGGCGTCATGTTTTATAAACCCTCCCTAGATAGCACTATCTTTAGTGGACACCAGTGAGAACCGAGTGCGAGAGGAGGCCCGACGACGTGATCACAGGCAGTTGTGCGACTTGCTTACCGACTTCCTCGAAGAAGTACGGCAGTCCGGACGTACCATGCTCCCCGAACCGCTTGCTTTGCTCCCCCCGCAAGTGATTCAAGTGAGTCCCACATGACATTTTCTACGTGAATGATTCCAAAGTATGCCAGGATTCACAGCAAGTTGTAATAGCCGAGGAACGCGGGGGCGCCAACCGAGTCGTAATTTCCCCACGTCTCAGATCAGCAGATCGTAACCATTCAAAGTGCTTGTCATTCAATCATCTATACTGATTCACCGCATGAATCGTAGTGTCTGGCAAGGTCTCTGTAGACAGTGGTCATACAGTCATTGAGGGACGTTTCTTGGACTTCTATATGGGTGAATGGACCAACGATGGTGCACCGGTGCGTAGAGTTATCGTTATCTCTCGGGTATTAGTCCAACACTAAATCACATCAGGCTGCTCTCGGTCGCCCCAGGGACCAGTCCCCAACTTCTCAGATGGCAAGTTCAATTAATCTGTGACATTACATTACTTACACATTTTTGTGCAGCGCTTCAAGGAAAAGGTCGAATCATGGCATGGTCTTCACCATCGGAACGTTCTCAGCTTCTTTGGGCATGTCAAAATAGAGGATACCGTCTATTCGGTGTGTCAAGTGACATCATGAAGACAATATCTGACCCTTTGTAATCCCAGGTCAGTCCGTGGATGGAAAATGGTAATATCCGGGACTACGTTCGAAGTAATCCGGACGCCGACCGCATGCGACTGCTCAGCGAAGTTGCTTCGGGTACGCACGGTGTCCGGCTCTGTGTCAATGGCTTGTGTTGACAACGCTAGGCATGGAATTCCTCCACGAGAACGGCATTGTTCACGGTGATTTATGCGGAGTAAGCCGTTGTCATATGAGCTGTTCTATTCTCTCACACACCCCTTCTCCAGAAAAATGTTTTGATCAGTGGTGACGGGAAGGCGTTTATTTGCGGCTTTAATCTGTCTGAATTCGTGAACGTATGTCGTACTTCTATTGTACTGGTCCGATCACTGAAACTGAACATATCCTTTTAGCCAACCTCCGATATATCACGTGCTCGTTGGCTTGCCCCCGAAAGGATAACGTCTGCGAGTGTCACTTCACCGACCTTCAAAGCAGACGTGTGGTCCTTTGGTCTCCTCTCCCTCGAGGTTTTCACAGATGCGGACCCATACAGCCCATACTCGGATCTTTATGTCCCTGTTCTGTTAAGCCAAGGTAAACCACCCGAGGATCCAGGGCCTGCGGCAGTTGGTCTCAGTCCAAAGATGTGGGAACTCATGCAATCCTGTTGGGAAGTTAATCCAGAGGTGCGACCTGACATGGACAAAATCCAGTCGGCTATGCGCAACCTACTTCCTCGTGTTGGTAAGTGAATCCTGGTGACACTTCGGTGAGTGCTGAGCTTCGTCCTAATGTCGTAGCCCGCCATCCAAGTCTTTCTCCGGCTCAAAACCAGCCGACTCTCGTTCCTCCGACGGTTGATGGTAGTTCACTACGCGAGACAAGCCGTAGCTCATCTGAGACCTCATCTATACCAGCTCCACTGACACCCCCGCCCACCACTAGAGGCCTACTGCCTGCTCTGGAGCCTAGCACGACGGCACCTCTGCTGAGTCGCCTGGCTGACACGGAAGCGACCGGCGGGCCCAAGAAAGGCAGCAATGCCTCATCACCGCCATCTCTGCGACTGACTCTTGTTCCTCCGACGGTTGATAGTAGTTCATCACACGAGACAAGCCGTAGCTCGTCTGAGACATCATCTATCCCAGCTCCACTGACACCCCCGCCCATCAATCGGGGCCTGCAGCTTACTTCGGAGCCTAGCACGATGACGCCCCCACTTCCGCAGAGCCGGCTTGCTGACATAGAAGCAACCGGATGGCCCAAGAGAGGCAGTAGTACCTCATCGTCGGTATCTGCGCGACTACCAACTCTCCGGGAGGACGATCATGACTCTCACGATCACAGTATACCGCAACCCTTGTCCGCACCCGCACAATCATCTACACTTTCACCGCTGCCATCTGGAAGGTCTAAACCATCGTCACGACCCTCCACTGCTCCAAACCCGTCTCCTCACCGCATCATAGCACCTGACTTACAACGCCACACAAGTGTGGATTCGACTTCCTCGCGGAGTTCGACGAGTACTGGTGAATCAGCCCCACGCTCCGCAAAGAAGCCTTCTCGGTGGTTACCTTTCCCTAAGAGGTCCCGAACAGCCATTTCTGAGATAGGTGACCCAGCCACAGTCCCAGAAAGGTCGCCTAAGCCTCCGAGTAGATCCCGGACAAACCCAACAGAGACTCCCAACGCCGTGTCTTCTCCTTCTCGGTCGGCGACCAGCCTACCTATCTTGACCACAATCCGTCATTGGACCCCTGTGAGCGATGAAGTCCTAGGTTTTCTAGAGAAGGTGGCGTGTGATTCCGAGAGCTTGCTCCGATCTGCGAGCGATGGGTCCGTGTCAACTGGAAATCTTGAAGGTCTCGTTTTCCGGGTCATAACTGGTTCCGCGGATCCATCCAGGGACGAACGCTTTAAAGCCGCTTTTTTGACGACTTACCAACTGTTTGCGAGCAGCGAACAGCTTTTCAATATTCTTAAACGGCGCTTTGAGTCAGCGCCCCTCGACCCTGCCGCGGTACGTTCGCGGTACGAGTAAGTGTGTTATATGACCGGTTCCATGACAATTTTCATTGACCCATCTCCCAGCATCTTGGTTTTCGTCGAGAGCTGGCTCGAGAAAGGATTCGAGGATCCAGAACTCACTTGTTCGGCGAAGATCAGAGAATTCGCTCGTTCCGTCTCTGGTTCCCAGACGATGGAAGCAAAGGCTGGAGAAATTGTGGGGTTGGTCGATGACCCAGACCATGTAGGTTAGACAGAGTGAGCTAGCTTCACTAAGATTGCTAATTCGGACTTTTTTGTTAGGTCCGCCTCCGCAATCCAGAAAATTGTCCGCGCTTACGATCTGAACCTGCTCCAAACCCCCCAGGGGTCACACCATCTGATGTGGCAAACGCTCTCACCATAATCGAGGGCAGCCGATTTGAGAGGATCACTTATTGGGACTACGTGAATTTCGTCCGGCAGCGGCCTAATACGCGCCGTATAGACGTGTTCAACACCGTCCATGATTTGATCGAGACCTGGGTTCAGACGACCGTGTTGGGGTGAGAATGCTCCCTGTTACTCAAGTCCGACGCTGTCAACTTACTGCTCGCGACAGGTTCGATTATGTGGACGAGCGAATGAAGAAGTATGAGTTCTGGGTTTCCACGGCACAGGTCGGAAAATTTTTCCTTGGCATTGATAAGAGCTGACCGTTGTCATTAGGCGTGCCGTAAACTGAATAATTTTTCTTCGACATCGGCGATTGTGACGGCTCTTTCGTCACCGACTATCACAAGCCTGGCCCTTACGTGCGAAAGCAGGGCTGCCAAACAGATTTTACACGGGTTAGCTAAAGAGCTCACACCGACGGACGGCTCGTATCGAAATGTGATACGTAACGCAGCGACGAAAGAGCTGATTCCCTGGCTAAGTACGATCCGTCCATACTTTATCACCACCATCTCACTCCATTCCACAGACCCACATCTGGCCTCCCTCAATTCGACCTTCGTCCAATCCAATCCTATCATGGAAATGGACGGTCATGCTTTGATTGACTTCAAACTGCTCAACGAGTTAGCGGAGCAGGTCGACTCAATCGTTCAGTACACTCCCCCTCGCATCGAACAAGTGACGCGTCAGGATGTATTGGCACACATCGAGTATAGTCTCAAGTCAATCACTACAGGCGACGCCTCGCATGCCTCGACAGACGTCCTCAGCGCCCATTTAGCTTTGGATGAGCGGAAGATGCTCGAACACCGGGCGAGGATGCGGTCACTAGGGATCCCATGGTCGCCACCACGGCGGAAATAGGTTTACATGTATCTCTCACTTATCTATGGATTTCTATCCCTGTTTTATCTAGGGACTCCACTTACTGTAATACCGCTTCTCACCCTTTAGCCTCATGCCCTAGCACAACGCGCCTGTATCCCTTTCGTATTCGTTTAGGTTATTTACTTGGTCTTAGTATTATATTTATCGAGGCGAAGATTATAGATCGTAGACCATATCGATCATATATTGTAATGATGCATTGGACTCTGCTTATTGACGGGCCGAGCAACTCGGAGAGTTTACCAAGGAACGACACTATGCGCAGTCAGATCGGATCGTGATCGGGGACAGACTAACTTACGAGCTGCGAGTATCATGGAGTAGTGTTGGGGCATATCTCGAGTCCTTTCGGCGCTTATTCTGCCCTCCTCCTTATCCATCTCCCCCCATCTTATGAGCCCGCAAGATATCGTCCCTGCGGCCGGGTTAAATGAAATAGGTGGTAGTAGTGTTCTGATCGGTTCGTTTGTCATGGACGACACTTGTGTATTTTTGTTGACATGCCGCGGTCAAATTACTAGCGGCCTCGCTTGTTCGAGCTGCGAAGAACGTCAAGATATATCGGGTCAGTTAGCCAAGTTATCAGTGGTTGCGGTGACCTTCTTTGCTCAATCATTGGCACAGTCCCAGTGCGGTCATCTGAGTCGAAGATGCCTAGACCTTGTCTCTGCTCTACAGGACCACTCGGCAGGACTCGAGGGCACGCGCGCTCAGCAAGCGGTAGATGAGGTGGAACGGTGAGTTATATTCTGACAACTGTAAACTATGGCTTATGCGGTGCCTTTTGAGCGTGTTAACTCACATTCATAAACGGGTGGCCAAGTGGGCAGAGCTCGGAAAGATGAAGTCGTTCCTGAAGCAAACGGAGATCAGAGCGGAACTCGATGACTCTTACCGCGAGCTGGAGGCATGCTCGGTACAATTCAACGTGCGTCCCCTTTCTCTAGTCGCCTACTACGCTCTGCACTTCAAGTTCCCTCCCATTCACATCACTTGTAGATGTCCTTGCATCTGTACGCAAGCACCCGGAGCAAAGAACTTGAGGAGATCCGCAGGCGTGATCACGATGAACTCATCGAGATGATAACCAGGTTCCTTCACGACAAAAACCTCTCAAAAGCAACACTGGCCCACGCCCCTCCGGAAGATGCGCACTCCTTTGTGCAGGCCATAGAGCAGGCACGTCTATAATATCGCCATACCATCCGCAGATTTCTCATATCGTCCCATATAGGAGTTGAGGGAGGCGGACTTTGGAGAGACGCAGGAGAGAGAACTCCAAGAAAATTTCTTCGAGTTGAGTCGATGGGTGGAGGGGTTACCACCAATGGCCGACCGTCCGTGAATGCCCTTCCTATGCCGAGTCCTGTGCTCACCGCAGCTTCCATTCAGTCAGCGGCAACGTCACCCGGACAAGCGACCACCCCATCGCGACTGGGGGTTCCCAAGATATCTACACCGGTGAATGGACAGGCCAAGAGGTGCGGCGGGCATAAATATCCCCGGTGTTTGTTAATACCTGTCTAGGTGGCGCTTGCCTATCCGAGGAATCAGACCCGTGCTGCGCAGGAGGTGAGATAAGACTGTTTGTGACCACTCAAAAGCGCCTGGCTGTTGACCGTGATTCAGCGCTTCCAAAGACAGGTGGAGATATGGAGGACCCTTCGGCACCCGAATGTGTTGCCATTGCTCGGTATGGCTTATATCAGTAATTCCGTGTACTCAGTATGTCTACGCCTTTGACCGTTCCGCTGTGGTTGAACAGCACATTTTTCTCGTTTAGGTCAGTCCTTATATGGAATTTGGCAATATCATGCAGTACCTCAAAATCCACCCGGAAGCTCATCGGGTCCCTCTCCTCAGCGAGATAGCCTCTGGCGCGTCTACCACCTTTGTATACATGTTGCCGTGCTCATGGTTCACCAGCCACCGAATATCTACATTCGCGCGGAATTATTCACGGGGATTTAAGAGGGGTGGGTACCGACTTTAGCTCATAAGCCCGCTTTCGAGTGTTTTATGAACGACAACAGACAAATGTCTTACTTTCCGGAGACGGTCATGCATGCCTCGCAGATTTCGGCTGTGCCCGTATTGAAGGGGTATAGATGATTCGCTTGTTTTTTCTACAGGTCCGCTGACAATTCGCGCTAGGTTGAAGTCGCTGGGCCTGCTGAGGCCCTTACATATGGGAGCACCAGATGGCTTGCTCCTGAGCTCATGAGTCAAGGCAACTATGTTCCGACAACGAGAAACACCGACGTATGGTCGTTCGGGATGCTCTGCGTAGAAATATTCACAGACAACGTACCATTCAATTTTGTTCCGAACGAAGCATTCGTTCCGCTAGTCATCTTGGATGGATCGCTACCTACTCGACCTGAGGGTGACGTCACTACCAAGGGACTCACCGATGCTATGTGGGAACTCATGAATCGATGCTGGCGACGCGAACCTGAATCTCGGCCCAAGATGCCAGAAATACGCGAGACCATTCAAAACATGCTTCCTACGCGTTCAAGTATGTTGTATGACCTTTCTCACCTAGTTCATCTTGTTGACTCCCTGGAAGCCTCTCAGATGCGCAGATCTTCGTCTTTGATTAGTGGGCTCCATCCGGGCGGTCCCCCCCCGTCGTTCATCTCTTCGTCAAGGCCAGCTCACACCACGGGCTTGACACCTCCATCTGCCTCACTCCCCCTCCCCATTACCCCGACTCGTGGAGACGGCCCTTTGTCGGAGCAATCCCGAAGAGGGTCAAGTCCTGTTACTCCTTTCCACAAATCTCCCATCTTCAAGGATATGCCTTTGAGTTCTTCCCCTCCCTCGCACGTGCTGTCGAGGCCAATACCTTCTCCACCAAATCCATCGCCTCTATCAACCAGCTTACAAACCACACAACATTTATCCACCACGCCTGAATCCCAAAAGAGTCTATCTCCGTCGAGTCTTCGGCCCGATTGGTCAGAGAGGTCTCTTCATCCCCCATTCGTTCAAAGGTCGGCATCTTCGTCATCTTCTAATGAAGTATCCCTTCTCTTGGAGCAAGTGTACATTACTTCGCCGTCGAGCCCTGGCAGCCTTGGTCGGCCCTCGAGAGGCGAGTCCACATCTACGGGATCTGGCCACAGCTCTGGCGGAAACCCCGCAACTAGCTCTGGTAGTTTGCTGGAAGCGGCCGCTCGAGACTCACAAACTGTGCTCCGCCGTGCACCCGGTGGTGCCGTAGAAGCTGGGACATTGGAGGGATTGGTGGATCGTTTGATCACAGATACACATGATCGGGCGAGGGACAATGAGTTCCAGAGGCTATTCGTAGCCACGTACAGACTCTTCACGACAGGCGACGATCTGTTTAGGATTCTGAAGAGGCGCTTTGACGAGATGGGAGACGTGCTCCGCTTGTCACCCAACACGGTTTCTATTCGGTACTCGTGAGTACATCACTCCGTGGGATGTTTGCGTTTGCTGATGCTCCCCCAATAAAGGATCCTGCTATTTTTGAGAGTGTGGCTCTCTACAGAAGGTGAACACATGGACCGCGAATTACTGCCCTCGATCGGGACGTTCGTGAGCACCGTCAGCGGCTCGGATGTTATGAGAGAGGTGGCTCGCGAGATTGTTGATCTCGTCGGCAAGAATGTTTGTCTCGTCCCTCTGGTTTGTATGAATCGTCGATGGACAAAATTAATGGTCTCCAGATGGATGTTGTTGCTGCGCCTCCCGTTTCCCCTTTACAACCCAGTAGTGGACATAGGCCAGGACCACCACCGTCTCCTGATAAGATCAAGCCCGCCGATATCGCTCTCGCACTTACAATAATTGAGGGAGAACGCTACGCCGAGATATCTCAAGTCGATTACGTGGCTCACCTTCGCGGGGCCGTCTCGAAACGCATCGAGTTTGCGACCAAAGTCAATAACCGTCTAGTTAACTGGATAAAGAAGAAAATTCTAGGGTCAGCCAGTTGTTGTTTTTACTGAGAAAATCTTGGATGAACTTTTCTCCCCGTAGCCCCGAGGACGTGCAGAAGCGCGCGAGCTACTTTAGGCATTTTGTCCTGGTTGCAGAGGTAACTCGACTGTCCCTGGGACTTTTTCCTCATCCGACTGAGTTTGACGCATGCACCGCCTTCCTTCCTTAGGAATGCAGAAAGTTGCAGAACTTCTCGTCCATGTCCACGATCGTTGCCGCGTTACAATCGGCGACTCGGGCGTCGTCAACGCAGCTCGTCCTCACGCGTGAGAACAATCTTTCTAAGAATGAGAAGCAAACGCTGCGCCAGTTAGAAGAACTCCTCGACCCACGAGGCGACCACCGAACGTATCGTGAAGCCCTGAACAACATCAAATCCCCTTTTGTCATCCCGTGGCTAGGTGCGCCATACCTTTCCTTTCCCTCACCCTTGCCCCCGTCTCAATATCATCATATGCGCACATTGTTATCAGCGGTCCACCTACACGGCCTCAAGGCCTTCTACGACGGTAACAGCCTCACCGTCGTCGTCGACCAGCGACCCCTAATCAACTTCGCCCGCTGCTCTCTCCTTCTTAAGCGCATCGGAGAAGTGCAGCGGTACCGCGCGCCAGCGACAGCCGACCTGCTCGAGAAGCACTACCCTCGCCAACACCATCGGCGAAGCAGTAGTAATAGCAGTGGTGACAACACGGGCGCAGGCACGGGCGCAGGTGCAGCAGCGCTCGCATGGGTGAAGGCGGAGCTCGAGAACGCGCCAAACAGTATATCGAGCGAGAAGTTCGAGGCGCGCATGAAGGAGCTCGCGGAGAGGGAGCGCCGCATGCACGAGACGCACGAGCTCGAGCTCCGCGCGCTCGGCTTTGGGCCGCGTTCTCCACGCACGGGCACGAAGGGCTCGTCGGTGCGCTCACCTCCTGCACGGAACGCCTCGCTGGATACCACCCACTCGGGGTGGGTATGATTCACCACCCCCGCCCCGCCTGACCTTAGCCTTTCTTTTCCCCTCTATATTTATAGACTTATCAACTAAAATCTATTGTCGTGCATCTATATGTATTCTGCGTCCCCTCTTGCTTTGTATACTCATTAATCGTGAATTGATAATCCTCGCGTACGAACCCGAGCTCTGTACCAGGTTGGTGGCCAAGCAGCGACAGTGTATTGCAATTGTGTGAGTGGCTACCGAGTGTAGGTATACAAGGCAAACGTCCCTGGATGATATGTCTTGTCACGTGAGGGACCGTAGTCCCTGGTCACGAGACCACATCTTGAGCACGAACCAGTATGACGACCGAATATCGGAACGGACGAACGAGCTTTGGAACGAGCTGAATCATGGTCGTTCCAAGCGTTCATTTACGTTCATGCTTATCCCCGAAGAACCTGTCTACTCAGCTTTAGGGACACGGATGGCTTGAATATAATTTTTTAAAATCTTCAACCCAAGCTTCAACCTTATCTTCAACAGACCCCGCGCACCCCGCGGCCGTTGGGAGATGAGCCTTGATCCTAAACGGGAGAGGACTACAGTTAAGTTTATACCTGCTTCTGCTCGAGGATTGGCCTTGTCACGCTTGCTTACAGTACCTTACTTGTCTTCGCGCTTTGGCTTCGAATTAATTGTCGTTGGTGTCGCACTCTTTTCCCATGTGCCCCATCGTGCCCGTGCCCGTGCCCTTACACGTTTTTTTAATAGTGCCACAGCCCCGCTGCCGATGCCTGCTACTTTCGGGGAACACACGAGCGCACCCAGACGCCCATGGAGTGCGCCTCGCCCACTTTCGGCTATCACGCTTTATCGGACACGCAAGCGGAGTTCAGTGGTCTCTGTCCATGTGAGCAGGTTTGCCGACCAAGAGTCTTATAGCCAAATTGTCAATTCCGACGGATGCATTAACGGCTGTTATCCTGAAATAGGTTGACCCGGTTGAAGAAACTTATTCTCATCACAGTTGGAACCCTTCGGGATCCCGGGATGTGTGCCTGGCCAGGGTTCCCAGGCGTAGTGTCCGTGTAGCGCCAGAACTCCCGTGAGTAATTTTCCTACTTCAGCTTTCCTTGTTTTTTTTTAAAAAAAAAAGTTCTAGTCTCATGGTTGAACGCCACAGGCATGGGGCACGGCATGGCATGGCGGGGCATGGAATAGAAACCAGGCAATCTCACAGGAATGAGCACCTCTGGTGGTAAACGGTCGCCGCATGTGCAACGGGAATTTGCTATTCCTTCATGGAACAACGCACTGATTTTCCTTCAGCTAGAGGCAAGGGTTACCACGCCGTACAGGAAAGAGTACTGTGTATACCGCAAGCAAATCGCTTTAGGCCAAACGAAAGCCGTCGCATATAGCCTCCTTATAACTTTCAACTTCAACGACACTCATCACACGTGAACAGCAAAGAGTACACCCTCTTACCTGGCAGCATGCCTCCCCTGCGTTCTCTTCTGAGGAGGCGGTCACAAGGACCGACATGCCAAGTCTCTGGTATACCACATGTATTATGTCGGACGCACCATGTCGGCCGTGCCAATGGGCGCTCTATCACTTTGCGCCACCCGCGGAAATGCCAGAGTCAATTTTAATGTTCACGAGTTCGTGAGGAGTTCCATGTCCTTGGTGGCGCCCGATTCGGCAAACGATCAAATCAAGACACCCCCTTATGAATACGGGGGAACGGTTAGGATATAAAAGAGCCCCCACCGACTCTCCTCTTCTAAGTTTCTAAGTCTTCACCACAGTCGTCATACATAACAAAGGCGACATGACTTCCATCTCTGCGACGGCAGCCGACCTTTCTTGCTTTGGTCAGGGTGAAGACCTATCTTCGCTTCCTCGTCGATCTCTAGAGAGTTTGACGGATTGGTTTTCCTCGGAGCTACATGTGCGCCCACACCCTGTTGATGTTCGGACACATGAGTTGATGATAACGAATAGTTCTTCTCGAGCACAAACAACGTGTGCGCGCCGGTTCTTACACAAGCTAGTAATTCCAATGGTTTAGAGTCTGCGCACGACGACCATCGAGTCCACTCCGAAGGGATTAACACCTTTTCTACAGCTATCAGCCCCTTTTCCGGCCTCGCCGTTCCAACCTTCGTCAGCTTCAGCCTTGTGCCATCGCACCTTGAGGCTGGTCAGGTGAGACTCCTCATGTACCCCGCTACCCTCGTTGATTCGACACTTGTATAGTATACACCCTCCCTGGACCAGGGCGGCGAGCGTCCATCCCCCCCATCACACCTGTCTGAGCCCTCCCAACCCCGGATGGCTTATCCTTTGACCCTAGATGACATCACGGTAGGCCCTCGTTATTTGGAGCGCGCGCCCGGGCCGCCTCCAGGTGGTTTCCCGATCGCCCCCCGAAACTCGGTTCCCCGGCCGCCGGAAGTACACGGTGACCATCAACCCTCCGGTGCTAGCGGTATTACCCGAGGGTCGATACCAGACGGCACCCCAGTAGTCACCACCTCACCCAGGATGGCAATGTACCTGCCCCCCTTCAATCAAGTTCCCGAGGTGTACTCAGACTACCTTATCTCTGGCCATCCATCCTCATCCTCTCTGGTAAACAATGGTGCCGTCACCCGTGTCCACATATCCTACCAAATCGAAGGGAACAGGCTATCTACTTCGCAACAGCTTCCTGGTCAAACTTACCAGGACACCCCAACTTTGTCTTCTACTGTTAGGCCGATTCGAGGTGTTGTAGACCAACACCCGAGCCGCTACCAGTGCTCCATATGCGACGCGAAGTACGCCTGGCTTTCGGGGCTCAACCGCCACTACAAAGACACACACTTGCCGTGGATTGCCTGTGATGTTTGCGGGCTTGAGTTCCCCTCAGGACGCAGGTACTTACTCACAAAGCATCTGGAGACACATCACCCTGAAGCCTAGTTACACCAAAGCCGATGCTATTTAAGCTCACATCGGCTTGATGCTAGATGCGTGGGGTAATTGTTATCCTTTTTCTCGTCGTCACTATGGCCCGTTGCTTATAATCGAGTTCCCCGCACCTCCCCTACTTACTTTCATATGGTATCACACGCCTCCCACTATTTATTACGTGCACCTACTCCGCGGGACCCGAGCTGCCTCTGCCTTTTACACTGTTGCATCCACCTATTTTTACCGAATAATTAAAGAAAAACAATCAGCATTTACATCCCTCAATATATAACAAACCAGAGACGCGGTCGCAAGATAGAAAACCAATCGTGGTATGTAAGGCGCTACGTAAATACTTAGACGTGTCAGGTGCTGCAGGTGCTGGGTGAGGCATGCCAATAAGTTACGACGAATATTGGTTTGTTGTGTCGAGCGTGACTCGATTTTCGAAACCGTACGCAATTTTTGGCAAACGCTGCGACTTCCGATTCAGACAGAAGATGAAACGCCGTTAGTCAAAAAAACTCGTGAAACGATGCTCACAATAGGGTCATCAGAACACGCAAGAGAGCACGGAAACTTGCACAATTCCAGAATTACCTTTTCCCTGCCCGCCCCAGACCCTGAATAACCATACCGTCCGGTTTTGGGACCAAGTCACCCACACCTGGATTCAACACGACTACGGGTCCGAAGTTCTGGGTTGTCAGAGTTGAATCGCCTGTGGCCCGGCTATTTACACCACTCTGTTCAGAATAGCTGATCAGGGAAGCGTGGTCCGTGTTGACGATTGAGATTTATTTGATGTTAGTTTCTATGCGCTTTGTTCACCTCGGTATTTAGATATAGATATAACCCTGCTGCTCGCACATGAAAGATGATGGAAAGCAGTATATTGCACAAGAATGACTATATTACACGAGAGGGGTTGTATCACAAGGTTGTGCGAGATGGGCCAAGTAGTGTGAGCATTAGGACGGTGGGGGAGGTTCTGGCCCCGCCTCATGCAACGGGGTGGAAGGGGATGTAGTCTTCAACCTTGGCCTCCGGTTGTGCTGTTATCAGTCGCAATGTACTGTGAGCAGATAATATGTGCTCACCGAATCCAGCCTTTTACTCAATGAACTTGTTGACAAGGACGGGGTCTGAGATCTGAGACTCGGAGACCATTAGTATCAGCGTAGGGCTGCCAGCCCGCACGAGTTGGGCGTGTAGGCCTCGGTGAATGTGATAATGGACGCGGAAATTCTGCAGGACATTGGGCTCAAACGCATGACTCGGACCTGACGTCGGCTCAGGTAAGGTCTGTGCACAGTATCAGGGTCAAGTAAGTGATCATCAGCAGGTTGACAGCAGGTAAACTCAACGGAGTCTGACAATGATTCGAGCTGAAAATTGATCGTAACCATCAGGACCAAGTTCTGGCAGCGCCCCAAGTGTACCTTTGATCTTCTTCCAGACGAGCTCGCTGCGGAAAAGGAGGCAGAGACGGATGAAGCCAAAGAATCAAATTCGAGCTGGGGTCCACTTTTTATGATCGGTTGTGAGCAGAGCAAACAGTACACTTGGTTGAGAGCGTTGGCACGAGCAGGAGACTCACAAAATTTGTCAGGGAGAAAGAGTTCCTGTGCCTACGCTCGCTGAGGCTGCTAGTATCATGTACCTCACTGCTTGCATTTTTCGGTGCATACTCATTCCTCACCAAACCACTCCTCAGAAGAAAGGTACACTTCATCAGGGGTTTGGGGGCGGCCGCCATGGGAAGCGTTAAAGACCCAAAACCCGAAGGGCAGACCAATGCGAAGGTGTCCGAAAATATGGACAAACTATCAGCAATTCGTATTAGGTAAGTGGGTTACTTGGGACTCATCCACTCGAACTGTACAGCTGTTGGATCATTCTTAAACCGTGGCTTATCTTCTTTCTACTGACTGAGGTGGGTATACGCTTCAATGATTACAAGAGTGACGCTTGCTTGTATGCAGTGCGCTATTCGCCGTCGTGCTTCTGTAGACACCGCCTAATGCCTAGTATTGACCATGCATAACATTAAATGAAACTGAGAGAAGAGGGAAGTAGCACTCGGGTGAGAGGGCTAGAACGAAGGAATATACGCGAACAAGGTTTCGAGGAAGTGGCAAGGGGAGAAGAAGGAGTCAAGGCCGTGTGGTAACAGCAAAAGGGCAGCCAGTGCGATGAAGAGACTACGGAGGTGGAAGAGGACAGGAAGGATGGCGGGTTACATGTGAGGGCTAGGAGAGGGGGGAAAGACCTGGACGAGAGTAAAGCGAGGAGATTGGGGGCGTGATGAAAAGACAGGGAGGACCACGCTGTGTATGTGACAACAAGGAAGGAGGGAGGACAACGGTGAGAGGATGAGGATGGCGTGGGCGGGAGCGCCTTGCGAGCAGGGGTGAGGAAAGGGAAAGGAGGCAGAGGGCGGCAAGGGTAGAGACAAGAAGAGGATTGCGGCTCAGAGGCGGATAAGGCGCATCATGCGCGAGGGAAACCAGGGAGAGAGTAAGGGCAGTGCAGAGATGGGGAGAGGGATGGGAAGGGAAGAAATGAGAAGGTGAGAGCGAGGGTATGGAAGGGGCTTAGAGGCCAGTACCTCACACGCAAGGAAGGGCAGTGTGGTCTCAGGTGACGGGGAAATAGTGGTGGCGGCTGCGGAGGGTGGGGGAGGGCAGTAAGGGATAGAGGGGAGCAGGTGTCTGAGGGAGGCCGTGAGGACTGCACCTAGCACACGAGGGCGTAGGGGGGGGGGGGGGGGCAGATAGGCAGAGAGAGAAGAGGGGAAAGGATAAAAAGAGGGATAGGGGGACCTGGAGGGAGGATGATGGGAAGGGAAGACTCTGCCTTCCTCGCAAGGGATAGTAAGACGTGACAAGCCAAGGAGAGCGCTGGTAATACAGTAGGGAGGTACAAGATGGACGACGAAGTGCAAGGTGGGCAAGCATACGGAGGGAAGTAGATGCCAAGATGGAAAGGAGAGCGCAGCGGGGACAGGGTGAGGCCAGGAATGAGCGCATTAATGAGCAGCAGGCCAGGATGGGGGAGAGATGAACGAAACAGGCTCAACGCGTGAGGAGAAGAGGAGCAACAAATGCTCCTCAGGAGTCAGATGAACAAGCACTCACAGATATCGCTGCCAGTGGCTACATTCTGAGGAACGATTAAACTGTAAAAGTGCCGTCGATCGCATCAGCAGCGCCCCCCTTCCAAGTATGTGCCTTGGCCTTGAGTTTGGCGCGTCCCCATCTTAACTTGAAACCTAAGAAATCGATATTGTTGGAGGCAGGAATCAAATGGAAGTGCTGCTCGGCGGTATTTAGTATCCTTCTTAGGTCCGCACAGCAGCTTACTTTGTCAACAACAACTAGAGTTTGCGCGATGGTCCCTCACATGACGTATGTTATGAGGTTCCTCGGACGAGTCGACAACAGGCATGTGACACCAGCAACGTCGCATGCATTGATGTAGGCATCGAGAAGAGCGTGACAAACCGACAATTACCAGATAGTCTCGTTCTCTGTCGTTTGAAACTAATATTGAGGCCTATAGAAGGGTAAACTTGGCATCACAGAAGATGCGGGTGCATGGGTGCCAATCGGCCCGAATCAACGAGATTTGAAAGGCCCTCGATCCGGCCAAACCTGTTATCACCGTGATTTTCCACAACTGTCGCTAAATGCTCAAGACATCCTGATGGCGGAGTCCATTTACTGCGAAAACTAGACCCTTTGAGGTGGCACTAGGGCGTCGCAATTTCTCACGAATCTCACTGGCACATGATAATACTATGCTTTCAGACCTCCAACATCTCTTCTTCCGCCTTCAAACAGTTTCGGCCAGTACGAGAGCGGCCGTAGGCAGGTGAGGCAATGGCACTATTATTGACACAGCACTTGGGCTCAGGCCCCAGGTTGTCGCCCCCACGTCCATCTTGGACATCCCTTTTTCCTTATCGAGGCCGTTCTTTATGGCTGACCTATACGTTCGATGTCAGCATTCCTCTATTTCTTCTTTTTTTTGGATCCATGTTTATTCCGGGTTACATAACAGAGTTACAGACCGGTCGCAGCGAGACCCACTACATTTTTGAAACGTGTTCCTCTATTTCCGACCTCCTTGATGACCCTACTTCTCTCTTTGTCTCTATTCGAGTTTGCAAATACTCCCTTTGGCCAGTCGGGATCTTCCGAGTGTATTTGGCCTGGAGGCCCAGCGCCAAAGTGGCATCAATAATCTACTCTACCGTACAGCCTGGCGTGGCATGGCACGACGCGGTAGGGCGCGGCACGGCAAACCGGCCAACATAGGTACCTCCGATAAGGGTTGCCTGTCATCACGCGCGCCGGCAGCACAGAAAATACGCAGCTGGTGGTGTACATTTCCTCTGTTCTAGGAAGTGAACGCGATCATAGAAGCACCAGTGATCAGAAGAATCAACTATGTTTTTTCTGCAGGGTTGGTAGATTAAGAAGACCACAGTGTGGTCGTCCCTGCGAGTGAGTGAGACGAGACTGAGTAAGGTCGTCTTCGGAGTGATGTTGGAATGCAAACATACACCTTGAATAGCTTGACCTTGATTGCTATTCCGCTGCGTGCTTTCGTAGCGCTTTAGCTTCCATAGAGGCCGCGCACTGTGTATTTGATATAAAAAAACACAGCTCCACGGCGGCGGAGATGCTGGGATCTGATACACTACTCATTCCAGGGTACATTCCAATGGGCGCCTATGTGTCTCTCCAGAAGCGCTCGTACGCTCACGCGGTCAATATGTCAATACTGAATACGAGAAAATCACATCATTTTCGGGATTCTCCGAGTTCTTTCACCTATCATAGTCCCATGACCCCCATCGTACCACAGTGTTGATCATAGTACTCCCCAGAAACTCCTGCGTAAAACCAACCAATCGCGTCATCAATCAGAGAACTGGTCGAACGATCTTGGTATGTGTGTAGCTGAGTTCAAAATCGACAAATTGGCTTTCTGTTCTGACTGAGATCTACTGTATGGTCCAGTGGCTTCCTTTGCGCCATTGCTATAACCATAATGGAAGTAGTCCATTCCTTGTGAATTTCCCGACCCTTGATACCACTGGAAAGCATACGACGTCAGCCGTGTACCATCACGCGATAGTGTGGGATCCATTAGGATACCTGTCCGACGGTTACAGTGTTGTACGTGTCTAGGCCTGCGCTGGACTGCGTTACGAAGGAGCTTTGGTATCCTATGAAACATACCACTGACGCCTATCAAGGAACCGGATAGTAATTGGGCCAGTCACAAGTCTGTACACTATGGAAATCGGCGCGCGCCTCCTCACTCTGAAGAACGATTATCTATGGGCAAACCTATGGGTGAACACGCCAAGTTTCTGGTATAACTTGAACGCTCGCAACAAAGGTGCCAATCCCCTGCGTCGTGCCACTTTTGCGCCACTCACGTAACTGTGGTTGTTTTTTTGCATTGGAGGCACTACCACCCGGTATGCCTGTGGAATGAAACTCCTCTTTTCTGCGTATGGAAGAACCGACAATATATAGTAACTAGGACCTTATAGCCCCTAGCGACCTCCCTCCGCCGAGTCTTCACCAACCCAGTCATACATAACCAAAGTAACATGGCCTCGATCTCTGCGACGGTAGCCGACCCTCCTTACTTCGACCCAGGTGAAGGCCCTTCACTCCCTCATCAATCTGTAGAGGGGTTGGTGAATTGGTTTTCCTCAGAATTACATGTGCGTCCATACCCTTTTGACTCACAGGCTTTGATGGTTTGATAATGATGAGCACGTTATAGTCATTCCTGAGCACGACCAACGTACGGTCATCACTAGCACTGGTTCCTAGTACACAGATTGGTAACGCTAAGGGTCCGGAGCCCGCACGCGCCAACAACCACCAAGGTCAGCCCGAAGGGATTACCGCTTTAGCTACAGCTACCATTCCCTTCTCTGGCCGCGCCATTCCAACCACGGTCATCCTCAGTCTTGTGCAGTTGCACCCCGGGACAGGCCAGGTGGGGCTGTGACTTCTTGTATACCCCGCTATCCCCCTTATTGACGTGGCAAACATAGTACCTACCCTCCATGAACCCATCACTACCGCCGTCCGTGAACCAGGGCGGCGAACCTAGACCTTTCTTTCCATCACACCCGTCACACCCTTCCCACCTCTTGGTGGGTTATCCTATGACCAGGAATGATCATACCACAATAGACCCTCGTTATTTGGAATACGCACCAACTCCGGCGGGTGGCTTCCACGTCACTCCCCGAAACTGGATTCCACGGCCGGAGGTACGGTATGATTATCAACTCCCCGGACACGGTGATCCCATCCAAGTACCAATACCGGCAGATGCCCCCTGCGCAGTCACCGCCCCCCCTGGAGTGGCAGTGTATCCGTCATTATTCAATCAAACTTTCGAGGCGTACCCTGTCTCTGGTAACCGTAGCGCCTTCTCATCCTCTCCCGTAAATCGTGGTGATATCCCCCCTGCCCGTGCGGCCCATCAAAACGAAGGGAACGTTGGGAAGTCTGCTTCTCGACAACTTGGTCGATCTTATCCAGACACCGCAACATTGTCTAATTCCACCGGGCTGGTTCGAGGTGCGGGGGGAGACCAACTTGAACACCCGAGCCGCCACCGGTGCAGGGAATGTGATGCCAGTTATGCCCGGCTTTCGGGGCTCAACCGACACTACAAGGACAAGCACACGGCTTGGATGGCCTGTCACCATTGCAACTCCAGGTTCTCCTTTGGACGCAAGTATAAATTTACAGAGCATCTTCAGACATGTCCTGGCACTTAGTTGCACCCTAGCGGACGTCCTCACAAATGAGTCCTTCTTAACTCTGCTTACTTTCCGTCATGCAACTCTCTCGTGACTCTGTGTACTAGTTCCATCTGCACATACTGTGTAGCACCCGAGCTGGCTCGGCATTCACACTGCTACACCCATATGTTTCTAAGACTTTTTTATCCTTGATAATAAATCAACCGGAAAGGTATATATCTATACAATGACAATCCGTACCAGTGTCTGGTGTGTCATTTTGCCGATAATATAAGAGCGGACTTTGAAATTGAAAGTCCAGTGCGTGTCGTTATCTCTATAGCGGTTTTCATAACGATAGATACCTTGCGACAAATCCCCACACACAGTGGGGTTCCTCGGCAACCGTGCCGAGTTTTCTTACTATAAAAATAATTATATTAATTAAAAAGTAAATCTGTTGCGACGCCAGCAAAAGTTGACAACTTATTCCATAACCCCAATACTGCATGATAACCCAATTTCCGGAGAGTTTTCCCTCGACTTAAGTATGAACCCCGCTCTGGGGTTTTGGGAGTCCGCCTGTGTATCCAAAATGGAAGGTATCTATCGTTATGAAAAGCGCTGTAACAGTACATCTGCCTCTACTCCTCTGCATCCACTCGCCCCGGCTCTGGACGAATGTACACTGACACAGGCCAATTCTTAATAGTGCCTGCTGCTCCAACGGAAACCAATCTGGCATGCGCAGCTCTCGTACCCACTCCAGCTAATGCAAACGCAGGGCTCATAAGGGCTCCTGCACCTACGAAACTGGACAACGACAGCGGCACTCGCAGCAGTTTAGGATGCAAGTGCATATGTAACTGTCAAGGTACACTCACGTCGGCAATGAACAACGATGCCTGCCGCGCCTACTCTCGAAGTGCGCTAACTTAGTACTAGTGGACGAGGCAAGATAAGTGCAGCAGATCGTGCTAGGGCCAGGAGCGAGCGTTAGTGAGCAGGAGAGATGTACTTGCAGCCTCAGACCACGAGGAGGGGAGGGGTAACAAATGCCGGGTGAAATCAGATGGATGTGCTTCTAGGCAGTATCGGGCACCTTTCTTCTGGCATGCACCAACAGCTTCCTTGGTAATAACATGCCAGTGCGCATCCCAGCAATGAGGCCCACAGTCCACAGCTAAAGCTAAAGCGCTAATTATCCGGAACGGGACATCGTGGGGAAACAAGGCTGTGCGGCCCGAGCTGGAGCCACGGTATGCTTCAAACAGTCGCTGTATAGGGGCCTTGTATCGGTGATATTACCGGTCAACTTACAGTGCATAGGTTTTAAGACGGAAGAAATGGACAAGGAAGTAAACCGAACCCCGGCCTGGACTCGGACTCGAACATAGTCGTGACGTCACGGCTGTGCCGGCAGCCAGTGCGGCCATTGCGTTGGCCGTTCGCTCATTGAAGAGAAGGGCCAAAATGGGATAGCGGAAGGGACCCCTTCCAGTGTGATGACATTTCCTATCGTAACTCCCAGTGGTGTGGCGATAGCCCACGTTCTTGCCCACATTGACGGTTCTAGGTCCTACCGGTAGACACCCAAGGGACCACGATCTATGAGCGAATTCAAGTCGAGCATGATGGATATAACCGAGTCCACCTTGCAAAAATGGTTGACTCGGCCACGGTCGAGATTGGCGTCATGTGTGCCACTTCTTACAGGACAGTACACTTTCAGCCAAGGCCGCGTCAATAGAATCTGCCTTACCTCATCCATGAATCCTCTTTTTTTTGTAATCCATTTAAGTGCGCCTTGGGGTACTTGGCCCTATGTGGCACTTTACATCACGTTCGTTCCCTGTACCGTAATTCTTTCCACAACCCATTTAAGATAGCTTCTTCACAACAGAACATCCATGAATCCTCGTGGTGCAAGAACACGCGAGCACGCCAGGTTTGTGGCATGACACAGAAAATCAGCTATTACCGAAACTGCAGAATTGTGCGCCTTTATGTATGCCTCAAAAGATTGTTGTCACAGAGTTTGAAACGTGAATTTAATATCCCGTATTTCCACAGCGCAGCGCACGCTACAACTGGGTTACTTTATACTGTTAAAAAAACGCTTAGAATAGTATGTTTCCAGACTCCTATCACAGCACGGGGGGCAGTTCAGAGCACCAATCCCGAAGGCCAGGAGATCCAACCGCTTGCCAGCAACTCATTCCAGTTTGCATTCCACTCATCAGCAAATAAAAAAAAGGTTGACAAGTGGTTATAACCGCTTATAATCGCTGTAAGCGGTCTGAGCAGGTCCGGGATTACAAATCGCCGAAAGCGATTGTGATCGTTCGATGGTTTTGAAATCGTTTGGCAATTATGCCCATGAATGGTAATCGCTTATATTTGCTTTTGCGGATTGTATTGCCTTTCATGAACGAAAACTCTTCACAAGAGTTGTATGCGCTTCTAATCGCTTTAGTAGTTTATAATCATGTTCCTAAATTGTATGCACTTCCGTAGCTTGCACATGCTTCTTATTGATTTTGAAAATTGCAATCCCTTGCACAAATTTTATGCGCTTGTGAGTGTCACTGCCCTCTGCAATCACTTTTAATTGATTATATTCACATTTCTAATTTACAAGTATTTGATTGTCTTGAGGACGCTTCTATTGCATGCGAGTGCTCACAATGGCTTATATTCACTTGTAAGTGATCACCGTTTGTCAATAAAGTTCCCATCAATAAATCGATCATTTTTGGTCATGGTACTATTTCTTGTTTAGATGCGCTCGTCAGCCCATACAATTGTTTCAAAACATTGTCATATTCTGCTATTTCGTGCTACTGTACATCGAGCCAATACAAATTAAGAATCAGTATTGACGTCGTCGCCTTTTCCTCTGAGAGGGCTGCTTCTTTTTGCTGACTCCCGAGTCTTGCTCCTCATCCTGTGAGTCATTCTCACTGCCCCGCTTCTGGGGCCACCTAGGCGCCTCCGTGTTGTTGTTGTGATTGTCAGTAGGCCAGGGGCCACAGTGAGGCGGCAGAGTCTCTGTGTGAATGTTCACCCCTGACTCACTCTGGGTTAGGGGTGACCCGGGCGTTGTTGCCCTATCTCGTGAGGCTGATTCCACACATGTCAGTAAGCGACATCATAGCACAGCTAAATACTCACATGGCCCGGCTGCTGCCCTCTTGGCTGCTGCCCTGCCATCTCAGCCGTTGCCTCATAGGCTGCTGCCATCTTGGCCGCTGCCTCATCAGCAAGGTGCTTCGCGTTTTGGGCCCTTGCTTTGGCTAGAAAGCCGTTTGAGGCATTCACCTGGGTCGATCCTGTGGGTCTTGCGCCTTCCTCCCTGCTGAAGAGTTCTCTGTAAATGAAGATTAGTCGTGTCCAAATTAGCTACAATCACTTACTTATTCCACCATCGGATCGTTTGCTCCGCCCATTGCTCATTCTCTTCAAACACTTTGAATAAATTTTCTGTGAATTCTTCATAATCGAAGTCTTCGTCTTTGCCACTCCACGTTTGCTGAGAACTCAAGGCAAATCGGGCCTATCACTGTGTTATCGTTGAAACCAATCAAGTATTCGCAGCTTACCTGGACTGCCACATACACCACAATAGAAGCTGATACCGACTCTAAGTTGAATAACCGAGCTACACAAGTTCGGCTGGGTTTTTGATTAGGACGAAGGGGGCGCATGGCAGTCCTTGGCCCTGTGAATATCACTCGTAGGCACTGCGAAGTCTGTCAGCTTTACTTAATTTACTTATCATTCACTTACGCGGGTGAGGAAGTACCCTCGCATGAACCCAGACAGAACGTCGTCTGGATTGTACTTGTCCGGATCTTCATATAGGAATGCTGGGGCATCATGGGCAGTCACCTCGTACCCTTTGACACCGCTATTAACCTTCGTTCTAATGCTGGGCAAGGTCAGTTGAGCGAATATTAGAAGTCCTAGATCTCACCTAAGGGGGTCGCTGTCGTACTCCGCAATGTGCTCTATGGGTATGAGCAACCGCCCAAGTATATCGTGGTTGAAACCACGATCTGATTTTGAGTCCCTGCTAAGGGTTAAGTTGGCCTTGGTCTTACTGGCAAGCATTGTGGTATGTGTTTTGAGATGGTGGGCATCACCTGAACAACCGCTCCGCATTCCCTCCAAGAGCTGTGGGAGGCATTGAGCACATATATGCGAGAATAAGTCAAAGTACATACGGCTTGCTCGACATCCCTCATTTCTGGGTCCTGTTGCTTGACACGCTTCCGCAGAGTGGCACTGAACATTAGGGCTGCGTCCCAATGCACCGCATAACTTGCATGCGTTTCCTCGCTGCTGTGATCAATAGGTTAATCGGTGACAGTTATATATGCGAATACACAACTCACGTCGTTGTATATTCTACAGGGTACATGCGGTCTTGAGCGGTATAGATAAGTTGGTCCACCGATATGAAAGGGTGGATGCATCGCAACAAGTATTTGCCGCATTCAATGAGGGCCTCCTTGGTACTACCAAGTCATGTCAGAATACAGTACCGAATATGAAAGGATACTTACGTTTGTTTGCGGGGTGTCTTGAACTTTCCTTTCTCTCTGGGGAGCTCTTCGGACAAAGCCCTCTCCAAGTGGCTGTTGGGATTGTGGCTTCCATGACCTTTTTTGTGGCGCATATATGCACTGTCTGGGGAGGATGATCGCGAAGACATGGTTGAGTGAGAAGAAAATTGAGTGTGCATATACTTATCTCGTGTCTTTTTGAAACCCCAAGACTGCCCCAAAGTTTCGTGTGGTTGCATGTGATCGCGCTGTGTGCAATTGACATTTGGTTCTATATAAGGAAACAATATTACTACTTTAGGGGCTCGAGTGGGGCGAGGTCCTTCTCCTCTAAGACGAAGTCGCAAGAGTTGTCGCCAAATGTAAATGTAACAATGAATTTGTTTTCTTGCCTCCCTTTGACCACACCCACTATACCAAATAAAGACCCACTAATGACGACCACTTCATGCTCAACCAAAGGCTTCCATGGTACGAGAAAACTTGGCCTAATCGAGATTTGCTTCTGGCGGGCATGCTTGACCGTTTTCACGATAATCTCACCTTCTTGAGGAGCCAAGGTGCGCTGGTGCATTGGCACTGTCCTGGCCGGGTTCCCATCGTGGGCACTTATCGAACCATCACCAAACCCTCAAATGTGAAATGGAATGCATTTCTGTTTGATGATGTCCTGGACCTGCCACGAAAACAGCCAGTGCCCTGTGTGATTCGGTTCATACATGTGAGTATGGTGTGAAGGACTGTGGTAATGTCCGACCTTGCTCACCAGTTCTCTCATGAGATGAACCCGCAACAGGTTCAGGCGTCGTACACCGGAGGGGTTGGAATTCGGGGTCGGGTGACGGTGTGCGGGGCCGAGAAGCGGGATTGGTTCTGGCGGTCTCCACCTCCGGTGGCCTAGAGAATAGTGAGCAATGCATCTTGCCAGGCAGCTTAGATGGATACATACTGTCACGAACCCCCTACTACTTTTTCCCTTCTTGTCCTTATCTGATCCATCTCCTTTCTTGACTGTTACCTTTCTTGAACCTATGCTTCCCCTTTATCTGATCATTCTAGCACCTTCTGTGCTATTCCTGTCCACCTTCTTGTTGCCTTGCTGGCATGATACCATCTTGTGTGATACTAGCATCATCTTGCCAGCACATTACTCTATCTATAGCAACCAGTAGCATTATGCGCTCAGGCGCAATCCTGTACTATATAAGGACTCCTGTAGTGCGCCTTAGCTCCTTAGCTTTGGCTTAATCAACTATCTGCGTTGTATCTCCATTGACTCCTTGAGTGCCTCAGTTCCTTCAGCACTCAAGCCCTTGACCCAGAACCTCTGACCCTTGACCCTTATCCCCTTTGGGTCATTCCCCTCTCAGCCTCTGTGCAGGCTTCCCCTTGACTTCGCTCTCATCCTCCCCCATCTTACTGGTCAGCCCGGTGACATGTGACCTTTGGACTTAGGCCACCGAGCTCGTCCATTGCCATCCGACTCAGTCACCTTAGTACGAGGGGCTGTTACAGAAGGACTTTCCCACCTCAGCACAGGAGGATTGTCACAGACTCAGCTACCTCGGTGTAGGAGCTGTTACAGAAGACCTTGGGAGTCCTTCCACTCAGTGGGGATCCAACTCAGAGTCCTTCGCCTTAGGCAGGATCTGTTACAGAACGACGCACGCCCCCGCAGAGGCGTGACACATACGCTAACATGAGGTCGGTCCACTTGAGGGTTTGGATTGGTGACAAGGCCATCAAGGCCGGGATTTCGACGGTGATGGCAGTAGCTCCGACTTCCCTTATGTTGCCGTAGAGGCCTTTGAGTGGGCTGCGAATTATCGTTACCCTCTGACCCATTAGAGGGTGGACCGGGTCGTTCTTCGGTAGCGAGGGGCCTTGGGTGCTGCAAACCTCCAGCTCGCACGTCTCGATCTCGAACTGGGCTTCGTGTTCGTTAGCTCTCCTTGGAATACATGCTTTTGCGTACCTCTTCGAGAGAGTGCTCGTCTATCACGAGCACGTGTGTGTCTTCGACAACCCTGATATATCCGTGCTGCTTGGTGTGGTCCATTCCCTTTCACCTATTGAACTCGACCCACGATCCCTCTTTGGCATGATAGAAGTCAAGTGGAGGGTCGTATGGCTCCGCCGCGTCTGTAAGTATGGCAATCTGACAAAATATCAAAATGAGTTCACGTTGAATACTGTACTCACGGTATGTTGTGAGCCCCTCTCGACGTAGGTCAATGTCTTGCGGTCCTCATCAACTGATGTTACAATTCCGGATGACTCTGACCATCGATTCTTGATGTGGTGGCCGCGATCATAAAACGGCGCAAGAGCGCGCAACGGAATCTGAAGTGTGGGGCCATCGCCCATAGAATTTAGTATGAGGAATGCTATCGAATCCCTGACATCTAAGGGCTTTCCGATAGCACCCCGGTGATCCCCAGACTCCACCTTAACCCATTGACCAGGCTTTATTGTGTCTTGGGCGAATTTGTGGACCCAGGGAGCAAAGGAAGGACTGTGGCGTATAAAGGGGGCCCTCAGAAAGGGGCGGAGATCGTCGGGTCCGTTTTCGACGTTGGTGAGACTGGCAGGCGAGAAGTTCTTGACGATGAGTCCAGACCTGTATTTGTTGTGACCGAAGATATATTCTTCTGAGGAAATCCTTTGAACTCTTGATGTTCCCCAGGACGCCTCGAGTTGCTCCAAGGACCAGCTTTGTGGCTCCGGTCGGGCCATTTTCTTCCGTTTGACGGTCCTTGCCACTTTGTTGGGGATCTGAGGGACAAGGGCGACGGTCGTCTCCGCATCTCGGGTTGGGTCATGCCCACAAACAAATCCTAGGTCGTTACGATACAGCCCGTGTAAACAATGTACCCATTGGCCTTCTTCAATGGGATGAGACAACGGGTTGCGTGGCGACAGCAGCGCAACACGCTGCTCCAGGGGGACGAGGTGTGGGGCTAGGTGGGTGAAGACGGTAACGAGATCGCGCACAGCGTGAGTGACCTCGGAGAGATTACCTTCCAGGAAAATAAACCCTGGGATACCTGCGCGGGCAAAAACTGACGCAATGTCTGGCTTATCGCCTAGGCTCGTGCGTCGAGTTACCTGCATTACGAGGTTGCTCTCGTGTCCTGGCTAGAAGATGTGAGATTTCGTGAAATGGCTAGTTGGATCACGTACCTTTACACGAACTGACCACAAATGAGGATCGTGCTCCTGGGGTACAAGATAATGTCTTGGGACACCCTCGTCATAGTTTGCTGCTGTGCGGGTGGACCTCTGGGCGATATCAGCTCGCATCTCCAATGTTTGTTCGGTGAAATCCGTTGGCGCAGGAGAGGTGAGCCTCGAACCCCAGTCCGACGTAGCTTCATCGACATCGTCGTTGAAAAATAGATCTACGTACGATTAACATACGACAGGGACCAATCCTACTGACTCACCAAGTTCGTCGTCTTCGAACTCCTCCTCTTCCTCGTTATCTACGGTGGCCTCAAGATCAAAAAAGTCGTGTACCTATATGATTGAGTGAATGTTTGGACGGTTTGTCAAGATTCATGAGTACACACCGTGAATTGAGACATAGTTGCGATGGTGGTGTTGTAGATGAGTAGTTGCGCTCACAGCTATAAAATACTAACCGCCATGCTCCACAACACGCTCATGCCTCGTGGATTTTATCCACAATGCGTGTGGTCTGCATTATTCTAGACGTATTCACGATCACCCACGCTCCATTGAATTCATCTATTTATCTAAGTTACTCTAAGTATCTAAGGACGTCATAGAGTGAGTATGGTGGAAGGGAGATAGAGGGAAGCTGCGTATGTATGGTGATGGAGGAAGGGAGATGGAGGAAAGGGTGCTCGGGAGTGCCCGAACATGGTAATATAGTGCGCTACTCCGGGTGTGTCCCAAAGCCTGCACGTGCTGGCTGAATTGAACCGCGGGCTGCGGGCCGTCCATGGTAGATCTGCCACAGGTTCACCGGCATATGCCAAGGTCGCCACAGCACGTGCTGGCTGAATTGAACCACGGGCCGCGGGCCGTCCATGGTAGATCTGCCACAGGCTCACCGGCATATGCCAAGGTCACCACAGCACGTGCAGGCTTTGGGACGCACCCGGAGTAGTGCACTATATTACCATGTTCGGGCACTCCTGAGCACCCTTTCCTCCGTCTCCCTTCCTCCGTCACCATACATACGCAGCTTCCCTTGTGAAACACACGTGTAAACGAGCTAAGTCGTGTCAAACCATACCAAAAGGGACCAGTCCTATCTGACCAGCACGTTCCTACAGATGGTCTTCTCTTGCCCGTTGACACAAGAGCACGCAGAGGTGCTTGCGACAAAGTGGTGGTCAGGAGAGGAATTCGGGCAACGTGGTGAGTACAGACGCCTTCGCAACCAGCCTCGCTGATACAAAGAACAGGTGTGCCGTATCGTGAGGGTATCTTCATGCAGACGGAAAACGACCGCATCGAGGATGCTATCCGTCAATATCAAGAGGTGAGCCTGGGTTATAATCATCCCGATGGTCCATGCTAACACTTCATAGACCCGGAGCATGAGCCAGGATGACATGGTCGATCTCATTCTGAGCGAGACAAGACAGGAAGGATTTTGGGCTCATGTCAGTAAGTCGCTCTCATCTCCGTGCGCATTTCCGGATTCTCTGACACCTTGCCCAGCGCGCTCGGTACCATTGAGACGTGTCCGATCGGTATATGATCACGTTTGGCAGATTCACCACCCTTTCCGAAAGCCTGGGAAGTGGACTGAGCTTGAAGACGCGAGGTTGACAGAGTAAGTATCCGCGCACACGGAAACGGTTTTCTGCTCATAGTTACTCCAGTTTCGTTGAGCAAGGTCTCGCATGGAAGAGAATTGGCGATCTACTGGAACGCCCCGCTGACGAATGCTGTCACCGATACCACAAACACCTCAAACACCGTGCTACCCGACGTGAAGGCACGTACAGTGTGAATTACTGAAGAACTGAATGCTAACAGTCACACAGGAAAGTGGTCCCCAGATGAAGTGTCGTGTCTCAGTGTGATCATGCAAGACATGGAGGAGAGTGGACAGAGGCCCGAAACGAATCCCAAGTTCTGGAAGGAAGTATCAAGACGGATGGACAACAAACGGACTGCAAAACAATGCAGCAACAAGTGGTATGTACGTTCTGAATGCCTGGCTAACTCTGACCCTCCATATTATCAGGAACGACTCACTCTCCCCAACAGTGAAGCTTCATGGGAGAGTCCCTCGCTGGCGCGAGATCGATTCACGTATCCTAGTCCATAAGTACGTATACAACCAACTCTCATTGGCATGAGCTAATCACCCATCCAGGATAGCATTGTTGAACGTTCACGCAGAAGAAGAGATCCAATGGGACGACCTCATCGATGAACAGTGGAATAAGTGGGACACTGAGAAACTCAGGCAGAGATGGGTTGCCCTCAGAAATGAGGTCTATACGCCGAACGCGACACACTGCGGTGAGTAGCACGCCTTGCACAGAAAGTCCTATCAACTTAACATCCTTCCAGACATAGTTCAACAATTGACGACCAAGTTTTCAGCACCACGTGTGTCGGCGTCCTCTTAGATTATTTTTTTTTTTACAAAATCTACATCGTTATAAATGTAACGTAGATAAGCTTTAATCACAGATTTTTCAGGCGCCTTTCACGTTCGCTTTCGGAGCTCTCGGGTTCCGTCAGGGAACTGTCCAGGTTGTCGAAGGTGAGCTCGTTGTACAGACTCTTGGGCATTGGAGGAAGGACTAACAGTACTTCGTTTTCAGGTATGTATTTTGGCTTGCCCTTGAGTTTGATGGAGGACGGTCCCACCGATGGCTGTCTTGCACGCTTCGCTGGACCATCCGTTGTGTCCTGGCTAGCCTCACGCGAGCATTTCGTGCCAATGAACGCGTCGACTCCACGCCTGGCTGGCGATTTTTTAGAGTTGCTCGTGCGATCACCGTCGCGTGCGAGGATGGCCCTGGATGACGAACGAGACGAAGTAACCGCCACTCTGCCTCCATCAGGGTTGAGCGGGGTTCTGAAGACCTATGACGTATCAGGGTAAGTACGTTGGAATCTATGGTGCTCGCAGCGTCACTTACGACTTTGTCTATGTTCGGAGGTACCAGCATGAGGGCTATCATGGGCACACCCCGCAAGGCTGCCCCCGTGTCAAGTTCGACCTCAAGATGATTTTGCGAAGAAGCCATGAACAGCATTGTTGGTTTGGACAAGGGTTTAAATAGGTGGTGTATAGTCGCTGATCACTATTGACAGGTGGTCGAGCGTGGTGGATCATACAGAGAGCTGTGCCATAGATAATGTATAGGCAGTTCTCTTTAGTCGTAAACCGCGATCAAAGACTCAAACGCCTAGATATGAAGCACACCTGCCCACACCGTGGTCGAGCGTTCAACTCAAGCAAATCGATGACCAAACATGCCCCAGTCCTGCAAGAGGAAGAGGCCAAGAAGGTACTCGCCGGACCCAGGGATTGACAGCAATCCCAGGGCCTTCGCAAGAGGGCACAAGACTCAATCCGAAGCGGGCTCGTTTCGGATCCCCACATGAAGACGACATTGAGAACGTCGGACATCGTACGGATGACAAGGACGATAGAGGATCAGATGGTAACGTCGCTTACGACGTATGTTATCAACTATGCTGTCACATACGGCGAACAACTAATTTGGGGTAGATTGAAGAGGCTGACCCATACAGATCACCGACTCCCCCGCCTATGCGTTCAGCGCATTCAGGTTGCATTGTCCAGATTCCCCGTCGTCTCCTGGATTATGTTCCTCACGGGGATATGTCCCTCTCACATGTACCCCCCCGTGCACCCACCCCCCCTGAGCGCGACAATCGCATGACTTCACCGGCGTTGGTCGTGACACCACCCCCAGATTCTCAACCGCACCCCTTCCAGACTCAAGCCAACAAACTCGGAGTATTCAGGCGATATACACATAATCCAAGATGGCACCCGAGAGGTGAAGATAGATTAGATCTGATATGTGATTTCCCAATCCTAGATGCACCGCCCCCCCTCAGTCAATCCTGAAGCAATACATGAAGTTTCGCGTGCCGCTCTCGAACCTTTCGCCCCGTTCCGCAACTACAGCACAGCGGTTTTCATGGCCACATACTTCTCTGGATCCGACACCAAGTCCGAGAAACATGCAGATATGGTGGCCGAGGCGAATCGCTGACTCTAGGTTCAGCCAGCTCGAATTGGAGGGTTTCAGTGCCCAGAGGGAAAGCAAACGCCTGGATAAGTATCTTAACTGAAGAGGCGAACCCCTTCCGCTCTCAAGACGGGTGGCATGAGAGTACTGTCGACATTCACCTCCCTGTAGAAGGGAAGATATTCCAATCTGAAGATGATGCCCCCGTGTTACCTGTCCCGCAGTCTGTTCCACCACCATATCACCGACATAATTAGATCCGTGTGCACATCCAAGACAGTGGAATCATTTCACTTCACGCCATATACGATGCACTGGATCCCCGACCCCGACAATCCAGACAAGAACGAGCGTATATATAGTGAGGCCTACGCATCGGACGCAATGATCCAGGCTGCAAAAAGACATCGACGACCTCCCTCGGCCGGAAGGCGATAGAAGGGAGCGTGTGGCACTCGGTATCATGTTGGTGTCGGACTCGGCCCAACTTACAAGTTTTGGAACGGCCTCAGTATGGCCAGTATACCTCATGTTTGCGAACCAGTCGAAACTAGAGAGGGTGAGACCCTCATGTCATGCGGTACATCATCTAGCATACGTTCCTTCAGGTAAGTTTCTCCCTAGTTAAACGACAGAATCACTTAATAAATCTCGATACAGCTTGGTGAAGACTTCGCGAGCCTGGTACCAAGAGAAGACAGGTCAAGCACCCTCACCAGATATCGAGGTCCACTGCAAGTGTGAACTCATGCATGCCGTGTGGAACCACCTTATGGATCAAGAGTTTGTTGATGGGTGTACGAAAGGTCTTGCCATTCGATGTACCGATGGCATCGAGCGAGTATTTTTTATCCGCATTATCACATACTCAGCCGACTATCCTGAAAAGTAAGTCTCTATTATTCTTTACGTCGCGATACTCATGGGACCTAAGAGTTCTACTGGCGACTATTAAGAATCTTGGGCGATCACCTTGCCCCTGATGTCTGATCAAAAAGAAGGAAATATCTGGCGTAGGTTCACCCACTGATGCAAGGCTACGCCAGAGGCTTCGCACCGACGACAGCCGAAGAATCCAAAAGATCGAGAAGGCACGCAAATTGATTTTTGAGAAGGGTTTACCAATCCGGAGCAAGCAAGTCCAACAAATTCTTGGAGATCACTCTATGGTTCCCACTTGGGCAAGTCCCCTCTCTGTCAGGTTAAAACCAGCTAATGTGTTAACCAGAACGCATTCTCAACTAAGCTTTATGTGCTAGGTCAAGACTACCACAAGATTTTTGTCGTGGATCTCCTCCACGAATTCGAAATTGGCGTCTGGAAGTCAGTGCTCACGCACCTGATCCGGATGCTATATGCATCCCCCCAAGGGGCAGATCGCGTGGCGGACTTGGATGCATGGTAAGTATCTCACACAGTGCCATGGAATCCCGAGTACTAGCGCCTCATTTTATTGAAGACTTCACAGTACACCGACATTCGGCAGAGACATGATCCGCAAGCTCCCTGGCAGTGTCTCGGGGCTGAGCAAATTGGCTGCCCAAGACTACGAGGATATTCTACAGGTGAGTGCACAATAAGACGTCGATAAGAACTGAGACTCATTGATGACAAGTGCTCGATACCAGCGTTTGAGGGACTCTTCCCGCACGATGAGGACAACAGGAGCATTGCGGATCTCTTGTTCACACTTGCTACCTGGCATGCCTATGCCAAACTCCGCCTGCACACCGACACAACCTTGGAAATGCTCGAGAAAGGTTGGTACTGGTCTTTGCCAAGCACTGAGACACTTTGCAGGTGTGACCTGCCCTCGGTACGCTACAAAAGAGCTACCGCGAGAAGCCAATGCCCTGATCAAGGCGCGGCGACGGGACTGGGAAAGGGCAAGCGCCGCCGCCAAACACAAGACATTCAATATGGCCACCATCAAACTTCACTGCATACCCAACTATCCGGCTGCAATCCGGAGATATGGTACAACGGATTCGTACAACACTCAGACGGTAAGCACTTTGATGTCCAAACATGTGCTACAGCTAATATTTGTAGAGTGAGCTTGCCCATCGTCTTTCCAAGCAGTGGTACAGAGCATCAAACAAGAATCGAAACTTCGTCTCTCAAGTTGCTAATAAGGAGAGACGCACACGATTCTACGCCACCATGCTTGAGGAATTGGATCAAGGGCGGAGTCCATCTACCTCAATAGTAGAGAATAGGCCTCATGAAGAAGCAAGCCACCTGCGCTCACACCGTGAAGATGAGGACACCCCGATGAGTGACCCAAAAGAACACTATTGGATGCCCAAGTCTAAAGCGTCGAGCAAAAACCTCACCCAGTGGCTCTCCGACAACCAGGAAGATCGTGCACTTCATGTGAGTCTAGGCACTTTCTCAAGTGTCATGTAAAACTAATTCATTCATTCAACTAGGACTTCAGGCGTCGCCTCCATGATCACCTCTTGGCACGCATTGAAGGGCAGCCATACACCGGTGATGAGCATGAGTTCACAGATTCGGATCGTGACCGAATTGTCATTGATCAGAATCGAATTTACGAGCACAAAATCACCCGGTTCATGTCCACAACATACAACGTGCGCAGAATGGATGAGTCTGCGAACCCCCGTACCCATGCAGATGTAATCGTTCTGTCACACGAGGAAGGACATCAAGCCTTTCCATACTGGCACGCTCGAATCATCGGGATATATCATGTCATGGTCCGGCTAAAGATTCAAGGGGGCCTCACAGATGCCAGACGGATGGACATCCTATTTGTCCGATGGTTTGGTTTGGACTCTGCTGAAGGGCGTAGTGGATGGCGTGCACGACGGATGCACTCAGTTGGCTTTATGCCTGACACTGACGTACTGGGGCCAGCCTTTGGCTTTTTAGATCCCAGAGAAGTCATACGGATGGTACATCTGATACCAGACTTCGTTTCTGGCCGTACGAAGGAGTTAATGAGTGGGCCATCTATGGCCCTTCGGACTTGTCATCCGGATGGCGAGTACAAGCAATATTATGTTGCGATGTAAGTACTGAATGTTTATCGGTATCACTTCCTAACATTATCCTAGGTTTTCAGATCGTGATCTATTTATGCGGTATCGTGGTGGCGGAGTTGGCCATCTGGGGACCCATCAGAGCAGCAAGATCTTACTCATGGATGAACATCCGCCGCCAGAAGAGATATCAGATTCTCTTGTCGAGTTGTCGGAGCTCCAGGACAGTGACTCCGACTCGGGCAGTGGAGGTGAGGATGAGGGTGTAGGCAATGAAGAGGATAGCAACGAGCTGGCGCAGACTCTCGGACCATTGAACTGATATAGATATTGTCACTGCAGCTGGCCTCGGAGCATTATAATATATATATATTGGATCCTATAAAATTGCGTGAACAACATCCTGCAGTGGGGATGTGTTAGCAGGTTCGCAGCAAGCACAGATATATTTCGGACATATTCAAGGCAATGTATATTATTAGCAAGCCCTACGAGCCCATCAGAGTCATATGTGCTCACAAGTGCTTACGACTCAGTCATGAGGACATACATAAATTGTATGCGCATATCACTCGGCTATGAGATTCACCCTGGAAATTATATTCGCTTACAACTCAGTCAGAGAGTTAGCCAGGAATTGTATGCACATGTCATTCAACCGTGAGAGTTGTCCAAAAATTGTATGTACTTACAAGCCGGCCATGAGACTTTCACGAGAATTACAAGCGCTTACAGCTGGGCTGCGTGTGACCATGAGAAACATAAGCACTTATATGCCGCATATAATAATCCATTCGGAATCACGGCCCAATACGAGCAATTGTTATTTCAAGATAAGTCCGAATCCGATTATAATCTCCGTAAGCTCTTTCGATTTTGGTAAGCACATAAAAATTTAAATTTTATTTGCTGATGCTGAAATTATTTTGCTCCACTTGGGATCAAGCTCAAAATCATGGAAGTCTGTTGACATAGACAGATATACAGTATGCCTAGGCCAGGGGAAGGCGTGCCTCCTTTACATTCCGGAAAGAGAATGCCATTGAAAAAGCTCTAAAGAAAAAAGTGGACGATGAACTGTGCTTGGAATGTAAGACCACAGCGCGGTTGTGGTTGGCCCGTGCGTAAGACGAGACTCGTGCGCAACTGGGCATGCAGGCACGCGTGAGTTTAGTATCCCCATACGAGACGTAGCGCTAATGAGCCTGTCAAGGGATGCAGACACGATAGAAGGTACTGTATCATCAGTCTCGTACCCGCCGCTTGCTCCACTCCTTGCACACCTTGTGCTTCAATGGGCTCTGACAACGGCTGGATTCGAAACTACTGTATCATGAAGAACGTACAGTTTCACTGGCATCCGAAAGATCCTTCGCTACCAAGATCCTTACTTTCTAGATCGGCTAGTCACGAGTTCGTTGATTGGGGCCTTACAATCAAGCGCGGCGCGGTGCTTCTCCGAAGCCCCGGACTCGGATACCGGGGCCTAAGACCATCGACTCTCCTCCGTCGCCTCATTCTATGGGTCAACGCACCAAGTTTCCGATATAGTATGAAACACGTTCACCATAAACACCGGCTGTCTACTTTTACGCTACTCACGTAAATACCACAAAGTATTTTTTTCTCCCTTTTGCAAATGCCCTTATGCGTTTAGAGACCACCCGGTACCATGTTGTCCGCCTCCTTCAAGGACAGGCAAGATATATATCAGCTAGGTGCTTATAAGTCCTAGGTGCCCAGCGGGTTCCCTCCGCCGTCTTCACAACCGCCACCACAAAAGCAACACCCCGCCATCTCTCCCATGGAAACCGGCCCCTCTAACTTCAGCCAGGGTGGAGGCCCTCCTTCCCACCCTCGCCAATATGTCGACAAATTGGTGTGAGTCAAGTTTCCTCGGAGTTACGCGTGCGTCCACAACTTGTTGAGGTGTAAACTTACAGTTTGATAACGACAAGTACGTTATAGTCCTTCTTGAGCGCAAATAACCAAATAACCTGCGCACACCCATAGTGGTTCCTACACAGGTTGGTGACTCCAAGAGTCCCGGGCCTGCGCACGCCAACGACCATCAGGGCCGCCCTCAGGCCAAATAGATTACCACCTCAGCTACGGTCGTCGTTCCCTTCGAAGGCCGTGCAGTTCCAACCAAGGTCACCCTAAGTCTCGTGCTGTTGCACCTTGGGATGGACCAGGTGAGACTACGACCCCTTGTGTACCCCACTATCTTCCTTATTGATATGGCACACACAACATCCACCCTCCCCCCACTCATCACCACCACCGCCCTTGGAACAGGGTGGAAAACCTGGTCCGTTAACTCTCTCGCAACCATCAGAGCCACCTCACCTCTTGGTGGGACATCCTCTGACCAGGAATGACACCACGGTAGACCCTCGTCACTTGGAAGACGCACCGATTCCGGGTGGCTTCTCGATCGTCCTTCGAAACTCGACTCCACGGTTGCAGGTACGCTATGACCCTGGACACGGCGGTCCCATCCAAGCACCGATACCAGAAGGTCTCCCAGCAACAGTCACCGCCTCGCCCGGCATGACAACAAATCCGCCGTCACCCAGTCAAGCTCTCGGGGCATACCACATCTCTGGTCACCCCACCTCATCATCTCTTGTAAACAGTGGTATCATTCCCCCTGCCCGCACGGCCTGTCAAAAAGGAGGGAATGGGAAATCTACTTATCTACAACTTCGTCAAAGTTATCGGGACACCCCAACGTCTTCTAATACCACTGGGCCGATTCGAGGCGTGGGGGTAGACCAACACCTGAGCCGCCACCAGTGTACCAGGTGTGACGCTAGCTACGTCCGGCTTTCGGTCTCAACCGCCACTACGAGGACAAGCACACAGCCTGGATAGCCTGTCGTCATTGCAACTCCGAATTTTTCTTGGGACGCATGCATAAATTTACAGAACACCTCCAGACGTGTCCTGGTGTTTAGTAGCTGCACCATGCGGACATTCTCACAACCGAGTTCCTCTCTACCCCGCCTACTTTCTGCCATCTCTATATAATACCACCTCTACAAAAAACACTTGAACGTATTATAGCTAACTTCATTTTGTACAAATTATTCCGGTTTGTTGAAATGGAAAATCTGACCTTGCGGATAATCTTTCTTGCCCAATTGTCGTAAGGTCCTTTACCCTAAGTTCGGACAGCACCCCGTCGTCAGACCTTGCGTCAGACAACTCGAATTTCTCGCTCGCACCTTGTCTAGTGGGTAAAAAATCAGGCACGACTACCTAGTACCATTTATTTACACACTGCAAGTGTTTTTAAGGAAGTTGTGCTGACGTCGCAAAGAATGAAAATTACTACTAGTAACTTCAAGAGTAACTTTGTGTCCGACTTGCCGACTGATTCGTGGTCGGGTTTGATTGAGTAAGCTACAGTATGCCTGCCAAAAGTGGCCACGAAAGTGGCGTCGATTCCAGCCCAGTGGTGTGTCCCGCTGAATGACATGCTAGCTCTGAGTCGAGCTACAAGACGAGCGACAGACAATGCGTATTCAAGAAACAATTGAAATGGTTTACTCGGGAGTGCGCCCCTCATTTAGGATTACAAAAAGCACAAGGGAAGTAAGCCAAGGCATCGACAATGGAGACGAACTCGGCTTGCGTAGTTGCGTTCACCCCTGTTCCGCACTCGTACGCGTCCTTAGCGACTCAAGAATGATGTATGACCGATCCCTACGTTCAATTATTCGAAGTTTTACGCCACGCGGAGGCGTGCGCGATCCGTTGTGCCCCTGATCACCATACAGCCTGAGTGGCTCACCGGAGTGGCTTACCGTTCGTATCATCCAGAGCGCCACACCGGTGCACGGTCCTAGATATCAAGGCACATCATGATTTTCCTACCAGACGAACGTTTTTTTTTTTTTTTTTTACGAAGTTTCGCACTGCGCAGAGACCCGCGCGGCTGGTTACGATGCTTCACTCTATCACTTTTTATTTTAGATCCATCACTATCACTTCGAGACAGACCTGGGTTGTTTGGGCAGGGGCCCTCAGTGTAGTGACCCACAGGTTTGTCATCGCGCTGCTAAAACCTACCCTGCCCAATCGCCACCACGTCCATCAGTATCCACTGGGCGACATCAGCCGCTCTCATTTTGTGGCCCTACTGTAGTCTTACAGACCCACCCAAGCACTCCCCGTGCACCCCAATATGGGGTTCAACACTACCTATCAATCATACAATGCCATCTAAAAGATACTTAACATTTAGATAGGGTCGTATGATCCAGTAGTCCATCGTGCATTGACGCTGCACATACCACTCTGGCAATCGAGCGTGGCTGATTTGGCTTGGGGTCAAGCAGAGTTTTAATAGGGTGCTGTCCGAAATTACAGTAGGGTAAGAGTCAGTATTCCGATTGATTGATATAGACAATCTTTCCTTCCTAAGTAGGTTATGTTGTAAGGTAATAAATATATGGAGAAGTACAGGTCACTCTAATCAGATACAAAACGACCAAATCCTCACATCTCCATCATCGCTTCCTGATATAATTTTATCCTCGCCCAGAGCGAGGCAGGTCACAGCACCAGTGTGACCGACGAGCGTCGACACGCATCGCCCATCGTCGCGACTCCATATCTAACATCACATGACAACGTCCAATGAGGAAGAATAACAACGGGATGAGTAAAGCTTACTTTGATGGTTCGGTCGTGACTACCGCTGACGAGTCGCATCTTGTTACAAGTGACCGCCCACACGCCTTCAATATGCCCAAAGAGGGTGCGCACCACCTTGCACGCGTCGATGTCCCATAGTTTGACTGTGTTGTCCAAGCTGCCCGAAACGAGAAACAGTTGCGGTTGCTTCGCCTCGCGGGGTGGTGTCTGCGTCCCGGCAGCGGTCAGAGCACTGGTGGTCGCCTCGGCCAGGCGGGTCGAGTCATCGCTGGGGCGATCCGGTGTAACTTCCCCCGCACCGTGACCCAAGTTGAGCAACTTGAGGCATTGCACCTGACCCATGTGTCCGGAAAACTGGCGGACGCATGTGCGCAGCGAGAGGTCCCAGAGCCGCACGGTACAGTCGTCTGAGGCGGAAAACAACATCTTTCCTGGTGTGATATGTTGTTGCAATGAGACATCGGGCGGGGGCGATGTCGCGTCCGAGGGGGAGTCCCAGAGGAGGACGGCATTGACCCAGTCTCGGTGACCACGTAGAGTGAAACATTCGCCAGTACGAAAGTTCCACACTTTGACGGTGGTATCGACACTCCCGCTGGCAAGTACGGTGGAGTCAAAGTTGAGGCAAACGACACCCTCCGTGTGACTCTCGAGTGTGCGGATACATTCCCCGGTGCGCCAGTTCCAGACCCGCAGCGTGTGATCCATGCTGCCAGTAATGAGCTTAACTTCATCGAACTGGAGGGCACGCAAGACGCGAGTGTGACCCCGAAGGCAGCGTATTTCCATCCCGGTTTCGAGATTCCATACGCGGGCAGTACGGTCATAAGAACCCGTGATGAGGACAGGAAAGGGAATGTGGGGGAGAGTTTCACTATATTGGAGGCACATGATGCCATTGGTGTGACCTTTTAATGTCCGAACCGAGCATCGACCGCGCCGCCAATTACGCTCTATCTTCAAGCGCTCACAGTAGACATCTTTCCATGGGCGTGTGAGCGCCGCTTCAACGGGGAGGGGGAGTGTGAGAGGGGAAGGGCAAGTCGGGGGTGGAGAGGTCGGGGTCATACGTGCCTCTACATCAGTGGACGGAGTAGGTAGCAGCAGGGGGAGCAGGTGACGGGGAGTTGTGGGGGTTACGTAAGGAGAGGGCTCTGAGTGATGACGTTTCGAGACAGAGGAAGTCGTCGGATCGTCTTGTTTCCGTTTACCTTTTGAGGAAAAACTGCTAGCGCCAGCAGCTGGAGAAGGAGAAGGAGAAGGGGAAACGGGAACGGCCAGACGCCTTCGTTCAAGAATGGGAAGACCCCAACCGCACTTTTTACATTCAGTTCCGATGTGTTGTTCGCAAATCTCACGCCATAGTGAGTCGTCATCTGCCAAGGCCTTCCAATGACGCGATACTTGCGCGGCACGACACAAAGATATGGCGTCAAGATAAGCGAGAACTTTCAAAGTGACTTCCCGCGGAAAAACGGTAAATGGGTCGATCCGAATAAGATGGCTGAGGGCGTCGGTCAGAAGAGAGAGCTGAGAGAAGCAGCACATGGTTAGGATGCCCTGCAGAATAAGTTCTCTGCGGGGGTGTGGTGAGGACGAGAAACTAGCCCATATTGCATTAATGGATTCTCGTTCTTCGAGTGGGAGGTTGTCGAGAGCCTAGGAGACGGTGGTGATGCTGTGAGCACTAGAGGGGGGCCAGGTCACGACAAGTGATGAAACAATGGGTGGTGACCCTGCATGGAACGTCGGAGAGGACGAGGAGAAATGTGATAAGAAAGTAAGGGAACGTACCTGCTGAAGCTTCAAATTGGTACCCTCATCGGCGATCCTCTGGTGTCGGACGCATAACTTACGGGAATTGGGTTGAGAGAGAACGGAAGGAGGAGAGGGAGAATCAGAAGGCCAACGAGGAAAGGAAATAGGAGGGGGCAAAGAAGGTAACCGGGCAGGTGGGAGAGTGTCGCATGAGTCCGGGTCTTGGTCGGGGGTGGACATTGGTTGGTTGGTGAGACGAGGCGAAGACGGTCAATTGGTTTTCAAAGTTTTAAGGTGATATGGTCACATGATCGGTCTGACTATTAAATGACTTTGACTCGGATATCAAACACAATTCCCCCTCACCCCCAACCGTACCATACATAACACCAACATCCACACATGATCATTCAATCAAGCGTAATCTTCAGCTGCTCCAGCGGTATGGGTACAAAGTTGTTGATATCGATCGACCGTGACCGCAGCCCATCTTCGCAGTGTGGCGGAACAAGCTTGTGGATCAGGTCTGGTCGCACCGAAAGCTCTGCAGATCATTCAGCTTCAACCAAATGGGACGACCGTTCACTGCTTAGCTCACGAACCTTCTCGCGTAAAGTCAAATAACGGCGGAAACTCCTTGCCGTTCGGCATCTTGGCTCCCTCGGCCCGCAGTTCATCAAAGAACGGGTGCACCATCGCTTCAACGGCACTCAACCGGACTTCCGGAGTATATTCCAGCAGCTTGGAGACCAGGTCAATTGCCTCTGGCGCCGTGCGTGGCCGGAACACCTGTGAAGATGTCAACATCCCGACATACCAAAAATAACAACAGTGCCGGACCTTGGAAAATGGATGGGGTTTAATTTGTGGGAACTTGTGTTCCATGTAGTTCGGGTTCATCGTTTTAATCTGCTCACGTGACGGGGTACCCAAAACCTTGATAATCTCCACTAACTGGTCAATCCCGCTTTCGCCTGGAAAAAGTGGTTGACCAAGCATCAGCTCAGCCATCACGCAACCAGTCGACCAGATGTCTATGACCAAGGCAATCAATGACAGTTCGAGAGGAAGCGAAAAAGGGATGCACCGATATTTGTCGTGTAATTTGTTGCCCCAAAAATTAATTCTGGTGCACGATAGTAACGCGAACAGATGTAGCTGACGTTCGGCTCGCCCGCTACCAGGATTTTCGCTGAACCAAAGTCGCAGAGTTTGAGCACCCCAGTTGCCGGATTTAGAAGTAGGTTCTGAGGCTTGATGTCGCGGTGGCAGATTCCGACCGAGTGGATGTAAGCAAGAGAGCGGAGGAGCTGATACATATACAATTTGATTTGAAGCATCGGCATCGGTTGCTTGAGCTTGGCATAATGACGGCTTGCACGATATACAGTCTCTGGTACATATTCGAGAACTAGGTTGAGGTACACTTCATCTTTCTTTAATATTCGATCACAGTCCCCCAGTAAATTTGAGATTGGTACGACCATAGCAGTGACACGGAGACACACCTTATCACCATTGGAATAAAAGAAGGCCTTCAAGTCGACTACATTTGGATGGGAAACGAGCCTCATGATTTGCAACTCACGATTCTGCACACGGACGAGAACAGTTAATCAGTTGTAACCTTTGTTTTTTTTTGGATCCACACGAGCTAAAAACAAGTGATGGCGAGGTTAAAGTGTCGCTCACCTTGAATCGTTTGTCTTGTAAAACCTTCTTGATTGCAATGTCATCTCCGCTCTCAGGCTCAGATACGAGCTTGGCTTGAAATACGACGCCAAAAGAGCCATTGCCGATGACTTTGCAGTTTGTGTAAGAAATATCACGAGTGTCGCCAGTCTTGCCATCGGAGGCAACGACTTTGACCACCTTCCGCGGATCGTCGATGGCTGTTGTGAAGATCACAACATTCCGCAGGAAATAGCGATAGTCCAAGTACGGAGTAGGGCGGAGGGGGATCGACAACGGATTTCGGGGAGTTAGGAGACGGAGTGGCCAAAAAAGGTATGAGCACCCGATGTGCGAGCGGACGGAAAGAGAAACGGGAATGGGCATCTGTGCGCAAAGGATCCGGAACACGCACGATTTATCTTTACACCGTTGATGGGACCATGTGTAGCCATTATGGACTTGAGGAAGCCGTGAGGACGAGGTGGAGGGTGGCGGAAGGTGGGGGGGTGAGCTTGTTCGAGTCGGCCGAGAAGAGGTGGTTGTGATCGATAATGGAAAGAAGTACAGATGGACGGATTGAAATAATCGGGAGAACAAAGAAAATACGAGGCGGCTATCCGTAAGTCGACCGGCGTCGATGGGAGGAGACGGTGAGATTGAGCGGAGACAGGCGAAGGGAACAAGTCCTTGTGACCTTCCACAACAGAGCCTTACCACGTGTTTGGTTTTGATTGCTTCTTTCCCACGCTCGGTCGACCCTGACATATCGAGCAGTCTTATCCCCGCCCTATTATTATGTAATATATATTATTATAAGCTTATAATAATCAAATAGCTATCTACCTTTGTTGCAGTTTAGGTTATTCTGAGTGTCATCTCCTGCACGTTATCTCCCCTTCCTTGAGTACCCCTTCCATACACCTCGTCCGATTAATGGGTCCAAGGGTGTAAGGGCTCTTTCGCGAAATATCTTTCTTCTCATCCTCGGCAACGGCAGCGCGGAAGGCTTCTGATCTGACGAATGGAATTATGGAAACACCTCAAGAACCTTAGGGTACTGGGAAGTTGGGACATCGACTTCTAATATACCGGGAGTAAACTGACGCTCGTTTGGATCGCCGATGAAACCCGTAAGATAATCCGCCGTGCTTTCCAAGTGCTCTGACGAGGACGTGAGCGGGACCCGAGTTGTTCAAAGCACATAGTACGTTCTTGATCGAGTACCATTATCTTGTCAGTCGTAATAGCTTAGGAGCGCCGTCGGCCCGCGAAAGAATGATTGGGCGTCCTTCTTACGACTAGGGCCACATAATTCTGAGAGAGCACACAAAATCAAGAGCGGCAGATGCGCCCAGACCACGAGAAGAATTGTCCCACCATTGAACGCGGGGGCGAGTTGTTATCACTTCTGCGATACTAACGCGCTTGTGTTCGCCACCGGAGACACCGCGGACAAAGCCGTCACCGAACAAAGTAATTCTTCCTGTGAACGATGTTCAATATCCTAAGGAGCACATTTCTAGTAGGCGCCTCCGATGTCCAGGCGTCTTGGTGGAAAGGGCGGAATTGAGCGTCTGGCCAACAGTAAGGGTAGGAATATGGGTGTCGCCTGTTGTTAGCGAAGGGCGTTGGTGGATCCACGATGCATCGCGGCCGTAACACACCCTCGGCACTGTACACAAGTTTGCCTTGGCCATTCCCTGAGCATCGATGTCGGCATAATGCTATCATCACCGACATGGTAGAAGCCTCCTCGTTCGTTTGCAATAGCCTTCAAAAATGTCGTACAGGTGAAACCCGGTGTTCCGAGGATAACACACATTTTCCGGGCTTCAATAGGGAGCACCCTCATTTACGGAGTTAGCAACACATTTCTGAAAATTAATTGTGACGTGCTTGTGAAGAATTGTCGAACTGACGGCATTGTTCTTGACGTTGTTGGCCCCAGATCAAAGAAGCTAGCTAGGAAAGCACGCAATTTGAAGAACTACGGGAGCCAGAGCCAGAATTGCCGTGCTTCCTCTATAGGAGAACAGACGAATGAGTACGATCTTGGGTCTCGTGTTCGAGTCACTGTCAGACCCAAAGAAAAATATCCGTTTCCGATGCGTAAGTGACATGACTCACGGTCATGTGGGGTAATAACAACCGACATACCTTGGAACTCAAACCACACGGTACGTCCACACAAAAATCCTCCCAAGCGACAGTTTGTTTTATTCCGGCTCTTCGGCCTACCTCGTTCGATGAGGTGAGATATTCGCGGGGGTCGATGGAGCCTTCTTGAGGTCGTTATTACCCTTTTTGCTATCATATAGAAGATATCAAACAGAAAGACAGAATACGCCGTCTTCGCACTTAATGTCGAGCTTAAAGTGGTCGATGATCGAGTGGCCAAGTGGCCGTGACTCATTTTCCGCATTCCATCACTCCTTATCGGTCCCAGCCAAAACCTCGTCTCCGATCTGGGTACCAGTGGGTGCGACTACAGTAAGGACTCTTTTGAAAGTAAGTACTTAAATCAAGATCACATAATCATATCGAAGATCTTCTTTCCTACAGTAGTACGGCACGGATCACCTATTCATTCAAATGAAGGGGCCGTGAACGCCCAGAACTGACAGACTGCAGACGCCGCTGCCTTAGCGCGTGCCGTGCCGCCTCCTCCTTCTCTGACAGCCGCGCCCAGCGGGCCACCAGGGCGCCACCTGACGAGCGCGACATATCTGACCCAACAGACGTCGCGGACGAAGCAGAAGACGACGAGCCACGCACGAGCCGACGCACGCGGCGCGACCCGTGCTGCCCTTTCGTCGACTTGCTGCGCGCGGCGTTCGTGCGTGGTACCTGCGGCAGTGGAGGGAGATGCGGCGGGCGTGGCGGCACGAGAGACCCGCGGAGAGGTGGGGAACGCCTCACTGGGCAGAGGCTAGTCGGCATTGGCGGTAGAGATCGGCCCGTGCTTCTGGGGTCACTGGTGGCGATGCCATGTAGCGACGGAGCGACGCGCGCGGCATTTGGAACCCCGCCGAGGATATGTACGATGCCCGCTCCTTCGCGCGTCTCTTCGAGCGTCCATGGCTTCGAAGCCACCGACGTTGTAGATGCCGCGCGCGCGACTTCCGCCTTGGGATCCACCATGTCGTAGGTGCTCAAACCGGGATTGGCGACAGGAGCCAGCGTCGTGGATGTGAATATACCCAAGGTGTTCGCGATATTATTTCTCAGCGAGTCGCGCCAGGCTTCAATCGTCCCTGGGATTGTATCCGGAGACACGACGGGCTTCGCAGAGGAACGCTCTAGGCGTTCCTTCCACCTATTACCGCTCAGCGGAGTTATCAGGTTCAGTGGACGTGGCGGAGGGAGTGGCGGAGGGCGGTTTGGCTCAGGCTGGAACGGAGATTGTGTAAGTATCCAAGGCACGTCAAGCCCGGATCCATTGAGGCTCAAGTACCGCGGCTTAGACATCAGGCTGGACTCGCGCGGCGTGCCGACGTCATCAAGCGCTGTCGGCGGTCGACTAGATTCGTCTCCAGAAGTATGTATGTCGCCAGCGACAAGGTTGGCGACGCGCAACGAGCCAATGTCTTGCATGAGCCCAGGAACGCTCGTATCGGAATGACGGAGTTTCAGTGGTAGCGGGCGAACTGTCGGGTATGGTCCGCGCGTGAATGGACTGAAGGCTGCCGGCGCCGGAAGGTGTAGGTCATGGCTAGCTGCTCTATACGATGACAGAAGATTGCTCGTGCTGCGTCCCAGCTCACCGACGTCATGGTCGGCCGATTGCTGCCATAAAGATGTAGAATCTCCAGAAGATGAAATGGCATCTTCGGGGAATTTGTAACTTTCCGCTCGTCCCCATCTCCAACCCGACTCCCAGGGACGTCTGCGCGCCCGCGAGCGCATGCGGAGCCACCAGGCAAACAAAGTGATGATTGTTGCAGTTCCGGAGATGCTGAGCAACGCGATCCAAGCCCAAAATGAGGCGCCATGCCCGCTGTCGGATCTGATCGCCGGGGCTGGTACGACAGCCGATACGGATGGCAGTATGGAAGACATCGCGCTAGAGGACAGTGAGGTCGTCGTTGATGTTGTTAGGATGGAGCTGGTTAGAGATGACCAAGCACTGTCCGTCAGAGACTCGGAGGTGGTCGACTGCGACAACTGTTAAACTCGATGAGTGGAGAATATGTTCGTACTTACAGAAATACCCACCGATGGCTATTTCCAGGTCAGCTCGCTGCTTCACGAGGACGAAGGATAAGAGGCGTACTTGCACTGAAGTAGAAATAGGTGCCAGAACAGACAAGGATGAAGCCGGCACCGCCGAAGAACCCGCCGACATGCCCGGGGGTGTAGTAGAATATGAGGGCGAAGACGCTACGACGGCACTCTGAGGGCTTGCGGGTGCAGAGAAAGGAGGTGTGCTGGGAGCACTCTGAGATATTGGCGGAGACCTATCGTGAGCTTGCCCTGGTATGGCCTGGGGCACCTGACCGTTCCCGACGGCCTCGTAACCTGGACCTAGAACAAGAGTACCACTTCCGCTAGAAGATTCGACGCCTAGAGGCACAACTGATGCTACGTCGTGCGGTTCATCACCCTCGCGAGGGAACATGAGCATAATAGATACAAGAAAAATGCGCCTAGCGCGAAAGGGGTATAACTAGCGCTTCCAGAGCAGAGAGAAATTGACAATACGGTGGCAAGGTGCATGTTTATGGTTGGAAATATAGAAAAACCGTTGGCCCAGAACCAAATTTTGGATCTTGGTCGAGTTGCAAGAATCGCGCAAGCGTGAGACACAACCTTGAAGAGCATGGCCCGCGCCGAGTCCGCCGAGTCGAGTTGAGTCCAAGGCGCGTGTGTTGAGTTGCTCTCGACTACTTCTGCTGTCAGCAAGCCTCGAAGCTCGAAGGCCTGAAGTGCCCGAGAAAGACTGAGGGCCAAGGAATATCCATAAGCCACGGAGCTCCTCCCCGTTCAGATCGACTCTGTGTCAAAGCCATTTACTGGGACTGTCAGCCGCGAGCCAGTCTAGACTTGAGGCCACAGCGACCCGAGGCCCCAAAATGCCAGAGATGTTGGCCGAGTATCATGTCCCAGGGTCTGAAAACACGTACTATATCCCAAACTTTGTGACGGAGGATGAAGAGGTCTTCTTGCTGCGCAAAGTAAGTCAGTTGTCCCCCCTCATAAGATCATTGATCACGATCAGACACGTTGTAGATTCAGGAAACTCCCCAACTAAAGTGGAAACAACTTTCAAATCGGAGGTATGTCTCATTGATCCACTACCCCGGGGGTGCATTTCAACGATTGAATTTCAGGTTACAAATATGGGGTGAGTCTCGAGTCAGGTCATGCACCACCGCTGCCACCACCCCCTAGAACACGCCGACTGACGTCTAGCTTCCTGGTGCACATAGGTGGAGACTTGACAGCGAAAAATGTAATGATCGTGCAGCCCCTTCCGCCATTCATATGCAACTAGTGAGTATGGCACCTCACACTGTTCTCGTCGCGCATCCCACCATCCATTCCGTTGTCAACAACTAACTAGAATCTCGTGACGAGCCCTGATCTGATATCGCGCATCGCTTCAACGGGGGTGTTTGACAACTCTCCGCACCAGCGGCCGAACCACGTCATACTGAACGAGGTGGGTGCTCGTGCTCGGTCAACGCGAAATGCGTCTGCTAACGGAAATTGCGCAATCCCACTACAGTACTACCCCGGCCAGGGCATCATGGTTCGCAACCTCTAACCTTCCCCCTCGTCTATGAGAGCTCACTATTCTCCACAATAGCCACACCAGGATGGCCCCGCATACCACCCAGTCGTCGCAACGCTCTCACTCGGGAGTCACACAGCGATGCACTACTATGACCTGCCCGCGCGGGAGCCTGTACTCTCACTTCTCCTAGAGCCGCGCAGTCTTGTCATCACGGCGCAGGAGCAGTACACCGCGCGCGCGCATGGCATCGACTCGGTCATTGGGGATCGCGTTGGGGAGTTTGTGTGGGCTAACGCGGGAATGGTGGGAAGGGGATTAGGAGGGAGAGGTGAAGGCGCAGCAAGCCCAAGCCTCCTGAGAGAGGGGGAGGTGCTGCTGCGTGGGACACGGTACAGTCTGACGTTCCGGGATGTCGCCCGCGTGACGAACGTGGGGAGTCGGCTAGGTGCGGCACCCACCAGGTAGAAAAGGTGAGTCAAGATGTGGTTATGGTTACCCGCAGTGCGCGACGATTTATAACCACATGTCATTGAAGTATTCTTGCTAAGTTAAATTGAATCCCTCTTTTCACGCGGTCATCGGGTCAGGCTTCTCTTGTCATCGTTGTCTCTGTTGCGCATCTCATGCGCAGTCGTAAATAGTTTGTTGGGATCGACAACACCAACTCATAGACCCAGAGAGCCTAAAACAGAAAGCTATTTGATTCAGAACACGCGCAGTAAATTGGGTGACAGGCCAACTGCGGGGAAAGTCATGTGCCTGATCGCAAGCAGGGGGCAAGGTCGCTAATGTCTTGCTCTCACGCACAGCACGTCCGTCCGCTTCCGAGTCTGCTCGGTGCTTACGCTCCGATCAACGCTTCGATGCTGAGCTGATCAATGTCGTCAGCTAGTCGCAAATTGGGTAACCCGTAACGCAGACAACAGTGTCATGGTTTCTCCCGCAACTGAGATCGACAGAGACGGGTGCTACTGCACAGTACAGTACAGTACAGCTTCAGTCACACAGGTACTAACTTAGGATTTCAGTGGCAAGTCTACTCCGAGGCACACATGTCAGCTACTTACCACGGCAGCAATAGAGGCTGGACATGTCGCATGTCATACGGTGCTCATCGCCGAGTGCTCGGCAGATGCCAAAATCTTAATTCAGAATCGGCAGTTTCGATGCCCTCCCTTGCTCAAAATCTCAATATTGTATCTACCTAATATCAGTAGCAGTAGGCTACCAGTTCCACCACCACTACAGACTACAGTACTGGTAATCAAGGTCGGGGAATTTGCTTACCCCGCATTTGACCATGCAGAGTCGCCTCGACTCACCTGGGAAGAAACACTGCTGGCTGTACAGTGGCACCGCCCGAATGGAGGAAGTAATACCAAAGCATACGCGTCAAGTTTGCGCAGGACTCTCGGCGCTCATACATCATAGTCTCACGCACTACAATGCCAAATTTATACATATTGCAGTGAACGGATGCGCCAATTTGCGTCCCAAATAACTAGTGATTCCGGTGTTTCTCGGGTCCGAGTCACAAACTTGATTTGAATGATTGTCAGCGGTCCCGGTCCGACTAAGTAGTAAACTTTGGAGGAGAGATGCCGTGCTTATATAATGCCAAGAGACCAAATGACGCTGGACGCTGGCAGCCTTGCCGGTCACTATTCCATCCCATCCTCGACTGATCCCATACGGTTTTCTCTCCCATATATTTCTTGCAATCTACTATTTGAACTTAGCTATTTTTCTTGTTGCTTGATTTTACCACGAACTTCGAAACACGGAACTGGATTCATTGCAAACCTGATCTCCATACAAATAGGCCAGTGGTTTTTTGGCTCCAGCCCCAACGCCGTCGTCTTGAAAACGTCATTTTACCTCTCTGCTCTCGGTGCGCATCAGAATATTGGAATACTACACTATATTGGTGCGATTTGCTTTTATGATAATCTTACCGACAAGCTGATATCACAAGTAGCCATATGTTCGCGACCCTTTCTTCCTTTCTTCCATCAGCCCTACAGAGCTCCCCTAATCCTAGTAACGGAACGAGCAAAGACGTGCCGACTGTAAATGCTGAGGAACAGCCAAGCAAACTGGTAGGCGTGGATGAAGTTGGCATTAAAAAGAAAGAGAGGAGGACCAACAATGAAGTATGTCTGTAATGCCTCGCGGGTCTGTCGGTTGCCTGACCTCACCTCCTTTTTACACCCAGTCCTTCATAGTCGTCCGACCCCCACCCGCTAAGTCAAATCATCCCTTGAATTTACAGGTTCAGCTTGTCCCTCCTCAATCTCGTGACCGTGATCGCTCCCGTTCCATGGATGCATCTACATCATCCCAGGAACACGATGGGACCACGCTCACTCGCACCACCTCAAATAGATCTGATGTTTCGATGTACTCTGCTTATTCTTCTGTTACTTCGTTTTCCTCTGTCACTTCGACATCTACGACATCATCTCGAAGGATGATTATTCCCCTTTATAACCTCCAAGCACACAACGTCATGACAAATGTCATCGTTGACGCCGGGACTGACGCCAAAGTAGCAAAGTTCCAGAAACGTGGCTTGGAAGTCCTGGGTCTCGCCGTGCTCGAGCCCGTCGAAGTTTTCGGCTCTCATCCAGCATCTCTCTCTCTATTCCCCCCATCTAGTAACCGAACCAGTATTGATGAACATCACGACCTTATTTTACACGCCGTGCCTCGGCCTGGTGGACCTGATGGTGTGCATACGCCTGCGTCATCTGCTCTTTCACTTTCATCTGGGGGGGCCGACCCTGTGTCCCCGCCTGTGTCAACATTCACGCGCACAGATAAAAACTCGACGCCGACCAACGGTCCGAAGAAGATATTTGGCAAGATATTCAAGAAGAAGGACAACCAGCCTTCGCCATCCTCACCTTCACCTTCGTCATCTCCCACAAGCAACATTTTCCGCTCCACACGCCCTTCGACAGGGCAGTCTTTGGTCGTGCCCTCACAAAGGAACCCAGCGAAGCGAAACTCGTGGATCGGACCAATCGGCCCACCACCCTCCGGCCCGTACCATCCCGAGCCATCTCCAAGTCCTCTATCCAACATCCCTACAAGCTCACATTTGCAGCCGGCGGTCCTGGGTATCCACCCTTCGTGTAGCTCTCCCTCGTACCCTCCACAAGGCAGGCCACACAGCTATACGTGGATTGTGCGCAAGTGGATCAAGGGGTCTAACGAAAGCCTTTTGAGTAACGTGATTGGAAACATGAACCCCCTCAGCCTCTCAGAGGAGCGGCGACACTCGCGCCCACCGCCAGAAGAAGGCGCTGTAGAAGTACAATTCATATGGACCCGCGGTAAGAAAAAGCGCCGGCTGCGCGAGGGCAGTCAACAGGTCAGCACCTCGAGCCATCGGACGAGTGCTGTCAGCCCACCGAAGACTGGCTCTGCATCGTCGCTACATCGTTCTGGGACGGTCGACAAGCGGACTTCTGCTGCTGAAAAGCGACTATCTGCGACGTCGGGCATCAGCGTGTCAACAGGGAGCGAAGCCGGAAGTGCGGCGGGGCGTGGCCGGGGCGACGATGCCGGGGACCTGAGCGACCCTGAGGACTCGGAGACTCCTTGGACATGCACACTTGTTGTGTCCCGAATCGGCAGCAGCAGCGCCTTGCCGGCGCGGGGCTCGCCTGACGGCAGTGGAGGGAGTGACGGTGCTGCGACGGTGCGCTTGCGCGTCGCTACGTTCTCGCCGACACCCCACCACCCGAAAGTCGTCGCATTGCTCAAGGTGCCGTTCCCGCTGCCGGACATCATTATCGATCGGATGCAGGTGTGCCGCCGCGCGGTGAACGCGCAGGGCATCGCCCGGCCAAGCTGGGATACAGAGGCGCCGGACGGGCTTGTGCTGACCGCGGAGGAGATCAAGGACATCGTTTCATCGACCGGGTTGTGGCTCGTCGTGCGAGAGAGTATTGGGGGCGTCGGGAAGGTTAGCAGGAAGGGAGATGGGTGGCGTATCCGCGCATAACCTAGATGGGTGCTACAGTACATGTGTCTGCATTTCAGGGCACGGGTGTTGGGAAGGTGTTTGCTTTGCAAGGTGTTTAATTCGAGTAAGAACTATTTATTTTACCCCTCCCCGGTCGCCTTTTGTTTTGCTTCTACGATTCCCTTTCCCCCCATAGTACGCCACTTTGGTGGTTTAGTTTCCATTTCTTGCTTTCGCGGAGACTACTGTTTATTGGTTGGAGTGGAATATGATGTATGATGATCGAGGTGGTCTAAGTCGCACTCGCATACTTATCTCTCCACAGGAGATGCCGATCGATTCCGCTTTTTCAAAGCAGAATTACAGTCGAATTCGGGAATCAGTCGCAGAACTCTCCAGGCGTTCCAAAAGAGCAGAAGACACCCACACTTCCGAGAAGACGAGGAGACAGAGCATCCATCTCGAGTTCCCAATTGTCAGACTAAGTTAACCTTAGTTGCCCAATAAAGAACTTAACAGACCACATATGTAAACTATCTATTATGTAATTAAATAGTGAACCAATGAAATGCTTTTGACGTTTTCCTGTGAACAAACCAACAATGTTCTCGATGTTCAGTCCTATTATTTTCCTGTGGGCCTCTGGCTGACAGATCGTAACCTCAAGTAAAACTGTGACCACGTCTTGTATTTGGTAAATAGGGTGGTACTGTTGATACAAGTTTAAACTGGTGGAGAACGGAAGTGTGGTGGGCATGTGGCATAAGTGACATCACTCAATGTACAAAAGAAACAAAGGAACAGATAGAAGTGTACACTGCAGCAAAGAAAAAGAGGGCAAAAAGCACAAGATGGGGTATGCAAAGTCAGTGCTGCTAATTATTTGTGCACAACCTGGTCTGGCTAGGGATAAGTGCTTTGTGTTGTCATTTGTCGGCTGTCTCATATCATATCTGCACAAAATCTTCAAACGGGGGATGGAGAGATGCCTGCAGTGAGCCTGCCCAGCAACAACCCTATCGACACAGCCACATCTCCGGAGCGCGGCCGAGGTGGCTGACGCGGTCACGAGTTCAGAACGCGCTTTCAACTTTCGGCGCTAAGTCCAATCTCAGTGGCTTCCCTTCTTTCCTCCTTTTCATCTTAGCCCTAGAATCTTGCATAGCCCATTGATATGTTTCGCACACAATCATTACCTTTCACTCATGAGAACAATATGATCGACATGATCGCTCCCCCACCCTCATCGGTATCGTCTCCTTCGACTCAAATGCCTACGGTCTTCGTTCATCCACCAGAGGAAGAACAAGAGGAATCACAGCCTTGGTGCGCATTCGACGCTAGCAAAGAGAATACTACTATGTCAAGAGCGGTATTCACAACACCCGAGATGGACGTGGTGGTTTCGAAGCTCGATATCTGGTCTCAGACAGTTCATCCGACCGCAGAGCCCGTGCCATCGTTTCACCGTACGCAGACTGATAGTGACGTGTTTATAACACGACAAGACTCTTTGGGTCCATCGCGCTCAGGCAGCAGCTCAAATACCCTGGGACTTGCGTCCATCCCCGAGAGCCCGAAGCGCCACAAGGATCGGGACGATGACGACATCATCGAGGTCATGAAAGTACGCCGTAGCGAGGGTATGCCCGACGTCGCATACGCACACGGAACCGTACCCGTATTCAGGAAACCTAAGAGTCTCCGCTCGCGCGCTGCGCAGGCTCTTCGCTCGATCAAGAACGTCGGCAAGGTGCCGCGCAGACCCGGCCTGGAACATGTTTTCCCTGCGAAGGAGAACAACGGACACACCACCTCCACGCACGCACCAGCATGGGTGGACAAGCCCGCGAAAGTCCTGCCCACACAGCCGAGCGTGCCGCTGCTGAAGAAACGGATGTCGCAGCCGCTCTCGAACCTGTTCAGCCTCGGACAAGGGAATCCCGCGTCCGCCTCGAACGTCTCCGACACCGCTGGTCCAACCCCATCCCCCTCTGGACGTTTTCAGACGATGCCACACTCTCGCGGCACGTCTGCCACCGTATCCACATCCGCATCTACATCTGCCCTACACCTGCCGACCGACGGGCCCCCTCGTCCCACGTCTCCAAGCTTCTCGATTCGCGGCACCCGGCATAAATTCTCCTTTGTCAACCTCCAATCCATATTCTCCGGGAACACAACAGTCCCTCACGAACCAGAGCGTGAACCGGAACCGGAACCAGGGCCAGAGCCGGTGGCTACGACTCCAGATGCTGAAACGGAACATCCTGATCCCGAGCTGTCACGGACTGTACAAACGCCGGTTGACGATGGGTGGGATTCTGAGGAGGACTACGACTCGCCGCGGCGGCACGCCAACCTTGGGACGACGATGCATAGACCAGCGGATGAGAGTCCGTCCCTAGAGGAGCAGGAATTCAGCTTTGAGATGCGACTCAACTCTTTGCATTTTGACTCGTTTAGCTTTGATGCGGACGCATTCTAAAGTCTCCACTTATTCTTGACTTGAGATATCATGCGCTGCGAAACCCTCTCCTCCGTCGTTGGCATCTCTTCCACGCACATGCATATGTACAATTACCCCTCTGCCAAAACACCCATATATTCCTTTCCTTTTTTCGAAGATGTCTCGCAAAAAATTGCTCTGCTTTCCTGATCTGACTATTGCTTTGAAGTTTTCTTATGATCGTTTACGCTATCGTCATGCTTTCTTTGTCGTTTTCCCTTATTACCTATCGTGGCACCGTCGTGAATTCAAATTTATCATTCATGCGGCTGGCCGCATGTAGATTGGAATGCAAACTAGCCATGGATTTCAGGGAATCCGGGTGCGGATCCGGATACAGAGGTTTGATATCATTGTCTCCAACCTGTCAGGTCTGTCGGAACTTAAGTGTCTACTAGGGGGTACTTGGGGCTAGGAAGTCATAAGAAATGATGACCAGATGATTCGAAGATGACCCGTGTTCCTACTTCAACCGGCGGCGCATCTGACAAGAATGTACGGGACTGCGCCTCCCGTCCCAATTAACTTGAAAGTTATATATGAAACAGATCCTACGACGGAAAAATCTTACTGTAGCGCTCAGCTTCTGATCTTCTGATCCATTGCTAGTGGGCGGTTGATCGTGGCCAATCATGCATCATGTATCATGCACGTTTTTCAGGTTGCAGGCTGCAGTGCCTTTCACGCGTGCCAATCATATTGCCAGCCTAAGGAATTGGCCGGGAACAGCCCTCGCAAACATGAACCCAATGAACATGGGCGCTGCCGCTAAACAATCTGAAGCTGTGTGGGTTAACATCAATCCGTCACCAAAACACCGATATACGGCGTATCAGTTGTCAGTTGACGCTGGGTGAAGTTGACAAGAGTTCGACACCGGGTCTCTGTCTCAGCGTCTCATCCGGCAGTGCCTCGTGGGTACAAGTCTATTCCTTGCGGAAACGCATAGCACCGATCCGGCTATTTACAGCTACCCGACTCGCATGAAAAGCGTAGTCATCCCTGATCTAGGCCTGATGGTTGGTCGATAAAAAAAACATAACTGTACTTTGTCAAGGCAGACCTGTGAGTCACACGAAATCGAGTCATTCGTCCATCGAATTCCTGATCAGGTCGGATCGTCCATCGCACAGGTCTTGCAGCAGATCGAATGACACCCCTACACTCCGAGTCTATTGAGTTACCAAAGCGCGAACGTGCCCTTTCTGAGTCTTTTGGCGGTGCCCAGCTCCCTTTACCGAACCTCCTGGTGCCCGAAAATGCTATTGCTGTGCTAGGGGCGGCAGATTCGAGGGGATCCGGCCACCGGCCTATCTCTCTGCCACGTACTAGTAGAGACGCGCCAGACGATTTCCCCGAGGGCGGATACGGGTGGGTCGTCGTCCTGGCGTGCAGTGTTATTAGGTACGCAATCATACTCTCATGGCGCGTCTGCTAGTGTATAGGTTCCTGAAGAGGCATCATTCTTGTTATCAAGTTTTTTCTTTGGGGGGTTGACGTACTCCTGGGGAATCGTGCAAGCCAGGTTGACACAATCACGACTCGCCGGGGACTCGCAATTGTCCTTTATTGGATCAACTGCCATCACACTCATCTCTGTGGCGGCACTGATTAATGTGCGCCTTATTCGGTGGTTGGGGACGAGGAAAGCATGCGTGCTGGGCTGCTTCTTCCTTGGATTAGGCCCGTTGTTGAACGGCTTCGCAACAAAGAGTTACGGGGGCTTGTTCGTGACCAATGGCCTCATCTTGGGGTTCGGAACTAGTTTGACATTCATGGTGTGTGGCCCCGAGTATGTATTAAGCGTTTCCCGATTCCTGACTGGAGGTGGCTGTGCAATAGGCTTGCAGCTCGCTTCCATCTCAGTATTTCAAGCGTCGACGTGGTGTCGCCAACGGCCTTGTTTTCGCGGGGAATGGACTCGGCGGAGGGGTGATTTCCATCTCGCTCAACTCGCTCATAGATCGCGTCGGGATTGCTTGGGCATTCAGGATCCTCGGTCTGTCCACGTGGGTCGTGGCGATACCAGCCGCGTTACTTCTCAAGGAACGGACGAGGAGAAGCACCGTCGCAGTTGAATGGTCCGTCAAGACTTTTCCTTAATTAGACCTGCTCTTGCTGATTCGGGCCTTTGGCACGCATGCACCTGAAGGGGTCTCTTCCGCGATCCCAAATTTGTTCTTCTCTTCCTCGGTTCGGGCATTGCCACATTTCCGCTCCTCGTTCCGCCCTTCTTCATTCCGCTCTATGCCAATTCCGTCGGCGCTTCCGCCTCGCTTGCCTCGGGTCTCTTAGCCACTTTCAACCTCGCCTCCGCGGTGGGGCGTGTCGGTTTCGGGGTACTGGGCGACTCCGTCGGCCCGATCACCGCTCTCGTCCTCGCGCTGACCGTCAACGCGCTTAGCATGCTCACGATCTGGCCCGCGTCGTCGAGTATCGCCCCGCTCGTGGCTTTCATCGTGATTAACGGGTTTGGCTCGGGAGGGTTCTTCTCTCTCATCCCCAGCGTCATCGGCAGCTTATACGGCAATACGCGAACCGCGAACGCTCTGGCCATGACCGTCTCAGGATGGGCGTTCGGTTACTTCCTGGTCCGTCCTTTCCTTCCATCTTAAGTCCGTGCGGACTTTGACCGGTGATTTCGCGCGGTGCGGTGCAGGGCTCGCCTGTGGCTGGATGGCTGCTTCAAGCATACGGAGGTTCCAGTGCGGGTCGTGCGGCTTTCCGTCCCGCTATGTATTATGCCGGGTCTTTGGCCATGGCCAGTGCGGGCCTCATTGCAGGGATGCGCATGCTATTAGCAAGGAAGCTGTTTGTGTACGCCTGAGACACCAAGGCTTCCATTGATGTATCTATTGATTCCTAGAGTTGGAGATAGAGATACGCCAGATTACTGGTGGCCAAGGCATATGCAAACCCTAGGAGAGCCCGACGCAATGGAAGAGAACCCACACTTGACACCACAGTGTTATTGTGCAACGTGATGGCAGTGGATCAAGCCCGATCAAGGGATGAACGAACTTATTATAGTTTGATGAACTATATCTGTGGTAAACTAGTGCATAGCACAGTGCCCTACAACATCCCAGTCAGGATACAGCAGCTGTGCCAACGGAAAGCGGTGATCCGGTTGAACGGACAGTTGCGGCAATCAATAACCAAGAGAAACTACCACATATTTCAAAGTGCTACAAGGTTTACTATCCGAGACATCCGCTTTGCTCTGGGCTCTGACCTAATGCCATACATGGTGCCTGAACCGAACAGCATAGAGTAGGAACTCTCAAGGTCTCAACTTCGGAGGTGGACAATCCGAGAGTGCAAAATGCGGCGACCTAAGGGCCATGCTCTGGGCTCGACACTGGCATCGGTGGCCATTGCCCTTTCGCGGATCACCTGGAAAAGAAGAATGGAAGCGTGAATTGTTATCGACATAGGACACCAAATGACCCATACCTATACGGTTTCCACAGCTGCACAGTTAGGTTCAATACCTGATGCAGTAGGTGACTTCTTATCGGGGAGGAATGGTAATACCACTGCTCGCGAACGTGGTTGCACTGGAAGCAGACACCGCCCTAGACCCTGAAACCCACAGGGTGACGAAAAATTTGTCACTTTCACCAAACCAGTAAAAATCAGAGAAGCACTGACGTATATGCAGCCCGCCAGCCCAAAGGCTACTACACCTTCGATGACCACTCTAATCCCACGCCCCCACGTTCCAGGAGCCTCTACGCTGCAGGGACCTCGCATTACGTAGGTAACCGGGATACCAGCAAGGTACCAGAGTGACAGGATGATCAATCTCCTCCAATCGGGAGATGGGACGAGGTTGTGGTCATCCACGCTGGTGTTCAAAACTTAAGTCAGAAAGTTTGGTCGGCCGAAGAGTGGAAGAAGAGCCGCACTCTAGTTTGAAAAGTTTGGACGGGAGAGAGACCACAGAGAGGCATATGGCCACGTGCCAGCTCATGTACCAAGTCGCCACTGGCCAGCATACATCCCACTCTGTCATAGAAGGGTCGGATGGTGTACGATCTTGGGTGTCCCTGTAGGTAACGAAGACGTAGAGACCCGTCTGCAGACACGAGGCGTCAGACGGCTGAATGCTCCCACGAAACCAGTGAATGTACCAAGGACGAGAAGAGACCTTTGATGATCCATTCTGAGGACAATTGTAGGAGCATATCCTAAGGCTCGATGGGCAATTCGAAGTGGGGAGTTGGTATTTACGCAAGGAGGACACCAAGGCCCTGGAGATAGCAGCGGGGGCGGTGATTGTGAGTTTTTTGTGGCGGTGTGAAGTGTGAAAGTACAAGTAGTTCCGAACAAGTTTCCGAGTCGCCGCATCTCTCCGTGTGGGAACGCTTTTGTCTAGCTCCGCCATGACACAACGCCTTCTTAGATAATCCTATGCCAGCTAATCCAGTAAAATTGGTGCCATGGTACTATACAACAACAAATTTGGTGACGACAAGGGTGCCCACTACAGGAGGTAGGCGCTCGGAGAGCCACACGTAATTTATAATGGAACAGTAAGATCTGATGCATGATGTGGCGTGCGTCATGAGCACGGTCACTAGGGTTTGCGGTGTGCGGAGCCGATTGCGCAGCCCATTCAGCACTGAACACTGAAACAACGGACAACTATTTCCCCACAAAAACACATAAACACTTACTCCGCAAACGCAAGCCACATGCACGCAAACAGCTCCAGCGGACAATGTGGCGGCTAGGCACTCCAGATTGTGAGCCACCCAGCGCGTGCCACGAGATTGGGGCACTGTAGTCATGAGGTGTGTAGTTCCCATCGGCGTGGTGCCTGGTGGTGCAGTGATGGTGGTAACACACGTCAAACAGGTCATGATCTGACTCTGCAGCGACCCACAGTATGGTCTGACCACGCGGCTACTGGTCGCTGTAGAGGCCTAGGCGGTATGCGCCACCCAGTGGATACGGCTCATATAAGAGACATGCTCCAACGGATTTCATAATATTTCGCTCTCACCATATCCATTCTGGGCACCCCACGCTTAGATGACGACTTGTAAACGACTTGGGTGTAGTGTACCCGTCACAAAGTGCACTTTTCAACATACAATATCGAGGTACTTGGCCGAATTTTCCAAGTGCACAGTCTGAGTCGGACACCCCGGCTTCCAGGGAGAGGTTTCTCCCAGGAAGCACCGGCGCCACATAGTTGGGCCAACAGGAGTTCCCCGTCAAGCTTCAAGGCCAGTGACTCGGACTTCGTGTCATGGTCGTGCGATGCTCCGGTTAGGCTATACGCTATTGTACCCCTTGATTTACTGGAAGTTCTGAACAACTCTCATGCAGTTTTCTCTCTCTCTCTTTTTTTTTTTTTGTTTTATAAAAAAAATAGCAGCAAGATGAGCCCTTCTATATCTTCAGAAACAAGTTATTCGTGTTGATGTGACGAGTGACGTGGGCCTTTGTTTATCGAATATAGGTTCCAAGACAAGGAGGCAAGTATGCAATGGGCATCTACTTAGTGTCCAGCCTCCAGGACCAAAGTCCCGGACTCGCCACAAGTCGTACATAAGTGCCAAATATGTCGACTTTGGTGCCTCACAGCTCTTCATAGCTTCATAGCCTCATCAGCCGACTTAGCAGTTGGGAAAATTTCATGGGTGAGCACTCCCAACCAATGAAACACTGGACTATCGTTGAAATGAAGCTTGTACTCCCAAGTTGACCATGGGGCATGAGAAAACAGTGCTGGAGCCCTTCCCTCGTTGATAAGATGGGCGTGTGACATGGCAATGGGCACAGGTGTGTCGGTGTGTAAGTGCCAACACATGGAGGCCTACATGAGTATTGTGGTATAAAAGCTATGAACCGCCGATGGCACTAGCGCGCCGAATTTAATACTTCTCGGATAAGACTGAAAGTCCGAGGATCAGAAAGGGGATGCGTATAACGGCACCATACTCACTTAAAGTGACCAGAGAAGTCCACCCAGTGAAGGGGTGACTAGGATATGAGTGTCTATCAGTCAGGATTTTCGGAATGTGATTGGAAGATAGCACCTTCTTCTACCCTCGCCCGTATTGGCGTCGTATTGTTCCCAAACATAGCCCGTACGTTCATATTCCTTCAAGTGGGCACTAGACGATTAGACAGCACTAGGACAATATATCCGTAATTTACGTGCCTTGAAAACGTTGTCAATTACATTCTGACGGAGTTCTGTGTAGATTGATCGAGCCTTGTCCTGGTGGGGTCCCTCATGCACAGTATAGGTCTATAAAAAAGGTGCCGCCGTAAGAAAAAAAAATCGCCGCGCCGTGTCTCGTGCCTACCTCGTGCAACGCCTGTAATGCAAGATAGTTCATTTGCATCCAAATAGGGCCTTTCCAGTAGTTTTCACCCACCCCGAATTCGGGATGGGATGCAGATAAACTCCTGAGACCGTAGGGCGACCATAGGTGGTTTGGGTCACGCAGCAGATCCAAAACGGAGCCAAGGTGAGGGGAGTCTGGTGGCAGCAGAGACAACAAGAACGGGAACAAAGAAAGGTAACCCTTGTGGCAGACGTGATATGATTCGTCTGTTGTTAAGCATTAGTTGTCGAGTCGTCTAGGGAACCATGGGAGTCGTCGCACCGTCGTCATCCACACCAATGTCACAATACATCTGTGATTCTTCGCTCCAGTGTAGATCTGTTTTACAACAATAGTTAGGACATAAGTGTGAATTGGGTGTGAAGGCGCCCAACCATCGATGTTATCGATAACAGCTTTCTCAGCGTTGGCATAATACAATTTGTCCTCATTTTCCCCGATAAACTCAGCAATCTCCTTCATTGTTCTGGAAAAGAATCCCATCCAGGAAAGTAAGTCCAAATGAAGTTCACCAGTGTGAGGCGGGGCCCTAGGATAGTCGTCCATGCCGCTCGTTAATATATGCTTTTCCGACCGACCTCGCCACCGATAAGCTTCAGTCCTTGAACGAGCCTTGCGTCCATACTGTTTCAGTTGCCCGCGCTGTGTTCGCCTAAACCACTCATAGTGGCGCTTGAGTGGTTGATAGATCGACTGTAAGAAAGATAACGCTAAGGACTGATCTTCCAGATACCGGCTGCTGTGTGAAGAAGACGGCGAAGCTGCGAGAGGAACCTGAAGACCTCCTGTGGCGAAGTCCAAACCTAAGTCCTGGTCGGTGGGCCCAGCACGACGTCTCAGGCGTTTGATAAAAGCGGTCACCGCCATGGTCAGCGTAGGGGGATTGGCGAAGTTGGGAACCTGTGTCTGGAATTGCTCTGGGACCTGAAAATCATTGTACCGAGTGAAGTGTTCACGAGTTTGTGAGTTCAGACAACATACCTTACTGCGTGCTTCTTCACCAAGAATCTGCTCACGGGCAACCCAGCCGTCATCGTCAATTAGATTTACCCAGTCCTTCAGGATCTCCAGACTGTGGTGGGTTAGGTCAGCGGGTGAGGACACAGGGAGGAGGGGGTTTCACCTAAGATCGTTGTCCCATTCGCCAACATGCAAGAGGTGGAAACCTTCGTCCCAATAAAAGCCTCTCGGGAAGAAGCTGCGACTGGGAGTCGCAGTCAACAAGGCTTTTGGCTCTGTCAAATGAGGGCCCTTGGTAGTTTTGTCGTCGTCTCCATGGTCAGCCGACGAGCCGTCGTCATCCCATTCATTGGAGAAGGTGGGGTCTACGATTGATGTTCCGTAAAAGTATCCAATACCTCCAAGGAGATTCGAAGTAATTGCTTGAGAAAATGCGTCGAGTGCATCTCGTCTCGGGGAATCTGGGATAGGAAATATCCTATTAAAGCGTTCGGCGAATGCGGCAGAAAACGCGGCGATTCCCTCATCGAGAGTTGCAGCTGAGGAAACGTTAGCCTTGTACGCGTCTTTACCACAGCTGAGACGCGTACAGTTCAAATTCGCACGAGAGCTTCGGCTCTCAAAAAACACATCAAATTGGAATTCCCCATCAAAGAACTTCTGGACAGCAAAGAGATTGCTTCCCGAGAATGTCTCGTCGGAAAGCTGAAGAGTGAACGATGGATCGGGGGCCTGCTTCGGATTTGTCACACCTTCGACAGCCTTTCCGGCATTTTGGGCGAGTTGTTGTACGATAATTTCTGCTTCGCGTTAAGCTTCCTCATCTAGAGCGACGCATATATCCTACCTTTGGCTTGCCATATGTTCCCAGCAGGAACGCGAAATCCGCTATAGTGCGTTTTCCCGATACGCTTGGCGAAAGCATCGGCAAATGAGCCACCAAAAAAAGCCTTGTTATTTGGGCCTACAACTCTGTTGAGACATGTTGCAGAGGCGGACAGTGGGAACCTACCATCCACAACTCGGATAGTAAAGTCATCAAGCTCAGGTGTAAACCCGGTGAGCACGACAGGTCCGTCAATGCCCTGGTGATTTCGTTTAGTTATGGGGTGGCCGGAGATGCAGGACACATACGTTCTCGTCTTCCTCCGTTTCTAGGTCAAGCCCCCCCATCCCTTCCAACCCAGCGTAGAAGACAAAAGAGGTGCGTGAAGGTTGTCCTGGTCATGATTAGCGGAGGGAAGAAGTACAAGTTGGAATGCCCAAACCTTGGAAGATAGGCTCTCCCTTGATTCGCGCTGCCCAGCTTCCGCCATGCTCACCACCAGCTACCTTCAGTAGCTCGGTGGTTACTTTGACGTTGTTATGAGGATCTCTAACGACTTGGATGCCTCCCTCACGAGGATCGAACTGTGTCCACGTGTACCCACCCAACCCATCTCCTTGGTCGCAGGCGTGTCGTGCCTCTGTGAAGAGCGTCAGAAATGGTATTACAAAGGTGTTATTGAAAAGTGACGCGCTTGTGAAAGACTGGTAGTCCTGAGTACCGAACCAGACAAGGCCAGTCATGAGGGACTGGGGAATCCGCGGCCTAAGGCCAAAATAAAGGTTTGGACGATAAGTACCCCATAAGAGTGAGTTAGTGCCAGTGTCGTTGAAAGAGTACGGTGTGACAGTGGGGGCGAATGTGAGGAGGAGCCAGAGTAGTTGCATTGGTCCTCAAACTACAACCGCGTAACTTTTTATTGACTTCGTGGCCACGGCGACATTGATGGGAACCGTGTTCAGATTAGATTAGATCGGATCTCCCGAATCAGGTCGAGCTTTGCTCTTGGTTCCCTACACACATCATGGTCGAGATCACTATTCGTAAACGACCACGAGAGGATGCAGAATTGACACAACGAAAGTTCTTCAAGAAAACTGCTAGGGGTAAAGTGGTCAAAGGTGCGTTGTTATCCACGACCTTTCGTGACTAGGCCCCGGATCTTTTTTCTAGTCATCCGAGAGAGATATCTCAGGGACGACGTCTCCTGTGGAATAGACAAGTGCAGAGAATGTATCTCTTCCCCCACACTACATCTTCCGTTTGGTGGCGCCGTAGACCACAGGCTGTTCCCTCAGGGTCATTTCGTCTTACCTGATACAAACGTATTCCTCGCCCAGGTTCGTCTCTTCAACAATCATAGGCAGAGTTATTTGGGTTGACGATGAACCCTCACCTTGCAGATGGATGTAATAGAGTCAAATTATTTCAAGACTCCTATTATACTATTACAGACAGTGCTGGAAGAAGTTCGACACCGGTCGCTGCCACTCTTTAACCGACTAAAGGCGCTAATGAAGATGGATGAGAAACGTACCTGGATATTTTATAATGAGTTTCGTTCGTGAGTACCGTTGCACGATAAGGGAGGGGCTGTGATTTCATCCATAACATAACAGAGAAACGGCCGTTGTCCGTGAAGTGGGTGAAACCCCGAACGATCGCAACGATAGGGGTTAGCGAGTGCTACGAATATATCATCACCTGCTGACATAGAGCCCAAGCAATTCGCGTTGGAACCGCTTGGTACAATTCGCATATATATCTTACTCGTCCACCAATTCGAGGGCAACCAAAGCCGGCACTACCGACAATTGTACTCTTGACAGAAGACGTCGATAATAGGCGGAAAGCCGAGAAGGCCTCAATACCATGTTATTCAGGTGATTCATTGTCATTATCATTTGTACAGTGATCAATTCATCCCTCAACTATCTCCCTTTGTAGTTCGACAATATCTCGAAGGCATGCCTGAATCCACTCAACTTATGGACCTATTATCGGCAGGATCTGATAGCATTGAACCAGCAATAGCTGCAGGACGTCCTCCCTTATATTCCGAAGTGAGATGATCTCGTTCCCGTCGTTGGTTACTGATTTTGGTCATTATCAAGTATTTGCCCACCGGTGCTCTCACGGCAGGAGTCAAAGCCGGCCAATTGCATCAAGGGCATTTCAACGCAAGCCAATTCAACTTTTTGGAGGTCAGTATTGTAAGCAATCACGAGTACTTTCGTCATCAACAAATCTATAGGGGAGCGTCAATGTAGAGTCGTATGGCAAACCAATTCTCCTTAGCGGGCGAGAAAATATGAACCGAGCCGTACACGGGGACATAGTTGTAGTTGAGGTATTCAGCGAACAAGAATGGAAAGCTCCGACGGACGAGGTGGTCGACCAGGAATGTGAGTTCGAACCATATTTCGCCGGACGCCACTGATCGATCTGAAGCCGCGCTTAAAAATGACGATGCCGAGGAATCGGATGAGGAGGGAGAAAGGGTCGTCGTGGAAGAAAAGACTCCAAGAGCTGAAGTTCCTTCACGAACATCAACCGAGAAGCAGCCCACAGGCCGCATTGTCGGTATCATCAAACGGAACTGGCGAGCGTAAGTGGTCAGTGCCCCGCTATACCCCGCGTCCTAACACAGTTCGTTTCTAGCTTTGTCTGTCACATAGATAGCACGTCCTTAAATTCATCTACGACGACTTCGCTTTCTCAACAGACTGTATTCGCAACCCCCGTCTCGCGTCTCCTTCCACGCATTCGGATGCGCACTCGCCAGGCGCCCGCGCTTCTTGGTCAAAAAATCCTTGTCACTATCGACAAATGGGATATAACTTCACGTTATCCAGAAGGTCACTTCGTGAGAGCTCTCGGCAAGGTCGAGAGCAAAGAAGCCGAGCAAGAGAGCCTGTTGCTCGAGTTTGATGTCCCATATAGGCCTTTTGGGAAGGCTATTCTGGATTGCTTGCCAACTGAAGGCGAGCAGTGGGTCGTGCCACCTAAGAGCGCCGACAACCTCACTTGGAGAGATCGCGAGGACCTTCGACAACTCAATATATGTAGCATTGATCCTCCCGGTACGTGTCCCGCGTCCAGTTTCTGAAAAAAAAGTGGCCTGACACCCATCCACCCCCAAGCTTGCCAGGATATCGATGACGCGTTGCACGCTCGTCAATTACCGAACGGAAACATCGAAGCAGGTGTCCGTGAGCGATTTTTTTTTAAATTGAAGTATCAAATTCCCTCGTTAATCGTTCATTCTTTCTCCAGACATCGCAGATGTCTCCCATTTTGTTCTCCCCGACAACCCGATGGACGCTGAGGCCGCAGCGCGTGGAACGACAGTCTATCTGGTGGACAAGCGCATAGACATGTTGCCAGCCCTTCTAGGAACGAATCTCTGCTCTCTTCGACCCTTCGTCGAGCGGCTGGCCTTTTCCGTAATCTGGGTAGGCGGGGCGTTTCTCTGTCGCCTGCAGCTTTTAATGTCGGCATTCTATGCAGGAGTTGACACCCGAGGCGAAGATTGCGAACGTCCGATTTACCAAGTCGGTTATCGCGTCTAAATGCGCTTTCACTTACGAGGAAGCACAGACTCGCAAAGATGACCCGTTCGTTTTTTGCTCCTTTCTCTCGATCACGTGGTCTCATGATCTGTGCGTAGACACCAACAGGATGAGCTGACGGACAGCATTCGCCTTCTCAACACCCTCGCGCAGAAGTTGAAAGCCGGCCGCATGGCAGCTGGAGCGCTTAACCTGGCATCGCCAGAAGTCAAGATTCATCTGGATAGTGCAGAGTCCTCCGATCCAATAGATGTCGAGCAGAAGGAGCAGCGCGAAACTAACAGCCTGGTCGAAGAGTTCATGCTGCTCGCGAATATAAGCGTTGCCAAAAAAATTCAGGAAGCGTTCCCGCAAACCGCTGTTCTCAGAAGGCACATGCCACCCCCCAAAACGAACTTTGAGAAACTCCAGGATATTCTCCAGAAGCGTCGAGGTATATCACTGGATGTGTCCTCCTCTGGCGCACTGGCAACATCGCTGGATAAATGCATCGTGGGTATCTAGACCGATTCTCGTGCATATGAGCGCTAAGGCGATTGTAGGATCCCGAAGAGCCAGCGTTCAATACACTCGTCCGTATCATGGCAACGCGATGCATGCTCTCTGCAGAATACTTTTGCTCGGGAAGCGTTTCCAAGGAAACTTTTGGGCATTATGGCCTGGCTAGTCCAATTTATACACACTTTACAAGCCCTATCAGACGGTATGCTGGTAAGCAAGCTACTTTTCTTATTATCTCCATTTTCTACGAAGCGAATAGACGTCTTGGTGCACCGGCAACTTGCGGCTGCAATATCCTTTAGCTCATTGCATGCTTCCCTTCACTCGAAGACGCATGTGGAGCGTGCGCTAGACGTCGTGAACAGAAGACATCGCATGGCACAGATGGCGAGTCGTGCTAGCGTAGAGTTCTACGTTGGCCTCGCCCTCAAAGCCCGAGCAGAGAGATCTGCGTCCCTAGGAACTGGTAAGGTGACCGAGGAGGCATTTGTCATCCGGACCTTCCGCAATGGTCTCAACGTATTCGTTTCAAAGTTAGTGTTATTTCTTATCTCCAAAATTTCCCTGATCCGAGACCTGTTCTCGTTTTAAAGGCTTGGCATCGAAGGACTGGTCACGTTCAAGCGCGAGACAAGATTCGATGCGGACAATTACACCTTCACGATACCATGCTCAGGTCTAGGAGGTGAAGATGTCGAGATCGCAGTATTTGACAAAGTTGTAGTGAGCATAGAAGTGGAGAAGGACAAAAACACCCAACGAGGGAAAGTTAAAATGTCCCTCGTGCAGCCGATAGATTCTAGCGGCATGTAGCGGACGCGGACCCCTAGATGGCTAGTCTACATATAATGAAGCATGTCCGTCCAGGCCTATTCCACGAGCATTTGTAATCTGAACTGATCAAGAACGCGGACGGTAAGAGCAACGAAAAACAAAATATCAACGATTTTGTTCCTGTACTGTCCCAGGAAACTTGGAAGTCTGCTGCATTTTACAGTAACCGTGCGGTACGCTCTACGCTCTACGTAAACGCGTAAACCTCGACGCAAACGTCCTTCGAGTCCGTCTTCTGCTCTCATCGTCAGCGATTACTTTTAGTTTCGATCTCGTGCCCCTCAGGCTCTCCTCCGAGCCCGGTAACACTCGAACGAATCGTTGTATCTGCGGTTTCCTCGGTGGTACCTAAGCGTAAAAATTGTGGCGCACTCTGGCGAGCTGCGAACATGCTTGAACACACTCGCGTCAACTACCCTGCACAGCAAACGACGTCTTTCATCCTTTTGTTCTCCGCTCACACCCTCCCTCGCCGCCCGCTCACGACTGGCACATGAGCTGCTTCTGCCGCCTGTAAAATATGGGGACTGCGCTCACGCCTCCCTCACCTCTTTCACTGAGCTCCCGTCTTCCTCCGTGCAGCTCGACAACTTGCTTCTCAGACTCACCCCGATTGGGTGCACGCCTTTCTTTCCTAGTGAGCGCCTTCCGAACACAGCCACCGATAAACCAGCGCCGCCTACCCTTGCTTGCCAGAAATGAAAACAATTCATATTCGCGCAACACACTTTGAAACAACGTATGCGTGCAACACGATTATGTTACAAGCCATCGGCCAAGGAAGAGAATCTGCGTTTGAATTTAGGCGAACCCAAGAGGGCGCTCGCGTAATTCTAGCGCGGGAAATTTGCTTTTGAGCCGACCATCACGCCCATATCTTTCAGGCACCGTCCAGTTCGTGTGATCGTCGATTTTGACACGAATGGCCGAGTCCGCATTCACGGTCGGCCTTAAAAAATAATGTTCGTGCACCGCGGCATCTGGACCTCTACCCCAAGCCTGTATCTTCGTTCCTTCTCTCTTGCCCTCGTTGCGTTGGATGCACCAGTTCTCAGGGACAATATAGGCTATGTCCAGTTCGGCCCCACAAACACAGCCGCCGCCATCGGTTTCAACGCCAAGTCAAGCCTCGATACTCGGTCCAGGGCTTGTAGGCATCTTAATCCAAGGGATAGAAACCGGTCTCGTCCTAGCCCAGTTCTCTCGGTGGTTCTTCAGACCTGGCCGTGGCAAGAGTACCGTTTTATCCGCCGTCGTCATATTTGTGACCGTAGTTGGACTGTACGTTTCTTCCACACTCCTTGTCAAGTGCTTTCATCATCTATTCTCATTTATGAAGTGTGCAGACCGGGCTATGCTTTGCATCTGCTTGGTGTAAGTACGTAGAGCGGTTTGGAATGACCGTATGTGTCGCTTTCATCCTGCTCACTGCATCGTGACACTTAAGTTATACCTCAGCTGCGTCCGGACTGGGAGGATATCGTTCAGTCTATTCCAGTGCGTGGAGAATCCCTCTTGTCTTATAGCTCCTAATCCTGTTTTGTAGACCTATGTCATATCATTTCCCGTTCAAGCTTTGATGATCGAACGCTGCTATTGGGTTCGTTCTCAACCATATTGGGTAGACTCTCCCATTTGACCAGTAAAAACAGCTCGGGAAAAAGAACATGTTTATCACCGTCAGTAGCTCGCTCGTCCCTGAGAGTACGCTGAACCGTTTCTTACCCAGATCCCGCTTGTGCTACTTCTGGTGGCCTCAGTGATCATGACATCGTGGTCAATATTTTTGATGATTCATTATTTGACCACTTTCGCTCAGGAGGACTGGGTTCGCTTGCCCCAAACAGTTGGCATACTTTGGCCTTGTAAGCACTCAACTAGTTCCTTGGGAAAGTCCTTTCTGGAACATTTACAGACATGATTTCTCTCCTTCTCCCTTCGGGTGAGTCTGCCGTAGTTCATAACGCGTTGCGGTCACCTAGCCCCTCTCAGTCCTCGACCTCGCTCTTACTGGCATCTGTGTGTCGCCCGTGCTTCCTGTGACATGTGTCGACGCGCTTATCGTCGAATTTTCCACACTAAGTACTTCATTACCTCACCCGAACGATGAAGCGGGTGTATGCTTCTCATCAACGCAAGGTGTGTCTCTTGTGTTTAAGAGAATGCCTTGTGTGTGTTCATTTTTTGGGGGGGAACCATAGCTAATCACTCGCCTTGTGATAATCGTGTGGCAATCTGCACTGCCACCGACTCTCTGCGCCATGTGCACGTTCGTGCTCTACCTCCTACTCACGACCACACCTCGGGTAGGTGTCACCAATATCTGCCTCTGCTCGGGCCTTTGTTTGGCATCTCGTTCGTAGGAGCTCACCGGAGCTATGGAACGCTGACGACCCGCTTCCCGTTCTCAGATGGCAGTGCAATTCTGGTTCCCGGTTGTCCAGGCGATGATTGGGAAGCTCTACATACTTTCGCTCTTTTACATGATGTGCGTTACTTCGATCTGGTCTGCGTTTCGATGGTTTACACTATTTCTGACCTCGCGTCAAGAAACGCTCCATTCCTACAACCTTACGAGAGACCTACAACGCTCATATCGACGCTCACTTTGCCGGCAGAGGTTATGTGTACATTAACGCGTAATGCTCGGGTGGGAGACCTTACGTACGGCGAGATTGCGGCGGAATGTGGGGCGGCAAGGACCCTAGACCTTGCAGTGTAGTGGACTTCCTCTTCGTACAGAAAGAGGGGAGGTCTTCTGGTTTACTACCCTGATACACATACCCCGTCGCCCGACCCTTCACTTATCTTACAAGCATGACTTTGCTCGAGCTACCGGCAATGGAGGGGGGTTATAATATGAGTGTGCTATTTCCTCGATGCTTTAGCAAAACGCTTGTTGCTGGTCTGGAACTATGAATCCCGCCTGTACACCAAGACTATGGGGCCCTCTACGGGATAAGAAACCTTTTATCGTTCTTAAAAAATCGGTTTCTATAGTACAATTGGCTGTCGATCCCCCGAAGCATATGACCAAACACTTCGTCATCTCTGTTAGGCACTGACTTTGCCTCCGTCGCAGATTCTTTATGGTGGGCAGCTTTGGCTTGGATCGTTCTTCTGGTGTTGTGTACGTAGCTGCGTCGCCTCAGGCCCTCTTTCTCTGTCTCTTTGCAGAAGGTCTGCGTTCGCCCGTTCTACAAATCGGGTTAGCTATGCCAGTAGTGTTACCGGTGCTGCTATTGCCAGATCCCGAGTATCAGTGAGCGCTGATCCGACATTCGCACCATGACCAACACCCCCCCCTCTAAAGCCAACCCCGGGCCACGCCGGTGGGCGATCGTGAGCGTCCCACTACCGCGACAAGCGAGTGTCACAGCATTTTCAGATTGGAATGATCGTGATTGTGCTCACATATAGTCATCTTTCATTATTGTTTTCTATTCAGACGTTCGGACGTGCGCCCTGGTCACGGTCTACGTACATGGTGCTACCGATTGTAGCAAAGTAAAAAACTATTTCGGTGAATCCATGCGGTCCCGTTATTTGGAATTTGTTTTCACTGCTGTGCAGTGGAGCATCTGATTGATGCTGTTGGCAACCGAAGACAGGATCGCCACACTAGGCCAGGGCCCCAACCCGATCCACGGAACCCTTCCGACGGCGTCATTCCACTGAATCAGAAAGCCGCAGGGTGTGGGAATCCCTGGGTTCCTCAATCCGGTTTCCACGACCTTTCTGGGACTCCAGCACTCAAGATCGGTTCGGGTTAGGGTGCATGCAGCCGCGATAGCCACTTTACGACGCGTGCATTTTCATCTCATGACTGTCTTATTGGTCGCCGTTTTTAGGGGCGTTTCGGGACGAAGTGGGGGTAGCATTACGTGCTATCGGCTGTTCACAGAATCAAGAAGGGTCGTAGGATCCGCAAGGAAAAACGAGGACTTTTATTTTTCACGCACGATAAACTGATGTCTCGTCTTGTCTTCGCGAGAGTGGCAGGTCGGGGACTGGGACATTGCAGTCACAAAGACATGGGACATGGGAGCCGGGGAAGAGTGCGAAGCGACCTACCATCAGAGCTGTCACAGTCGCGGCAACACAATGGCAGCTATATGAAACGCATGCAGCCGAGGGTGCGACATCGCGCAACCCTCGCGGAGAAAATTTCCGGGCCTGCGAAAATACTGTACTGTATTTCCAGAGTCGCTACTATGTTCCTGTCAAGACGTCACTAGTACAGTATGAAGACAAGATGCGGTCGGTCAGGCTACTCGCCCGTTAGGTACATATCGCAGGGAAAAGCGGGCTATTCATACCCGAAGCATTGGCGCAGACACGTGGATAGATACACACGCAGCCGCCGCGCCGCAAGAATACAATACGAATTGAATCGAGGTCAAGCGCTTTAAGCATTGGCGTGCCGGAAAGAGACCTGATGGGGTTACGGCGTATGCTGCGAGGCACTTTAAAGGAGGCGATCACGAAGCAACCCGAGCAAGGGGAAGCACGACTAGCTCATGCCAGGAGCATTCAGTAAAAGACACATCTGGCTTGGAGATCATTGATTACTTTCCGGGTTCGCCGCAGTGCGACGTCCATATTCAAGCTTCCCATAAATGGGGGACATGTGACAAGATGGCTTGATGGGGGTCGGTCGGTGCGGTCAGCGTGCAACAACCTTGCAGGTTGTAGGCTGGAGCCAGTCATTCATTGTCCTCTGTGGTCACTGTAATGGAATGCCAGTGTGTAAGACCAACTGACCAAAATTTAGAACTCGGAGAAGATGTGGTGCACAAATCGTCTCCGGGAATCCACCCAGCAAGTTAAGTCGAGTCAGTTTTGGATGAGTGGGGCTGTGGATTGGGCTGAGTGAACTAAATAAGCAAGCTCGGGTTGTTGTGCTTTGTTGACTCGAGCAGTGTTGCGGCCCCGCGCCCGTGGGGGCCACCTCACGTTATAAGCCATCCGTCACATCCATTTGACCCTACCATTACACTTGCACTTAACCCACACCCAGAACACTTCTTCAATTTTTGCACTACAATGCGTTCCAAGTTCAAAGATGAGCACCCCTTTGGTAAGTGGTATACGCTAGTGGCGGCGTGATCTAGTCTGATCGTCGTGTCCTCCCTCTCCAGAGAAGCGCAAGGCTGAGGCCGAGCGCATTCGTCAGAAGTATCCCGATCGCATTCCCGTGCGTCATCTCTCATATCGTCTCACGGAGATGGCCCACTAACTGCTAGGCTAGGTCATCTGCGAAAAGGCGGATAGGACGGACATCCCAACGATCGACAAGAAGAAGTACTTGGTGCCCTCGGTGCGTGCCCTCCCATTGGTGTCTATACACGATCCGCTGATATTATTTCCGTCCCACTGAACTCAGGATTTGACTGTCGGTCAGTTCGTATACGTGATCCGGAAGCGCATCAAGCTCGCGCCTGAAAAGGCTATTTTCATCTTCGTCGACGAGACCCTCCCACCAACCGCAGCGCTGATGAGCGCGATTTACGAGGAACACAAGTCAGTTTCCAAATTATTTTTCTCCCATGCGTCGTTGTCGCTGACGCTCTGAATATCAGGGATGAGGATAACTTCCTTTACGTGAGCTACTCGGGAGAGAACACGTTCGGTCAGGAGGCTTGGTTGGAGCTGCCATCGGACGCGTGATGTTCTTATTCTCTCCAGCTATAATTATGTTTTCGGCCGTGTTATGATGACAGTCCTTTGGACATAGAGGGTAACAGGCATGCGGCGCCGACCAAACCTCGTGTGTAGATGCGTACGGCATCTGTGGCGGCTCGTGTCCCTATGTCTTGCATATCTTGCGTAGTGGTCTACTCTGTATTCTATCATGACCGTGTTTTGTCAATTAGGCGTCCGTAATATGTTAAACCTCATGCATCAGCGGCGCGCGAGAGGGTAGCGAAGCGAGAAATTGAGATGGAACCAAACAAGTGTACATTGGGTTTGGAGATGGCCGTTATTATGATCAGATTAGATCAACTTACTGCAATCCTCAAGGATTTGGCCTAGCGTCGGTTCAACCGTACAAGCTCGCACAGACCCGTGTCTCTATCGCGAAGACGATTACAGATATTTGTTTTTATCATACTGACAACGAGCGTCACAGTGACAGTCAACAGTCCCATCCGAGTTTCCTCTCACTAATGTCCCAGCCCTCTGGTAGGGTTCCCTCGACAAAGTGTGTGGAACTGGTTCAAAAACTCACCGGGGGCTTCCGTACTGTGTTTACACTATCGACCACACTTTTCCAACCGCGGCTAAGGTCACAGAAAGAGCTGGCATCAACAGCCACTAGGCCACCTACTAGTGGAAACTGACGCTAGCTCTTTCGGTGTCATCCGCGGGATGATGAACAATGTGTCTTGACCACTTTGGAGGGCCATTTGTGATTTCTTGCACTAAACAACCCGCAATTACCACATCCGACCTCGATTTAATAGCGGATGCTTTCCTTAGGATGGTACTCCTCGTCCCCCGGGCTCTTTTCTCTTCCCATTACCCAAGTCTTGCTGCATTCCTTAATTCTGTCAACTTGTCTGCGACAAGATGCCTCTTCCCACGTTCACTTATCCTTCCTGGCTTCCTGGTTTCTTGTGTTATTGTATGTTCTACGTCGTTCGTGGTCAGGGTGAGACATACTAATCACACCCTCGGTCAATAGCTTTTTTACTTGTCATTAATACCATCCTTCCTGTAATCACCATCGTCACTCTCGACAAAATTGCCACAGGTTTGTCAGACGCTCTTCTACACATTGGATTTTGGCTGACCCTCCCTTCCATTCGCGTAGGGCTCGAGATTGCTCTTGTGACCTTCAACTCTTCAGCGAGTATCGTTATCGTCGCAATGTGACTTCCTCCTTCCGTACTCTGTGGTCACGATGTCCCTCTCTGACATATCCATAGCTTATTCTACAAGATGCTCGTGAGGTCATGCGTTTTCAACGACCTCAAGTACGACCGAAAGTGTCTTCTCAGCGTGGCCATCCTCGATGGTTGTGAGTGGCCATGTTCCACCTCGCTACGTGCTAGGCTAATGCAATTCCGCAGGTGCTGCGATCGGGTGGTCCATCCGCACAGACAGGGTAGGCTTCTGCGAAAAGTCGGCAGACCATGCGGGTCCATGCCATACCGCGCTCGTCGCGGTTGCTCTTGTTTTCGCTTGGATATCTACCATAGTTGGTGCGTTTCACAACGAGCTACAATGGCCTCTTCTTGACCGCTCAACGACATGACCCAGCTTACGGTGGTGGTGTGTACGCTGACCACGTGGAAAAGAAAAAGGAAACATCCACACTGCCGATACACCTGCCTGGACGAACCATCTCGGATCCAGTCATGATTCATGCGGGGCAGTTCTCCGAATATGTGCCAGAAGACGACGACGCAAAATTCACGGAAATTCCTTTAAGGCAACATAGGAGGGCCGCGGCATGAGCGATGTATCTAAAGTAGCTTGTAATTTGTATGCGAAGGTTTTGCGTGTTGTGAACCAAACTTAAATATACATGTATCCTCTGGAACACAAAAGGGACCACTGAATTCTAGAATACAACCGATCACGTCGGATTTATTCCTCACAGTAGATCGAGGCCCTCGCCGAAGGCCGTGAAATCATCCATGTCTCGCCAATATGCTTCCTCGTCGTCCTCCGCCTCCCCGTCAGGTTCGTCGTTAGGCAGTGGAGGCCGGAGGTCACTGACGACTGAGCCAACATCCAGAGGGGAAACCTCCGCCAGTGGCGGGCGGACCGCGTTCGTAGCCAGCGCAAGGGCCGTCATTGAGTGGGCGGTAGGTCCAGGAGCGCCCCCTGGTTCCGCGTCGTCCACACACGTTTCCACGCCCCTGAACGTGATGAGGAAATCGGCCTCGGCGGGGGCGCACACGGCGCTAAATACCACGCTCAAGCGGCGCACGACGACGTCATCAGCACGCACGACGGCCGCTGCACCGCTCTCCGCACGCTGGCGCTTGCGGTCACGGCTCTTCTCCGCAGGCAGCGCGCGGCGCCGCTCGGTGCGCGCGAAGAATACGCGCGCGTTGATCTGGTTCGCCCATACGAGGCCGAGCGCGGCGCTCTTTGATGCGCCCTCCGCACGTCCGAAGATCCGCGCGTGTTCCGCGTAGATCAGCTCACCTGGCATGCCAGGGTCCGCGTTGGGACGGCGCTCCCATACGTCCGTCACGCGGTTGATGGCGAGGACGGCGAGCTGGCGCGTCGCTGCGAGGGCGTGCAGCTGGGCCGCAATGGCGGAGAGGTTGCGCGAGCGGTCGGCGAGGGTCGCGGTGGAGACTTTGTCCTCGAGAAGGAGCTCTGCGAGCGAGTCGATGACGAGCAGCTTGAGCGGCATGGATCGCGCGTTGGCGGCGTCCATTAGCGCGGGGAGGACCTCGGAAAGGGCGTATAAGAGCGAGTCTACCGACTTGGTCACGCTCGTCTGGATGTTGTCGAGGGTGCAGTGCGAGTCGACCAGGAGGGGATGTTCGTGGAGAAGCTCGATTAGGCGGGGCGTTGGTAGGCCAGTGGAAGTGGTGAGATAGCACGCTGAGCCGTTGAGGCCACCTTGGGAGACGGGGAGCTGCACAAGAAGTGAGAGCTGCAGGGCCAACTGTGTCTTCCCAGATGCGCTGCATCACCAGCGTCATTCAGGGAACCCCAGGGATGCAGACGCGAAGACTCGCCCTTCTCCTACGAGTTCCCATATCATGCCGACCCTAATACCGCCCCCGAGCATTTTATCGAGAAGAATATCGCCAGTAGTAATGGTTTCGCTGCCATCGTGTATGACATCTCTGAGAAGGCTAGGTGGGTGATCGATGGCTTGGGAAATGGTATCAAAAATCTCCTGTACGGCCTGAGGTGCTAATCTACATCTTTGAGAAACGTCATAGGCTGGTGAGAAGAGCACGTCGGAGACGGTGACAAGGCCGCCTGTGAATAAGCAACGCAACATCAGTCGTATGAAGACCATAGGGCTGTAGAAATACCTTTTTTCAGAGCCAATTGTCGGCTGGGTGATATTCCGGGTATAGAAGACAGAAGGGTATCAGCCATTTCCTGCAAGGCAAGTGTGTGTGTGCGGAAGACGCGGTCCGTCACTGCAATCCTGACTTCTTTCCTTTCATCATGGCGCCCAAGTCGAAGATGATCTGTCGCTCTCCGAGCCCGCCCGAAGCAGACGACGGCGACGATGAATGGCCAGTGTACGGAGTAGTAGGCGAAGACGTTGACGTTTTTGGTACCTCGAGGTACGTGCTCGGCACATAATCCACCAAGTTTCAAGCTCTCAATTACTTACTCACAGCTACGAGGCAAGCTCGCACTCTATCATTTTATCTATATTCATCAACTGGAATGCAATGATTTTACAAGGTCCGTTGGCAGGACTGGAATCGTCCAGATGGCACCAACACCACCTGGATGCGCGATGTCGAAGGTGAATCCACCCTTGTCGAAAGCTGGAATGACTCCCTACAAAAACAGCGTCTCCGGAAGGCTGCAGAGTCTCAGTCAATAGACATAACGAAACTGGCCTCAACGCCGATGCACGATAGACTGACGTTCGAACGCTCCGAAGCCGTCGAAGAGAAGATGAATGAGCGCTTGCGCAGGGCAGCGCCGGGGGAACTTTATCAGGGCTGGATGGCCGAGATTGAGAGTCAGTTGGCCCGACACGAGGCTAGGCGAGAGAAAGACAGCCCTGCAAAGCCGAACAAGGTCGGCAGAATTCCACCCCTTAGTCGGTGCGTTATAGTTATACCTTTGGCTTCCACCCGATCTCCTTTTACTCGAGTCAACCACTAATAGGGAAGGGCCTCACGCCGAGAGCTCACGCTCAGTCGCGTCATGGGAACAGCGGACACTCAGCAGGCAAAATAGCGGACGAAAACCACCACCGGTCGTTGAAGATGGTGATGACGATTTGGGATCTCAATGACCGCACTTGGAACGACACCCAGAAACTGAACGTCGCCGTGCTTTATTTTTCCGATATCCGTGACGTTGGCTTGAAACAACGAGAGTACACGCACGCACGCAAGCTCGCTCTGGAGGACTGCTAAATAGATTGTCATCGGGAATGTAATACGACTTTAGTTCATAAGGTGAAGAACAGCACGAAAAATAATTCTAAAATGTAGGGAAGGTACTTCACGAACGATCCGAGCGTTGCCTCAATAACTGTGACGGTTCTGTACTCCCTCGCCTTAGAAGCCCCCCCACCACACTGGATACCGCCTCGGTAAGCTGACGCTGATTGCTTTGTGCGTGTTTCACGTAAAACAACCGAACGCTAGTTGAGTTCCAGATCCCGAGCGGGGTCATACCGCGTACGTAAATTTCGCCCCATATCAATGAAGAAAGCCAAACGAGCGACGACTCGCTCCACTAAAAATCGGATTAGTTACGAACCTTTGACGAGAGAAGTATGACAGCTAACAATGAACTTCCGCGGGTTTAGAGGCGGTGGGATTGGGAGGATCTGTTTCAAAGAAATGTGACTCAGATAGTCGAGAATCCCAGCAGTAGAATTCGGCTTGTGTGACGCCTGAAGATCTTGAATCTTAGGCATCAGCTCGGAGATCATTAGCATCACCGAGTCGAGAGGGAGTCTGCAAATCGTGAGGTAAAAATGGTAGTCATGTCTAGATAGAAGTCGACAGACCCTTGCTGCCACGACGTCACCTGTGATCGTGATAGTCAATGGCCATATATCAAACACGCAATGTGAAACTGTTCTTACCCATTCTTGTGTCGGTACGAATCCATTCCGCCCAACAGCAGTGGCTGTCACGCGATCTAAACTGTTGTCCGTATCCAATGACATGGACCGCCGTTCCCGCATCTTGCCTCTTGCTTTCTCCGATACCGCAGACGGGAAGTTGGAGAGTGTCGTTTGCTCTATGGTAGGCGATACAAGTGGTTGCGGCGAGACGGTCTCTTCCTGCGAAGGAGAAGATTCTCGCGGTACCACGCGGACTTCCATCAGGTTATCAGCGGACTGTTCCCTGCTCGAGATTCCGAGAGAGTTTTCCCGTTCGAGCATCTTCTGTTTCTCTTCGTGGGGTTGGTCATACACTTCTTCCTCCGCTCGGCTCTTACCCTTGGTATCCGCGGCACGAGACTGCTCTTCCTTTGCTCGTTGAATTCGTCGCACGTCGCGCAAACCACTCGCCAACGTAAATGTGCCCAGGTCTTCGAAGGTCCTATGCGCCCTCAACAAAGCATAGATAACGTTGGGGTTCTCGGAAGGATGGTGTGCGATGACAGAGTTAAATATTTCCAACCTAAAATCATGGTTCGGGTAACGTCGCCTTTGCAAGTCCATGTGACTCACATGAAGAACAAAAGCCTCGGATGGCCCTCATCCGCTAATAGGAAAGAGGGGCTCGCAAACGAGCTGAAAAGCTGGAGTAAGCGTGTTGCAGAGTTGACATTGAGGGATTTGAAATAAGGCGCCGAGTTGGAGAGTGCTATGACCAGCGCTGGATACATCAAGCTGAGAGAGCCAGAGGTTGTTGCAATGACCAGGTAGACGGCCTGTATGAGCTGTCATCACCAAAAAAATACCATAAAATCTAGTCAAGCACGTACGTTGATCATGAAATCTGCAGCAGCGCCACCGACGTTCCACTTCGCGGGGATATGTGCCGATTTGATCGGGAATGTCAGTCGCAGACCAAAAGCGGGTTCAGCAGAGAGCGTCTGAATAATGTAGGACAACGCTCGGCAGAGTCCGTGTTGTTCTGTCACATTTGTGTCAGCATACGGAGAAGTTTCAGCTGAGGTCGTTACCAGGTTTCTCCTTGATCTCGAGGAAGTAGCATAGAAGATACACCAAGATGTCCATCGACTTGTCTTGCTCCAATAGGTATGACCGGAATTTCTACGAGAGCCAGGGTGCTCAGCCCGTCGTAACATTAGCTCTGAAAAATTACTCATACCTTGTTCAATTCAATCATTTTCCAGAATAGAACGACTAAGCAATTATAAGATCGCGGTTACAGAGTAAAAAAGTCCGTAGTCCTCACTTGTTTCCACTACATATGGGACAGATCTCCTAGATCCTGGAAGCATGTTGTTGGTGGATGCCATTTGCTGCTCCAAAATTCCAAGAACACCGTCGATGATGAACGCGAAGTCCGCGGTCCGGTGCTGGCGATATCAACTAAGCCCAGCCCAGAAAGCGATCAGATGTTTGACGTACCACCTTTGCCAGGAAATATCTAAATGCGTTGGTCTTCAATGCGGGCGCGTACACCTGAAGTTCATCAGAGCCTATGGGATTGTCCCTAGCACTCCCGCCCTGAAAGTCCAAGAGAGCGCAAAGAACTTGGAAGCAGAGGCTGACAAGATTGACTCTTGAGTCCTCGCCTTTGAATACAAGGTGGTTGTACGGAAGTCGACCAGCGACGCCTCCGATCATAGTGGTGTTCGACGATTGCGATGAGTTCATAGCCGTGTTCAGCAGAGAACACAAGATAGTCAACACGTCTCGTCGCTGGGTATGCTGAACGAAGTGGAGGGTGTACAAGGAAGGAGTTGTGAACAAGGACGATGGTGGCGTATATATCTGACGGGAGAGAAGGATCAGTAGAAGGCGAAGCACTTCTGTCTTATTGGTGTCATATGCTTGTGTGAGTCCAAGATCTGCAGTCGAACCAACGCCCTTCTCCCTGTGGAAATCGTGAAAACAGCGTTCCGATAGTGGACTGAGCTACCCACCAAATAACGTAATTAATTTTGTAGTGATCTACCTGTAGCTTGGAGGGGAGAGTGAAGCCGCAACAGAACAGCAGATCTACCAAACAGCTAAAGAGCTTTTCCGCAAGGGAAGGAAGCGCCGTAGTTTTCGCCTGAGAAGGTTTGGGCAATGTGTCGGCCATAGGTGACCCACCCTCTCCATCGTCATCGTCGTCCTCGATGACGAACTGAGGTATTTGTTCTGTCTGTTCGTGGAGGTCCTGGCTATCAGCAAAATCCTTCTTCCACAAGACCTCTTTTTCAAATAAGCTAGGTTCACTCTCCAGTTCAAAGATGACGGGAAGGACGCGCTGCAGGACCCGTAGACAATTTAGGACCTCCTTGGTGGTATTGCGCTCAGTTGTTCCCCCTTTGATGAGAGAGGACGCAAAAGAAGTGACATATGTCGCTGGAACAGAAGGAAATGTGTGGTCGGAGACAAGATTAAAAAGGCGAGAAATAATGACACGGATGAGGGTCGCGACATTCTCTGGTGCTTCGACCAGTGCCCGACGAACTTCGGACATGGTAAGTACGAGGCGGTACAAAGCAGTCAGCGACTCACTGTCTTGAGGTGAAATGAGTGAAAATACGTCGGAAGCCGAATCGAAAAGAACGGTATACTGGGAGTTATTAACGAAGTCCGAGTCAATCCGCGCCAGGCGACATGGTGGATGTATTCCACGTACCTGATCCCAATAAACGTCGCTCTCTGCTATATTCTGCATGATTCGGTCATATTTAGGTACGTCTCTCCCATGGATGCACCGGAATAAACGCACACGAGTTGAAGCCAATTTCGCGATTCCACTCGGTTGACTGCGGAAGGCAAGCTTTGCTTCATCGCCAAGCAATGCAAACGGGGAAGAAAGCTTCTGTGGAAGTTTGGATAGTACAGACATGTTGGAACAAAATAGCGAGTGAAGACGGCCTTGATTTTGGATGTCAAGGCTTTGATGTCAAGGCTTTACCACATATATATATCAAAGTAAGCGTAGCAGGCGATCCATCGCGCCCGGTCCGGAAGGGTCCGACAGGCCCACGTCCATCGACCAACAGGCTTACGACGTTCTTCCTTCTACCGTACACGCCCACAATCGGAGCCCCCTTTCATATGTGGTAATTAGCTATGACGTACTGTACGTGTTAGATTCATATGTTTAATCATTGGAATACATAAATACAAAGTGTATATTTGTCCGAGTTCCACAGCTGCCGTCCCACTCAGTTGTCATCTTCATTCACTCATCATCACATACACCTATACACATCTAGCGGCCCTTTGGTTTGATTGAGTCGACCAAGTGGTCGTCAACTTGCAGTAAGCGACCAATCCACACCCATCATATCACGTGATCGTGTCGCGCTCGTTGAACGCGTCCAGCATCAGGTCAAGCGTCGGGATTGGTCAATTACAACCCACTACAACAAACGATGAGCGAATCAACGCGTAGATCTATGCTTTTCCCCCCTCAAGATAATGGAAGATCGGGGATCCCAATGCCAATGCCTTCGTCTGCTGTGAAGAATCATACCTTGAATTTTACCCAGAACAAGCGGCTCTCTGTTGCTGGGCCAGCTTCCCGTGGCGCTTATCCTCCGGCAACTCTCGCAGTCCCGTCGACGCACCCTACGCCATCTCTTAACAGGTCACAGAACTTGGACCCACTTCTCGCAAGTGCTTCGAAAAATGGTCAGACGCCACTAAAATCGTATGGTTTTGCCTGCCCTCCTACCATGCGCAGGTTGCTTACATCTGATGACAGGAGCACGCGGAGAGGATCGCTCTGGGGAAGCGGGGTGGGCGCGCCCCCACCAGTCGCTGCTCAGGTTCTCAAAGACACTCGCCCTCTCCGCGATCGTCAGTACCAACTCAAGATGCGTCAAGATATCGTTAGCTGGCTCGGAGGCACAGAGTATGACATATCAATCCAGACCCTGACGAACATGACAGGGAAGGATTATCGCAACGTATTCCAGTTCTTGCTCTCCATGCTTGATCCAGGCTACTCGTTCGATCCTCAAGTGCGTTTTGAGGAAGAGTTCGTTTCGGCGTTGAAGTGCGTTCAATACCCTTTCGTCGGACAAGTGGACCCCAAATGGCTCGCTGCTCCGGCGAGCATGCACTCATGGCCTTCATTATTGGGTGTATTGCATTGGCTTGTATGCATGTGCAAGGTGCGTCGTGAGGGTCCGTTCCCTTGAAAGGGATTTCTCATCACTCATGCAGGGAAGACTGGCCTATATGGACAGCGGGCACCCTACGCTACAATATTCCGAAATCATTCCCGAGAAATTCGATCACCCTGATCATCACTCCGCTCTCGCCTTCGACTACTTCACGGAAGCTTACGAAATCTTTTGCACGGGGTCCGACGTCTTCGTGGATCAACAACTAAAATTGGAAGAGCGATATGGTAAGTTTCTAGCCTATATAGACCCAGTGCCTCTATTGAAGCGCGATAGCCAAGAAGGACGAGCAGACTGAGATCGAACTTGAGGAGCTGAAGGTAGAGCTCGCGAAAGTCAAGGCCAAGTATGACAAACTACAGTCCTCGCCAGTACGTATGCAATATCTTCCATAAAAACCGTCAGTTGACATTCTGCAAGGCACCAATCGACAAGCTTCTCTCCGATAACCAATGCATGAAGCGGGACTTTGAGAAGTTCCAAGAGTGTATACATAACTGGGAAGGAAGGAAGAAGACACTTATCGGTCACATTGCGAATCTCAAAATCGACATTACACAACAGTGTGAGTAAGAGTACTATTCTCTTACTGAAGTACACGTTGGTCTGATCGTTGGTCAGCATCGAACCTAGAGCAGCTGGAAGCAGAGCAGGAACGGCTCTCCGAGATTGTCAAGGAGCAGAATATATCACCAGATGAGGTCGTCCGTATGAACACGGAACATGAACAGCTCGCTCAGGGTATAGACGAACTGAAGGCCAAAATCGCTGAAACCCAGAAAGACGTCCACTCACTCGAGGTAGCTGTCGCCAACCATGGTGCCGCTGCTGAGGAAGCAGTTGACGCATACACGACACTCCTCTCGGATTTGGGGCTGTTCCCGCCGCTTCCCCAGCCATTCCACGATATCGACCTCCGAATGGTGCTGAACACTGCAACATCGCAACCGGAAAACCTACTAAAGGGCCTAGACATCCGTCATGTCATCAGACCAACACTGAATGATATTCTAGAGGCCAAACGGGACGAGCGTATAGCTGTCAACAACCAAAGGATTCAAATGGACCACGAATTCGACGAGTTAATTTCGGAGTGCGAGAAATTGGAAGACGAGATTAATGAGACAGAAAAGACGGTGATGGTCTTGGATGAACAAGCTGAAGATCTCCGAGAGGTAAGATTCATCGCTTTTTGCGTTTAGCCTCATCCCACCGACACGTTTTATCGCCGCTATAGACTGCTCAGCGGGAAGCCCTCGTTAACAACGCCGAAATCAAACGATTAGAGCGAAATCTTACACTGGCTCGGACGGCAGCACTCTCCGGTGGTGCCGGTGTAGAGTCTCAGTTGCAGACCCTGCAGATCGCGTACGTACGAAATTCAGGACCGTTTTCCGTCCGTCAATTTTTCTGCCAATTAGGTATCGGGAACAGATGCAGAAGATCGCGCGATTGCAAGAAGAGACCGTTCGCGCAATAGTCAAGAATAGTACCGAGATTGCCATGTTCAAGGAGATGACCTCTCAGCAATTAAAGGATCTCCGAGACTTCGCGACTCGCACATACCGTGAACCAGTAAGCACCATGACGAAGTAAGAGTTTATGGCACTCTCTGATTTGTCACGCGTAGCAAACCTAGCAAATAATTCGATGGCCGAGGAGCGTTTCTGTACGTTTTGGATGATATGATAGTGGCAACTGAAACCGTTAATTCAATGTATTGATAAAATGTTCGAGAAGACTCGTTGGATTTTGTGCCTCGGCCAGCTGAGCCAGTATTCAGTTAAGTAGTGCCTACGAAGTCAGCACGGTAAAGCCGATCAATGTTCCACTGATTCGTAGCTGTGTCGCTATGCTCTCACGGCATCAAAGCCCGCTCGCACGGAAATGGTTTGTAGAGCCCTGGAAAGAAGAGACCTCAAGTGGGTTTACCATGCCGAAAAGGGCGCATAGGGTTGAAGGACAGCCGAATAATTGAACCGACAACCGAAGAGTGAAAAAAGAAGAATTGGTACGACGTTATTGTAAGGCCACGGCCAGCCAACTATCGTTGGAAACAGTGGCCTGGAGCGCACTGGCAGGCCGCGGAATCCGAACGACGCGGACTGTCAATGACGTTCGTGACCAAGCGGTTGCGTTGGTGCCCACTGTAATGAGGCACCGGCGTCAGCTCATCAGATGCATCATGCCCTCTCCTCACCACGAGGATCATGGATCATCGTTCGTTCCTGTTCGCGCGTACATCGTTCGGTCGTGTTTCGGTTTCGGGTCTGACGATCCGATATCACGGCCGTGTTAATCGTAGCGTAGCTGGCCTTCCTATTCTCCGGAGCCACGAGGGTGTAACAAACGGATATGGCAAAGAAGTACACCCTTCGCACTGCGGAAATTTTGTGTCCGACCCCAAGTCCGCCGCCGGGCAGCGCAGTTGAACACCAATCACACCTGACACTCCAATTTTTTTTCTTGCCTTATGCTCGTGGTTATGTCTTCTGTGCTGACTTGTTGTTCTATTCTTGACACTTCGGAGCTCTTCACCACTCGCGGACGCTTTTGCTCTCTCCGGCGCCACACCGGCCGTCCCCGGGAGACCAGCGAGGAATCTTGGTCATGGTCATGCAAGACTCTTTCAACTGCAGGGGCACTCAGCGAGGCTCTGGTTGGTGACGACACTGTTAGCCCTGTACGAAGGTGGGAGGTCTTCCCAGGATTGTTCTCACAGACATGCGAATTGCGATTTTAGGTCACCACTCGCGTCTACATTCTGCCGATGCTCAGGCAAACTAGTACGGAATCGGTACCACTTGATTGCGCAGTGGAAGGACCACGACTGGCCGACGGATGTCAAAGTGACACGAGAATCGGATATGCTGTGCTGTGCTGTTCACACGCACGTCCTAGTACATATCATCCGTTCGGTCAAGAGACTGATAAAGCGCGACTTCCCGGATTCGGTCAATTTCGACCCGGCCTTGATTATTTAACCATACTTCTGTTTACATTCCCTGGCCACGGGCCCGGTACTGCCCTCCTATTTGGATCTCGACTGAAAGCGTGACAAACCATCCCATGCTGTACGCTGGTCCACAACGAGTCCCGTAGGCCCATAAGTAGGGCTGGCACCCAAGTTTCATTCTTAGCACACACCCTCCCCTTTACAGCTGGTTCTGCGGTCCCGCCCCTACCCTCTGTCACCACGCACCACCTAGCCTCTCGTAATATGTCTGCTCCTGAGGGTGCTGCCCCTGCCTACGATGCGGCCGAAAAGGGTACCCTTGAGAACCACTCGGGGCCATCGAGCGTTGCCACTCTAGCGTTGGCAGACGAGAAGAAGAGGGTTGACACTCCTCTCGTCATGTCCAAAGAGGTCATTACCATCCCGAAACCCCCCACGACCAAGCCACCTGCCAAGAAGGTCTCCAGATGGATCCTCTGGCAGCTGTGGTTCAACACATACAGGTATGTGTCCGTCGCGCACGTTCTCATTACATGTTTCTGATCCTCTTCGCTAGGAAACTTTTCACGTTTGTGTTCACATTGAATATGATCGGGATCGGCTTGGCAGTGTCGGGGCACTTTCCGTACGCCGAGAGGTATACTGGCGCCATGGCCTTGGGAAACCTGAACTTCGCCATCCTCATGCGCAACGAGCTCTTTGGCCGTTTCTTGTATTTGTTCGTAAACACCTGCTTCGCCAAGGTAGTCATCGCATTAGTTCAGCCGCTATTTTCGTATTTGGGTGCTTATTGTTTATCAGTGGGCGCCGTTATGGTGGAGGCTGGGCTGCACGTCTGTTCTTCAGGTATGAATTCCTTTGCCTTGACGCATATGAGTGAGCTCACGAACGTCGTTTGCAGCATCTCGGAGGCATTCACAGTGGTTGTGCACTTTCCGGTGTTGGCTGGCTCATCGTGAAGGTCGTGAACAACTTCCGGCACCATTCTGTCAATCATGATTCGATTCTCATCGTCGGCGCGATAACGAACATTGCCGTTATCGTTAGTGCCATAAGCGCATTCCCTTGGGTGAGAAACACCCATCATAAGTGAGTCATGTTTTTTCCGCCACGACAAGGTCGGCTAAAAGATCCATCAGTATCTTCGAGCGCCACCACCGCTTCGTCGGATGGCTCGGCCTCATCCTCACTTGTGAGTGAAATTTCTTTCGGCCGAATTTTCAAGGTGCTAATGGCCTCGTTTCAGGGATCTTCACCATACTCGGTGACTCGTATAACCCGGACACTCGGACGTGGAACTTGAGTGGGCAGCACATCCTCCGCCAGCAGGACTTCTGGTTCGCGATGGGGATGACGACGTTGTATGTAGAATTCGGTGTTCTCCATCCATCGCAGGAACGCTCACACGCTTCTTTCAGTGTTATCATTCCGTGGCTTTGCGTCCGCGAGGTTCCTGTGGATATCGAACTCGTGAGCCCCTTATTTGTCTCGATAGAGTCAGATGTTCAAGCCCCATAATTGTAGCCGTCGCCTAAGGTCGCGATCATCCGGTTTAAGCGTGGAATGCAACAAGGACTCCTCGGGCGTATTAGCCGTACGTCCATCATGGAGTACCATGCATTCGGGATCATTTCGTGAGGAGCTCCTTTTGTTATCGGAGTCATCTTCTCACACGAGTTGATTTTTTTAGGGAGGGAACTCACGCCAAGTACCACTATATGATCTGCGGTGTGCAAGGTAATGCCTAATCTTCCGATCTGTCTCACACAATTCTCATGGTCGGCATGGCAGGTGACTTTACTCGTGGCCTCGTAAACGACCCTCCTCGGACACTTTGGACACGGGAACTGAAGGTGAGCCCAGGCAACCCTTTACCGAGTCACATGGATGGTCCGTAACGGATTCCCAGTTCGCTGGTGTCTCTAATACTTCCACACTCTACAAACGTGGCGTTCGGATATGCACGGGTACCGGCATCGGCGCTGCGTTGTCCACCTGCCTCCAGTCACCCCATTGGTGAGACAGTTACAGGTTCACACACCACCGGGACCATACTGACCAGCCGGACACAGGTACTTGATCTGGATCGGTACGTCCAGAAAATGACGGCACTGTTTGCAATCAGGAAATCGACGCTCATGGTCTTTTCTCCCCGGTATCTAGGCTCTGATCAGGAAAAGACGTTCGGACCAACGATCAGTGGACTCATTCACCGTCACATAGAGTCAGAGCGTCTCCTGTTGTGGGACAGCAAGCTCAGGGGTGGGCGTCCAGACACGATGAAGATCTTGAAGGAGGCGTATCACTCCTGGGATGCCGAAGGTGACTCAATCTACCCAGCGCTTTTTGTGTGCGGCAGTACTGACACGCGTCTTTCTGCAGTCGTCTTCATCACATCGAATTATATCGGCAATTCAGAAATTATGCAGGGTTGCAAAGAGGCCGGCATCCCCGCATTTGGCACGCTGTGGGATTTCGTGAGTCTATTTTCTAGGCTTCTTATGCCGCTTGACAACCTGTTCTCTCAGTGAGCGGTGCACGGTGCTGGCGTTTCTTTACTCCTGTGCGGTGGGGGGAATTTCCATAATCTAGACGTTAGTAGAACACGTCGGAGCTCCGAAGCTCGTTGCTCACGCGTTGGTGGAGCAGGCTTTCACACACATACACACAATGAATCCTCCTCCAATCTCACCCCTCTCCTTTGGATAGAGCGTGCTTTTACCGGTTTGGTTCCCCTCCGCGGCGGGTCGCTGGGGCAGCCGGTAGTTTTCCCTTATCCCTTACTTCTTCCGTAAAGCTACATTCCCAACGGGCTCAGCTCGTGCGCAGTACAAACCAATGGTATTAGACATAATTTCAATGAGCAGCTATTCACAGGATTGAGCGGGTGCTGTATTCACGACGCGTGTATGAGCGCGAGGCTCCGTGCGAGATTGTCGTCCCGATTTGGACTCGTTTGAGGGTTAAGTTGACCGGGTGGGAGAGGATCAAGCACAACGGAACCGGCTTTAATTAGACCTACTCCGAGCCGAGAGCCCCTTGTGAGAGAACATCTACTGAGCCTGGGAGAAGAAGTCGACATTGTCTTCAGGAACCGGCTGTCAACATCTGAAGCTAATCGTTCCTAGTTTTAGTTAATCATTATTATTACCATTGCGCTCAGCCAGGCAGAGGGGAGATTACAGCTAAGAACATGAAAAACATACATGAAAAGACGTGACAACACACAGCAAAGTGATAACATGAAGACGAATGGGGAACCCGCATGGCCCTTTCCACCCCATGATCCGTGGTAAACGTTACATACAGCGACCACACCGCCACCTGGGAGGGATATGTGACTACTAATAAGGTGGCGTCAAGCAATACTGCTCAAGAATTTGACCAGACTTCCCCATCCACGGCCAGCGCCGCTCGGGCCGGATGGGTGTGTTCGGCACCAGACGGATCCCTCTGCGAGCAAGCTCAACGACTATCCGGGCGATATTGCGTGAGTCCTGGGATCAGAAATGTTGATGATACGTATCCATTACCGGCGGAGGAAACTCACATCGATTCCACTGTGTTGTCTCCCCTCGAACGGCGCAAGATCGAGGAACCGTAACTGATGCACGATATTTGGTGACATGCGGCGGGGCAGAGTGGGCTAGATACAGGGACGGGACCCGAGATGAGGGTAACATAGGAGCCGTGGCATTTTGTGGAAACGGACCTTTAACCCACGAACGCGACTGAACTCGGACCACGCGCTCACAATCTTCCGGACGTCGATAACGTCCCCCCTGAGCCACAGAGGCATGGAAATCTACAACAGCGAGAAAGGGATAATGATGTCAAAAGGTGTACTCGTGGGCAGGTCTACGACTAGGCACTGGACTGACATTAGATATGAAACATTGTTTAACGACAAAGTCCCGGATGTCAAATGGACCATCAGTACACCAGCAGAAACGGACAAGGCGGTCGCCCGTCTCTGGATGAATCAGGCCGTGCTGCGCGAGGAAGGCTGAGAACCTTCGCTCGACTTCAGGAAAGTGGGGTGCGCTGTCAACCTGTTCCTAAAGGCACGGACACGAGAGACGCTAATGGGCTGACAGTCGTAATGATGGTGTGGGAATGCACTGACTTGAGTTATGCCGGTGAGAGAGGTACAGAAGGGGGATAGCTTGGGACGCCACGTCGGCCTGACAAAACTACGGAATTCTGCAACCTTTTGCAGGGTGCTAGCCATGCCGTTGTTTCCTTTGTCTATCCCATCTGAGAAGACAAACAGGCCATTCCTGTGGTGTCGATTGAGCCGATGAGAGCGCAGCGCACATGATAACGTACAATGATCTCATTGGGCCAGTGGAAGTCAGTACCTGGGTAGCATGTTGCTTCCACGTCCAATACTAGAAAGGCGTCGTACGGCTGAGGGGCTGTGATCGCCGGACGTTGGTTACTCATTGAGGGGGGCGGCAACTGTCTATCCCCAAGTGGCGTGGTATCTTGCCATTGAATGGAAACTGGGGGAGTCACATAGTAGGTCATAGTAATGGTGGTAGTGGCGGCAAGAAGCAGTGTCGTAAGACGTGGGAGGAAGATATATTGGTTGCTGAGAGTTGGACCAATCTTATAACATCGATTTACGAGAAAGCAGATAGCAAAAGAGTGCGGGGCATCGCTTCAAAGGAAGCGAGCCTGAGAGTGCCGCTGCTAAGGCAAAGCCAACGCGGCGGTCATGATCGGCTTGTCCCGGCTAGGCTTGGTTTCACTCATCGGTCACAATGGCACATCACAGGGGAGACGACCTCGATGACGATTTCATGCCAGATGAAACTGTCGCACTCTCCGAAGACGAAGGTTTCGAATCCCTCGGAGATCACGATGACATTGGAAAACTACTCAGCGCAGACGAGGACGAAGTAGACCTCCCCAAAGAACGGTCAAACTCACTTCTGGAGAAGAAGCGGAGACGTAGAGAGAAAGAAAAAGAACGCAGAGCAAAGGAAGGTCTCTCCCTCTCTCGCGAGTTATCCTTCCTAAACACGAACTCGCTGTACCGTTCTCTGTTCCTGACACGTCTTCTTTGAAACAGAAGCGAAAGCTTAACGAGACTATCGAACCAGGTGATCACCCGTCTGTGGCGTCGCGGTCCCCCGCCATAATGTCCGAGTACCTGTCCGCTATGCAAGCGAAATCTTTTTCAAAATTGTCTGCATTGGAGCTTCAGGACAGACAAATTCAAGGCACGTGCTGATTTTGGGGTCTCCCAGACGACATCTTAAAAGTTGACGTTGCCAGGCAGAGAATTTCATAGTGGACACGACTACATGGACGGGATCGAGGAGTTTGGACACGTTGGCGGATTTTATTACGCAAGGTATATACATACACCCTCCTTCCTATCTTCGCTTCTGAGTTTCAGTAACCTTCAGCGGTACCGAATCTGCACACCCGGTTACTGCAGAGAACCAAATCTTTCGGAGCGCCAACACTACTTTTTCTAACAGGGGCAGCTTTGCGTGCGGTGGACGTGACTCGTGCCCTCAAGAACAAAACGCTGCGAGGTGAGAAGAGTGCTGGTGTCGCGAAGCTCTTCGCCAAGCACTGCAAACTTGAAGAGCACATCAACCTACTCAAGAAGACCAAGTTTGGCTCAGCGGTCGGTACGCCAAGCAGGGTCGGCAAGCTGCTTTGTGAGACAGGCGAGTATGTCACATCTCAAGTTGACCACGGTAACTGAACAGTCGTCTAGATGCACTCTCGGTGTCAGCTCTCACACATATCGTACTCGATGTGAGTCATCGTGACGCGAAGAAACGATGTTTGTTGGACATTCCTGAGACGCGGGATGAAGTCTTCAGGACGGTACTGGGTGCGCCTCAAGTAATGGAGCAAATAAAAGCTGGGAAGACACACATCGTACTCTTCTAGTACTACTCGCCGTTGGCATTCACATTATGGTTGTAGCGTGACAGCGTCCATAATATAGATGTAATCTAAAAGCCTTTGGGATTCGTTCTCTGTGTAATCTGCGAGCGAGGTGAGATGTCAGTCGTCGTGTGAAGGACTAAGGAACATACACGAGTCCATTTTGGCACCTTGTGGACACCTTTGCGATATCCTCTGTGGTGGGGGGAAAACACGGTGTATTTGTCTTTGGGGTCCATTTCGTGTTCCTTGGGTAAAGCAAGCGCGCTGGTCTTTTTTCGCACAAGTTTCAGATTCAAGAAAGCGATTGTTGGAAGAGAACACACCAATGCCGTGCACTCCACGCCACTGGCTCTGACGGCCTCGATAACGGCGTCAACTTTCTTGAGACGGTCTCGGACGTTGGCTTTTCGTGTCACCGATAGCCGCCATGGCACTTTCCTACAATTGCGAATGTCAGAAGAACTCGAGAACCTGAGATCACACGTACCATAAAAGACCAACATTGACGGCTGCGGTTGGTCTGAATGCACCGAACATATCTGCTTTGAAGTCAGTAGTGTTGTTCGCGAATTTCGTTTTCAGTGGCGCTGGTCGACATTTTCCCACGACCCAAGGTCTCCCAACGACCACGATGAACGGCACCATGACGGTCACCGACATCGATGCCTCAATGTTAACACCTCCCCCTCTCAATGGTGCTGGCGCCAACGGCGACGAAGGTGTCGGACCCTCGGGGACGCTCAAAGTTCACCACCGGTCTTATCCTCCCTCCCCCGGATGTGAAGTGTACGTCCTTGTTGTCCATTTTCGGTCTCTCATTGCCTCACCCATGTATGCGTGCTGGGCATTCCGTTCATAGCCACCATTAATCGCACAATTGTGCATATGAACCGCTCGTCGGATCCGCTCCAGTTCGAGGTAAAACTGCGCGAGAGCCGGCGTACGGACCCCGCGTTCTCGTTCCTCAACCCGGCCGACCCTTATCATGCTTATTACAGAACCCGGTTGGAACAAGCGATGAGAGGAGAAGTCTTGGATGGAGTACCGGCGGACGTGGATAGTAAAGTCGGGGAGACTGGGGAGGGAAAGGTCTCGGAAGACTATGGAAAACCACCACCACCAACTGAGTTCATATTGGAGATGCCAAACATCAGCGCAGTCGACCTGTATGCTCTTCCATCATATGACTTTCCCTTCTCAGGCTGACGAGTGCATTTTTTTTTAGTGATATTATGAAGCTGACCGCACTATTCACAGCCAGACAAGGTCACTCGTTCCTGGCGGCCCTCTCGGTGAAAGAGGGTCGGAACTACCAATTCGACTTTCTCAAGCCAACGCACTCACTCTTCGGGTACTTCAACCGACTCATCGAACAATACACCAAGGTCCTCATGCCTACCCCAGAGACATTGGGAAAACTGAAGGAGCGGTCCGAGGCTGGTGCAAAGTGGAAAATGCTCACAGAAGCACAGTCAGCACTGCGAAATGGGAGCGTACCAGACGCTGAACAAGAGAAGAAACGTGAGGATGACCGTGAGGCCGAGCGTGGTACGTGGACCACTGGAATCTATGGCACAAAGTGGGGACTGACGTCCGATTTGCGTGCAGTCGCGTTTGCAGAGATCGACTGGCATGACTACGCAATAGTGCAAACGATTGAATTCACGGCCTGCCGATGCCCCGGCCGAATTACCGCCGCCTATGAGCGTGCAGGAAATGGAAAATATGACTCTAGCACAGAAGCGTATGGCTGCAATGGTGATGGAGACAACCGCGGAGGATGTGGAGGCGCATCGAGCACGCCAGGCGGCGGCCGAGGCGGAGGCTGCTGCCGCGGTTAGCAGCGCTGGCGGAGCAGGCGCTGAGGCAGCTGACGATGATGTGATGATGGAGGAGAGCGACGACGAAGACGCAGAGTCGGAACGGAAGAGAAAGGAGGAAGAAGAGAAACGGAAGGAAGTGGAACGTGCGAAGGCTGTACAAGCTAGCTCGCTGGAGGCTGGTGCGCCGATGAAAATCAGAACCGACTATGTGCCCAAATGTAAGTGCTCCTTCCCATTGGTGTCGAGTTCTGTCTCTAATCATGTTTTGCTAGTGGGTAGCAAGAGTAAGGTGGCACTGGCTACCTGTAGCATATGCGGCCAGCAAATCCCGGTCAACGAATTGCAAGAACATATGCGAATTGAACTTCTTGACCCGCGGTGGAAATCACAGCGCGACGCACTCGAGGCTCGGAAGGCGCAGGCCTCGGAGTTGCAGCGCGGAGCGAACGTTGTCTCTTCGCTCAAGAATCTCGCACGAACTCGCGTGGATATTTTCGGCACGGAGACAGACGAGGAGAGGCGGAAGCGGGAAGAGGAAGAGGAGCGCGAGCGACGGAAGGAGAGGGAAAAAGTTGTTTGGGACGGTCACACTGCTACAAAGGCCGGCACACTCGACAAGTACTCGACAAACGTCAATTTCGACGAACAAATTGCCGCTATTCACCGCGCCAAGGGTCTGGGACCGTATGTGTCTTTCCAGCTGCTTACTGATCGAACTATCAACTGAGATTGTCTGTTACAGACAGGAGGCAAATGCTATTGGCCCAGGCATCGGACCTGCAGCGGCTCCCCCGCCTCTCGCCTCTGTGCCATCCGCTCTCCCTATCCCCCCAAAACCTGTGGACGTGGTATCGAAAGATCCTTCGTTTACCGCCGCAACGATATCGTCGGGACCGCAGCCCGCATCGATATACCCGACGCCCGCGCCTCCTGTCATGCTCCCCCCATTGCACTATCAGGGACTGGACTCGGCGCAACCGTTCGGGTACCAGCCTCCTCCTGGGCGCGTACCCCCTCCGTTCACCCCACCAGTGGCAGGGGTGGCACCTCCCGCCAATGCTACGGGCACGGTGCGCCCCGCAGATCAAATGGAAGGCGACGCGGACGACATTCCTCCCGCGAAGCGGCAGCGCGTAGCAAAGCTGCCCGGCGGACAGTATTATCCCGAACAAGATTGGATTAACATGCACCCGGTACGATTTTCCATGCTGCCACAGCCATTATTTGGCGCTGACCATAGAATGCAACAGCACCCGATTTCGCTGCAGGTGCAGTTGCCGTCAAACACGAGCACGCCCGAATGGAAGATGGATGGGACGATCGTGACGATCGCGGATCTGCCACTGAACCTGCTAGTGTCTACCCTGCGGGACCGCATCATCGCGACGACGGGCAGCTCGCTGTCAGCGGGGAAATTGATCCTGTCGTACAACAACAAGATGCTCACGAACCGCAACACGATCGCGAGCTATAATCTGGAAGAGGATGACCTGCTCGTGTTGAGCGTGCGGGACCAGAAGAAAAAGTAATACTTTTTTTGCTCAGTGCTGAGGTTGAGCACGGCTATCGGGCGGGGGGATGTGTTGCCCTCTCTCTCCCACTTTCACTCTCACTCTCTACCTCTGTCACCCCGCTTGTTATGTTCTCTTGTTCCCGAGATTATAATCATATGTTACCGCCGCTGGCCTTTTTCGATGTCTTTCCCTACCGAAGTGCAGGCGCTATAGTGTGCAATCATTTCTGTTTCTGCAAGAATGCAGAACGGAAGCATGTGCGAGATGATATAGCTAATCAAGACTCGCGCTACACCATACGTAATTCGGTATGGGGGCGGCAAGTGAGAGGGATCGCAGTATGGTTGGTCTTACGTCGGTCGGAATCAAGATCTTAATGGAACCTTATAGCAAGTGTCATCGCCATCATAGCACCATAGCACGCCACTAGCATGACAGTAGCACAACAATCCAGCTATTGGTAGATTGCATCACGCTGAAAGCAGAGATCGCAAAGCCCGGATATAGCATATGGTGTTGTGGACTAATTCCACCGGTACGGTATGTACAGTGCTATTGCTCTAACCTTACGATAAGAATCAGTGTGCTCCGTAACGTGTACCTCTAACGAGGTTTCGTCGCGGTGTCACAATAATTGAAGCGTCTTCTTCCGAGATCTGTGCCCATTCTACCATACATGAAAAGATGTGACGAGATAAAATATGAAAACACGGCAAAGAAGAAAAAGATGAAATCTCTGACCGTGTCGCTTCTAAAACTATATGGGGCCATCCCTTGCAAGGACTAGAACACGCGTCTACAGAGAAGCGCAAACACGAGCACTAGGAGAACACAAATCGCCGTGTCCAGTAGCATCGGCGGACGAACGCTCGACGTCGTTGTGTGCGTGCGTGTCTGGTGGAGGGACGAGGCCACCGGGCCGACAACTTGGTGACCACCTCGGGAGGAGGCGCTTGAGGGAGGAGGCGATGAGGAAGTGGTCGCGCCATTCACTATCGCCTCGGTTTCACGACCTGTGGTGTTTGGTGGGGTCGGGTGTTTGACCTCTGGGGACCGAACCACCGGAGTTACAGTTACATCTACCGCAGGTGTTGTCAGAACGCCACTCGCGTCTGCCTCCGCGGACGTCTTTTCCCCGGTTGTCGTCGTCGTCGGCGGAGATGTAGAGGCGGAGGCGGAGCCTGAATCGTTCTGTGGTGGAGGATCGGGGAGGGACTGGAGGTTCGAGTGGTTGCAACGGGGGCAGACCCAGTCTCTTGACCTTTCAGAGAAACGTGATCGAGCAGTAAGGTGGTAAGTACCAAGGCGAAGAGACAAGGCAATGCTTACAAAGCGGCGAGGCGCTTGCGCTCACTGGACGGGGCCTCGAGTGCGCCGATGCCCATTGCGGCTTGGCCCTTCAGAGGAAAGAAACCCTGGAGACCAATTATGGCTAGAGGATGGCCCGATTCAACGCCTCTGATTCGATTGGAGCTTGTGATACGCACCGGTCCGCACGCCCCAAGCCGGCTGCCACAATTCTTCATGATCTACCGCGGTGTTATTCAAATTGAAACGCGAACAAAGCAAGACCCGGGACCCTCACAATTTGTGAAGCTGATACAGATCTAAGATGAAGGGTAGGTGAGCAATCCAGACAGGAAAATAAGTCAAGTGAGAGCCTACTTTCGTGTTCAATTCGAATCGGCCGTTGGGGGTGAGCAGCATGATACTTGGCGGTCGGAATGGGTATTCTGCCGGTAGCCGAATACGAAAGTGGTACAGTCCCCCCTCGAAGTCGGTGCCAGAAGGCCCGCGGAGTGTACAGTGCCACTCCTATCATTCGCATTGGTGAGAGCGACACGTTGCAGAGAAAAACCATGCATACAAAGATATCGTCCTAAAGTCATGGACAGGGATGGAGGGGAGAGACGAAGTGTAAGTCATTGTGTATGGGGGTAAATAATCGAGACACACCTCCAATGGGGCTGCAGAATACTCAGTGCTTGGATCATTTGCGAGCTCCCGTGCCTCCTGCATAATGCGCTTGACGGCTAGTGGGATGACACATGGTGTCACAACCACACGATGGGGGTCGGTTGGACGTAACTCACCGGAGTTATTTTTGTTGAGCATAGCAGGGACAGCCATCGCAGCGGACGGAAGACGAGGGTGGCGGGGTGAGCAAGAGGTGGTGGCGGGGTGCGCAGCTGGTGGTGGTAGTATTGGAGTGGTGATTAACTCGGGAGAGGACACGTATAACTTAATCGCAGCTTGTCGCTACTTATTGTGGGAATTACGGCCCAAGGCACCGTTCGCCTCGTTTCCGTTCCGGCTCAACACACATTCGTTCGTCTACTCGTCGCGTCCGTTCCATATCATCATCGACCTCGACAAATCACGCCACTACCGCCCACCACCATGCAAATCAAAAAACTAAAAGTCCGCCCTCAGAAAAGTGCGCGCCACCACACATTGACGTTGGGCTCCGCTCATTCATTCGCTCCATACAGACCAACCGGTCGTACTTTGCGGCCCACAACTCGCGTCCATGCTTGGATGCTGGGCAGCGACAAAAGACGTTCGATCAATCGGAGCATGTAGCGAACACGCCCAGACCCTCTTTGAGTGCATGCGCACAGCGGTGCGACCTCCCATTCTTCGTTTCGGGGCACGGAACTGACGTCTCGCGCACGCCTGGCAGCCAATGAAGGGCAAACAGCATAGACCATCGATCAACTATCATTTGGCACGGTTAGGGAAGACCCTCAAGGATTGAGTTGGGTCGTATAGTCGAGCAACGCCGTTGCGCCGGCAGTCCTGCACCCGTACTTCGTTTACTTTTTGTCAAACGAAAAGGCAACAAGAAACATTTATATAACAGAACAAAGGCAACATCATGAATCTAGTGTGGTCCACACCCGCAGCGTGTCCTCGTTCTCCTCCAGGTCACCCACTAATTCCGCTACTATACTACTTAATTCATCGTCCTCCACCGCACCTTCGGTCGGCGCGTATATGAGCTCACTGGACAGCAGTCCCTGCGAAAGACCAGACTGGGTCACCGCATTCGTCATCTTCCCCAGCGCATTCGGCGCACACAAAATCTGTCGTCGGACATCCAGATTGTTATGTAGGTGAAGGGGGTGAAGCCTACGCACCTCAACCTCTACGTCCTCCCCGGATCCAGGATTTTGGTCAAAATCTTCCGCCCCAGCCGCGAGTGTTTCCTCAAGGAGCCTGTCGACTCCGCCACTCTCCGCGCTTTGCTTATCGAGCGCGACGCGCACACGTCCTTTATGCTGGAACATGAACCCAACCGTCGCGAAACGAGCACTGCTCGCTGTCAGCCCAACACGGAGAAATAAGGGCAGCAAGTCGAGCCGACGCACTTGTGCTCGTTGAGAATCTCGCGGATTTTGTGTAGCGTTCGATTCCCGTTATCTGTCAGGCATTCTCTTTCGCGAGTCAGTTACCGCGGTGCGCGACAAGCCTCCGTCTGGGGGTATGAAACGCCCTACGTACATGATAAGTCCAACTGAGCCATGCGCAAGCGCCTCGTATGTTACCAGCTGTCCAGCCCCATCTTTTCCACCCGCTGCCTAAAGTAGCGAAATGAGCGAACCGAACAGCAGCCGCACCGCGTCTCACGCACGCACCTTTTGCAATGCGCTCTCGATATTCGCCTTGGGCACGCCATCAGCACGCGCCTTTTTGACGGCGTTAAACAACGCGATGTTCCTTTCCGGGTCGGCCGACCCGCCATCTAACGGAGGGTTTCTGTAAGTTGCCGCTTGCCGCCAGGGGGTGACGCGAAGGCGAGACTCACTGCGCGCTGCTACCATGATGTCCTGAACAGCCACGCCAGTCAAGTTTAGAAAGGCGAAGAGTGCGGTCTTTGCTTACGCGTGACGCTCGCGCGTAGATTTGTCCACGGCGCTGGTCATTGACCCCCTTCTTTTGCTGGATTTTCGACCACTAGAGAGAAGGACAGTGTGTGCTAAGTTTGAATAGGCTGCTGGTGAACGCACGAACGTACTTTGTTGTGACCGGAACAAGCGGGCGAGCTAGTGGAAAGTGGACGGATACGAGTCTGAGTAGGCCATGGGACAAGCAGTATTCGGGATCTGAGCAAGAACATCGAATCGAGCCAAGTCACGACTAAGTCACGGGTGACCTGACATGGTCAACGTAATATCGCTTACATCACACGGTATGGGTCTCGTGACAAGTAAATTATCATAATATCATACTTGAGCAAAGTAACACATTCTCGCTCCTACACACTGTTCACTTTCCTACAGAATTTGAGGACGTCGCTGGAGTCAGTTTCAACAGACTTGCCTCCGCCGCAGCCACTGCCTCTGCCAGATCCAGGTGGAAGTACGGCGTGTCAATCTGTACAGTCGGTGCTTCGCCACGACGTACCGCGCCGTACGAGGGATCGTAAAGAGAGGTATCCCTAGCTTTGACGTCCCCAGCTTCTACGTCCTTTGAAACCGGGCTGCGAGTCTCGGGGTCGTCGTACGGCACGATCGCGGCAACGTCGTGGGGCCTAGATGATTGGATACGGTGGTCATAACCGAAGCCCGCCGCGACGAGTGAACGGCGGATCCACGGCGAAAGGATTGACGCGAAGTGGAACTCAATCGGATGGTCGGTCCAGCGTTCTATCTCCTTGCGCGTGTCTATAAGCGCTTGTACCGAAGTCGTATCAACCTGCGAACTACACGCGGAAAGTATTAGCGACTGCCGGTCGGCCGGGAAGAAAAAGTGGCCTTACGCCGTGGAGAAGTCTAACACGATAGAGTGGAGAATTGGCTTGGATTGGTTCTCTTCCCACTCGGAGTCCGCGCCGCGCCGCGAGCCAGGATCGTTCCACGGACGGTCAGAAAGGGGTGTCAAGCGTACATCAGTTCCACGGCGAATGTTTGCCTTGACGTAGTCAACGATTTCGCTGTTGAGAACGCTACAGTTCGGATAGAGGAACGTCTCCTCCAAACGGTATATGAGGACGCCCGGCGGAGGAGGTTCTACGCGAATTTGCGGGTTGATCACGTGGTTATTGGCCAAGGGAACGAAAACATCGCGAGAATGGGAGGGGTTTCTGTCATTGGCGTGCACCCTAACACGTCCAAGGAAGCGACCGCGTGGATGTGCGAGTCGGAAGATGGCAAGCGCCCCCGATGTCGCCAGGGAAACGTAGATACCGTTCTCGATGGTCGAGAAAATGGTCACAAGCACCGCGGCGACCCAAATGAAGAATTCGAATGGTGAGATGCGCCAGTACTTGTACACCTGTGGAGGCTTGGTGACGAGGTCAGCAACTGCGTGGATGATGACGGCCGAGAGCCCTGCTGTGGGGATCCAGAAGAAGGCGGAAGTAAGACCGTACAACGCCACAATGACGATGATGCCACTGAGGATACCCGCTGCAGGAGTGCGCACGCCAGATTTCGATTTGAGAGCAGAGCGTGAGAACGACCCAGTAGCGGGGTAGGCCCCAAAGGCAGTCCCGACAGTGTTGGTGACACCGATCGCAACAAGCTCCTGGTTCGGGTCAATTTTGTAGCCGTTGATACGTCCAAATGCTGAGTGAACATTAGTTCAAAGTCAGAAAATTGTCTCATGAACCGGCTCACACTTGGCAATGGCGATGTGCTCCAGCAACAGAATTATTGTAGCAACAGGGAGTTTGGGTGCAAGTGCTGACAAGAGCTGCGAGTCGATGTTGGGAGTACCGACGTGCTTGAGACCTCGCGGCACGTTCTGGAGGATCTTGATTGGATATGTGCCTTTTGCGCTCTTGCGATGACGCGTATACAGCCAGGAGGCAAAAGTGAGGACGACGATGACGAATGCGCTACGGAACGCCGAGATGAAGAAAAATATCTTGGCTGAGTGATAACCGTTAGACGAGGTGATGGCACGCAAGACATAAGGGGAAATACAGACCTCGGCGGGGGTAACGGCGAGAAAGGTAGTCACAGGTCATCCGAATTGCGTATAAAAAGAAGAGAGCAACGAGTCCAAAGGCAGCATCCTTTTTTGTCCTGCCGAGTCCCTTGAGTGTGTTGATAATGACATGGAACGTAGCGGCGCGTGTGCTGTTCGATCCCGGGTGATCAGGTAAGCTTGAAATAGTAGATAAGAAGGGACAAACTCGAATCCTGTGATGCCCATGAGCCCAGGGACCTGACCGACCGCGATATTGATCGCTGAGCCGGTCATGAAACCGGCAACGGCAGGAACCGGGATGAGCTCCACTATCCAGCCAAGGCGGAGTAGACCAATGCCCAAGACGATAAAACCGCAGATGAATGCCACATTTGTCGCAATCTCGGGGCCAGACCATTCGTTGGGGTGTTTGTGGTCAATATATTTGATAATTTGAGAAACCTGAAGAGACATGACTGCGACCGGGCCGATGGATACATCCTTAGAGGTGGCAAACAACTAGGGTGATATTAGGAGATTGAGAAGGGGTATAATGTAAGCAGCGACGTACACAATAGGTCATTACGCCAACAAAGGCCGAGTAAAGACCGTATTCTGGTGGCAAGGTTGCGATCTAAAGGAAACATTTCAATTGACGAATGCGGGATGGATCGTGGCTGTGTCAATTTACCGTAGCATAGGACATGCTCTGGGGAACCAGGACCATGCCGACGGTGAGGCCGGCAATGATATCGCCAGTGAGCCAACCAACATCTATGGGGTTGAGTGAGCGGCCGGGATGGAAATCGCAAAAAAAGGCACAATGGAAGCAGACGCACTGTAACGGGTGATCCAGCCGAGTATAGGGAAGAGTCGCCGAACGTATTGAACGGCCTATTTCGAGTAAGTGAAGATAACCCATAATTGTTGCTTATTAACTGACGAAATCTTTGGGATCCCTTGCGAGGTTTTGTACCCAATCCTTAGAAGAGATGACGGAAGGCTGGTCTTCGGGATACTCGACGATCCTCTTGCCGAGGTTCTTGGCTCGCTCGGTGGCCATGGCTGAAGATCAGCAAAGGGGACTCAGAGCAGCGAGTTGCGGGACAAATGCCATGGGAAGCTTGGAAGAAATATAAAGGAAGGCCAGGCACACCGATCGGAGTTGCCACCACCTGTCTGATGTTCTCTTGGAGTAGGGGGGGGGGGTGAGGGTACGATGTGCGACGCAGTAGCATGTTCGAGTTTCAAGACAGGCCTAAGATATCCAAGTCAGAACACGACGAATACTTGTCTTTAGCATTCTCACACAGGCTGTATGAGAAATACCGAACGCTCGAATAACTGGAACGCGTGTACACCTTCAAAACAGGGCAGAAGCAACAGCCCGAAACGGATGAGCGTCGAGCACGCCATCGCGAACCAAGTTGACGACGTTTGTGGCGCACATTCGCGGACTTTGAATATTTGAATGATAGCGGTAACACAAAGGTACAAGGAAATGGCGGCATCTTGCATACGGAATCATTAGAAACTCGTGATTTGTGACTTAGGGCCGGTACTGTAATCAGCGGGTGCAGTAGACCGGGGAAAAGGGGGTCACATAGTGACCGGAGAATCCTCGTTCATCGAGGCTCTGTGAAATAACACCGAGACTACCGTGGAGGGAACGGTTACCAGTCTACGCGCACAAAAGTCGCGAATTATGAACATTCATACATAACGTGTGGCGTGACTCGACGTGGATTGTGAGAACTGATAGTTCATCTTCCAGGTCCTAGTCCAGTCTCGCTTTGTCTCACGGTTCTGGGACAATCAGATTATCTGACTGAGTGACCAACCAAATCAATCAACTCTCACGTATTCTGGAATCGTCGACGGCGTCGGGCGGCCACTAAGGACATCGCATAGGGTTCTGAACTGCGATAAGAACATATGTAACGTCTTGAGGATCCTTGGCGCAACGAGTACGCCATGTACCAGTACTTATTCGGGACTGAGGAAGGCACGAAAGGCACCACAGTGAAGTAATTTGCTTGGTGATTCGGTGATTCCGATGCTATGGGGCAATGGCATAGCCACCGGATTCAGGTCAGCGCAATGATGTTTATAATCAACTCACCGTTCCGTTCCATTCATTTAAATTTGTGCGACGCAAACCAGCCAAAATTCAGCGCACTTTCCCTCCAACCCAGGTCTCTTCATCAGTATGGCACCAACGGTACCAGTTGTGCTTGGAGCGGCTGATCGGTGACAAGACAGGTCCGAGTCTTGGAGCAGAAAGTGGCTAGATCAGGTATTTTTATGATATGCCACGACCCACATCGCCCTTTCCCGTTATGTCTGGCTCAGGTTCACGAGGGAATAGCCATGGGACGATCCTTACGGAGTAAAGATCTGGAGCCGGAGGATCCTGGAGTTCAAGTTAAGGTTAAGAGTTATTTAAATAAATAACTTTCTGTCGCCACTACCACTCCGCACGATTAAGTAATCATGTCCCGAGGTGTAAAAATACAGAAAGCGTCACCAAAATATTGAATCGTGGTCGATTTATCGTTCCAAGCCCTATGAATGCAGGGGAATTTTCCCGAGTGTTCTAGACGATATAAGGCAATTCAGGGGCTCACTGAATTGTTAGGCGCGTACTGTATGGGGTTCCGTTAATTCAATCCGGCACCTACCGGACACCTCCTAGCTAATGGTTCCCATGTCCTCAAGCATTTGGTTCAAGCTGAGAAAGGGTGCGCGTGCCCACTTGTTCATCGTAACTAACAACTTGGAAGATCTGTGGGGGCTGTGGAACTCGACCGACTCGTGCTGCGCTTGTTAAGGCTTAAAGTGTGGCCTACTCCTTTGGTCGAGGATAGAGGTTATGACCCTACACTTGTCCTCCTACCCAGTGTGCCCCACCGTGCACAGCACTCCAAACGCATTCCCGCGTGTAGAAATTTACCGCCTGCTAAGGAGCACGGCCACGCCTTAACTGTCCAAGATCGCCCCCCCCCCCCCCCCCCCCCCCACGTTGCCTTCAATATCGCCACCGCAAACCCTCGTGTATGGCGTCACTACTCACGTCTTGTGTCCAAGTCAACGCCTTCCATACCCACTTCAGACTGCCGCAACGGCACCCTGACGAGCGGTATCCTTCTCAAGGTCCTGCTGACTTAGACACAAACAGCGGACCTGGCATTCGCTGCATTACTCTGTCGAACAAACCAGTGATGCAGGCGCGCGCAGTCAGCGTGGGCATCGACATCAGCCCGGTACCAGACGACGATGCGTGCGACAGTACATCTCTGCCAACCGGTCGCACCAACTAATGGCACACTCTTTGGCCACGCCGCTGCGTTCACCGCTACGGTACTTAGTCGGTAGTTGCCGTCGCTTCGAGTTGCGTGCGATCGCGTCAGCCTCGGGATGATATTGACACCGCCTTAATTGGCAGGCATGACGCGTGACGCCCGGCTCAATGTTGTTGCTGTTGCCTTCCGCGCATGCCATCGATGCCCACCACGTGCTATGCCCCGATCGGCTTCATTCCCACACAGTACATCGTCGCGGCGCCGCTGCCTTGTACATCACCCCGTCGTCCTATACCACGCGCACGATGATACCTCTCTGGCCTCAGTGTTCATAAGTGCGAGAATACAATACCTTGCATGGATGACCTCCCTCCTCGCTCGCCTTCATGTTGATGGCTTGCTTGGCTTTGGTCATGATTTACTGTACCGCATTTACAGAATTCCATTTCTGCGAGCTCTACTGTATTTTTTTTTTTGGAAAGCGCTTTATTCCACATGTTGCCTAAAATATCTAGTAACCCGAGAATAGACGTTGGACGAGAGGAGGTTGTATCATAGGTACCAGCCCCGCTGAATCCGGTCCGGGGTCCGGGAGTGACCTGTACTCCTGGTGTTAGGGTAGTGTGGGGCTCATTGCGCTCCTCCTGCGATGGGCCGGGACTGTCGCGCTACACTGCCCTACTAAAACCTCACGGTTGTGGATTCAGTTGTACACTGGACCAGAGTACTTCTTTAGTACCTTTCCCAGGTCGCCTCAATGAGCTGGGCATATTCTTCGCGTTTTTAAATTTTGGTCGCCATTATTTTGTCCTCGGCAGTCTTTTTGATTACGCCTAGCCAACGCGTTTTAATTTCGTGCGAGATATGTGTCTTTTCCTCGACCACCCTTTCTCAGCCTCAGTATCTATATGAGATTCCGCCGCTTCCAACACGAGGATTTGTAGGAGCCTGTTCACCCCCTTACCGTCTTCTTCACCTTTGTCGTGCTCGTGCTCCGTTTAGTTCGATGGTGGGTGCATTTTCTCTTTGCACTAGGATCGACGGGATGTTTGTTTAGCAGCCTACTCCTAAAATCAGACCCAGGTTTATTCGCGGCCACTTTTCGGGGTCGTATGGCCATAGTTCTTTAGCCATTTCCCATACGAGATCGACCGAACTAGCTCGGCAGTACAACAGGATGTGAGTTCATCGATTCCGTCATGTTGCATACACTGCAGATGCCTCTGTTCGTGGCTGGGGATATTGGATCATACATCTCTGATGATCTGCGTGCTGTGCGTGGATTTGAATGAGCTCTACTGTATTGCTAAAGCACCATGATCATCAGTGTATCATCTGCTAGGTCATCTGTGCCGTAAGTTACGCGATTCTTCTCGGCGTATTTACGTCGAGTTTACATCCACATAGGTGTTTGGTGATTTAAGTTGTACCGAACACATTACGTTACTGTAACTGGTGATGCCAGCGCCATCTTCTTCTATGTTGGACTTCTACAAGGACTTCCGAATCAGCTGTTGCTCATCACCGCTTCCCTTGAATGATCAAACTCGATCGAGCTTAGTGCAACTATCAGCGAACTGAGCCTAGCTCTTCCTGCTATTCGAAACGAAAATGTGTGATAATGTTTGGAGATTTCAATTAATTTCAACACGCAAGCGACACAAAACACCATCGCTATCAACGCGACACGTTTCACAAGCGCCATGCATGATATACACGATACGGTTGCATCGTGCCGTGATAACAATGTCTGGCCGTGATCGTATTGTATAACAAAACTACAATACATTCGACACGGCCACGGTTGATCCTTCCTAGGCAACGCATTTGCATCCGAACGAATTGCATCTATGCATGATCCACGGAGACAGCAAGGCATCATCGAAGCACTATCCTGGATCCACTGACACATGGTTCCCATCACCTTTGCTCATCAACTAATTGCCATCAGGAATCCCTCAGGCTGTCCTCCTGGTTCTTCGTAAAGTGAATGAAGACTGTAACGTCCGACACTCGCACTAAACCTTGACACGGTCGGCCTGGTGCGTTGCTAGTGTGATGATATATCGTTCGGCGACATTGTGCTGCTGGTTTCTGCCCACTATAAATTGGGTTGGTTTGCGGATGTGGTTCTTTAGCCCCTGCTCACATTCGTACAATCTTCTAAGGCACTGGTTGGTTAGTTCCCAACCTTTGGTCTTCTCTCTCCCAGAAGCTGCAGCTGACCCTTATGCCTCCAGCCCATACGTTCTTTGCATTCACACCCGCATTCAAGCTTCAATCTCTTATAGCGATCATATTAGCATTATCTTTAAAACATGCACTCTTACAAGATCCTCGCTGTCCTTGCACTTGTTGTCTCCACAGCATCTCCCACTCTTTCTGCTCCTGTCCTGTATGCATTCTTCGACTATTGGGACAGCCCTCGCTGATGAATGTTATCATCGTTCTAGTGACGGCCAACAGCAGGCCCGCGCCGACTTTGACGAACGTGCGAGCGCTCTCCCAAGTGGTATCGGAGAAGATGTTGGGAGTCTCATCAAGACCGTTGGGATCAATCTCGGCTTTGGCGCTTTACCCGTTGTTTTAGAGCACTTCCTCAATCATACGCGTCGTACCCTACCTCGCGACGCGCTACTCGCTGATAACGATAAACGCGCCCCCGGTGTTGCAAGTTTAGTCGACGATCTCCTGAATAGCTTGAAGTCGTCCGATTCCATTGGGACGGTTATCAAAGATGGTCTCATTGGCGGCGCAGCCTCGGGGGTTGGGGCATTTGGCGCGGGTGAGCTTCTTAACCACACTAGGTGAGGGCAAAGCCAGGAAAATGTTTGCAATTTCTCATTGTTGTTGGCAGGCGTGAACCTTTGCCGCTTGGGGCGAGCGACCTCACTGGCGTTGCGAAGACTCTTGCGGGTGCATTGGTATCCCTGGGTGCTGCGGATGGTGTAAAAGAAATCGCAGATAAAATCTTTAACCGAGATGATACATCGTGAGTATCCTTCCCTTTTCTATGGTAGCCACCAGACGAACTCACCCGTCGCAGGCCTCAGGATCTCATTGATGCTCTCCAGCGCCTCGGCAGTCAGCTTGACGAGCTCGACTGAGTGCATTTTGATGATATAGATATGATCTGACTTGAATGACCTTACGACTTCCATTGTTGATCCCATATGTTGTGGACTGCATAGTTTTAATCGGGCGTTGGTTCATTCAATGCAAGTTAAACATGGAATTCAAATAGGCAGCTTTCATATCGTCTGTCCGAGAGCTCAGTACGTATTACCTTTTTTTTTCGCGTCCTTGAGAGCGGGCAGTGCATGGAGGCGGGTAAGTCTCTGAACAGGGTCCATCCCAACCAAAAGTGGACGTAGGAATAAGATTGGGGGCTGCACTTTTGTTTGATCTTTGTCAGTGGGCTGTCTCCTACCCAGCAGAAAGAATATACGACATACCGGACTTCTCACGATTTCTCCATGGGTTGGGTACCCAAAAGAGCACGCCAAGAAGCATGAGAAATTAACTGTGTCCGTTAAATGTAACCCGCCTGCCAAGCATATTTGTATGAGGCGCCAAGTTTGCCCCGGTCAAAAAAATCTAAGTGTTGCGAGCCATGGGAAGGAAAGAACCCGGGTCCAAACCGGTCATGACTCTTCGTATATCATGGTGTACTTATGAAACCTCTGGTTTTTAAGCCGGCCTTTGTTGTAGACCAAGGCCACGTGGATTAGCACACAGCACGCGCGTGGCGTCGGTTAACCGATTACCATCTCGTCTTTCACTATCCAGTGCGCGGTGCGCCTGCCATTGTTTCCTCCATCCGTCACGACCCCCTCTCCTTCGCGGATTAACGACTTTCCAAATACTTTTTAAAGATCACGAGCGGTGATGTCGGGTCCGCACAAAGCTGTGCCGCTCGTAGCGCCGGGCCACACGCGCCCTGTCACCCATCTCTCCTTCTCCCCCCTTTTAGACGACAACCGATACCTACTTATATCTGGCTGCAAAGATGGCAATCCGATGCTGCGCGAGTGGACGGGCGATTGGATCGGCACGTTTGTCGGACACAAAGGCGCAGTATGGAGCACCAAGCTGAGTTGGGATTCGTCGCGCGCCGCCTCGGGCAGCGCGGACTTTACAGCGTGCGTCCCCTCAGTGTGCCTACGTAGGATGTGCGGTCGCGCTCACGCGCAGTCCGCAGTAAGATCTGGGACACGTATAGCGGAAACTCGCTCCATTCGTTCCCTCACAATCACATTGTCCGCAGCGTCGCGGTCACCCCTTCGGCGTCACTTTTGCTCACCGGCGGACAAGAGAAGAAGGTCCGGATATTTGACCTGGGGAGGCCAGATGCCGAACCAGATATCTTGGGCGGTGGTTTATCGCACGATGGCACGATCAAGAGTGTTGTGTGGTTCGACGAGAACACTGGCGTGAGTGCAGCGGAAGACGGGTTTATCAAGTGAGCGCTACTTCTCCGTCCTTTTTTTTTTCTCGCGAAATTGATGGGCGGACCCGCGTGATGAGGTGGTGGGATCGACGCTCGCTTCAACCGACGAGGAAGCTGTCTTTCAATCACCCCATCACCTCGATGGAACTTATCTGTGCAGATACAACGACTGGTGGTGACATACGGCAACACGGTTGCCTTCATTCCCGCTCAGCCAAGCGAGACAGGCGCACCGATTCATAGCTTGGGTCTGCCGTATGCGCCGTCGTCAGCGTCCGTCCATCCGATCTGGCAGGACCGGTTCGTCACTGGGAGCACGAGTGACGAGTGGGTGCGCGTCCACGGGATCGACGGGGAAGAACGGGAGCTGCTCAAAGGTCACCACGGACCTGTACACTGCGTCGAGTACAGCCCAGACGGAGAGGTTTATGCAAGTGGAAGCGGTGCGTGCGATCATTGCTGTCTAGACACTCAGTTTATCTCACATGTTTCACCCTTCTTCGAACTGCCAGAGGACGGTATGCTTTTTCCTCCCTTAGCTCAGTTACCAGTATCTAATCATCTTCACCACTTAGGGACTATCCGACTGTGGCAAACTACACCCGGGAAGGCGTACGGTCTTTGGCAAGGAGCCGGCGGCAGTGGCTAGATTTGACGAAGCATTCGTATAGGACACTTGAATTGTAACGCGGCGCATCGCTTCATCTCTGTTCCTGTAACACGCTGAAGTAAATAATGGCTCGTCTACTTGCGGAGGGACGGGCTCGGAGTTGTCTACGTGCGGTTCGGATCATACAAAAACCGTGACCATGACTGGGACTGTATTGTCCTCATCCTTGCGACGCTAGAGTGTTTCTTTTCAGTCGTTGACGCGTTAGACAACGATTAATGTTGGATTATGCGCACAGCTCAAAGCCATGGCTACGCACGCAGAACGGTTTACAGCCGACTTTTTATATGAAATCCGTCGTGACGCGTCCGTACCGACTGGCTCGCTCTAGGACGGCCGAGAACACAAACAAACTTGTTTTGGCTCCCTTAGGTGCCTGAGAGTGGCGATCCGGAACGAGGATTACATAATCAGATTTAGAGACAAGTGGGGTTATTAACTCGTGTAGTGGGGCGGTGCACAATAATTGTTCTTCCTCCACCACCAGCCATCAGAGTCCATGACGATGAGCCATCCCACCAGTCCACCGTTGTCCCCGAGCGCAAGCTTGCACCCACTCCCGCGCCCACCGTCGCCGACTCACTCAAATCTCCCGACGCAGATTTATCATTCCTCACTCTTACCCCGGTCCATTCCGACGCCTGCACTCCTCGACTCTGTCGCAGGCGGCGCACACTATTCCGGCGTCGAATCGGTCAACGAACGAAGACGGTCGTTGCTTCGCAGCCATCCACAGTCGCCGGGTACTGTGCAGGCCTTTGGCCAGCGCCGCCAGAGTAACCTGCCTGGAGCGGCGAGCGCGTCGCACCTGGCCGCTATGGACGATCTCAAAGAGGTGCGTGGGTGCCTATCTTTCGCGCTGGAGTTTTTTTTCCCGGCTGATATGACACTTACTCGTCGTCAAATAGATGTACGAAGGTCGCTCGACCAAAGAGATGATACAGAAACGATGGCAAAAGGGAGCAGAATACGAGGTGCGTGGGCGCATTAGATCACCGCTCGCTGATCGCCGACTCGACGACCCGTTTGCAGGATCCATATACGAGATGTAAGGGGTTGAGTGAGATTGCTCCACAGGTATATTAACAATTGCCAATCTTTGGGCGCGCTTCGCTGACTCGATATTTGTAGTGGTATGCCTTGGTGCGTATGCACATGATTCTTACGGCTGCGCCCACGACTCACTTCTTCTTATGGTCGCCTCTGTAGCCGCGGATGTACTCCAAACTGGCAATCACCGGCCAACGCGTCCTCTCGTCAACGGAACACCCCAACCGTTTAATCATGTGGCAAAAACATGAATACACTGTTCGCGTTACGGGATCGAAGAAGGTTCGTTTACCCTTCATCAGTCGTTGGTCCCTGGGAGTGCTGACCCTGCTGTGCCGTTAGGTGGTCGAATCGATCTTGACCATTGATTTTGACGGAGATGGAAAGATCGTGCGATTGGTCGACCAAAGACGGGGCGAGGATCCACCCACTCGGTGGGGCGCGCAGCAGCTCCGCAGGTTGAACGGACGAATGGTGCCGTGGGTTCCATGGTTGGGAAACTCCCCAAAGCCCAAGTCCAACTCTCACTAGTTTAGGACGTTGTCATGTGTATGTGCGGCTGTGCGCGCCTTGACGGCGTTGTCCTAACTCCTCTTGTACACTGCTATATCTACTGCTCTAGTTGTAATTAATGACGTGGTGATTCCTTGTTAGGTGTATCTTATGGCATCGGTTATGATAGGATAGTTCTGCATGTGTAATGTTACCCTACTGTGGTGTAGCTGTTACGTCTGGGCGCAGAATGATGTCCGAAAATGGTGGTCATGTAGTGTATCAAGTTCCTCATCGAGACCATCTTTTGCGCCTCGAGGCAAAGAATAAGAGTAGCTTTACGCAATTCTTTCATTGATTCGTATTGAAGAAGCATCTATCGTGGCCAGCTGACTGGATGTCATACTCACATTGTCACGCGTACAAATACCCTGGGCCGTAAACGCGAGCGTATCATCGTGGCATCTAGCTGTCCTTCCGGCGCAAAGGAGACACCGCCCCTGACAGCCCCATAGCACTCAAAGAAACTCAGAATCCAGTTGAACAAGGAAAGACAAGGCAGAAGATGTGCAAGGCAATTCTGGCGCCTCTGAATCGGGCGTCATCGATAAGGAGGCAGTGCACGTGGCGCATCGGTGCCAACGCCACTGGCACCGTTGGCACCTTGACTGGCATGAACACTAGGACCGGTACTGTCGCTGGCACCGCGCCAACTGCCATGGCTTGCGCCGTGGCATCTCAAGCAGTGCTGTCCTCACCAAAGGCCCACCGCAGGCGCAGTCGCAATCGCCACTCGGGAAAGTCGGGGTGGCGGCGGCCCTGGCGCCTAGTAGTGGTGCGGTGAAGCCGACGCTGTGGGACGAATTTGCGCTGCGGGACCGGGTAGCGCTGGTGTCGGGGGCGAACCGTGGCCTCGGGCTCGAGATGGCGCTCGCGCTGGTCGAGGCGGGCGCGCGGGCGGTCTATTGCGTCGACTTGCCCGAGCGGCCCGGGGAGGAGTGGGTCAAGGTGGCCGAGTACGTCCGGCGCATGGTCGCAGACGCAGACAACGGCGCGGTCACGGGACGGCTGGAGTACGTGTGCGCGGACGTGAGGGACCAGAAGGCGATGTGGAAGGTCGGCGAGGAGATCGGGGAGCGTGAAGGCAGGATGGACGTCTGTGTGGCCGCTGCGGGGATCTTGAAATCGCACACGGACTGCCTGGAGTATCCTGCGGATCGATTTGAACAGGTGCGTGCATGTATGATCGTAAAGGGGCTCAAACTTTTTCTGTTTTGTTTTAACGGGATGTGTTACATACAGGTGATCAGCGTCAATACAAACGGAGTGTTATATACTGCGCAGGCTGCTGGAAGACAAATGGCGCGATTTGGGAATGGAGGGAGCATCATCCTGATCGCCTCGATGAGCGGAAGCATCACGAACAAGGTGCGCTGGTTGCTTTGTTACACAATGATACGAATTCGGGGAGTGGCGCGTGGCTGATGAGCGGAACCGAACATAATTAGGATCACGCGTGGGTGTCTTACAACACGAGCAAATCGGCAGTATTGCAGATGGCACGAAGCATGGCGTGCGAGCTTGGGCCGAAGCGCATCCGGGTCAACACACTCTCCCCTGGGCACATTTACACTTCGTGAGCATATTCCTTCTTTTGTCGGTTCGGCTCAAACACGGTGCGGAGAGCCTGGGCCAACTCGGAGCCCGGGAGATGGGCGTCTCCTAGTTCGGAATGCTCAGGCACCACGGCGCAGCTGTGACTGTAGGGGACTGACGCACAGTTCATTGTAGGATGACTGCGGCCTATTTAGACACGCAGCCGCACTTGCTGGACAAGTGGTCGAAGCTGAATCCGTTAGGACGGATCGGAAGGCCTGATGAATTACGAGGTGTGGTAACATGGTTGGCTTCTGACGCGTCTACCTTTTGCACCGGAAGCGAGTGAGTAATGTCATCGCGTGAATCACATCCAGTCACGTTACTGACAGCGGTGATACGACAGTATATTGGTTAGTGGAGGGCATCATGCGTGGTAGTGGCCCAGGAGTGTGCCGGTGTGGGTGTAGTGCTAGTCAATGTGACGGTGTGACATGTGACGAGAGTGTCGATCTAAGATCTGAATGTAAATGCGCAGTCGGCTGCGGAAAGGTGCGCAGTGTGTAAAAGTTGGCTGTCCAAGGAAAGCAGCCCGGTCAGCCTCAGCCTCATCCCCAACCCCGTTCCCAACTTGGCTTTTGCTCAAATGAACGCTACAAAGCACCACAGGGAACCCATGCCCACTGACATCGCTGACAAGATTACCGCTCTCAAGCGGAAACAAGCAAAGTGCGTCCTCTACCAGTCCCGTTCCCCCCCCCACCTTGTTTTTCAACCCTTCTCACACATTGTACTACTCTACAGTAATAATAGAAAGGACCGTACAGAACGTCCCCCTGTGCCCGTTCCTCACCCCCAATCTTCACCGCCCCGCAGGCAACCCCCCTCAGGGCAGACACCTCCGGTCCTCTTATCTAGGGCCGAGCCAGACTCCAGCGAGTTCACTCGCATCATGACATTATCACCCCCCTCCCAAAAACCTATGCCTCCCCACAAGCACCAGGCCAAACTTTTTAATCCCAGTACAGATCCCATCCCTACTATGCGCCGCACCGCTGAGCCGGAGGCTATGTCCGAGTCTACTGGGAGCTCCTATGCTCAGCGGCCTCCCGCCGATGCTTCCAGAAATCGGGATGCAGCTCAACATCGACAGCTCTTCGATCCCCGGAAGCACGACGCCTGTTGCCTTCTCCTGCAGCACAAGCGCGGAAGCCGACGCCGAAGAACTTCTGGCGACTATGCTTCCGTGTCCTCCGTTTCATCATATGCAAATTCCTATCGTCTCTTCCAATTTCACCCTCTCCTCCAGCACCACAGGTGGCTCATCTGCGCCGTCTTCCCTCTTCGAGAGCAAACCCCGCGAAGAATCCAAGACGAGTGCCTTCTCCGCCCAGCTCAAGAAGCTTTATCGCGACATCTCTGCCCTCGAGTCAAAGATCCTCGCCGATTCGGGTGAACCGCAAGATGAGAGCCGTATCGTCATCAAGGGTGGCCCGTCCATGGGATCCGAGGACAGCCGAGAAGGCACGATGGAAAAAAGCGACCGAGGATCACAAGCAGTACGCTTCTTTGTTCTTCTGCATAATCATCACAGACTCACAATGATGGTTGCAGGCTTTCTGAGTTAATGCTCCGTCTTTTGGAGATCTCGCTAGCGCCAGGCGTCCCCGCGTCATTGCGTAATATACCCGAGAAATACAACATCATCATTCGCCTCTGGACAAATTGTTTCTACCGCCTCCTCGAGAACTTACGGCGGTACTCTCTCAACTCGAGAATTGCGTTGGAATATCTTCAAGAATTCATATATTACGCATACACATTCTACACTGCCCTTCTCGAGAGGGAAACGTTCAAGGACTATCGGCCGGGTTGGTTGGAAGCGCTTGGAGATCTCGCTCGTTATCGCATCGTAATCGCTGCAATGGTCCCCGCCCCGCTGCGTCCTTCGCGGACATTGACCGCTGCTGCTGTGCGCAGTAGGCTTCGTGCCTCACCCAATGGATCCACGCTATCCCATTCCCGCACGATGAGCAGCAGCAGCAGCGAAAAACACCCCGCACGCCCCGATTCGCCTAGTCCAAGCGTGGGTATCGTCGCGGCAAGACTCATGGAACTTGAGCCGGAGAAAGAGCGCTGGCGGAGGGTCGCCCGTGATTGGTATGCTGAGGGCGTCGCAGGTACTCCTGGACACGGCAAGCTGCACCACCATTTGGGGCTTCTCAGCCGCGAGGCAGAGGGCGAGGAGCTGCGTGGTGTCTACCACTTTGTTAAGAGGTAACGTGTTTATTTAATTTCCCCCAGACCCCGTTATTAATCAGCTCCCTTCCCTTTTTTTTTTCCGTCTGATCGCATAGTATGATTGCCATCCGACCGTTCGAGACGGCTCGTGAGTCTGTCCTGCCTCTGTGGTCACAGACAGCACAGGCACGACGCTCCGCCCCCGACGCGCGAGCACCAGAGCTTTTCGTGCTTCTGCACGGGATGCTCTTTACAAATATCCAACTCGACGACTTTTCGTCTACCCTCGCGCGTCTAGTTGAACGTCTTAGTATAGAAGAGCCAGAGGGGCGGGAATGGGCCATGATGGCCGCGGTCAACATCGGCGCTCTTCTCGAGTACGGTCGCCCACAAGGTTTCCTGCGGCGTTCCGGGGTCCTTGGCCAAGATCGCAATCCTGCTGCCATCGCAGCCGCGACCAAGGTAAAACTCGCAAAGAAAGCGCAGGCAGACGAGCGTATGGAGGTCGATGGTGAAGAAGCGGAGACGTAGCAGCGATGTGGATGCCTCAAACCCCCAAGGCGTCTCCGCCATTCAAATTTCTCCCGCACTTTCCGACGCTTTGCCGTCGTTAGAACCATCCCCCTCGTTCAAGATGGCCCAGGATCTTACGTTCGGCATGCTTGCTCACGCTCTCCGGAGCACGCGAGATGTACCGAATCCGTATGTGACCATCCTCCTCATGTTTCTCCAGACAATCCTTCGGCATCCAGAGGGTCTTTCCGCCCTCGAGCGTGCCATTCCCTGGGGAGACTTGGCCGCGTTTCTTACACGTGCACCGCACGTAACGTCAGTCCACTTACAGAACGATAAGCTCGATAAAAACAGTGTGTTGCTGGAGGACTGGGCCATGCGTGGGATGGCGTGGGTCGGGCGAGTCTTCGAGCGCGGGTGCTGGGAGGGCAACGACGGTCGTCTCATGGAAATGGAGATGTTGGACAGCGCGCGATGCAGAATCCGTCGACGGCATGTGGGAGGACGACGATGACAACGACAAAACTAGCCGGCCCACCCGGGCCACCCTCGCGTGGCGGCGTACCTGTGTGGGCGAGCACGAGGATCGCCAAGATCGTCCCCGGATTCAGTATGGGATGGAAAGAGGTCGTGGTGGGTTGACGGAATGCTCGCGGAGAAGTCGCGCGTGTGGGAGGAGGAAGATCGCCAAGCCCGCGAAGAGGAGGAGCGCAGGAAGCTGGGCCGACGCTGGGTCGACATCGAGGGCGACGAGTTGATGGACGTCGAGGACGATACCACCGACAACCTCTCAGAGTCCGGAAGCGAGGACGACGACGAAGATCCAGAAGAGATCAAAGCGTTGAAGGTATGGCACAGCAGCTTGATTTGAGTGTGAAGTTGTGAAAAGCTTATGTTGTTTCCTCGTGATATAGGCTCGGCGCCGGTACCTCAGGGGTCTTCTGCAATCGTCGGCTTCGATGTCACCAGGCTCCACAAACTCGCGTCCTCGGCGATCACGGGCTCCCTGCGCGGCGCGGAATGTCGCCGCTCGTGCCGGGTTGCAGCTCGTGTCAGGATATACCGTCCTCGTCTTGGATACTAACATCCTCCTTTCCTCTCTGGCTATGGTCAGCAATCTCGTTGAGAGTCTTTGCTGGACAGTTGTCGTCCCCCTTCCTGCTATCATGGAGCTTGACGGTCTCGCTTCGAACCCTAACACCGCTCGGTGAGGCCGCCAAAGCTGCGATTGCTTTCGTCGTCGGCCACGTACGCTCGCACTCTGATTCGCTCAAAGTGCAAACGTCGCGTGGCAACTATCTCTCGTCACTGACCGTGCGGAGCGAGCTAGTCGACTTTGATGACCCCGACTCTTGGGAACGTAACATGGACGACCTGATCTTGAAGGCAGCGATATGGCAAGACGAGCACTGGGTCGATCGGTCTTCATTGCTTAAAGTTGAGCAGTCGAACGAGAGAACCAAAGGCGCAGCAAAGGTTGTACTGCTTAGCCTCGACCGTAATCGTGCGTATCCCGTTTTTCTCCTCCTATCGTCCCCATGGTTGACATGTCCCTTGCCTTTCTTTTCACCAGTCCGTCTCAAAGCACGTGCGAGGCACCTCGATGCCGCCAGTGAAAAAGAACTCGCTTTTCTGTTGGCCGCAACGACTGGGCGATGATGCCATGGCATCATCGCCCAGTCCGTTGCATGTTGACGCCTGGTTTTCCGTTCTCGGAAAAATCTACTTCTCCGTTCGTCCCTAGGCTAAGCATCTAGGGACGAACGGGGGCGAGAACGGGAGGCGGGGCGCCACTATGCATCATGCGCCGAGAAAAATGAGTTCTTTTTCACTCGCAGCTTCGATGTACCCCGCCACGGGTAGCTTTGGCCCTGTCGCCGCTAATTGCTCCTAGCTCCTCGTCTCGCTGTTTCGCCTTTCACTCGATAGCCACCGCCACGTACGCAAACACTGTAACCCTACCGCCCAAGCAGCCCCCGCCGCCTTCGTTGCCGCCCTGGCATTTATTTATTTATATATTGTTTTCTTTCTACTTCCGGTGGTCCTCGTGTCGAAATATTCCCAAACAAACACTACCTTCGCTGCTTTGATAGGGGTTTCTCTTTTTTTTTTTCATTCACTCGCATAATGGCGCGCCACAATTTGGCGTCACCCTTCTCTCTCTCTTTTTGATTTTTCTTTCTTGTCCGCTCCTCCCAACGTCAACTGTCTGTGTGTGTCTCTTATTTCCTCCTCATCGTGCAAATTCTTTGTGTAGCATTAATCCATTTCATTGGAGCGATCGATATTACTAGTGACCAAATAAGATGCTATTTCTTCTACGTAACTTAAAGCCGTTTGTTGCACGTGTTGAAGTAACGTAGAATGATTTCCGTCTCTCCTTTCAATGCTTGGCACATAAGAATCTAGATTGCCGACTTACAAACGCCTAACTTACGTTCCTGTACAGTGCTCATCCTCACCGGATGCATTAGAGTGGCGGAATAACGACGGCAGCTTATCTCCGCAGCCACCTTCGCGAACGGCCACTCATAGGTAGGCTGGCGTGCGTCCCCGTGCCTCGTCCTCGTCTTTGTTCGTTGCGTCCACGTCTTCATAGTGCCATTCATTTCCCTTCCTACCTATCATAACCAATTTATTTTCATCCTGTCAACTTGCTCCACTCGTCGGTCAAAGCACTCTTGCTGTTGTTCGACTCCAAGTTCCGTTCTTTGTCTTGCTCGCTTCGACACCTACTCCACAGGCTGCCTCGTTCTCCCGCTCCGTCTGTCGTCTCGTTCTCTCCTATGCCACCCTGGTTCTTTATTGTACTTTCCTCTTTCCCTCGCCTACTTGGTCTGGTTTGGCTACTGGCCTCTCCTGTATTTAAACCACTGTTTTTACTGCTGGATATTTCCATCTCTGTCTCAGCGCGATTGTCCCCGAAGTCAGGCCCAATTGTTCTAGGCCTTGTTTCTAGCTCGCTCCCACCCTTGTTGTCGCCTTTGCGAGAGAGTGGCTGATCCCTCTTTCTCTTCCCCCCCCTCTCTGGTGGTGGAATCTCTCTTCGACTTCAAACTCACCTAGGGCCTTTATCGCCCTTACTAGAAGAGCGGAAATCATGCAAAATACGGAGGTCAGAACACCCATCGGCCATGTTAGAGGAGCAAGGGATAAACAGCATATGACCCTCAAGATGTTACTGGACAGCCAGTCGAAGGCAGTGGACAGTCTGGCAAGGGCAGTGGACAGTCTATCAGGCGCACTGGACAGTCAGTTGAGGGCTCCCGACCGGTTCTTCAACCGTCAGCAGAAGAATGAGCTATTACGTGTGTTTTTCTTGCTCTTTTTCGGTACTTTATTCTCATGCTCATTATTTAGCAACTCAAAGAACACTTCTCAATGCCACGGGCCCCTCGCCACTGCATCCGGGAGATCTGGTCTCACAAAGCAAATCCCGCGGCGACTATCCCGAGTTCGGTCCTGTGGACACTTCAAGACTACCGGCGCGAGCAAGCAGGCAGTAATCCACGCGGCAACTACCCACCAAAGATGCGCCTGGCAATCCGTGACGAAGACGGAAGTGTGATTTCGGACGTTGACTACAATGTCATCCGTTCCAGTGCAATCCACATCGTGCGCAGGAAGCTCCAACCGCTTAATAACTCCCACTACCGCCGTAATCCCTGAATGCAAAACCTTCTACAAGACCAATCACCCCGATGAGTGCTCTGCGGTCATCGGCGAGCTCGAGGACGCTTGTCCTCTGCTCACCCTCTGTAACTCGCACTGGAAGGCAGAGGGGCTACTTGGTTCGGTAATGAAGTACATGCGATCCAAGGCGGCGTGCCAGCAGGAATGGGCCAGGCGTGGAAGAGGGCCCTTCAAATGCGAGGGCTTTCATGCCACAGCCAGGTCAGATGCCGCCCCAAATTAACTTCGCAAGTATCATTGGAGACCTGTCTCGTAAGTTTCTTTTTTTCTTTTTCCTCTTCGAGCCCTCGAACACGTCTTCAGCCTCCACGGCCGATCAACTCCCCACAGGTTACCGAAAACTTTAGCAAGAGAACTGCCGGCGCTGTTACGTACAGGAACTCGAGGCCTGCATGTAGGCCCTGACAATACCAAGGCTCCAACTATGAACATCCCAGACCTTTCGTGCCAATCTTGCCAATCTCGCACTTGCATTGTCACGTCACTCCTAACTTCCACGCCTTCAATTCTGTCTACTGCCCCTGCCACTCTTTCCATCTTATTTGTTCGCATTACCAGTATGTCCAGTTCACATCCCTTATCTTCTTCCATGGTCATTGGAAACCACCAAAACACTATCGTGCAACGCGCAGTACTTCCCTTTGTCCACTCTTTCCAGTGCTCGTCATATCACCCGGGTCTTCATCCATCCGCGTCCGCTGTGCTGCGGTGAGTGGTGGTTTCACGCCCGCGCCGCCCTTTGTCGATGACCATGTGTGTGACTGCTTCCACCTCGATCGTTTACTCTCTGCAGCCATGTAGGAGCTTCTAGAATTTAGTAAAGTGCTTCATCCGAACACTTTCACTTTCGTGTAGCATTCCGACGTTTTGCAGACAATTTGAGACAACTTTGCGATTAAAGCACGCGAAGTACGTTCCCACCGTAGCGGGTTTCGCCCGAGAAAAAGGACTGTCCTGATATGCGGCACACTAAGCTGCCACGAAGACTCATGTAAGATGCGTTCGGAAAAAAGCATATACTTCCTTTCTGGCATGATCTTGCAAAGGAACAACGCCGCCTCACAATTACGCGTCCGAAGGATCCAAGGGAGTTACGTGATTGGTGATTCACGCACCCTTCATCCGATAAGTGTATCACAAGGTCTAGCCCACCTCTGGCCTTCAGTGAGAAAAAGGTCTGACCAGGCTCGTGGTTGGGCGTACAGGAACGTGCGCTATGATTATCTGATGTCCCTCTCACGCGGTACAGTTGCGGTCTTCTTTTTACGCGTACTTTGCAAGAGCGATATTGAAAAGGGTCCAGCCTTGACGTGTAAGAACTGAAGTTGCATACGCGCAAGCCTAGACAGGATCCCGTTTTGTTTACATCAGAGCACGGACTCCTTCTCGAAGTGCTAGCTGTGCAATTTTTCGCAAGCGAAGCAAGGGACGGGGCGTGCACCCGCCGCAACGTGCTGGGAAGGTAAGTTTTTTTTTTTCCGTGTTTTTGTATCAGTCTACAATTCTCACAAAACTGTTGCCGCGTGCAAAAACATGGCGTCTTTGTGATGTTCTAATACCCCTCGTCTATTCGAAGATCCAGGAGGCGAGCGTGGCCTCAGTACTGAACGACTGCCCTCCGGGAACCAGCTGCAGAGAAGGCACAATACGAATCAGCGTCGTGCGCGCATGAACAAGAGAGGAAGACCCACAGTTTGATCTCCTTCTCGGCGTTCTCAGTCGAGTCGGAACCGTGGCAGATGTTGCGGCCGACTGCAAGGGCAAAGTCGCCGCGGATAGTACCTATAATTTTGATGCGCAGCGCATCCTCGTATTGGGGACTAGGGGCCAGCCAGAATTTAGAGGAAGTAACGAACCGGGAGAAGAGGCCAGCGGGTTGGTTGTACCGAGCATCGCACGGCCCGTCTTGACGGCGTCGAGACCTTGCCAGACCATAGCGACAACGGGGCCCGAAGCCATGTACTTGATAAGGCCGGGGAAGAATGGCTTGTCGTTCAGATCTGCGTAATCTGTAGAGGAAGGACGGGGAACATGAGTTTTGGACGTTTGTATGCTAGGACTCAGGCTCACGCTTCTCGAGATGTGCGGGAGTAGCGTGAACGAGCTTGAGAGCGATAAGCTTTGAAACCACGCTTCTCGAAGCGTTCAATGATGTTGCCGACTAGACCTCGCTGGACGCCGTCGGGCTACGATGGGGATGAGATGACCGAGATGGTCCTCGTCGTCAGTAGATCTGTGAGTAAGTGATGCTGGGTGAGGCAGCCAGACCTTGACCATGATGTACGTGCGCTCGTCAACGGACATGATAGAGGATTGATGTTCTTGCTGTTGGGGTTGACAAAAGGGAAGAAAGGAGAGATGAGTAGATGCGAGGAGGACCGCGCAGATTTTAAGAGGAAACTTCATCAGCAACTCAGATCTCTATCTGCTTCATCCGGAGATAGCCGCTGACTGCAGTGCTTTTTACCCACGGGTCCACAAATACGCACAAATAACGCCAATGTGGCAGTTTGTCCCGGCCCGCTTCGGTTCGTCCTTCACTACTTGGAAAGAAACAAATGTCTGGTCCTCTTGGCCCGTCTCTCGCCTCATACGTGCGTTCCTCTCGTACACTTTCAAAATGGCTCCAGCCCGTCGCTACATGGTATGCCAACCTCTCTGGCTATCGCAGAGTTGGCCTTGTCTACGATGACCTTCGTGCGTCTTAGTCCCACTACCAAACTCCGCGCACCACCAGTGTTGTGGTGGTGCGGGATGTGAGATAGCCAATGCTCACAAGATTCTTTCATCCTTTCGCTTTATACAGTCGTAGAGGAGCGTCCCGATGTGCAAAGGGTACGCTGACTTATGTGTTTTCGTTCGGAGGATTTCCTGAACCTACGACGTGTCACAACAGGCAATTTCCCGCTTGACGCCCCGTGAGGCTTACGACCGCGCGTACCGATTCAAGCGCGCTTCCCAAGCTAGCGTTCTCCACAAGGATCTCCCACAGTCTGAATGGACCAAACCCGAGGAGGTATGTCCTTAGCTCACACATCTCCCCCGCCCCCAACAAGCGGCTCATGCTCTGTCCTGTTTGCGTAGGACGTTCGGTATTTGAAGCCTCACGTTCTGGAGGTTGTCAAAGAGGACCAGGAACGGCGCGTTTGGGATACTATCAATGTCGCTAGAAAGTAGCCGGTTGAAACTGCGTGATGTTTCGTAATATTTGGCCTGGACACCCTCCTGGCCCCCTTAGAGAAATGTGGATAGCAACATTGCATACCGCAATCGAAACAGAAGTATCGCAACCAGGAGAACACAGTGAATACCCAGATATTCTCATTGCCATACCGCGTGAATGTTCAGGCTGGTACTCAAACCGAAAATGAGAAAGACGTGGTGCGCGCTTATTGAAGTTGCTGAACGGGAAAGAGCACGTGGTGCATTAGCGGACTGTTGATGTCGCAACCGCAACAGTGCCAGTAATCACATCCGGTAGTCCGCTTGGAGGTTCACCCAAAAAAGGAGCGCTCCCGATAGCGCAAGCTCGAACGACGAAAATCAGAATGGGGCCAACAAGTGAACTTGTGGGGCAGCGGCGCATATCACAGCCTTGCACGCACTGAATAGTAGCTTGTGCATAGTACAATACAATATTGTAACCACGTCTGCATCGGTAGCATCGTGGTGTATTGTTGGGCGTGATCATCGCGCATATGGACTTCGACCCGGAGTCCCACGGCGCGGTCGATCGCTTCGTATGGCCGGCGATGGCAACTCGTTTCTCCCTCGACTCAGGTCTGTATTCTACGCTCGATTCGACGAGAAAAGGGGCACAGAAATCGCCTACCAAGTCCCCGAAGGCTTGATCACATCCTGTGGAGGGCCGATCTCCGGCGCAGCGTCGCCTGTCCCCTCAGGCAGCTCGCGCGCCTCCAGCCGCATCGCTTTCGTTCCACCTGAGCGATCCGAGTCCCGCGTCAAGGTCTCCCCTCAGAAGAGCACGCTCTCCTCGGCCTGTCGCACGCTATTCAACTTTGAGGATATTTCCAAGTACATCATAGCTCAGAGCCCCCTCTGCGGACGGCTCGTAACTTGCACCGCGGGAAATTATAAAGTGCTTGGGTTTCCGGTCGAGCTCATGGGAAAGTATCGACGAAACTACTTCCGTTTCAACGTTTGCTTCGTTTTCGATGCCTCGGCGGATCTGAGTTGTTATGAGCCCATCGTGCGAAAGGTGAACCGCGTCTTGACTGCGTGCGAGGTGAGCTTGCGCCTATCTTCTCTCGCCAGCAAGTATATTCTAAATTACGAAGGAAGAGTCATCGTTCCTATCGTCCTCTGAAACATCTTTCAAGATCTATGCCATCTTGGAGCAGCTTTACGAAGACTTGAACTCCTATTCGGAGACGTCTATTCCAGTAGACAATTTCAACTCCATAGAGTTGAAGATATTCCCATTCTACCCAAATCCACCTCCGGTCAAAGATTGGATGGTACCCGTGGCTCTCATCAACTTTGACAACGTCATAGAGCAAAACTGGGATCTGACGATGGCAAAGGTGCGCTTGCCCTACCCGATCATTGCCCCGTGTATTCGTCCCAAACGACATTTTAGGTCTGTCAATATATCGACGGTACTAACCACGTCGCACGAATCGCTCACCTTGCTGGCTGCGACATCAATCTGACGCGCCAGGCGATCTCACATTTGTTGTAAGGAATCCCACCTCTCACCTGCCTCAGCGACGGACTGTCGTCATGTTTAGGTACTATCAGGTCATCATGACCGTCGATATATTTCAGTATTCGAATATGTACACACTCCGCAAAAGTGTCCAATGGCTTGCCGATGAGGTACACGTGAAAGAGGAATGTGGCCCTTATGTTATCAAGGAGGGTGCGACAAACAACCCTGCCCCTGCCTTATCGTCAAACTGACGCCTCTCGTGATCCAGGAAGGGCAATCCCGGATTGGCCCAAGCTGCTTCACCTGTACTCGCGTATGAGACCGGGAACGACGGTCTTCGAATGGATGCAGGACCACGACGTCCGCGGTCTCGGCATCGATGTCCGTAGATTTGCCAGTTTCGGGGTCATCAAGGCACGTAGTATCTATCTTTCTCTCCGCGCGTGACCTGTGTCTCACATTTTTGAGCGCAGGGTTTCTTACGCCGCATACATCGCTGGCCAATCCTCATCACCGATGAGGCACAGCCTGCCGAAGCCAAGACGACAACTTTACCACCGTCGCCCGTCGGCGGCCGCAAGCGCGCCACCAGCCTGACGGTACCCCCGCTCACCTCTTCCTCCTCTATGCGCCCCAAACGGCGCACCTCGGACTGCGCTACCTTCATTCGCGACCGTAAGTGCGCACTCGACGAGCGGCACCGTCTCGCTCCCGCCCCACGCCGCCGAGGCCTCACTCGGAACGCTGCGTTCGCGGGCGACGGGTCCGCCAAGCAGCCCGCAGACCGTCCGCCCGCGCGAGGTCCGGCGCAATTCGACCGCCATGCCGGCGTCTCTATTCGAGATCGCGCAGGCGTTGGCCGCGCCTGCGGCCGAGAACCGTCTGCAGCACGTCGTGCGTCCTCGACTCTCGCGCTCGCCGTCTTCCCCTGCAATAAAGACTCAGGCGAACGGGGGCACGGTGGCACCCGCGCCTATTCTGGCGTCGCAGCCTTTGGCGTATCCGCCTGCGCTGGTATCGCTCCTCGATGGAGAGCACCACGCAGATGAACTATGCTGCCAGTTCGAAGTCGGATGGCCAACGTTAGAACGGTGGTTGGTTGCTTTAGGAGGAGGATCAGGCGATGGCGACTTTGGCAAGGTGTTGATCATTTATCGGTAGCACGATACGTCGCGTTTACAGTACGACGACCACGGATTTTCAACGATCTCGATCGAAGTTGGGGCGTTTGATATTTTTGCTATCTCCGGCCAAGGGGACATGTTTGTATCTTTGCGCAATAATGGGCCGGATTATACTGCAGCAGAAATCCAAAGGTCCAGAATGGGCTTTCGAACTTAGTGATTGATTGATGCCAGTGCGCGGACTAGCCAGTTTGCGCATGCGCACTACAGAATTGTAATATCACCTAACCTGTTCCGTAGGACGAGTACAATACGAACGGGGTGTTACTAGATACGACAGGCGGTCTTGAGTCCGATCGATTGTGCCAGTCGTGACGATGTGACGAGAGAGAACTCGAACTCTCGTTTAGTTTTCTTTTTGCTGTAATGCCATCGCGTCCTTTTGATGAAGATTAGAGCTCGCAAACCATAGAGAACCTTGAGAACCAGAAGGGAAATGACGCTAGAGTCGTTCGTTCTGATACTTTTTTGTCAGTGACGTCCCGAATCCGGAAATGACCATCCCATTTCGGGTGGAGCTCCGTACCAGCTTCATGTCGACGCTTCACCAGATCTCCAATACCAAGACCTCGCTCGCGATAATATGTTGTTCACCCTCTTTCGCCATCCGGGGCTCAGCTCGGAGGCCCACCTCGTGTCGGACGCGAGCCAAATCTTGAATGCGTTCCAGGCGTGTTTGCCTGAGGAATGCGTAAGATCGCGTGTGGTGTGGTCGTGTCGACGATCCTTTCACTAGGTAAGTATGGCGATATTGGATCCCGAAGCGATGCAGGACGTTCTGCGGGGGGTAAGATAGGAATTGTCCGTGAGGACGCTCATCGGCTTTCCGTAGGTGAAGTTGACGTATTGCAGCGTCTTGGCGACGGCGTTGCTGGACCTCTGGGATCGCAAAAGTGATCGTCCAATCCGTTCCAAGGTCCGTCCTAGTAGATGGGTGGCGATTGCCTTTGAGCATTTTCGGGAACGGTCCTACGAAGTCCCCAAGTGTCCAAGGTCACCATGAACTCCGAGTCGCCACATGGCCTCCTTGGCCGCTTCCTATGTGATGGGAATTTCGACGTCATTTTCCTCTCCCCAGCGGTTTCTGGATCTTCTTGCGGAGAGTGTCGCACTTCAGCAGGTGAGGCCCATTTCCGACTAGTCGCCGAAGTCTTCCTCCTCGCCAGCAGACGTCTCTTTGTATTCGGCGAACGTCTCGAAGACTGACACTATGGTCTCGTCCATCCCCCAATGGACCCATCGGCGCAGCGAAGAGTGGCCTTAAGGTCTCGGAGTCGGGTACGTCCGCGTATCCCTTCCTTCGCGAGAGAGCGTCGGCCACTAGCTGATGCTTTCCGGCCTATAGATGATTTCCGTCGAAGTGGGAAATATCAGTTAACAAAACGCGCAAAACGTCGGACGAGGTTCTTTTGCGTCAGGAAGTATTTGAGGTATTTGTGGTCGGCAGGTACGAGGATCGGAGGCCCCTCAATATATCCTCTCCACTTCTGATTGCGAGCATCTCGCGTTTTTGGGCCGAGTATCTTTGTTCCGTAGACATCATGCGTCGTGTTTCGAAGGCAATAGGGCGTAAGTCTTTTTCTTTGAACTTAAAGCGCTCTTTTTGTTCACCAGCTCCCGCCCCCTCCTTCGACACAGCAAACGTAGCACCAATTTGCTGAAGCACTGCGCCAAGACGGTTCCTAGAAGCGTCCATATCTATGACGAAATGGTGCCAGGGATTGAGATGAATGAGCAAGTCAGCCGATGTAGGTACTTCCTTCAGCTGCCAAACCGCGACGTACCGTCTTTCTTGGGACCGGGAGGAGCGGGGAGGACCAGGGTGAGTCCGATGGCTCGATAACTCCTCCCTCCAGACCTTCCTCGGTAAAGGCCTCATACTCCAGAGGCGTGAGCGGTCGTCCATACCTCCTTAGCGGCTTCGCGTCTCCCGTGTTAATTACATGAACCCACTTCCGGAGGAGTAGAAAGCCCACCTTTTCTTCGAACGCGCCAGGTAAAGTCTCCTTCACGATCTTAACGCGTTCGCTGAAAGCCTTCCTTCGAAGATCCCGGTTGCATTGGTCCCATCGTTCGTCCAGGTCGATCCCTCTCCCCGAACTTCAGTCGCCTTCGTGAGCATAGTAGAGGAGCTCAGGGTGGCCAGGCCTCCTGATGTTTGAAGCAAAGGAGCCACGCGAGTTTGGACAAACAGCTTCGGTAAGCCCGCCCTATCCTTCGCAAGAATGGGCTTGATAAGTGAGACAGCATCCCCTCTTCAGGATGAGTGAAGTCAGTATGCGTCGTCGTCCCACCTCGGTCGGGCTTCGTGCCTCTTGAGCCAAGCTTGTCCCAAGAGCAAGTCATGGCGGAAAGCGTCCTCCTAGCACATACCCAACTGGCGAACGACTCCTAGCGTTATTTCCCCTTCTGGTTCTCAAGGTTCTCTATGGTTTGCGAGCTCGAATCTTCACCAAAGGGACTGCGATGGCACTACAACAAAAGAAAACCAGACGAGAGTTCTCTCTCACCCCCTTATATACTTGCTAGTCACAAGATCACACTGAGTCTCTAGTCTTGTTCACAATGCGGAGTTGCGGCATTACCAGAACAGAAGGCCCCTGTCTCTGACACATGACCTTGGTCCTACCAATTGGCATTGGGTGCCTGTTTACTGCCTTTCTCAGGGGCCGACTTCGCTTCTCTAGACCTATTGATCATCTCTTACGACAGCATTTGCGTGCTGGGCAACGGCAAAATCGCTGAATTTGACGTCCCAGAGGTTCTCTATGGACAGGACGGAATTTTCCGCGGGATGTGCGAGCGCTCGAGCATCACACCCGCCGTGCATGCTCGAAAAGAGCGGGAGGCTGGCGACAGGATTGCGTGGCGGGGCACCCGACGAGCCATAATACACTAGGGACTAGTGGTTTCGGAAGGGCCCGATGGTAGCATCGTTTTCATTATGTATCAGTATTTAGCTATACGTATTTATAACTTTGTTCTGGCGTGAGCCAATTCGAACGCAGGGTGGATCTGGCGTTTGGCGAAGACAGCGGTCATGGGTGTAGGAACGTCGAGATCGCGCAGGCATTGACTGCGGCGGTGGGTCCTTCTGCAGTACGTCGTGCATCCGAGACTCTCGTGCTCGCCATCACTCCGACCCAGACGAACGGGGGCGTGGCGGCTTCCACGCCTGGATCCGGCGTCGCAGCCTTTGGCATATCCGCCTGCGCTGGTACCACTCCTCGACGGCGAGTACCGTTGTGCTGCCAGTTTGAGGTTGGAATGGCCAACGTTAGAATGCTGGCTGATTACTGTAGGAGGGTCAGGGGATAGCGACTTTGGGAATGTGTTGCAGTGATCGTTTATCGGTAGCACAAGTATGTAACGATACGCCAAGTGTACTGATTAGACCACGGATTCTCAACGATCTCGATTGTGAGAAGTCGGAGCTACTCGACAAGAACCACAAGGACCGTTCGCCAAAATGCATTGCACAACAATTCTATATTCCATTCAGGCCTGTACCATATACGATGCAGAATATTCGAGTAGAATATGATATGGCGACAGGGCGTTGCTCACCGATCACCTCAATGTTTACCAAATACATACATTTCATTGACGACGTTCTTGTCAAGTACAACAAAACAACACGCAGAGTCTGTACCTTATCTTTTTGATCTTTCTTCTTCGTAACCCACTGTAGAAAATCTAATGCCTAGAGAGCCTTGACCAAGGGGGACACTACCTCACCACCCTTTGCCTTGTAGAAATCAACGACCTTCTTCCCAACAAGAGCGATGTCTGTAGAATAGTGAGATCCGACCCACTTGGACCTTGGAAGAGAACGTACTGTTGCCAGTTATACCGAACTTTTCGTACACCTGTTTGTAAGGGCCGGATGCACCCCAGGCGGGCAGACCATATTGCTCGTGGCTGTATTTTGCCCAACCAATGGTCTGTAAGCGCCTTCGTCAGCAGCCTCATATGTTTAGATACTGTGGCACCCTCTTACCGAGAGCGCCTCGAGCGACAGAATCGGCGCGCCGCTGCGTAGCACGCTGAGCCGGTATTCCTGCGGCTGTTGATCAAACACGAGCCAGCAGGGCAGCGATACGACGCGTGTCTTGATGCCCTGCGACCTGAGCTTACTGGCAGCCTCCAGCGCGATGCTGACCTCCGAGCCGGTTGCCACGATGGTCAAGTCCTCGCCCTGCTCCTCGTGCACGACGTATCCGCCCTTTGCGGCATGTTCGATGGTCGAGTTCTCGAGGTTAGGCAGGTTCTGTCGGGAAAGGGAAAGGATCGACGGGGTCTCGGTCGACCGGATCGCGACGAGGTAAGCGGCTGAAGTCTCGTTACCATCCGCAGGACGCCAGAACGCGACGTTGGGCGTCGCGCGGAAGTGGGCTGCCGTTTCGACGGGCTGATGTGTGGGACCGTCCTCGCCAAGACCGATGGAGTCGTGAGTAGCTGGGGGCCGATACATTATTAATCGCCGAAATTACCGTCACACATAAAGAGATGTACGCACCGACCCAGATGACTTGATGCCTAGAAAGAGCAGACAGGCGTACTGCGCCAGCGGCGTATGACACAAAGTTGAGGAAGGTCCCGATAAACGGTATGATACCCCCATAGGCAGCGAGGCCATTGGCAATTGCACCCATTCCGTGCTCGCGGACACCATAGCGAATGTAAGTGCCCTTGTAGCTTCCGAGTCCTGTATTCTGGGGCTGGAAGTCGACCGAGCCTTTAACCTTTGTCAAGTTGCTGCCCGTCAGGTCTGCAGAACCGCCAAGGAGGTCCGGAAGAGCCGGAGTGAGCGCAGTGAGTGCAATTTCGGACAGCTTGCGGGAGGCCTGCGCTGGGTCACTTGACTTGTACACCGGGAGCGACTTCTCCCAGCCAGCAGGGAGCTTGCCGGAGATCCGGCGTGTAAGTTCGGCATGCTCGTTGGGATAGCTCTTTCCATAAGAACCAAGAAGAGAGTGCCATTGTTCCTCGAGCGCGGCTCCACGCTTGCCGATCACTGACCAGGCTGCATAGACCTCATCTGGAATTTGGAAGGCTGCACCTGGGTTAAATCCGACCTTTGTCTTGAGTGCCACGATGTCGTCGGCCTTCAAAGCTGCCTGGATATTGAGTATTTAGGAGCGTGGTAAGATATAAAGCACCTACGAGCGCCATGGACACCATGGGTGCCCTGTTCCCTTGAACCGTATCCAATAGTAGTGGTAAGACGGATGAGCGTTGGCTTGTTCTTCTCGCGGCGTGCCTCGGCGATCGCGTTGTAAATGCCCTCTAAGTCACTGCAGCCGAATTAGAGCAAGTAAGCCAGATATATGCTGCGTGATTTACTGGTCACCATCTTTGACGTGTAGGACCTGCCAGCCATATGCCAGGTAACGCTGCTCAACGTTTTCAGTGAAGGAAACGGCAGTGTTACCGTCGATGGAAATATCTAGAGATCATACTTCAGCACGGTTTGAGACAACAGAAAGACCGCAACGAACGGTTGTCATCCCAGATCTATAAAACAGGTTAGAAAGAGTTTGAAATTAGATGGAAGAACTTACAGCAATAAGGTTTCCAAGTTGCAGGTGTCCTGCAAGACTGCTCGCCTCACTAGAGATACCTTCCATCAGGCAGCCATCCCCAAGGAATACTATTCGGCAAGGAGTCAGTGAAAGCCCATGCATTTATTTGCTGTATGCCGACCATATGTGTAGTTGTTGAGGAGGTCGAAGCCATCTTTGTTGTAAATAGCCCCTAGATGGGCCTGTGCGATCGCCATCCCAACAGCATTAGAGATACCTTGACCGAGAGGTCCTGTGGTGACCTCGACACCTGAAAGATATACGAAGGATGGGTGCGCAATTCATGATAGTAATCAATGCTCCTGACCGTCAGTATGGCGAGCCTCGGGGTGACCAGGAGTCAGAGAGTCAATCTGGCGGAATGCTTTAAGATCATCGAGAGAGAGCTTATAGCCCGAGAGATGAAGGACGATGTATAGAAGAGCACAGCTGTAGAGGATTAGCTTTCTTATACGAGCGCGAGCAATGAGTAGGCCTACGCGTGACTGGAGATAAGATCAAGGAATAGTTAGACATCCGTGAGAAGTATCAAAGTGAAAGAAGTCATACCCGTTGGAAAGGACAAAGCGATCGCGGTTGAACCATTTTGAACTCTTTGGGTTGGCATTGAAAAAACTAATGCCAGGACGTATGAAGAGGAGGAACTCGGTACGATAGCATATACCGACCGAGTGAAGAGGACCTGGGTTACAGGGGCCATTCCCATCGGTGCACCTGGAGGGGCCCAGACAGATCAGGAGAGCTTCGGATTGGCATCTCGACATCTAGACTGACCCGGGTGACCCGAGTTTGCTTTTCCGACAACATCCGCAGCGAGAGTGCGGATGGTAGCGATAGAGGTTGCATCAGCTGGAGAAGGGACGAAGTTGGACATGGTTGGGAGAAGAGACGAGGGGAGTCGGGGTTGGTTACAAAGGCAGGAACGAACGAGATATATAGCGAGTTGGATAGAGATGAGGCAGTGATGAGGCGTATCCTCCGATTTACCCGGTCCGACTTTACCCACAAACGGGTTGACATGCACCCACAATCTTCCGAAAAGAGGATCGGTGAATTATCGTCTCTGTTCGCTTTAAGGAACCCTATCTCACCCGTCAATTGTAGCGTGCAGGGAACTCTTCGATGCACTCCAACTTTGTCATGCTGACGTCTGGGCCAAGTGGACTGGTGGATGCAATCAAGTGAAGCGTGAGCTGAACAAGTGCTTACACAAGGAGGTATGCCTGATTCGCTGGCCTGATTAGTCCCCTTTTGTTCACTCGTTCCCATCTAGTCCGTTGCACGCGCCGCAAGAAATAGGGAGGAGGCAAAGTTACGAAATGCACGGAGGGAGAAAGCGCTCCGAGAACTGCACGAAAATGACTAACTTGCGCCTTTCGTCCTATTGCTTACCACACTCTCAATTAATACGCTCCGCAATGTTGTCAGCCTGTCCCTACTACCCTTGAGATACAGTATAATACAGCCACGCAACCACCACTGTAAGCAAACCCATTCTCGGGCTTTGATTGGCTTGATTTCGAAGACATCGGAGGGTTCTCTTGGGTACAGCGCGCTAAATAGACACTGGAACGTTCATTGGATAGAGACGAACGCTCACTGTCTCATTCGTTCAGAAGCGGTTCTTTTCCCAACGGAACTCCGCTTTCGCCTTCTATCATTCCATGAACGTCCATGATTCCGTTCCGAGTTGCGGCCTTCGGCTTCTGCCCCCGCCACATGTGTCATTGCGTGACCTTCCTCTGTGGGTCCACGCGTGAGATCCTTTGTGGTGCTTTCCCTTGATCAGCGTTTGAGATAAGAACGAGAGTGTTGCACACAGTCGATGGGCGAAATGCGTTGAATGGGGACCTAACGAAGGTCGCGGAGGTGGCACCGGAAGAGCGCTCCGGTGTGTGTTGACCCACCTCACCTCGTCGGCCAACCACGGTCATTTGCACAGCCCCACTAACATCACCATACCCAAGCACACGCAATATACCCCGCATCAAGCCTATGAGGGAAAGTCGGGCCTGAGATGAGTATTTTGTATTTTGGCTTATATGCTCACGTTAGACTGCGGGCCTGCAGGAACACTCATCCATGCACATACTCACATTCACAACCCCGTCGTTACTACATCTCAAGACGCTACTGCCGCGGTACATGGCCACCCATGTGCAGCGCAGTCAGCGGGAAGCCTCGAGCTATTACTACGCACGCACAACCTCGGAGCCACTTCTGGGACCACTAAGACGACACCACCATGACGGGTAGTTATTCACACATTACTCGACCCAGCAGGGTACTGTACTGTGTAGTACATTCATGGATCAATCCGTACCTACAACACACTATCTTTCTTGTCCAATGTACCAGAGGTGTCTCACCCTTTTAGCACAGACTAGCCTCGACGACCTTTTGAAAGGTACTTGGCTTCTAAAGGGGCCAAAACCTTCCAAGCTTCTGCTTCTGCACCTTTGCCAGTGACAAAAGGGTCCAAAAGCTGATTTGTAATTTCACTGAAAGTTACAAGCCCTTAGACAACAAAATTGTCTCTATTTTGAGTGACTTGGGCGGTCGCTCTGGACTCCCATTCGAAAATGCAAACAACTGCGTAGTATCGACGTTACATATATATCGAGCTAATCTGCGTCGGACGACTTGTGACATGTGACCTGACATTGACGTCATGGGGATGAAAGAAATGCTGCTGTGGCATAGTACCTTGTGTTGTACAGTACAGTAGCTGTCAGGTCATTGTGTCGAGCCACTTGTCGAGTCATCGAGCCACGGCACCACGCGGAGTGCGATCGCTTTGAATGCGGCATTTGAAATCTGAAAAGGGAAACACGACGAACAACTGACGAACCCCAAACGTATTTACGGACTTCCCACCGGCGCTGATGGCCCTAAGGATGTGGAGCTTTTTTCTTCACGTGAGCACCCAAGGATTACAGACACGCGAAGGCAGAGGAAAGGGCACCCAAAGCGTGCCGCAGCAATAGATCGGACTGCGTGCCCAACATCCACTCTTTTTCTTGGACAAACAATTCACGAGGAAGTCGCAATCTTAGGGTTTCCGCTAGGTATGCATGAGGGGGTGTACTTTATGCGAGGGGTGTGCCGTGGTGTGGGAGAAACCGGTCATGGTAGTTCTAGAAGGGTCGCCCAACATCCCTACATTTCATATCCGACAAGTATCACCCAGCCCAGGTCGCCGCCTACGCCGCTTGATCTCTTAAGACTCTCACCAGTAACAGGTTTACTTAGGAGCCCTAAAAATATCTCGGGTATACAAATGCAGTAAGTCAAAAGAGAATGAATGGGCCATTGCCATCGTACCTTACACGTTGTTATTATTTGGGTTTGTTCATATTCTCACCCATATGGGTTTGAACCGAGAGTCGTTTCACGGGGTCGCCACCTGTATATACTGTTAGCTTCAAGTTCTCCCGTCGCACTAAAAGGCCCACCAGAGCACGTGATCCCTGCACGTTGTCCCTTTCCACAACCTACAACATATTGTGATCGTCGTGGGCCTAGACCCCCATTATCCGTCACGTTTCTGCTCCTGAAAGTCGTCGTGCGTGCTGCCACGACGGACTTCTGGTTTTCCCTCTTTGTTCCTAGAAAACAGGGGTTACATACAGTGTTGGCAGAGTTCGATAACCCACAACACACACCGGATCGTGAGAGGGCATCTTGTAATGTGTCAATGGGAAATTGAGCGAATGCCTAGAATTTGACGCGCTATGAGTCCTTCAGCTAATGATTTTGGATGGTACGATCCAATGCTGTCACGCCTTCAGTTGCATCAGGCACGACTCTCAGCCAACAACACAAACTTGCTCGTCCATGTATGCTCGACCTTGCACCTTGTCATCGTCGTGGGGCACAGTTACAAGTGGGTCGAAGAATGTCGTGATGCAGCCCAGGCGTGTGCTCAACGCACCACCTTGTTATGGTCCATTGTTGCTGTCCGAGTCGCACTTTCCAGGGAAACCTATATCCGGAAGACGGACACAGGCGGGCTTGAAGGCGGGTAGTATTGGTAGGCGAGGTGCTCAGTGAATTTCTAAAACGACGGCGCGTTCCTTGGAGTAAGCATTGGCACTGGAGAAGTTGAGCTGCGATGTTGAGACGGGACAGAAACTGCGCTCTATGAGCAGGCACCAGGCACAGATACCCGCGCTCAGCTGGAACGGACATATTCTGAGTTCGCCGTGCGGAAAACGGGAGTATCTGATCCATCAAGACGTGCGGATCAATGTCCGTGGGCACCAGAATGAATTTCAATCTCTGTACCTGGAGGAAAACGCAAGCGCAAGATGTCAAGCGACGATCGAGCAACCAATTCCGTGAACAGAAGCGGGAATTGGACACCTGCAGCTGTGAAAACCCGTAGATCGGAGCGTGTCGGGGACGCAGGCCAGGGAAACAGGAAAGAGTGACTCGGACTCGACTGTTCAATGGCTCACCCACTCAGCGGAGTTCGAAGTTTGTGCAGCTTCGACTCGGACAACAGAAACGCATGAAGGCCCTAGTACCGAAACCAAAGGCCATTGTCCAAAAAAAGAGAACAATACAGACTGAACGTTTAACGGTCGCCGCACGCAGGCGCGCCCGCGTTTGCCTCCGGTGGAATGAAATCCGCCATAATGTGTGGCCCGCGCAAGGATCGGGCAAAAAGATTCACCGAACGCCCCCATACAAAATCAAGCCACTGTAGCTCGGCTCAAGCTCAACGTACCGCCGTCTATTACTGGCATTAGCGACGGCCTCCGCCCCAGTTTCCGATCACCACTTATACCCTATCAAGTTCGAACACATGCGAGAAGCACGTCTTGTCAGCGAAAGATCCCATTGATACAAAGCCTGGCTCACACACGTCTCGCTGAAGTCTGGGCGATCTCCTCTCCAATCCCGCACGCAGCGCCTGGATAGAGTGTAATCACTTGTAGGTCTACTCGCTATACTTGCTGCGAGTTCTGACGCACCAGTGATGACCCCGACCTTGCCTTTAACGCGCTCGGTGTAGGTGAACAGTTCATCGCCTGTAACCGGGGGTGGGCATGCTATCTTTCCCGTCACAATAATTTATTATGACCGATACTCAACTGGCAATACATGCACGACTGATATTCGCGTCTTCTATTACTGCCCCCTTTACGTGGACGCCAGACACAAACCCAAAATGACTGACCAAGGACGCATCGTCACACATGACCATCTCCTCTCACTAGGGAAACACAGTGGAAACACGCAGTCAAGCTTCTCGTCTTCCCAGGAGACCAGAACCGCCCACCACCCTCTCGATCGATCAACCCCTACATCACCACGAGGCTCACGCAGCCCTCATCACCTGACTGGCTAGTCCTGCCCTTTCCCGATCCTGAGAAGGTGAAGGTTTCTTGTTCTCTCTATCGGCTAATATGCTAGTCTACGACAATTCTCGTATGCAATAAGTAGGGCTGAGACGCAAGTTCATTCTTAGCATATACTCTCTCCTTTACAGCTCATCCTGCGGTCACTCACCACTACCTAGCCCGGTGTAAAATGTTACCAGTATCTGCTCCTGAATGCGCTGCCTCTACCTACGATGCGACAGAAGGAGGTACCCTTGAGGTCCACTCGGGCCCATCGAGTGTTTCCACTCTAGCGCGTGTCGACAGCAAGAAGGTTCACAGACTCGTCGTTCCCGAGGAGGCTATTCCCATCCCGTTACCCCCCACGAACCGGCCGCCTGCCAAGAAGAAGGTTTCCAGATGGATCCTCTGGCAGTTATGGTTCAATACATACAGGTATGCCTTGTCAGCCAGGGCTAATCGGAGTTTTTGAGTCCTTGTTTTTAAACCTCTTTTCTAGGAAGCTTTTCGGGTTTGTGTTCACATTGAATATGTTCGGGATCGGCCTGGCGGCGTCTGGGCACCTCCCGTACGCAGAGAAGTATGCTGGCACTATGACCTTTGCAAACCTGAACTTCGCTATCCTCATGCGTAACGAGCTCTTCGGTCGCTTCTTGTATTTGTTTGTGAACACTTACTTCGCTAAGGTAGCCATCGCATTAGTTCAGCCGCTATTTCGTATTTGGTGCTTATCATTGTCAGTGGCCGCCGCTATGGTGGAGGCTGGGCTGTACATCCGTTCTTCAGGTATGAACTTCTTTTGCCTTGGCGTATGCAAGTGATTTCATAGCAATGTTTGCAGCACCTAGGGGGCATTCACAGCGGCTGTGCACTTTCCGGTATTGGCTGGTTCACACTGAAGGTCGTCAACAATTTCCGACACCATTCTGTCAATCATAATTATATTCTCGTTATTGGGACGATAACGAATATTTCTGCCATTGTCACTGCTATGAGCGCATTCCCTTGGGTGAGGAACACCCATCATAAGTGAGTCATGTTTGCTGCCACGACGACAAGGTCGGCTAAATGATCCATCAGTGTCTTCGAGCGTCACCACCGTTTCGTCGGATGGCTTAGCCTCGTTCTTATTTGTGAGAGGAAATTCTTTCAGCATTTATAAGGAGCTAATGGCCGCGTTTCAGGGGTTTTCACCATTCTTGAAGACTCGTATAATCCGGACAATCGGTCATGGAAATTAAGCTGCGCAGCACATCCTCCGCCAGCAGAACTTCTGGTTTGTGATGGGGATGACGACGCTGTATGTAGAGCCCGGAGCCTTTTTCCTGATCGTAGGCATGCTCACTCACTCCGGCCAGCATTATCGCTCCATGGCTGTGCGTCCGCGAGGTCCCTGTAGATATCGAACTCGTGGGCCTTTTCTCGCCTTCATCACGTCGAATATCTAAAGCTCCATAATTGTAGCCGTCGCCAAAGGTTGCCATCATCCGCTTTAAGCGTGGAATGCAACAAGGACTCCTCGGGCGTATTAGCCATACGCCCATTATGGAATACCATATTTTTGGAATCGTTTCGTGAGGAGCTCTTTTTGTTATCAGAATCGTCTTCTCACGCGAGTAATGTTTTAGTGAGGGAACTCACGCCGAGTATCACTATATGATCTGCGGTGTGCAAGGTAGCTCCTTTTTTTGTTTTTGTTTTTTTGCGATTTGTCGCCCACAGCTATCATGGCCGGCCTGGCAGGTGACTTTACTCGCGGCCTCGTAAACAACCCTCCACGGACGCTCTGGACACGGGAGCTGAAGGTGAGCCCAGGCAACTTTCTAACGAGGTACACGTGCGATCCGTAACGGGTTTCCAGTTCGCTGGTGTCTCGAATACTTCCACCTTGTACAAACGTGGCATTCGGATATGCACGGGTACCGGTATCGGCGCTGCATTGTCCACCTGCCTCCAGTCACCCCATTGGTGAGATACCTGACGGGTCGATACATCCCAGGACCATGCTGACAATGAGGCACAGGTACTTGATCTGGATCGGTGCGCCCAGGAAATAGCACCGATTGCAGCAAGAAAACCGATGGTCTTCTCCCCGTAATCTAGGTTCTGATCAGGAAAAGACATTTGGACCAACGATCAGCGGTCTCGTCCACCGTCACATAGGCCCAGAGCGTCTCTTGTTGTGGGACAGCAAGCTCAGGGGTGGGCGTCCAGATACGATGAGGATTCTGAAAGAGGTGTACTATACCTGGGATGCCGAAGGTGACGTCGTCCATTTCGGCGCGCTGTAAAATACCAGCGCTGACAGTGCGTCCGATGCAGTCGTCTTCATCACGTCGAACTACGTCGGCAATTCAGAGATCATGCGGGGCTGCAAAGAGGCAGGCATTCCTGCCTTTGGCACGCTGTGGGATTTCGTGAGTGTCGTCTTTGTAGTGCGCACTGATATCCGCTTGACGACCGTTCTCGCAGTGAACGGCACAGCGCAGGCATTTATTTAATCATGCTCAGTGGGGCACTTCTATACTTAAGTAAGTCGTAGACCGTGTTGGGGGTTCGGAGCTCGTTACTCACGTGTTGGTGGTGCAGGCTTTCACTCACATGTGGTGAGTACTCTCCAATTTCACCCCTCTCTTGCTTGAGTGTGTTTACTTGAGTGTGCTTTTGCCGAGCCGAGTTGAACGTTACTGCTTCCCCTCCGTGGCGAGTCGGGTCGATGGGTAGCTGGTATCTCTCTCTTCCCCCTTCTTCCGTAAAGTTACATTCCCAATGGCTGCACCTGTGTGCAGTAATATTTAATCTGATCTCAATGAGCGGTTATTTATAGGATTGAGCGGACCCTTGGCACGTACATGTGCCCGAGATTTTCGTCCCGATTCGGACACGTCTGAAGGAGTTACTCGGGTGAGAGTGCAGGGGTCTCAGAAAGAAACCGGCTTTAATTACACCTCGTGAACCTCCTCACTCGTGGTGTCCTGCGATGGACCTGGGAGAAGCCGACATTGTTATCAGGAACACAACGGGGTTCAGCAGCATCATGACGATCTGCACGAGTTGTGCGTCCGAGGGTGGACGTGACGGCGTCGTACCGATCTAGAGCCTGAACATGGCTACACGTTCTCCTCCACAACCCCCGAATACGCGTAATAACGGGCACGAGGACAGCGCAGACAAATATATATCGATATCATACAATTGCCGGATCATTTAAGGTCTAAAGACCCTAAATTTGTGGTGCTCCGGTTCTTTGACACTAAGCGACTCGTACGGAGATGCGAGCGTGGCCCAGCCTGTTCACACGCTAGTTGCCTTGAAAAAACTCCGATTTCGTCAGTTGATGGGTTGTAAATAAGTTGCCTATCTCACCAAGCATCAGCGCATCAGCGTTCATCGAACTTTCATCAAGTGAGATACCATCGAACTGATCTCGGGACTTGGGAGGTCCCCCAAAACTTTGGAGCGTGGAGCGACGTATCGTCGGTCTACGGACCGCATTTTGCATTCGGGCCCGTCTGCGTCAGTTCTGCTCGAGTCATCGGCGGTACTCGACACTGGACATCAAACGCGTCGTGAGTCCATCAGTTTTCCGCACCACATACTATGTCTGTCGAGCAGTGCCAAAGCCATCTCTGGACGGAAACCCCACTCATTTTCTCCAGCCACCTCTCCACGCGGCTCGGGTGCGACGAATACGCCGTCTACCTCAAACTCGAGGTGCGTGCCGTGCCACCCGCATCTCAAACACAGCGGCTGCAACTGTAATGCCAGAACCTCCAGCCGTCACACTCGTACAAGTACCGCGGCCTCTCGCACTTTATACAGCGCGCGCTCGCGACACACGGACCGACGCTACGCGTCGTGTGTGCGTCGGGGGGCAACGCAGGCCTCGCGGCTGCGTACGCCGCGCAGGTGCTCGGTGTGCCCTGCGCCATCTACCTCCCGAACGGCGTCGACGCGCGCACGCGCGCCTTCTTGCGCGACGTTGGCGCGGAGGTCGTCGTCACGGGCCGGTTCTACCTCGAAGCGCTCCGCGCGGCCGAGGCAGCCGTGCGGACGCAGCCTAACGCGTACGTACGCGTTCGGCGATGGCAGCACGTACGCTCACGTCAGCGTCAAAATTCTTTTCGGCAGCGTACTCGTGCCCGCGTACGACCATCCCACGCTGTGGGAGGGCCATGCGTCGATGATCGCAGAGATACAGACGCAGCTCCCGCGCGGCATTAAGCCCGCAGCGGTGTTCTGCAGCGTTGGCGGCGGGGGACTTCTCGGCGGCGTGATCGAGGGATGCAGAGACGCAGGCTGGGACGACGGTGCGACGTTCCTTCCATTCCCAGAACCATGGGCTTAGACGGGAGGTGTAGTGCCCGTGGTCGCGCTCGAGACGCACGGCTCTGCGTGCTTCTACCACTCGGTCGCTGCGAACCGCGCACCCGCCGACGACGCCCCCGCCGGGGTGACTCTGCGGACGGATGAAACGCACGGCATACGCGTCGCGCACGTAACCGAGCTCAAATCAAAGGCGACATCTCTCGGGGCGTCGGAACCGTCTGCAAGCGTAGTGCGCGCCGCAATGGACCGCGCCGGTGGCGTGAAGTGCGTGACCGTACCAGATGAAGTGACTATGCAACTTGCTGGGGCGTTCGCCGGTGAGTGGCCCGCATTCACGTATACGTAAGCAACGCCGCGAGACCACGAGCAGACGATCACAAATTCTTGGTGGAGTTGGCGTGCTCAGCAACGCTGGTGCCAGCGTATAAGCGCGAGCTTATGACGCGGCTGGTACCGCCAACTGGGGCCGAGAAAAAGACACTCGTGTTCATTGTGTGTGGTGGGTTCAAGATATCGCAGCAGGATTTATTAGAGTACACGGAGATTGTCCACAAGGACTTGGGGGAAGGGGGGAAATGGGATGCCATAGTCGACGGTGAGAAGTTGCGACTCGACACGATGATTTGAGAGGCGTTTTGGTAGACGGTCTAATTTGTACGTGCACGATAGTAAGACGCTCAACGAAACGTAGCGCAAGTACTAAAGCACTATTGGGAATGGTCTTGCGGGAGTCGTGAATATATAGGACGAACCTGTAGGCGATGATCTACACCAGCTTTTTAGCCCCCTCGCTGGGTGAAATGCCCTCCGTGGCCTCGTGCTCACGTTGCGCACGCAGTGCAGCCTTCTCCGCCTTGATGCGTTCAAGTTCCTGACGTACAGCCGCATGGTTGGTTGGCATGCTACTACTACGTGCTGTCCTGTCATCGGATGGAAAGATTCGGTCTTTATACTGAGCGACCAAATATGCGGTCATGCGACGGCCAAGCGAGGGTCTAAACGTACGCACCGGTATCACGTTCGTTCTGTACCATTCCGGGTCACCGTAATGGAGAAAAACGAGGACAGGGAAGAAGACATAGACAGCAAATTTGAACACTTCTAGGTTTGGTCCGGCCATCACTGGTCAGCACGCTCGTTCGCGACAAGCCTTGGATCGAACGGTCCGAACCACGTGAGCGTCCTTTGTTGCCAGTGACATACGGTACAGTAAATTTACATGTACAGGTCAAATTCTTCTCAATACACTCTCACAACCTTTTGGTGTGCCGTATGCGTCTCTTACGACATTGACGTGAGCCAATGATACCGCCTCCCGAGCGTACACGCTCAGCAGGGTTTCGTATAGGTACCAGAATGCTTAGCGACACCCTCCACCTCGTGCTTCTCAACCCTGCCGTGTACCTTTTCATGAGAGGAAACACCATGCTTTCCGAGCGTGGATAGGGCGTGTGTAGGGGAATCTTGCTTGCTGAGGTCCTCGGTAATCTCGCACTGTGGATCACTGGGTGAGTAACCAGCGCTGTCTCGTGATTCGATCACATACAATGTCAGCGACGAGACGATCCAGGAGAGCCTCTGTGAAATTCTCTTTTACAACCACACGTAAAATGTCAACTTGACTGAGATCGGGGGCAAGGTCATAATTTGGGACAATCCTGTATGCACAACGTAGGTGAGTAAATATACACATTCGGGGTACCGCACCAACGCACCATCCTTTCGTGCGAAGTAGGGTCTGGACCCATTTCTGTTGAATATCCGGGTGCTTCTGTTGGAAACCATCCGAAAAGCGGAACGCTACGACAGGGAGACCCGCTTCATACGACTGTACGTATATCAGCGAATCTGTTCGGCATCGCGGGATGAGAGACAAACCTCAACATCCCCATCATGCCCAGCGGGGGTCGGGCCGTCGCCCACGTGACGGTGGATATCGCTCAGCACAGTGAAGTAGCCGCTTCGTTCAAGGGCACGAGATAGGGTGCGTGCGTTCTTGAGGTCTGTCAGGGCGATATTGCGATAGCCTTCAAAGCCGAGATTGAGGAAGTTGAAATATTGCGCGATGATAGGATGAGCAGGTCGCGAAAAGTTCAGCGAGAAAGAGTATTCCACAGAACCAAGGTAATGGAGCTCAAAAATAAGGTCTTTGGGGAGATACTTTGCCGAGCGCCATATAACCCAACCCACTCCAACGTATGCAAGACCGAACTTGTGACCGGATGTATTGATGGAAACGACACGTGGAATTCTGAAGTCCCATTCCAATTTTGGAGTAGCAAATGGAGCGACAAAGCCCCCAGATGCACCATCCACTGTGATCGTACGTATGTGAGCGACAAAAACGTATGAGCATCACTAAGTTAGTCATACCGTGGATTGGAACTGAATGACCAGTTCTCGCCTCGTACTCATCGAGCAAGTCTGCCATTTCTTTCACAGGTTCGTAATGCCCGGTGTATGTGCCTGAACGTAAATGTCAGAGGAGCATACGTGCCAAGACTTGGAGAACACATACTGCCAAGGATCACGTAGACACCGATAGTATTTTCGTCGACGTATTCCATAGCTTTCTTCGGGTCAAGTCGATACTTGCTCTCAACGGAGATCGGAACAAGTCGCATCTCTACTTCGAAGTAGCGAGCGAATTTTTCGAGAGCTACCTGAGCATTGGCACCCATAATGATATTGGGACCGGGCTCATGGATCGATTTTCCTGCGGCCTTGCGTTTCTCCTGCCAGATACGCTTCATGGCCAGACCCCCGAGTTGAATGGCCTCCGAAGAGCCGGTCGTGGCGGTACCCACGGCATGGTGATGTGACGGTGCATGCCAAAGCTCGGACAATATGGAAATGCCTGCGGGCCACGGGTCAATAGTCATCAGCAAAAGTAAGTGCGTGTTACTCACAGCGGGTGTGGATGTCCTGAGTCATAGGATACTCATCCTGATCGATCAGGTTCTTAGAAATGTTCTCCAGCATGAGCTTGTCGGCAATGGATGGCATCCAAGTCTGCACAAACGACGCTAGATTCAAGAGGGGTTGGCCATCAAGAGAGAGCTCATCGTGGATGATCTGATAAGCAGTTTCTGGGTCGACACCCTGTGGTAGCGTCAGTTCGAAGTTCTGGAGGCAAGGATATATGTGCTTGCCTTGGACGGTATTTTGTATTTCGGGACGGACAACGAACCGTAACGAGACCCGTAACGAGACCCCCCCGCATGGTGAACTGTGTCCTGATTGGAATCTGCCAAATGATGCGCAGATCGTGGCTTTATTTCTTTGTCCTATGAACGCTGAGTCAAATACAACAGGTGAGAAGACGAAGGACAGTAACCTTTGATTCCTTGATAATATGCTCCGGGTTAACTCGCTATGAGGAACGAATGTGAAGACGCATAAAAGTGGGGAGAGTGTGCCGAACCGACCTTTGATAGAGCCATGGTTCGAGATGTTGGAGAAGGGAGAAGTGGTGGAAGGAGTGGTTTATGCGAGGGGTTCTTGTATGCTACTGAGCTCAGCTGGTAGCGCCCCTGACGTCATATATGCAGTCGATCCATGTTGTTATTATTGTAAAATGCAACTAACCTGAGCTAGAACAGGGCCAGATTCTCGTCCCGTGAGCAACTTTGACCACCGACGCAATCAGTGTCCATCCATGCGCCACCATCGATTCACTCAATCATATCCAACGATTTCTCTAGGTAGACTCTGCCCACGTATGGCCACTGGATTCATTTTGTCGTGACCTTCGTGCCTCTCTACTCAGTGATTCAGCTGGCCACTATGGACAAGGCAAAGGTCAGAATCTTCCGATACTCCTGTCTGATCCGGGTGCGCATAAATATCTCACCGATAAGCTATACTTTCTACAAGTTGTTTCTGATACCGGATGCGTCCGGAACGTATTCATACCTCGTGTGTGTTGGTATTCTCACGATCGGTATTAGTGACCGGCTGCGCAGTTGCAGTCCCATGGTGGCCGCCATTTGTTCTGTCGGAGAATGGAGGTCTTGACTTCGTTTGTGATCGATGTGATCGGTCGAGTTGAGCGACAATGGAAAGGCCTGAGAATAACCCCGGAGTCAGTCACTTCGTGGTGCCAAAGTGCGGACGAGATGAACAGGGGAACCACACAAAACTCCGAAACCCATATTGGTAGGTGGAAAACGGGGTCTTGTGGTATGCAAGCAAATTCCTTCTGTCAGCTTCGTACAGGCCAAATAGAACCATTACATGCAAGGTTGGACCGCGCGTGCTAGTGACGTCGGGTGGTATCGTAGGACGTCATGCAATACTGCGAAGATTTCCGACGCAACTCTAGAATCATTAATGGTTTTAAACTTCGACGCTTGGAGGACTGCTACAACTCTAGCAATAGTGTCACTGTTCTCCCTATCCTGATGACGCTACTGGTGCAGGTGATGTCCGCTAGTGCTAATGTGCTCACACCGGTCTCAGCCTGTTCCACGCATTCAGTAGAGTGCCGTCCAAAGCCGCTGATGCAAATATCACACGCACGTGTGACGGCTCCCTGCCTTGATTCGAAGCTCGGATCAATATCCACTTTTCGGGAAGGTCCTACTCGACCAACATAGTTCAACATGTCCTCGGAGGCGTTCGGCAAGATCAAGACGAGGAAATTTGACGGTGAAGGGACGAGCGGCGAAGACAACGTGATTGTGATTACGGTAAAGTTTTGCGTATCTTTGTGTCCCATATGGTCTGACTCTTCTGAGTGTCCAAATCAATGTCCTGCAATAGGAAATTTTAGACCAGATAAACCGGGCAGAGACGCGAGGAACTGAAGAACTATCCACGTCATAGATCCCTAGGTTGACAATGCCATATGCGGTCTTGATGTCTTGGATGGACCTTGAGCATAACGTTGCCTCCGTTTTGATCCCTAGGAGTTAGAGGTGCGCATTTGGTTTCGTCGTACGACCAGCAATGTTTTGACTGAGAGGGTGAGGAGGACTGTCTTCGGCTAGCTATTTCAATTGACGTGCACGTGAGGTTGAAAGCGTATAAAGAGGCCGCTCTGCCATTTTTTCCTCACGAAGAGGACGACGACGCGCTTATCATCCATCAATATCGAGTGCATTGTTTTCAAGCGTCCTCCAATCTTTCAGTTTTCGGGAACAGTCACTAGAGATGCAGCGCACAGCATCATCCATGCAGTCATCCATGCCTCCCTCGTCTCTTATCGACCCTCAGGAAGATCCAGTAACCGTTGCAGAAAATCAAGTTGCTGCTATGTTGGACAAGCTGGAGAGTATCGGTGCTCTGCAACGGTCAAACCGAATGGATCTCGAGGAGGTCATCAACCCACCAGAGGAAGCGTATCCATACAACATCACAGACCAAGATGAATTCGACGCAGCCATGGAGGAGGAGGAGGAGGAAGACGACGACGACGACGATGATGATGATGACGACGACGACGTTGACGTTGATACTGATACTCCGGTGGAACTACGTCCAACGCGTGCTGAGGCGATTCAAGCAGCATTAATGATTATCCGCTATGTCAAGAACAAAGACGGTGCATATTTTCGCGAGGTGGAATCGGCGTTGACTTCTTTCGTACAGCGGTTACGCGCAAACGATTAGGACATGGCGGATACGGAACTGTGACCTGCTTCATATTTCACTCAAAGTAACACATACACAGTTTTAATGTCATTTTCTACAGTAATAAACAAAACATAGTGTTGGGCATATCCCGACGGGCAGCGACTGGGGTGAGGCCGACGGAAAACACATTACAATGAATGAATGAATAGCCTTTGTCGCACGGAGTACGTGCCTTGACTGCATTCTGTGAATAGACGTGGCCGCGTGGCATATCTAAAAATAACACTCTACGGGTGCTCAGAGAAAGGAAGAAAAGACCTGTTCCCTCGCGGCAGAACGACGAAGTGTGCGTGTCTAAGGCAGCCACTTCTCTAGCGTCGAGGCAGCGTCTATGTCTATGCGCCTCACATCTCTATCCCTAGACCCGGGAAGCCCCCTCGCATAGTGACTGTAGTGCTTATGTTCCGCGCAACTGAACTAGCGGCGATAATTTGACAATCACCCTGGCTCCGCCGTGTCGTTATACTGAATGGAAATGAGCCTTTTTACACCGGGCGGCCCTGATGGATCACTTCCATCAACGCCCGGGTGTAGTCGTGAGCTATCGGGGATTAACTTGCGTAAACGCATTTGATACGCTGCTGCGCAATTTCCCTCCTGAGCATACTTGCATCGCTTTTGAGTCGGCGCCACCGATTATTTGCAATTTTTTTGGTTGGAGCGACACTCAACAACAAGTGGGGACTCGCGCCACTACGCCACTTTTTTTGCGTAGGGTGGATACCCCAACTTGTCCGTGGGATACGAAGCGGCGGCGGGGATGCTTCGATCAGCACCATAACTTCTAGTGACAATGACATCGCATTTGCACGTGTAGACCACTGGCACAAGGAATAGGCCAATAGGCAGAGGGCAATAACATTCGGCATGAAGTTAACCTCCCTCGTGCATTCTCATGCTATCGCTGAAATGCGCAGCAACATGGGTCGATTGAAAGAACGGAGCGCTGGGTGGTGGTGGTGCCAGTGGGAGAACGCCTGAGAAGGATGTCGAGCATATGGGAATTGGTTTCCCAACTGTTTCCCCCTCAATCGCCACCAGCCAGCGCTCTCACGCCCATACAGCACCCGTATCGTCAGCCGCACGTCAAGCCCTATTTTAAAAAGAACGAAATTGCCCGCCCCATGTCAACCATCCCTAGAACTATCCCCCTTGTCTTCGTATTTCCTTGGCACCAAGAATCTGCTCTATAACGCCCTCTCATGACCATGAAGTTCTCTCTTGCCTTGGCCACTGCCTTCCTCCCTGTTATTGTGAATGCCCAGTATGGCCCTCCGCCTCCGGCTCCAAGCTCTAGCTCTTCTTCCTCTGCTGCCGTTCCGTCAGCACCTACGAGCAGCTCGACCAGCGTCAATGTTCGTTGCGCATTCGGTATTCTGTCTACTTTGACGTGTTGACGTCCCTCAGGTCGACGTCGCCCCTGGAGGTGCACTGTCGTTCAACCCGTCGGACTTCACCGCGGCAAATGGCACCACTGTGACTTTCTTCTTCCCCCAGTACGATTTTCCTCATGGTCACTATGTACTTGCAGCGGTGCTCACACATTTCCCTCACAGGAGCGCTTCTCATTCCGTCACGCAATCTTCGTTCGCGAACCCCTGCACGTATTTAGCAGCGGCCAATGGCGCGCCTGGCGGTTTCGATTCCGGCCTGCAGACCGCGAAGCAGTTCACCATCAAGATTACAAATGACCAACAGCGTAAGCCAACATTTCCGTCACCGTCATTCGTCGTCGTTAATCCTTGCTACAGCGATCTGGTTCTTTTGCAAGGCGTCGAAGCACTGTGGTCTCGGAATGGTCGGGTATGTTGTTTTTGTTTTTAATTCGCCATGTACCAACGGATTCGTGTAGTTCTATTAACGCCCCGACCACTGGATCGAACACCGCTGCCGCCTTCTTGGCCGCTGCGAAGGCTATCGGCACGAATGAACAGACCGTGGGTTACTCACCATTCTTCGTATGCTCCACATGCTAATGATGTCCTTTGTGTGACATATAGGTATCCGATAATGGACCAGTGACAGGTGGTGTGAACGCACAAGCGACGGCCACGCCCGCTGCTACATTTGCGGCATCTTCTCCGGCCAGTTCACCGAGCACCTCCAACTCGGCAGCAGACCACCTCGTTGCAAGCGGGGTCTTTGCGTTCCTGGCTGCAGTATTTGGCATAACGTTAGCGTGAGCGTGTAATCACCATGATGGTGCAAGAGACTTTATTGTCATGCGTAATGACTGTGAACTTTACTTGAGGCGTTCTTGCCACCAGGCGTCTGATATTAGTAATACACTACCTACTAGGGTACTGTCTTATGATGGAAGCACGGAACCACTAGTCTGATTTCGCTTTGCAAGCGAAAGAGCAGCGTGAGACCTGCCAGTGAGTAATTAGGCCTAGCTAAGTGGTCGTGTTCTCAACGTGCTTACACGGTGACCGGTGACCTCGTGGATTACGCGATTACGTCTGGATATGTGTTGTTTGTAAGGTTTGCTTCCATCATAACACTATCGAAACGCAGGCCAGTGTACTCAGGCTGCCACGGCACACCTAACTTTACTGAAACTCTCCTTGAGTCAGGTCCAGGCGCTTGTACCTTTCTGATAGACTAGAGGCTGGAGGCAGACGAACTGTGGGTAGTATCACCAGGAACGTGTGCAGACGAATGGCACGTTCATTGCTGTTCAAACGTTCAAAGTGCGCTGTATTAGGGCCAGAGTCGTTAATAATACTCAGGCGCTAACGCGCTGGGCTGTTGCCTCAGGTGCTTTAACCGCGTTCACACCTTACGAGTGCGTTATTAGTTAATTTTCTCATCGATCTATGATAGGGTCTGAAGATCTGAAACCTTAGGAGACTGACACGTTCCGGGCTCGTCGTCTGCCGTCGTTCATATTGAAGTATATGTTCACGATTTACGATCCGCTGCTGACGGCACTAATATGGCAACTTTTGGCAGTATTTTGATCCCATACACTCCCTTGGTGTCCAGTGTTGTTAAAGACGATTTGATGTTGAAGAGGAATGATGATTCCTCTTCACCGTCAAACCTTCTCAATAAGGAAATCTATGAGACCATCAGCTTGAAGGAATACAAGATATCCAGCATGTGTTCATGAGCATTCCATATGGAGAACAAATCATTTTCGAGCCAGGGCAATGGACAAGACCATTGACAGTGGGATCAAAACGGGCTGATGGTTTCACGAGTGACGTTATTCATGCTGACAATGTCATTGGCATGCGTACGTCTTGAGGTGTGTCGCACGTTGAGGGTGTGTTAACGTCAGTTTGTTTGGTACAGTGCGTATCTCGCTCTTGAACCGGTATCGCTCCCCTCGAGGCAACCACTCGTAGCATATCTTCACTCACGCCTGGTTGGAGTCCCGAACACGCACCCGCTGCATGAGCAATCTTTCCCCGAAGTGACGCTTCTTAAGTGGGTCCAACGAGAGCTTGCGAGAGGGCCGTTGTAAAATGCTAATGGCCGCCTCATCCAGTCTGTCAGGGACAAAAGCAATCGTGCTGGATCAATACCGACGTGGCAATCCCAATCGCTCATGGCTATGGTTAATGGCACGAATGTACGATGGACCCCGCACAGACGCAATCGACGTCCGTATCGTATCTACTCTCATCTCGTATGTGACGAGGTCAGCACTCCGGCGATTTGTCCAGACGAAAGTAGTGGTTGAGCATCGCTGTAGAGACAATGCCAGCGCCAAAACAAAATGTTCCAATACCAAAAAAAGGTAGACCATACCCTAAAGCGAAGGGACTCTTTACTGAAATTGGTCTTCGTGCGCCTTGTTTGCCTTCCTCGGTCTGACACTAGAAGCGCGCCACAAGCGGCCGACGGTGATATGCGACAGTGTCCGCGGGCGGTATTTAAATCGCGAATCCACCAAACCAACCAATTGGTTATGGATTCCTGAAACGAAACGAAACCAATCGTGTCGAACATGGAGACGCAGACCGTGGAGTACATAAAGGGTGGTGGGCATAATACTGACATCTGCCAAATGGAACTTCGAAGTACCAGGCAGCCATATCTATTGCAACACTGTAACTGCCGCCTACATTATACTGACATTACCCCTATACGTTCCAGTTGACGGCATGAATGACAATCTGGCTGATGGCTGACAGATTTCGACTGACGATGTTGCGGCCATCTACCTACCAATTCGCTGTGTCGGACACCTCGCGAGAAATCTTCTACCCGGCCTTCTGCATAAATGATCCCACTCGCAGATTTCTCGCCGGTAACTTTACACACCACAAAATCAGCCGTGGATTTCATCGTAGCGCCTGGCAAGAGTTTGGGGAACAACCCAGATACATTTATTGTAACACCGTAGTTACATCTCCCTACTACTCCCACCGTGAATGTCCATCATGACTCGTTACATCATGACTCGTTACTGTAAGACCAACCAGTTGCCCGTGGCTTATTGGGCTTCCATATTGGGATATTAGGGACACCGTTGGCTGAGTGTATAAGTACTACACAGTGCTACTGCTAACTCACTAACTAAAACAACATCCGCGACTCCAGATGATGAGGAATCTCGTCGACACAGAGCTCTTTGGTGGCGCCATTATTGCTACTTACCCCGAGGGCTACATCGACGCGTCGTATGTCATTCATTGATCGCCAGTCACATAACAGTAGCCTTAGCACCTTTCCAACCGTCTTGGCCCAGGCTACTCCGTCAGGTTCCCGACACGCAGGAGGTCTACCTCTCACCAGATTCTAACGACAGCATTGTCCTAGAAACGCTCTCTCGAGTCCCTGCCGACGACTCTTCTGATGCAGCAAAGTCTGAGATATTTCAATTTTCGCTCGAGGGGGGGCCTCTATGATTCCTGTTTTTCGTTGACTTTTTGCGCGCGCTCTCTTATTAGGTTCCACTTCGACTCCATTGCACACGACAACGAGGCGCTGTCCTCTTCTGTCGAAGACGTGCATACGATCACCAATGATCGCGAGGGCGACGAGACTCCCTCGGTCATCGTCCTGCGCGGCCGACAGGGCGTCCGGAAGTTCAACTCGACGTCCGTGGACGACGTACGGATCTTTTTGGCGTTGTACAGGGTAGAGGAAAAGGGGGTCGACCTCGTCCTGACGCTCAACTTCCCCATGAACGGTGAGGGCTTCACCCGCACCGAGGAGGAGTACATGGAAGCCAAGAGATGTTTCTATTCCATCGCTACCAGTCTTCATATCATCGACTTTGGTTTGTTCGCGTAATATGAGGAAATTCTTTTCGTCTGTTCGTGAAATCGTGACCGAATATCGCGTCAGCGGGTCTTGCGGAAGTTGCGTGCTCGTGCTCTGCACGATTCATTTCTACGTGAAGCTCGGCGGGTGTCCCGTCGCCACGTTGATGACTTGGTCGATTCATTCTGAGAGCATCCCCGCGGACTTTCGCGACCCCTTTCACACTTTGCACGTTTGCGCTGCTACGCCGCACGTTGTCACCGTGACGTCTCATCCGCAGTCCGACCTCCCATCGGACCCCATGACTCACTGCAGGGTGCAACCTCGTTTGGTATCACATTGACTCGACCCTAAAAACGAATCCCACATGACACCCCCAAAATCAAACCTACTCAGAGGTTCCCGGGTTATGGAGAACGCGAAGAAGCAATCTACTGTCATGATGACTTGGGCGGCATCACCCTCACCACTCGAGTCGAGTTTTACGCCACCCTCATCTGACCTCGATCGAGGAAGTAACAGAACAACAACACAAATTTTTTTTTTGACAGCATCAACTCCGCGGTACAGGGTTTGGAGCAAAGTTTTCACCAATTGAGGTATAAAACAGTCATGGATACAGCGTCAGCCGAGGAACCAAAACGAGGGAACAACTATAGTACACTTCAAGCGCGGCCAGAATTTGGGTGGGGGGAAAGCAACCAATTTATTGCCACTCATGAGAGACCGTGACCCACCCAGAAAGCCTACGTGGTTTCCTGCTCTGCTTCTGCCTCTGGCTCCTCGTCGATGCGTTCGTGAACTGGTGCATGATGCGCTTCCACGGCAGCCTTGGCTTCTCGTTTGCGTCTTGCCGACTCCTTGAGCTTGTCCCACCGCTCCCGGAATTTCGCGATCATCGCTTTCTACATTGCTGTTGAGCAGAGAAAATTAAAGCTCTCAAGAAAGATAACGAACCTGCTTTTCGTTCTCCACACGCATAGTGCGAAGCTCCTCCTCTAGCTCTTTGACTCTACGAGAAAGCTGCGCATCTCTATCTCGATTCGTACTGATCGGAACTACGGGAGGCGGAGGTGGGACCAGATTGAGACTTGCGATGTCGAATGTAGATTGGCCAGGTCGTTGTGCTGCGTGGAGGGAAGCGCCCATTGCTCTTTGCGCCTGCAATCTCGGCGATCAGCAAACTGGCTAGAGGTCTGGTGGGCTGGAGTACCTCTCGACGAGCAACGGCAATGTTTTCTCGAAGCTGTTGGTCGTGTTCTTGTCTCAATTTCAGCATTCGCTCAGCAGTTTCTAGTCGCTTTTGCGCCGTTTCGAGTTCGGAGCGGAGTGTCTTGTTCTCCTCTTTTAGCACCGACGGCGAAGGCTCAGATTTGGACGGGATGAAACAAAACGAGTCAGACGAGTCATAATCTTATTTACGTCTGCATTCAGTATGGCTCACACTCCGTAAGGGTACGCACCTTCTTCCGCTATCTCGTCAAACTCATTTCGCAGATCAATGACTGACTGCGCAGGTGGGAAGCTTTCGTAGCGTCGGGGAGACGGGCGTCGTCAATTGTGGTCGGGGAAGAGCTGTCTGGAGACTGGGCCTTCGAGCGACTGCCGAGGAACGCACGTCTGGAACGTGCACTGCCCTCGGTATCAGTATCACTACTGTAGCTGCCATTCCGGCCGATATCGCGTTGCGGGGACTCGGTGAGCCCAAGAGAGGTGGTGGCGAACGCCAGAGGCTGAGAGACGTGATCTAGGTGTTCCATGGCCTTCCAAAAGGTGTTGAAGGCATCGCTGGCATCCGTCGACTGCGGCCGCATGGCGCTGAGTGGCAGGCGATCAAGAAACTAGGTGCAACGTGCGACAGACCTGTTGCCCCAACAGCATGAAGGACTCGTCAACCTGGGAATCTGGCATTCTTCCCCCCTTTGGATACGGTAGCGGCGAAGCAGAGGATCCGTGCGTTGGGGGCGGCGAGGCGGGCAATGGGCGCGGTGGCGCTGGTTTTTGGGGCAATGCTGGGTCCACGCCCTCCTCTCGAAGAGCAGCAATCCTTCTCTGTAATTCCTTTGCTGCCTTGCTGTGCTCGTTGAAGAGCATTCTTAGCGTTCTCTTCGTCTATACGGTTTGTGTGAGTCGGGTCGGAACGCGAAATGTAAGAGGCGAAGCACGCAGACATTTTCATCGTTTGAGGCCTCTATACAGGATTGAAATGCATCCGCAGACTTTTGGTGCTCTTCGGCAGCAGGAATGAGTAGACCCTTGGAGGTGAATTCGTCAGCATTGGTCGCATGCTGGTGTGCCTGTGATCCGACGGTTATGTTAACAGAGAAGTTGATCCCCACTATTATATGGGCGTTACCGCATTTAAAGGAGTCGTCGAAGTGGACATGGATACGTCAGGGTGGACCGCAAGAAGTAGATGGGCACGGGGGCACTTTTCGGAGAATTAAAAGCAAATTTTAGAGGCAGACGCTCGCCTCCGAGCCTCGAGTCCACAAGCCCAGCGGAATCACTCGGCCCGCCAAACAAGGCGCAGTGAGGACTCAGTGAGGCAGTTCAGACTCGACTGGGGGTAGTCGACATCGACATTCAATATATTTCTATGTAGCAAAATAACTACTACCAGTCTAGCGCAGTGCGTCCAATTATTATGAACCGTCTTGCTCCAGTTCTCTACATCAGATCTACACTGGCCAACTCAAGGGCTCATAACAACAAGGTGAGCCGGTCGGTATCACCCAGGTACCAACTGACGAGGTTAAATAGAAGTCCGAATCGGAGGTGGACGATAACATCGAGAGGACACGAGTCAGGAGTGACGAGACGGTGTGCATACATTCAGTTGAGCACTTTGCCAACCAATTGACCTACGCTCACAGCCAGAGACGCCGGGTCCTCCCACACTAGCAGTGAGTCAGCCCGCCATCCCGAAAGCATCGCCACCTGAGAGGAATAACAAAAAGGTCACTTCTGAGTCCGAGTCCACAACAGCTTCCGTTGCAGGAGATAGTGACTCGTGCGCTGTGCGCCGCAAAAGTTCACTTCCCTCCATGCGGCGCGGCCCCAGTAGTCCATTCAGAGGTGAACTGTCGGGCGAGACCCCTGCCTGGGTTGACGATGACTCGTTCGAGGATGTTGTTGTGGAGAGTATCAGCGTCGGCTCGGTTGCCGTGCACACTCCACACCTGACCGATCCCATTGCGCCATTCACGGGCTTTGCGATGCGAGCAGAGATCGTCAAGAGCACGAGCATGTATACGGAATTCCGGAAAGCACAAAGGAAGACCTTTCTCGACAAGGTAAGCAAGGCGGCTGAAGAGTCCGAAGGTGGGCTGTTCTTCGCATCTCGAGAGCGAGGTCGAAACCCTCAGGTACGTGAAGTAAGGGTTGTTTGGTCAGAATTCTTTTTTTAAAAAATGTTTTCTACGTCAGCTGGACCTGGATATCTCAGATGACGAGTGTTGCTCCGATGAACAATCATTACAACAGCCCCCCGTTGACTATCTCAAGGTGGACATACCGGATATCAGCATCACACTTCCCGGCTCTGAGAGTAGCCCATAGTTCCACGCGACTCTTGTAGTGTAGTCGTTTCACAGTCCGAATAAAGTGTACCAGTGTACAATAAATGGTTTGGAGAAAAGGCGCGCGCAATCTCGACATCGGCATTTCCCGACAGAGGCCGCATCTTTGCATCCCCTGCTCGACTCATACGCATCTCTAACGAATCGCCATGTCTATATTCCAACGCGATCCAAGGGCAGGTGCATTTCTCGGAGGTGACAGAGTATCAGGGCAGGATATTCGAGATCAAAATGGTGTGTTCTGTATCGCAGCTTCTCGATGTGATTGCGGCCTCATGCACGACTCCAGTGGTCGCGGCACAGACCATAGCAAACATCGTAAAAAGTTCTCTTGGCCCATTGGGCCTTGATAAAATGCTCGTCGATAATATCGGGGTATGTCTTGTGGGATCGTCGGACGAAGTTTTTGACATAGAACTTTCGCGGACACGCAGGAGGTCACGATTTCAAACGACGGCGCCACCATCCTCTCTCTCCTCTCCGTGGAACACCCTGCAGGCCGCATCTTTGTAGATCTTGCACAAAAGCAAGACAAGGAAGTTCGGCGATGGCACTACTTCGGTCGTGATCATCGCCGCTGAACTGCTGCGACGCGCGAACGAGCTCGTGAAGGCGAAGATTCATCCCACTACCATCATCACGGGATACAGGCTGGCGTGTCGTGAGGCTGTGAGATTCATGCAGGATCAGTTGAGCGTGAAGGTCGAACAGCTCGGTCGGGATGCGTTGATAAATGTGGCAAAGACGAGCATGGCGAGTAAAGTCATCGGAGCGTGAGCATTCCCTTTCTTATGTGGTGTGCGTGTCTGTTGCTCAACCTCGGGCCAGCGATGACGACTTGTTCGCTCCCATGGCGGTTGATGCCATGTTGGCTGTTAAGACCACAAATACTCGTGCGGAAACGAAGTACCCTGTCAAAGCCGTGAACGTCTTGAAGGCACACGGCCGGAGCGCTCGAGAGTCGCTCTTCGTGCAAGGCTATGCGCTAAACTGCACCGTTGCCAGCCAAGGTTCGTCTCCAGTCTACTGTATCTGTGGAGACGCTCAATTTCCCCTTCATACCAGCGATGAAGACGCGGATCCCGAACGCCAAGATCGCTTGCCTGGACATCGACCTTCGCAAAACACGCATGCAACTGGGCATTCAGATCTTGGTCGACGATCCGGAGCAACTCGAAGAGATTCGCAAGCGGTACATACGATAATGATTCTCGCGTCGATCGAATTGACACGTCCCACTAGTGAGTCGGAGATCACACTGGAAAGGATCCGAAAGATCCTAGCCACCGGTGCCAATGTTGTTCTCACGACCAAGGGCATCGATGACCTCGCACTGAAGGAATTCGTGGAGGCTGGCGCGATGGCCGTCCGCCGTTGCAGGAAGGAGGATCTTCGCCGCATCGCCAAGGCCACATGGTGGACAGCTTGTCTCGAGCTTGGCAAATCTGGATGGGGAAGAGACATTCGAGCCGAGCTATCTTGGTACAGCGGAAGAGGTTGTGCAAGAGCGCATCTCGGACGACGAGCTCATCTTAGTGAAAGGGACGAAGGTGGTTCAACGCGGCCTCTATCATCCTCCGCGGTGCCAACGATTACATGCTCGACGAGATGGAACGTGCATTACACGACACATTATCTGTGATCAAGCGGACATTAGAGAGCGGGAGCGTTGTGCCTGGTGGAGGTGCCGTAGAGTCCGCACTAAGTATCTATCTGGAAAACTTTGCCACGACATTGGTACGTTGTTCTCACGTAGTGTGAACGGTCTCGTTCACCACATGCATGCACAGGGTTCGCGTGAGCAATTGGCTATCGCAGAATTTGCAACCGCCCTTCTTATCATCCCGAAGACACTTGCCGTGAATGCTGCCAAGGACGCTACTGACCTCGTAGCAAAATTACGTTCTTATCACAACGCGGCTCAAAACTGCACCAGCAGGAGACGCCAAGAAGGTCCTTTTGCGTTATGGCCTGGACCTACTTAAGGGCGACGTCCGGGATAATGTTACTGCAGGTGTTCTCGAGCCGACCGTCAGCAAGGTTCGTAGCCTCAAGTCTGCGTTCGAGGCAGCCGTTTCCTTGCTACGGATCGACGATGCGATTCAAGTTGTTCCTGGTGAGTCTCTTTCTCCCTTTAACCGATTCAGAGCTGATAACGACTCGACAGAGCAACAACCAGAGCGTGATGGGCACGGACACTAGTAGTATTGTAGTAGAGGGAAGAAATGTATTAGTCACGTTGACGCGTAGATCACATGATGAGCAGTGGTTGGTGTGGGTTTGCCTCGCTTTGGTGCTTTTGCCTTGCGTGCAGCGCAGCGTCTGCTCTCCTCCTGGCGTCATCCTGTCTGTCACTGCATTTCCCAAAAACGATCCGCGCAATCCTCTGTCCTTGTGCGGCGTCCTGCACGCTGCTCGAACCGTATGCAGCAGTCACAGCAATCCGAATCCCCTCCGACCTTCCTGCCATACCTGTCTAAGCGCTTCAGTTCGCTCATTTGGGCGTGTCTCGACGCCGACCTTCACAAGTCCGCCATATTCTACGCGGAACGATACTTCGCGCTGGATCACGGGAACCACGACGCGAGGACATCTTTACGCGACGGTCATGCTCCGGGCCAATCAGCCTCACTCCGCTCTGCATCTCGTGAATACCCCCCAAGATCAGCGGTGCAACGGGTGCTTGGAAATAAAGTCTAAGTGCTGCTCTACTCTGGGAAGGCATCGACAAGCGCGGGAGGCGTTGGAGGAAATTCTCAAGAATGCTGCTGAGGTTCCGTCGCGTGCGTCCCCCTTCTTTAATAAAGCGTGCCTGGTCTACTCAGCCACCTCCCCCCAGTGTCACAGGAGCAGCGAGCGGCGCGGACCTTTCCCGAGGAGGCTATACTCCACTGTCGCTCTGGACTTACGGCCCTGAAGGGCAATCTTCCTGAGCTTGCCCGAAGCAGCCTTCTTCGGGCACTAGGACTCAATCCCATGATCTGGGAAGCCTTTGAGGGGTTGTGTAGCTTAGGTGAAAGCGCTCGCCGGATCAAGTCCCTACACATGCTAATTGTCCGTTCGGCTCTTTTAGGGTCCGTACCAGAGATCGAAGTGCTATTCCCTTCACGCCCCCCGCCAATTAAGCGCACTTCTCCAGATGAACAGCTGCCGACGAAAACGACTCAACCCCCAGTTCCGACCGCTACTGGTGCGGGCCTCTTTACGCCCGACACTGGAAATGCCGGAAACCTATTTCGAAAACCGGCACCCATCGATGCACTACCCGTTCGTATGGGACGGTTGGGTCCCCGAGATTCCATGTGGGCTACTCGCACCCAACCTATAGTTTTCCGACACTCTAATCCCAAACATACAGGTTAACCGATGACACACACCTGCCCGAAATCTCCGTCCTCCTTCCCCATCAACGCACCAAAGGCGCCATCATGCTACCGTCTCGCGCGCTGTCTTCCGCGGACTGAGGGTGGGCCTGCCCTCAAAAGATTACGCGCCACAACCCGTGGGGTGGAGAAGGCGTCTAATAAATCGGTGGCCGCGGCGGACGATGCACGCTCAAAAAAGGCACGCGCACGCCCGGCCTTGACTCTTGTTAACCTCTTCTCATCTGCGGGCCGCCGTCCTCAGCCCACGGCGGTGTCCTCCAGGCATGTGCCAGTCGCTGGCGGCCGGTCCGATCGAGACGGGAGTGCGGCGGGCGTGGGCACGCGGCGGAGTGCACGGTTAATGGGCAATGGAAGTAAGCCACCAATACCCAGCAAGGTAGGTGTCCCCAGTTTGACTGATCCCCGGGTAGAAGCTCGGTGGCTTATACATATCGTATGTTTCTAGCCCCCTCCGGTCCGAGATAGACGCCGCCCTCGCACGCGGACACGATCGCAGTCGACAGACTCTGATGAGGAGCCTGTGCCCAGTGGAGACGCAGCGCATTCACAATCGCCTCGGTCAGTAACGCAATCACCACGGTCGGACACATCACCAGCGCCGAGCAACTGGACTGCATCGCAAGAACAAGCAGCACAGGAGGCATACGAGGTCGAGCTTGCAGACCAATACATTTACGACCTGATGCGGTTATTCGCCAGTGCCACGAGGGCTCTGGCTATGTACAACACGTCGCTGTGTATGGAGGAATTGGACAAGTTACCCCATGTCCATCAGAGATCCCCATATGTGATGGCTATGGTTGGGAAAGCGCACTATGAGCGGACCGATTACACATCCGTACGTACTCTCCCATTCTGAGAGCCACCGTGCCCAACCGTGCAACCACACGTTTATATCACGTGGTGTTCAACAGGCGGAACGCGCCTTCCAAGCGGTGCGAGCACTGGACCCATATCGGCTGTGGGATATGGAGGTGTACTCGACCTTGTTATGGCATCTCCAACGGACAGTGCAATTGTCGTTCTTAGCACAGGAGCTTCTCTCGATCGAACCACGTTCATCACAGGCGTGGATAGCGATAGGCAACACATTCTCGTTGCAGAAGGAGCGGTCGCAGGCGCTGACGTGCTTCCGACGTGCCCAGCAACTGGACCCTACCTGCGCGTACGCGTTCACGCTTGCGGGGCACGAGTTCATTGACGAAGACCTCGACAAGGCCATCCTGTCCTTCCAAATGGCGCTCCGTGCTGACGCGCGTCACTATAACGCTTGGTAAGTCAAAGGGCGAAAAAGGCGCTGGTTGTCAGCCAGTATTTGGCTTCACCCGTGATTATGTGATGCTTATCTTTTGAACGCGTGTTTCGAACGTAGGTACGGACTGGGGACGTGCTACCTAAGAAAAAGCAAAATCCGTATGGCGGAGTATCATTACAGAAAGGCGGCGGAGATCCATCCTAACAACGCGGTGCTGCTGGGCTGCGTAGGCATGGTATGTAAAAATGCAGAGGGCACTCTTGCACCTCGATCAACTCCTTGTGGTACTAAACAGAAGGTTCGCTAGGCCGTAGAGAGGCGCGGGGATCGAGAAGGAGCCCTGGCGCTGTTCAATGAGGCGGTGAAACTGTCTCCGGAGAACGCGTTGGTGCGTTATCGGCGAGCGAAAATGCTTATCTCTATGAAGCGATATGAGGTGCGTGCGGTGTGGTCACAGGCACGCTGATCTCCGAACGGGTGTGCTAACGTATTTTCCCCCCTTCCATTGATTGATAGACCGCAGTGCGAGATCTAGAATTCCTCCGTGATTCGTCGCCAGAGGAGTCGAATGTAATCTTCCAGCTGGCAAGGGCCTACCGACTGATCGGAGACGAGGTCAAGTCCGCTCAGATGCTCGCCGTTGCGAGGGACGTATCGCCGAAGAGCGCAAAGAAAATACAAAAGTTAATGGAGACGGTCAAAGATGAGGAGGTAGGAGACGAAGAGATGGACGAGGGCTGAGTACCTGAGGACTCGAGTCACCACTAAGCCCGAGGCATGGCCCGAAGCGTGACGGAGTCTGGCCCCTTTTGTCTTATATGTATCGATGTTCCTTGTGTGCAATAAAGGGTGATACAAGATTACAGCTGGCTTAGAACATTCGTCTGGATAATGACAAAGATGACGAACGAATGAGCGAAAGAGCTCTTCGGATTGTTCGGAATGATGGTAGCCGATCTTGACCGACGGATTTAGGCCGAGGACCGGGAAACTGGACAGGGGAATACGTGACCATGACCTGACAAGCGAGTCACTTTGTGATCCAACCAATATAAGACGCGGCCCTCACATTTTACGAGCCCCCGCCCACTCCACCCCTCCCGTCCTGTGCCCTCCCCCAATGCTGCACTGACCGTCCTCTTTCTCGTCCACCATCACTTCTCCACTCAATCCCGTCCCCTGTCGCTCCCCCCTATAGACAGAGACGGAGGTTTCTAGCCACCACCAGTATGGTTGACAAGCAAGCCCGAAAATCAAAGCACGGCACAATCCTCTTCGAACCTTTCATCGTATACCGCATACACCGCTAAAAACCAGAAGCTACCCTACTCGACTCATCTCTTTGCTCGTCTCGTGAGTGCTGCCGTCTATTGGTTCCCGATGTCCCGTTCTCATTCATCGGCTTCCGTTCAGCGCCACCCACTAAAGCATCTCGTGTTTCACATCTCGCGTTTTTTTTTTCAATGTCGTCAAGCTTGTCTCAAGTTACCAGATCCAAGCTCAGCTTGGTCATTGGCGGAGGCGCCAAGGACAGCTGCAGCTTGCATCGCTGGGTCCTCCTCAAAAACTCAATCACCCGTTCACAGCCCAACGGCACCATTCCGTGTAGCCCCAACAACACTTCCGAACCCCCATACCACTCTGATGCAGGCGACGAGGATGAAGAGGTGTGTTGCGACGTCGAACACTCCTTCATCTATCCCGATGCCCGCAAGCTTCTTGATACTCCCTGCACTGTGAACGACGACAGTTCGGAGAAGCAATGGTTCGATTCTCTTTTGGAATCGCTCGAACACGACGATTCAGATGACGCGAATGAACCCGTTGCTCTTCTCCATGTTGCCGACGACGAGGACGACGACTTGCCTCCTTTCACACCTTCGGCCTCTCCCATGTCTTCCACCGATGATCTCAGTCATCCTGTGTATAATAATACTCCTATCTCTATGCCATACCCTGTTGTCTATCCACCCTACAACTCCCCACCATTGTTAAGCCCCCTCGAGCTCCAACCTCTTAATACTCCCCTTGACTCTGTCTATCCCTTTCCACCATTCAACGTCGCGCTACCTTATAACGCTGAGGATGACACGGATGACTTGCCTGTGCCGGACACGGTCGAGGATACTTCGGACGATGAGTCCGATGCGCTTTCGGCTCCGACTCCCGCGACACGCTCGCCCTCGTTATCACTCGTAGACACGAGCGCGCGGTCTTCGGAGCGCGCGCGGCGCTATGCTGTCCCACAGGTGTACGTTAGTGCGGACGAACCATATTTCCATCACTCACTTGAGCTTGACCCCCTTCCATTCCCCAATGTTTCTGCTAATCCCTCTCACGTGGTCTATGGTCAAGAGTGCTAATGCTGGACCCAGACGCTTTCTTCCCCCTTTGGTCACTACTGTAAATATCCTTATCAGCATGTCTTCCCCTCCCCCCTATCCCTGCATTAGCGTTTTTTGTCCTATCTCTCTGTTTTCTTGCCGATGTCATTATTTCATGCTTAGTTCCTCGGGAATACTAGTTGCTAGTTGCAGTTGATTGGTTACACTGGTATGTCGCCGCTCGTGCGACACTCGCGTGTTTGCGAGAGCCTGGAACTCGATCGCCGGCGACCAAGATAGCGGACCAAATGCGCCGTAATAGGCAGCCGCGATAAGGTATTCCCAGATTGCGATCTCAGATGCGGAGTTTTACCTTAGAACCTTTCACCCTCGAACGGGGTTGCCCAATGCTCCTCTATGAGCTCACCGCCGCTCCCCAGCCAAATGAAACCCCATGGTATGTAGGCGCAAAAGCTCTTCCAAAGCTCCTTCGCAAATTACGCTCGCGGAAGCAATGTCTTACGAAACCAATAGGGGCCCTCGGTCAACGCCGTCCTCTCACACAAAACGTGCGGGCTTTCCTTTTTCTGGACGAACGGGACGGCACCAACACAAACTCCATCTGACTAAGCGTCCCCCCTGACACCGGCCGTCGGTGTCTATCCGTGCCATGCGACAATTGACAGGGTTGGCCTTATCTCTGCATGCTATGGCGATGATCATTGCATACCCCTGGGCTTGGTGTTGGTGGGCCCGGACCCGGCATTGACGGTGGGTGGGCAGGGACGACGTGCCTGGGTGCTGTTGTTGCTCCACACTGCTATCGACCGAGTACCGAGCGCCGAGCGCCGAGCTTTCCCGCCCCACACCGACGGCCAAGGTAAATACAGTCGCCTGTGATTGATGGGGCGTGGGGTTGACAGAGAATGACTACGGTCATAGGTTTACGATACAATAGGGGGTAGGTGGTGTGATACCCACTTTACCACCCTATCACAAAAGTAGCTCTTTCTTTGGGTTCCGCATACCTGCCGTCAGCGATAGTACAACGATAGCTGTCCTAGTATTAGGCTGGGCTCTCTTCCCCACAAAACACGCGACGCACATCCCCACGATCGGTGGTTCCCCTCTGCCCACCGCCGTGCGCACCGAAGGCAATTTCCGAATGCGTGCGTGCGTGCGTGCGATCTCAAGTCTAGAGTCATAACAAAGAGTCGAGTCCTCTGCTACATTGGGTCACCGCTTCCCGCCTCCGCTCCCTCTCCTTATCTCCCAATCGCGTTGTCGCCGCAGCAGCAGCTGTCGTGAGTCACGCCACGCACCGAGACAAACATAATTGCGAGTCGCGCGACTTTTTTTTTTTTCTTAGTTCATTCGACTCTTCGACTCTAGATTCCAGAAACAATTAAATGAACCTGCCCCCCCCGCCCCGTCGACACGTGTGCTGTGTGTTCTATTCGTGTGCCTTGTGCTAATTTACGACGGTTGCGGTGCGTTTTCGCCGAGCGCCGTGCTGTTGACACCCCCGTACGTTAGTATGAGTATGTGTCTGTGTGAGCGTGTGTATGTCTGTGTCCGTGTATTTGAAACTGACGCCGCCACAAAAAAAAAATTAAATCGAAACCTCGGGTCGGATATAGGGGGACAAATATCGGCGTCGGCGAACAGGGGAATTCGCGTTGCCGGCGGAAGTAAGGCGCCCATAAGTGCCGTTTACTTTCCGAAGAACCCAATTTGGTGAGTTGGTAAGAATTGGCAAACGCGCTGAGCGAGGCAGCAACCAACAAGACGGATGTGAAATCATCATGATGGGCTGGGTGCGTGTGTGCGAAACCCAACTGCTTGCGTGATTCGCGGGATTGGTTCGTGGAAATAGGGTGGACTCACGTTTGTTTGTATTTGTGTGATTGGGAAATGGAGAGAATGGGGGTACAGTAGGTAAGTTGGTAGTAGTAGGAAGAGAGGGATATACCGTTGTTCCGCCCGCTCGTTCGCTGTATTGCGCTAAAGGGCCCGCGATGGGCAACGTATTGACATTGCTACTGATTGTATTCAACGGCATGTGGACAGAGAGACTCGGATGCATCTTCATCCCCCCTTGCGATACTGCATGAACCGGCGGGAAGGCGACACCACTACCCCAGAACCGAAATGACAACCCTGAATGAGGCCCGGGGGAGGATCATTTCAAGAGATCTGCAAACAAAGGAGTGTGTGATTCTGTCCCGGGATTGCGCGTAGTTATCCAATCACGATCGCGCAATTCTGCATTAATGTTGAGGCATTTATTGTCACATCGTGTCGTACGACACGAGGGACAAAACGTTCTTCGCGGTGACGAGAACGACCGCTTTTGTTTCCCTTATCGCGAGTGCTCTTGTGAGGTACTATATACGAGATCGCGACTAGTTGGGCCGTTAGGGCTCATGACCCATAATGCATAATTCATTGAATATCACAAGCTGTTTGCGGTAGCGGGAGTCATCGTAAGGTTCAGCTCAATTACGTTCTCCGATAGCTAACTCTACGCCCATTGGCGCGAGGATCAAGTGGTGCGCAGATGACGCAGTGGGGATGGCCTTCTTCCCAGAGAGTAGTCGCTGTCCACGCTTCTATTTGGGGCTGGAATGGAAATCGATCGGAGTGTGCAGGTATATGTATTTCGAAACGCGGCGTGTTCCTTGAACGCGCAACTTCCGATAAGTTTGATGGATTTGGGAAGCACAGAGGATCTGGCAACGCCATTCATTATTTCCCCGACTCACGGTCGTCCTCGGTAGTTTGTCGGCCGGATCCCTCGGCCACCAATTTGCTCAAACGTTCGAGATCAAGATCCGGTATTGTTCGTCGTTGCCTTCTCGAGTTGAGTTGTCGATGATGAAAGTGGGGCCCCTTGTCTTGTTGATGGGAGATCACGTTCGACGGCTCTCTCCGAATCTGGCGGGGGCTGACAATGTGTATACAACCAGAACTGGCAGGACTACACAAGGCGTACGCTGTGCGTGTCACCAGACTGTTGCAACTTAGAGGTGCGCTCAGGTCCAGGCCCGGAGGAACCAGGAATTCCAGGGTCCCTAGCGTTCGAATTCGAAGAAGGCGCGCGCATAAGCACAAAACTTTAGAGTTTAACCTCTGTACGGACACGGAAATGGGTACCATCTCCTCAGGACGACGGCGCGCTAAAAACCCGCGACCCAGTTCTTCTTCATAGTGTGGCAAGTGCAGGTAGGCGTTGAAGCTTTGAAGGGCAGCCACGAGGGGAGTCACACGCGCAACGCACTCGTGCGCGAAAACTTTAATTTGCGTACAACACTAAACCTACAACGCATGCACGCAACACTTACAGCTTCTGCAGCGCCCACAGGTCGTCCCCGATGTACGTGACCGACTCCACAGGCGACGCCCTTGTTCACCGCCCGCATCTCCTCCGTACCGAGTTTCGTGATCCCCACGCCGACCGCAAACTCCTTCCCCTCGGCATCGAACGCGACCGCCGTCCCGGCGGGCAGCGCCGCATCCGCAGGCGGGAGCCATCCCCCGGCAGACGTCAAACCGGGACACATCATATGTGCGCCGGCGAGCAGGAAGCGGATCGCGCCGCGGTCGATGCGCACGTGTGGGAGGATGAATGGATCTGCGTGGTGGGTCACAGTGTCGGTGTCAGTGTACGTATGTAACAGCGGGCACGTAATAGATACTCGCATTTGTGGAGCAGGCGTACGGTGGGGAGATAAGGCCCGTCAAGGCCCTGGAAAAAGAGCGGCTCGCCGTGCAGGGCATAGATAGGAGAGATGATCTCTGCTGTTTGGAGGCACATCAGATCGGTAAAGAAGCGAAACTATAGGTTCAGCGACAGACCATTTTACGTGCACGATCGACTCTTTCTTGGGCCATATCTCTTCTAGTGTCTCTGCATCGATCTTCCATGAAGAGAGCAGAGTCGATCGGATCCCCCGTTGAACAGAAGATTTCACAGGGGTTTGCCCCACGATATCAGTGGATGGTTGAAATCTTTCCTTTATGTGATTGATGATCACAAGGTGATACGAGAACAACTCACTTCTTGAACATTCCGCGATGTTGAAGCAATACCTGCCAATCGACTGCAACGTTGTGTGCGATCTGTGAAGAGAGCCTCGCTATATAGCTGCGACGCGTGACTTGGAGAAGTTCACATTTGCCACCCCATAAGAGGGAAAAAAAAAACATATGTTCATCTAACAACAGAATCGCTACATCCGAAGATACACATTCGTTCTCGTGATTGAAGCTTCATTTAGTGTTACATCCAAAATATGAGGGGCGCAGCAAAAAGAGCAAATAGCGACGTGTAATAGCGAGCTGGGGGAGAAATAGGGTGGAAGGGGAAGGAGTGGGGACAAGTGGACTATGGTGATGCCGATGCGAACTTTCGAAGAGACGAGAACAAAGTATAAAAAATCGTAAGATGTCGTGAGATATATGGTGAAAGGTTCATATGTCCTCGTCTTTGTCTTCTAGTTGCGACGGCTTGAGCATTCCTGGGATCTTCAGTGCGGCCTCGCGCTCGAGCTGCGCCTTGCGAGCAGCTTCTGCTTCCTTTTCGTCCACGAAAAGCTCCCCGTTGTCGTCGGAGAACTCTTTGAGCTGAATGAGGAAATCACGCAGTGCCATTTTAAAGCGATTAACGTCTGAATGGTATTCAGCTAGGTTAAGCACGAAGACCATGATGTCGGAGCTAGTCACGATGGCTTGTCAGAACGCTGGAAGACTAGGGGGAGGAATGCACATTGTTTACCTTGACGCGTGAGGGAATGCAGATTTCAATAAATTGGCTGTATAATCGCGGACAAACTTGGCGTTCGTCATATTAGGGTCATTGACAACAGCAGGGTCGAACAGAGGTGCCTGTATTGCGTCGGTCGCAACCAACTGGACCATACGAGCAAGGAGCAGGCTTTGCAGCTTGAAGCCGCTCTTGTGGTCCGCGTCCGTCAGGACGAAGAATGTGTCCTGCAATACGCTGAGGTAGTATTGCTGGAAGAATTGGTTGGCGATCTGAGTGTCTGCGGCAGCAAAGTTGTTGATAATTTCCAAGCACACTGTCACAAAGGTTAGTTAGGCACAGTGAAGAACGAGACAGCAAAAAAAAACGTACAGTTCAATCCGGTCTCAGCGATGTCTCTCATCGTATGTTTGATCGCCCAAACAACTACTATCGATGAAGAGCTTGAACTGCTGAGGGAGAAGACCAAGTAACGCTAAAATTTAGTGAGCTTATGTGCTGACATCCACGGAGATACCGGCGCAGTGCGCACCTGGGAAACAATTCAAGTTTATTGCTCTTAAAAGTTTGAAGAATCCAACGCGATGCTCGGGGAACTCTGCAAAGTCCTGATTAATCATGTTGAGTGTAGGCTCAAAGACAGCTTCAAGGATAGGTGGAACTTGCGGCGTGAGCAGATTCTAGGGAATTGTCAGGTCAACGTTCTCGTCGTCTGAGAGAAGGTACCTACGCCCAGCCGTGAAGTGATCGTCGACATTACATTCAGGACCTCTGCGTCGCGGGCCTCGGGGACATTGCGATGATAGTCGCCAAGGAATCGCGTCAAGTAAAGGCGGAATCATGCTGCTGTTGACGGCTTCGAGATCCTCCGCTTTGCGAATGTAGGTCTCAACCAGTTTGAGGATCTCCTTCTTGACTGTCCGCAGTTGACGAATTTTTGGCGTCTTCGTGGCAATTTGTCCCTATTATGGATTGTGTATCAGAGGAAGTTGTCAATAATGGAGCTCGGGATTCACCTTCTTTGGCGACCGTTTCACTGATTATACCACTCACTGCGCGATAGAGCCCTAGCATGTCCATATAGATAAGGCCGATCTGCGGCAGAAAGAAACTGCCAATAGATGTGCATGCTGCCACATTTGTCTTAAGGACGTTTGACAGTATACGCAGGTTATCAGGGTTGCTGAGCACGTCCTTGTTAGCCGCAGCCTGAGCCATGAGCTGATTCCCACTGATTCGAGCCGGCGACGGTTAAAATAAGAGACGGGTATATGGGTACGCGAGACACTCACCGCAGCATTGGGGAGCTCCATCAGCTTCGCGATGAGCTTCTCTTGCTGTGGTTTATTAGGCTGGGCCGAGATCATGTATCCGACAGCTTCATAGAACGTATGAACCTGCTGTGGGCTAAGGTCTACCGTAATCCTATGAAGTAGTCTCAGAATTTCGTCGACGAAAGGATCTTGCTCTTGGCTTTGTTGCATGACAAAGTGCCGCCGACATTTTTGCGCGATCTTGATAAAGGTATCGCATGCCATGTCTTGTACGCCTTCATGTGTCTCGTGCATGAACTCGAACAACTTGTTGACGACAGTTTTGAGGAACTTCCAATGCGCTTTCAGGAAGCGCGGATATTGTCCAACAATGTACATTATGTCAGAAGCGACGACAGCCTTGTTATCCTTGCCGCGCTTGATCTCGCAGAGGCCAAGGAAGGTCCTTGATGACGGTCACCAGGAAACGCTTCTCCGTCTCCTCGTCTACAAACACATGAGAATGAGCTACGGGATGTGGGCGAAGTTCACGTACTCATCGCCCCGGAAATTGACCCGATGGCCCAACACAATGTATTCAAGTTTTGCCACGACCATTCTGAGCCGTCGACTTGTTTTGCAAGTTTCTCGGTAAGAATGTTTTCGGTATCAGCGACGTCCTAGATGGGTGAGATAGACCAAGAGTTCGCGCATTGACTTGTAAAGGACGATGGTGTCCGACTCTTTCATGAATTCACGGACAATTTCACCCTCTTCGTTCTCAACAATGAGGACCTGCAGATGTGATTGAGCTGACTGAACGATGATACGAAGTGAAAGAACGCGAACCTCTTCTGGCTTCACCATCTTCTCGATGACGACGAGGCGCAAATTTGATAGCACAGTCGGAGTAGATATTTTTTCGTAAAGATACGCCGTTGAGCATATTGTGCGCTCCGTTGGTTCCGCCAAGGCTGAGACCCATGAGGAGACCACTGTCACCGATGGGTAAACTCTGAATTTCGTCGTACAGCTCAGCGACAAGTTTCAAGCCAGTACTCCAAACAGATCTTGAAGATCTCGCGTTCGTCGACTTGTGATATCTTGACCATGTACAAGTGGGCGTTTAATAAAACATCTTGAGTTCGTTCGTTTTCGACAGTCTTCAAATGGATTCTGAAGGAAATTGCCAAGGAATAGCGCGAGACTAAGAATGAACTCCTGCCCTGCAGTCGTTCGAGTGTGCATACGCTTGGGCGATGTTCGTGTTTGGAGGGACCATCCGGTTGATTGCTGTCATGACCATCTCGAACAGGGAAACAAACTTTGGGTCGTACTCAGGGCCAACACTGAGAGCAGCGACTTCCGCAAGACATTTCAAAGTGAGATTGCGGAAGTCAGGGGCTTCGAGGAACTATTCGAGTAAGTCAAGGCCGATTAGTGGCTGGCAGAAGTTACGCGAAGATATGCTCACGCGTTGAATGAGAACATCTACGATCGTAGTCTCGAAGATGTAGCCCAGAGGGATCCAGTTCAAGAACCGGAGCAATGTTTCGAGAGTGGCTCTCACTAGAGAGGTCTTGCTAGCCTCCTCCAAGATCTCCGCGCACAGCTTGAAGATTTCTGAAAACTCGCCGCACATTTGGTTTTTTAGATTCTTGATCTTCGTCTGAGTCAGTTGCTCGGCCGAATAGTCGAAGACTTCTTCCGACAGGAGCCTGAGTATGACCATATTGTTCTCGCATAGAGCCAAATTCGTTTTGCACGATTCCACAAGCTCAGGGATGAACGTTGGCCAGTTGTGCGGCCACTCCTGTTTCAAGATCTGTGGGTGTAGAAGTGAGCGCGACGCGACGCAAGAGAGACGAATAGACGAACTTGAACCAACGCTAGATTGAGCTTGTTGATGTACGTTTTTTCTCTACGCAGAGTCGCTTCGTCCTGACGCGATTTTGACGGTGATTCCAACGACGAAATTGCGTACACCTAGATTTGGTTAGACTCGACGACGCTTCCGGCGCAACGAGATTAGGCGCACCTTGCCGCTGTGCCTCCGGAAGGGTCTTCCATCGGGTGTTGACCAGCCTTTCCAGTATTTGCAGGCCGATAAACTGAGATCAACGTGATGGTCAGTCGCGTGTTTGTGGTTCGCGCTAACACGTAAGCGTTATCGTACCTTGGTTTGTGAGTACGACGATCGCTCCATGATGTCTGGTACTCGTGTCCAGGCATCCGGATGTTCTTGGAATTGCGTAAGGACTTGCTGCGCTACTTGTTGCTAATGGCGGGGGCAGATAACACGCGAGATGAGACTAAACGTTAGCGCGAGATCACAAATTAAAAACACCTAACATCTTTCCCGCCAGAACCAGAATATAGCGCCATGACGACATTATCCATGAGAGTAATATCGAACTCCCTGGAGAAATCTAGCAGAGCCTACGAGATGTTCGGTTATTAGATTGAGAGGGAAAAGAAATAAAAGTACATTTTGTGCGCTCGCCTCCATGAGTTGCAAAGGGTCTGGGATAGAGACGTGGATGTCAAGAGGTGGATGACAAGAAAAACGGATGAGGGCGAGCGATTTGGCTGTCCACCCGTTGGGATCTTGTCGTTCTGGGGCACAGGGCGACGATTATGTAATTAATTCTCACCACAGGCTAGATCCGAGCGTCAGTCATATCAGGGGCCGAGCAAAGTCAAAATCCACAGTTGCTTAGAAATCAATCAGACGCGTGACGTCAGACCCTCACGTTAATCACGTGCTCTCACCTACGGTCACGGTCGTTCTTCCCTTCATACCTTCATGGGACTTGACCAACTTGATGCCGTGCTTGGCCCCTTGCCAGACCTCTCGCCCGACCCCCCTGACTCATTGCTTGAATCACTTCCAGAAGTCATGTGCGAATGCTCTCGATTAGGTCACAAGCGGGCACAGTCTTACAGTTATTGGTTTCAGTGAGAACATAAGCAGCATCGCAGAGCTCATCGTGCCAGAGGATGATTACAGGACGATCGACGCCATTCATGACCAGATAGACGAGGAAGAAGCTGAGCGAAGGGAGGGACTTGAACAGGCTCACGCCGACTTGAAGGGTCTTTTATCTATTAGCTCACGGCTTGTACTACGTTCTGATCATCTTACGAACATCAGCTCTTGCACGCATCCTCGACGCCGCTCGCACGTCTTCCACTCGTCCTCGCAACGTGTCCTCCGCCGAGAAGCATGCAGAAAACCTGAATCACCTCGATGCTGCGCGACTGTCTTTCGCCAAGGCACTGAACGATGCGGAGAGTGCCAACTCAAGTAGACAGGCAGAGGCTTCCCAGCTCATGGAAGAACTCCGCCAGCTAGAAGAGAGCGATCCGGCTGCCGAACATGAGTTGGACGGAAAACCGTGAGGGCCACAAATACATATTCCAATTCATCCTGATTGTCACACTTTACTACTAGCTTGCGGTTGCGCATATACCGTGGTCTGGGGGTTGAGCCGGTCCTTGACGAGGCTGGAAACCTCGACCGTGTACTAGTCGGTAAGTATTTCAATTGACACCGTCAGAACGATTTGTCACACTCTCCCTCACAGAGAGCTCGTCCCATGACATGCACTTGGTGAAATTTGGCGGTAAGATACCAGACGAAGACCTGGTGGAAAATATTTGGAGGCTGAGCTTGTGATTTGCTCACGATTTATGAGGTTATTCAATGAGGTTACGATACTGCTTCATTCAATTTCGTCTGTACAGTCAAGGAATGGTGAAGGTATTATAGTTCTCGTGTAAAGCGGTGCTACTGTAAAGTCCGGCGACGTGAGACACATAAATATTGTGGGCCTGATATCTTCGTAGCCGCACGGGCCAGTCCTGGTGAATAGATACAATACGTACACACGCTTCTCTACTCGTGCACCTTGTGTCAATTTGGTGCCACTACTTCCAAGCTAGGGAACTGACATGCCCGGTCAAATGTGGTCATTTACAACGAAGAGTATACTTACTTCCGTATCCCCTTTCACGGACCAGATGTGTCGTTGGCCTTTGACACAAATCTCCCGGACCTTGGCCTCAATCGCATTCTTCTTGACCCCATGAGTCTTCAGGTCTAGGTATAGTGCTTCAACGAGGGCAATTAAGCTAGTCGTGCCCATGCTGGTGACTTTTTCCTTGAGGAAGGGGAGATGAGCGTCGGGGAAGGGATTTTTTGGTATCGTTCTTGGGCGCTTTGGTTGTGGTTGGTGACTACTAGTTGAATTAGATGCCGCCGGATCAAGTACTGGCGTACTTGAGTTGAGGAGGTGAGGCGGCAGCGCTGGTATGACGAATTGCGGCTGTAGCTTTGATCCCGAGGTATAAGTAACAGAAGAGCCATCCGCCGGAACTGACACGAAGGAGAAGGGATCAAGGGGATATGGTGCATCTGTGGCTTGTTGCTCAACACAAACGGAGAAAATATTAATGGTGGAAAAAAAAAACTCACCGTTGAAGAGTCGAATTCGATAGTGTTTGAATGGCTCATACTCGCAATCGCCGATCTCAGTCTCCCAACATGGGCCCTTGATGAAGGGCACAAGAGGAACGACGGCCTTCCGCTTCTTTGTCTTGCATTCCGTGTCCGTGTCCTTCTCCTTCTCCACTTTGCGCTTGTGTTTGCCGCCTTCAGGTAAAGGCGGAAACGGGAATGCGTCCAGTCCATCGCGCTCCTCGACCGGCGTTGCTGCTTCTCCATCGTCTCCATCTACGAGCCAACCATCCAGATCGTCGGAATCATCCTCGTCATCTCGCTCGTCGTCCGAGTCTCCCATTATTTCATCCCCGCCCCCCTCTTCCTCTTCGCCCCACTCCGCCCCGCTGTCGTACGAATAGTCAATCACGATGTCATCTCGCGCAAACGGCCTACGCGGTTTTATGAGGCGTGAGCACTTCGTAAATGTCCCAAAGTAGCCCGGACGTTCGTCCTCGTGAAATATAAATACTTTTGCGAGGGTCCGTGTGCGATCGTGCAATTCCGAGAGAAGAGCGCGTACTACCGCTGTGTCGTCTGAGACTTCGGCCTCGGAAAGCCGGGCCATTATAGAGCGAACGGTGCTTGGTGAAGAACTAGATCGAGTAGGTAGAGATGGGCATGCTGAAAGCACCCGACGTAGGTGCGCTAGCATTCTTTCAGCGAATTTCGAACCATCATAGCAAGGGGAAGACTCACTTCTCGGGTTCGCTTCAGGGTCACAGTCAGGTTCATGCATCTCGACATCGAGAATCTCGATGTCATCCTCGTCAATGATGATCACATCTGTGTCAGCTTGTCGCTTTCGTTTCCGTGCCTCTCGAAACCAATTCACAGGTGCCAGGTCTGCGTCCTTCTTGAGCACGAAAGGCTTGAACACCCTGTCAAATTCTGAGAGCGTATTTGAAGATGACGCAGCAGGACCCTTGGAAGGAGATGCAACGGTAGATGAGGAGGGCCTGGGCTTTCCGAAGAAATTGGCCATTATTGATCTTGCTTTCTCTTGGGATTCCTTATATTTCCTATCTTTCTCTGCCTTGGCTGCCTTTTTTTCCTGACCGTTCCTTCTCCTGTGAGGAATCGGGAACTCAGTTAGCCAAAGAATTTGTAAAGCAACGAAGCCGACCTTGGCTGCCCTTTCTACAGCTTTCTCGGGGTCGATGGTGGTCTTTGCACGACCTGCCTTTCGTGCGGCCATTTGATTCTCATCGCCAGCGGCGTTCATCGTTTTTTCAGGCGATTTGTCGTCCGAGGCATTGCCCACGGCCCCCGTGATTGGCGAGGCTTCATTCGATGAGGCTCGTAGCAAAGGTTGCGACTTTGACGGTGAGGTTGCGAGTCCTTTCACGCCAAGCAGTGCGTTCCTTTCGTTTGCGGGAAGCGCGTCAAATATAGCTTGAAGATCTTTCTTATACTAAAACCAATCAGAGTCAGCGCGAGGTAGAATTCGCCAACTCACTTGGACCCGGTCTGCCAATCTGGCGTCTACCTTCTCTCGAGATACCTTTGGGAGGAAGGGGAGATATTCCTGATTCAATTCCCATCGCCAAACGCAGAGCGCGGCAGGCGTTTTCGCGAGGGGAGATTCGATACCGTAGTTGACGCGGGTCGCCAGCAATTTCACCACATCTTCAATGGCGCTCAACGGGAGGGCAGAGACTGAGCAATCAGTATCGTCGTCGTCGTCGGGAGCCAGCTCTTGTTGTATGTGCTTTGACAATGTCACGATCGTTTTGTCACTGGGAACGCGTTTATATTCGAGTTCAAAAGCGGGATAACAGGGCACACCTCTCTTGAGTGAACTTGGCGATGAGCGGCCAGTAGTTCTGGGGTATTTGGGCCAATACAGGTTCCTGGCGCTGTGTGCGCGACTCTAGCCACTCCCTGAAATTGACCATCTCTTAAGATGTATCGCGTGAGTTGGTTGCAAGACTGGTCCTACACCGCGATTGCGCACCTTGCATGGTCTCTGTCATCTTCTCGAATGACATAGGCTTCTGCCTAAATACCGCTTTCCCGTTCTTGATATCCACGCATGGCTTTGCCTGTCGTTCAGCTGGGAGATCACCAGTCTTATGAGTTCCACACAACGCTGAAGACTCAAACTCACTTGACGGTGGGGGTAGGTCGCGAACCTCATCTACATGAAGTGGTGAATCGTCCGGGTCTACTGTAGCCATGGAAGGATACACACCTATGTGTGGTGCCAACTCCGACATCGCTGGCGTAGACGCGTGTTTCTTTGCAGTTATCGCGGAATGATGCAAGTCACAGTCGCGTCAGACGTGCGTGTAAAGGGATAAATAAACAGAAACAAGAAGACGCGACCGCGTCCATCCAGTCGCGCGTTTCCTTATACAGTTTTCCGCAGATGGCCACATCTTTCTTCCAGGCACGCGCCCCGGCCAAAAAAAAGTCGGGAAAGGAGAAAGAGAACGCCGTGAACCCTAGCTTGCAGCCATGGGTGGAGAAATAGTGAGTGGTTCTCTCGTCTTCGCGCACGGCGGACTGACCATGTCAAGTCGGCCAGGAAACTATCGACGACGTATCCTCTCAAGAGTATATCGTCTCCGTGTTGCGAAAGACTCTTTCTTCTAGCAACGTGTGCTTGTTCAGATCTTTCCGTGACTTTGGTCTCACCTGGACGATAGCTTCCTCACATGTTATTCTATGGTCCTCCTGGCACAGGCAAAACCTCTACCATCCTTGCCCTCGCGCGTCAGCTGTTCGGGTGCGCCTCCATTCGAACCTACATCAGGCGCTCGTATTTGACGTCCACTAGGCCCGATAACTTTCGATCGCGCGTCCTGGAACTGAACGCTTCCGACGAACGCGGCATATCCTATCGTGCGCGAGAAGGTGAAGAACTTTGCTCGTCAGACACCGCGCGCGGAAGCTGTGGCATCAGACGGGAAGAAGTACCCATGTCCGCCCTACAAGATCATTATCTTGGACGAGGCGGACAGTATGACCCAAGATGCGCAAGCTGCCCTACGGCGAATCATGGAAAACTACGCGCGCATAACGCGATTCTGTTTAGTTTGCAACTACGTGACGAGGTACGCATTATCACTTCCACAATACTTTCTGATTCCAAAGCTGGTACCCAGAATCATCGAAGCCGCTCGCATCTCGGTGTTCAAAGTTTCGTTTTAAGCCCCTCGATTCCTCATCAGCGAGACAACGCCTCGAGCATATTGCACTCGCCGAGCAGGTTCCCGTGAACCAGGATGTTATCTCCGCCCTTGTTTCTACATCCTCAGGCGATCTACGACGCGCCGTCACATATTTACAATCAGCAGCACGGCTTTCGGCCGCAACTGAGCCACCATCTGCCATACTTCCTCAAGACTATCCAAGAGATAGCAGGTGTCGTCCCTGATGCGATAATACGAAAGCTTGCACAGACTCTCGGGGTCGACGTAACTCTCATTGGAGGAGATGAAGACGTGGAAATGGATGACGCTACATCCCTGACCGTGGAGCCTGACCTTCGCGGTTTTGATCTCATTCGGGGGACCGTTAGGTCACTGATTCGAGAGGGTTATTCTGCGTCGCAGGTACTATCACAGGTGTGTGCAAGGAGTTTGCTCCTATTCTGCCATAGTGGCTAAACACCATTCCCAGCTCCACGACGTTATCGTCGAGCATCCAACTCTAACAGGGCGTCAAAAATCGACTTGCGCGCTCGTCATGGCAGAAGCAGACAAGGCAGTTGTGTGATGGTGCAGACGAAGAGCTCTGGATTCTCGAGGTAGCATTGCGGGTGCACAAAGCCGTCACATCCTAGATAACACGACCTCATTACCATGTATATGCTATCGCACTATGAGTTGGCCATTCCGATATCGTTTTTGGCACGACCTGACTGACAGTCCCGAGAATGGAGGTGCGCCGAATGAGCCCACAGTAGCGGCACAATTCTCGCGACGCACAGTCGAGTGGTGGTTACTGCTTTCGCGGGTCTGCCCAGACAGGGTTTTGCGGACTCAGGGTCGAGCTGCAAAGACAAAAGGGATGTGTGATGAGATACAGCACCGGGTGACGAGCCTACCTGAGCGTTTTGTTGCTGTTTCATGCCCTCTTCAAGTGCCAACCTAGCTCGTCGGTTTTCGTCGACCTTTCGCTTGAGATCAGGTGCCATAGCCTTGTACGCACAGTCATGGAAAGAACTTTCCGTCAGAGAATTGCGCTCACGTTATATGTCTCCTCTGGACTTGGTACAACCACTGCGCAAACATTAAGAGACTCCGAGTTGAGAAACGTGCTTCAGAACTTGGCTCACCACGCAACAGCGTATAACCGACACCCATAACTGCATATAAACCATTTAAGTCTACGAGGAAGTCTCGCGAAAAATAAACGTGCGTACTTCCCGCGCTAACGATCGTTAGCTGTAGCCAGGGGATCCTTCCGGACATGTTGTTGTAGATGCTGCGATGCCAGGTTGGAATGGGGGGGATGACGTAATTATGGTATATGTCTCGCCAATGATTACGTAAATGATTGTCCCCTCCCATGCCTCGCAGCAACAAGCGGAAGCGTGTGTCACGCGTACAAGCCGAAATTCCGGATGAGGGATGACGCGCCTGGAGCGTCCAGTGCCAGAAGACGACGAGCTGGATACAGAAAAACCCGAACCCAAGGAGGAGAGCGTCGAAGTTAACCACCGGCTCGAGGTGGAAGCGGAGTTATGGGATTTGTTTAGAGAGGAATTTCACGAGGGTATGTGCTGTTTCTCTCCTCGATGATCTACAACTGAGATGAACCGACAGCGGTGGAGCAGCTTCCTCTGTACCTGCACCGGACTTACACACTGCTGCGCGAGTTAGACGAACAAGTTACAGGTAAGTTCCCTCGTCGTGTCTTGGTATAGACTCAAGAGAAGCGACGCATCACAACTGTCTGATATAGGGCGTTATAATGAGATACTACCAAGTCTCCAGAAATACATCCGATTGCGTCGTTCATTGGCATGGAAAGAAGACTCGAAGCCTCTTAACGAGCAAGGGCATCAACCTGAGTTAGAGGACAAGCAGCTCGCGGACACCAATTCGGACACCAAGGAAACTATAGGTGAAACCAGCGGTACGCGTTTTGTATAGCTCCTCATGACATTGACGCGATGCTGGCGCAGAAACCACACGTGGGCACTTGCGACGTATTGGTTGGTTGATGGAAGAAGTCGTGCGGGGATCTCAAGAGAAGGTTGGCCTTGCGCAAGCAGCCTACGACTCCGTACGTGCCCGCTTTAGCGTGCTTCTTTGAGCCTAATGTCGACTGGGATTCGAAGGTCGACAGACACATACGACAACTCGATCAGTCCATTCGCGAGCAGGAGATGTCAATCTCCTTTGGACTTCGGCAAGGCACACACCCCTCTCTTCTTCCTGATCTCGCCGCTCCGTCGCGCTGGGCTCGTCCTACACGAGTTACACACAGCCCAATTCCAGGTCTCAGTGAGGACGAGGAGGTCACTGCACCCAAGATCAGCGCTAGTAGCGAAGTCACTATCGGGATGGCTACGGGAAGCGAAGCCACCCGAGGGCCCCCCTCAAAAAAAAGCAAAAAGGGCAAGAGGAGAAAGTCAGATAAGGCAGTGTCGGAAACTGAAGCACTTCCCGTCGTCATTTCTTCCACGAGGAGTCTGAGACTCAAGGTGCCACCACTAAATTCAACAGCGCAAGCCGACGCAGCAGCAGACCCTGATGAACCGAAGTATTGTTATTGTAACAGGGTATCATTTGGAAATGTGAGACTACAGTTCAATGCACCTGGCCCGCTTTGACCCCGCTTTCTCTCAGATGGTAGCTTGTGACTACCCCCAATGCAAACGCGAATGGGTAGGGGCCCTAGAGACATACCCTCACGCTGTGCTTACCGTCTCCCTTTTGACAGTTCCATCTCGATTGTGTGGGTTTGACAGAAGAACCCCAATCTCGGACATGGTACTGTCGGGACTGCGAGCCACTTGTGCGCAAGGCTGAGCAAGGCGGCACAAGGAGGAGAGGGACGATGAGTACGTATACTACTTATCCGATATATAACAGGTGACTTTGCAACACGCCGTCTATGACACCCTTCCGAATGTCCACTACTTCTACTATTACGGAGAGACTACAGTGGATGATTCTAACTCTGAACAGATTCAAAAAGAGACGCCACGCCGCGTGAGCAGTCTATGTCATGATGGCAGGCCATAACAGTCTGTAGAGTAGCCTGCGCGAAAATGGGAAATGTTTGACATATGCACGCTGACAAGCGGCGTAGCAGGTATAGAGAAATGACCAAAACGCGACGCAGACAAACAAAATTCACTACTGAAGTTATGCCACTGCCCATTCGGAGCATCAGAGCTTCACATACACTTCACGAGCACTTCGACGAATATTATAAACTACGAAGCTACGTCTTCCTCGACTTGTGGGGGATGAAGACGTCTGTGCTACCTAATTTGTGCACCTTCAGCAGCATCTACAAGACATTCTACGTGTGTCCAGGAATACCAAGACGCGGGAAGGCATACACACATGGTAGACCTAGGTACTAGATGTGTAAAGCCTTGTTGGTGTAGCACTCCGCGTTGGGCCCATCATGGCTATGGGGAGAATCAAGCTGGTGACTTCCTATGGGACGAAAGCCGGGGATTGGTTTAGCCGCGCAGCGCCGAAGTGAGCGACAGAAACTTTATCGTGGCCGCGCTTGTGCCAGTTATGGAGGATACGGGGCCACGCAGGCCGTGAACATGTGGACAGTTTTTTTTCAACGTTCTGTAGGTGGTCGTGATATGATGACCACATGTATGCGCCTGGGCCGCCCTGTTGGTGCAGGGATCACGCAAGTATCATGTGATCGCGCCAAACTTGGACGCGTTCGGATGGGTCAATGGCCTTTCTGGGGAGTGGCGTTAATCCACACCGTGACCCCGGCTAGACACCGTCTCCCCCTTCGCTTACCGCACATGCCTCCTTAGATCGTAGACCTTGTACCACCACTCTCATGTCGCAACCTAGGAATAACCTCGAGGCTTTGCAGCACCAGATCCCCCCTCCTCAACAAAAGTCGACATATTTTGCTGCCACTCAAAGTCCCAAGGTGCGATATGATCGAGTTTTCTCATGTGAGTCATCCAACCACGGCTTCGACAGCCCACCAAATTCAAGCCAGCGAAGGCCATTCCCTGCGACAGGTACGTTTCGCCCATTCTTACTCTTTTGTTCGTGACGCTTCACGTCAGTTAACATAACGTACAGCACATAATGGCACCGCGCAGCTCCAGTCTTTTTCCAATCCCGGTTCCGGCAAAGAAAATTCTTACAACCCCGCTCCTGCACTCTCACATGTTCATTTGAGCAACGAGGCGATTGACATCAGCTCTTCGGACTCCACCTCTCCTGGTTCGACGCGTTCTATCCCCTACAAGCGAGCATCCTCTGACACTGGCCCGGCGCTTCCTCTTTCTCCCAAGCGCCAGAGGATTGCCGCCTCCATATCTGACAAGGAAAATGCGTATTCCGTGTCTCAGAAGGGGAAAGCCAAGGAGGGACAATCACCGCCGTCCCACGGGCTCTACGCGCTCGCTCCACCGTCTGAAGCACGACAATCTACACCCCCTCAGCCCACGAAACCTTTGAGACGCATCGCGATTCGGACTGTTACTTATAGTCACAAAGTTCATTCCGATTTACAAGATGTAAAATCCATGTCCTTATGCGATGTCTGATACTAATCCTGAGAGCAGAGAACGACCGAGGAGCTCCAGCTGCTATACGAGATCGATGACGCTCATTTCCATCAGGCTAGGAGGGTCCGCGATCAATATCGCATGGGCAAGGTTTCTAAACATGACCCATACATCTTAGATGGGTTATTGTGCGTATTGTCGTTCCATTGCCGCGATTTTTCTTAACGTTGCGCGGGGGGCAAGGGATCTTCTTGAAGATAGACTCGGTGCTATCACTGATGCGATCGCCAGCATTCGGAGGCGATCCCGAGGATACGGCACTTCCATCAACTGAAGGCCTTCTTCGGGCCGTGACACCTTCATCATGCACACAATCACACGATTTTGCTCGTGATTCCGAGATTTCGTCTCTAATACGCGAGCACGAGAGCTATCCTTCCACATCGGCTGTAGCCTTTCACCGTCCCGTAACCCCTTCAATACGCACGCACGCACGCGACTTTACCCAAAGCTCCAAGATTTCGTCTCTAATACACAAGGACGAGACTCAAATCTTCGATGAGGAATTTGTCGAGGACGACACGCCAATATCCAGCACTATCAGCCACGGATCCACCCTGGTTGCAGATACTCTCGATCATATCCCTATCCCTGGACCTGAGAAAGTGGTTGACGACAGTGCCAGTGCCCGTGCTCACACAGCTCCTGAGCCACAGTCACCTAAAATCACCACTTCCTATGCCGTCCCTGAGTTGAACAACCGGCAAACCGTGCGACAGACGATTTCCAGTGACGACGAACTCTGGGATCATGTAGATGGTAATGCGGTGGACGATAGTGTCGAAGTAGTATCTCCAGATGCCCACAAACCGGCGCCTCTATTCTCTGCTGTGGCCACACTGCGCCCCTCTCCCGCTGAAGCCCCGTCCGAAGCTAGCCTCAAAGCCAGTCCCTACTACCCCGAAGTCGTCGAAAAACTCAGGAACGTTTTTCGCCTCAAAACATTTCGGAAAAATCAACTTGCGGCAATCATTTCTACCCTTAATGGTCGTGACGCAGTCGTGCTAATGCCGACTGGTGGTGGCAAAAGTTTGTGCTATCAACTTCCCGCCGTTTGTAGGGGCGGCAAAACGAGTGGAGTGACAATTGTAGTCTCACCTCTGCGGGCCCTCATGGCGGACCAGGTCGAGGCACTGCGCGCCAACCACATAGATGTAATGATGCTTGCCTCTATGGACTCTCAAGACGGGGATTCCATGCACGAACTTCGAACCGCCGCAAATAAGCCTAGCCTCGTCTATATCACGCCCGAGAAATTGTGCTGCAGCGATATCATGAAGGGTATACTGAAAGGCCTCTATTCGAGACGACAACTGGCTCGGTTTGTTATTGACGAGGCGCATCTTATTAATACATGGGGACGCGACTTTCGCTCCGAGGGAGTACGCCTCCTTATTTCTCAGCATTTCGTAAGCAGACTGACAGAACCTCTAGTATGCCGCACTCTATGGCCTCCGAACTGAATATCCGGGGATCCCCTTCGTCGCACTTACTGCGACCGCGACCTCTGAGGCTTTGCAGGATATCGTTACTACCCTCGGCCTAAGTGACTATGTACTCCTCTCACAGTCGTTTAATCGCCCCAATCTGCGCTACACAATAATTCCCAAGAAAAGAGACGTAGAGAGCAACATCGTCGAGTTCATCCAAGGAAATTACCCAGATCAGACTGGGATCATATATTGCATTGCCCGTGCGAAAACTGAGGAGGTAGCTATGAAACTGAGGATGCAAGGCCTCAATGCTCGACACTTCCACGCTGCAATGGCCGACTACGACAAAAAGCGCATTCAACAACAGTGGCAAAGCGGTGAATGCAAGATCATCGTCGCCACGGTTGCGTTTGGCATGGGCGTGGATAAAGCGAACGGTGAACATAGTTTCCTCGAAATCGTACTCAGCTGACCCCCCTCAGTGCGCTTCGTCATACATTTTGACGTGCCCAGTAGCATCGATGCGTATGTGAAGATCCCCGAGCGCGAGAGTACTTGACCAAGTTAAGTTTGCAGGTACTGCCAAGAGACAGGTCGCGCCGGCCGAGACGGGGAGATCGCCGAGTGCATACTGTGTAAACAACCCATCGATGTTGACATTCTCGAGCTCACTTCATCTTTCACAGATTATAGCTACTATGACACACAACGAAGAATGCTTCAGATCAACAAGGACAAGGACATAGACGAAGTGCAAAAGAACCGCAAGAGGCAGGCATTGTACACAGTCAACGCGTTCTGTCTCAACGAGATTGATTGTCGCCGCATGCTAATATTGAATCACTTTACTGAGGCGTTCGACCCCGCCTCTTGCAACGGCACATGTGACAATTGTGCCTCAACAGGCGAAGTCACGGAGCTAGACCTCACTGGCTCGGCCATCATATTTGTGGAATTGATTCAACAACTGCAGAGAGTGTGTATGAAGATCACCGGGCCTCTCAGCGTACATGCCTTTCGTGGTACATCGGCGTCAGATATGGGGAGGAGGGGATTCGACGCTATGAAGAACTATGGGAAAGGTTCTGACATCTCAGCAGATTTGGCTAAGCGCTTGCTTGATCACTTGGTAGCCCGTCAAATTCTGTCCACTGAGCTCGAGGAAGCGCAAGTCCCAAACAGAGCTCCGATTTCCTATGTTTATGTACCCATCATTTGTCACATATCCTCTGTATCGCTGGCTGACAGTACCCTGGTACAGCTCGGGGCCAACGCAGACGCATTTCTCTCAGAGAGACCACCTTTCCTGTTGAAGGTACGCTCCGCGAAGAAAGGAGTCGGTGCATCCAAGTCCAAGAGAGTCGCAGCCCTTGCTTCAACTTCGACGATCTCGGTTAGGAAAAAACGTCCACGAGTTGAAGCTGCCGATGACCCTGTCGAGCCCTTTTCCCCCTGTGACGCCGAGCCAGTCTTTGACGATATAGAGCCAGAAGCAGATATTTTAGAACCATCCACTCCTCCGCTTTTGCAAGCGCGGAGGCTCAGGGCATCACCGAGCATCCAAGTCTTCGAAGAACCGCCGAGAGAACGGGGTCTAGACGAAAATCAAGAGTGCTACCAGGCACTCTGCGCGCTCCGCACTCAGGTATGTGGCCTCCGTCTTTGACTGCTTCGCTCATACTGATGCATGTCAGCTCGCGGTGGAGCGCGCATGCGACCCCCAAGACATTCTAGTAGACGAGATTCTAGAGACTCTGAGCTGCATCCTCCCTTGTGGTCTATACCTTGCAATTTCTCTCTCTCTCAAAAAGCTGACGAAATTGCTTGTTTGCCGCAGATGGCGTCGCCTTTAAAGAGGTCCTTATGATGGGCCAGGAACTCGACGTCCGATGAGATCCATGTCAAGTGGGTCGCCTATGGAAAGCCCTTTCTCGACGTCACTTCGAAGTATGCGATGCGCTTGCGGTAGGCCCGTCCTGACCCCCTTTTGGGGAGCATGCTTCTCTTATCTCCTTGGTCGACCCCAGCGCTAAGTCGAGTCCTTCCACCTTTACACCTGCTGAGCTGCACGAGCGCTTCGATTATCAGGGTGCGCCAAGCAGCAAACCCGTCGGAGAGCGGTGAGCGAGGATGGTTGCACCATTTATCACTCTATTGCAAGATATTTATACCTCACAATCACTTAATGCTCTATGCACGCTTACTTGTCCTATACCATTGCACACCCAAGCTACACTAAGTTATCTTGTCAATTGCGCATCACAAGTCAGAGAGCGATTTGAAGGGAGGCAACCCAGCATCATGGCGTAACCCTCGCTCCGAAACGGCTGGGTATACAGCATGACAGTATCGCGTCCCTATAGACGACTCGGAAAAGTTGAGAGTAGGCGCTCAGCAATACGAGAACGATGAGCCACTCTTCATAGACTTGTGACCTTTTGCAGATCGAAAGCAGGAATTTCAGGGGATGGGTAGTATTAAGACAACGACGTTGAACTGTAGAATAGGACCATACAACAAAATGGAGGAACCGCTGCTTAATACCCGCCAGTGTCCTGGGTGGTGCGATGAGAAGCCATCTGCCTGCGCTGTGTATCCTCGAGCTTTGGGCAGTTGGAAATGCCGTGTCCAAGACCTAAGGAAAAGTGGTCGGTGCTAAAGAAACGTTACAGAGACTAAGGATACATTACCTCCACAAACGGGACAGCCCTTGAGCGATCCACCTTGGGCTGCACGCGGGTCTTCAATAGTTTGCAAGAAGGGCGGGACTCTGAATGAAGAACGCCGTTAGACCTTGGATAATATGTTGTGGTCAGACAGATCGACGCACTTCTGTCCAGCCTCCATGAGTAAGTATTTCAGATCTAGCAAAGTCTGTTCTGGTGTGTTCATGTTGACGAATGTCGTCGCTATGCCGGTCTTTCCGCTTCGTCCCGTACGCCCGATTTGATGCACGTAATCCTCGATCTCCTTTGGCATGGAAAATATGATGACGTGCTGGATGTCGTTGAAATCCAGACCTTTGGACGCGACGCCCGATGCGACCATGACGTCCTTGGCGCCGGACTTGAATGATTTGATAGCGTACTGCCGTTCCTCCTGGGCTGAGACAAATGATCAAAACGACCGCAGTGAGCAAGGGTAGAAGCAGAACATACTCTTTGAGCCGTGGATGGAAACAGCCTCGACGCCCTTGAGGAGCAGGTACTCTTGGATATCGTCCACCTCGTTCTTGTTGTCGCTGAAGATGATGACCGGAGGAGCCGTCTTCTGCAAGCACTCGAGCAAGTAGACCATCTTGGCCTCCTGTTTCACATATTCGACGACTTGCAAGACGTCCAGGTTGGCGGCACCCGCTCTGCCGACGTTGACAAGCACAGGCCGAATAAGCGACTGCTGAGCAAAGTCTTGGATCTTTCGGGGCATAGTGGCGGAGAAAAGTAGCGTTTGCCGTTGACGCTGTGACGGTTTATCAGTAATGCCACCGTTGAGATGCAGGAAGTCAGTTACCTTGAAAAAACTCATGATGTTCCGCACGTCGTCCTCAAAACCGAGGTCGACCATTCGATCGGCCTCGTCCATACAAAAGTACTTGCAGCTGTCAAAGTTAATCTTTTTCTTCTCTAACATGTCGATCAACCGTCCGGGTGTCGCGACCACGATATGGATTCCTTTGCTCAAAACGTGGCTTTGTTCGCCCATGGAAATCCCACCCATGCATAACAACGTATTCAGGCGGGGATAGTTCCCCGAGTTGGAGAGCGCCTCTGTCCACTGCAGGACATTTTCGTATGTTTGAGATGCGAGCTCACGAGATGGGCAAAGTATCACCCCGATAGGGCCCTCGCCACGAACAAAAGGGAGTTTGCTCTCGTCCTCGAGGGCAAGCATTATCAGTGGAAGACAAAAAGCTAGGGTCTTCCCGGAGCCGGTGAAGGCTATGCCAATCATATCCCGACCTGAGAATCTGAACTACGGTCAGCGGTATGGCCATAAGACCGATATTCTGAAGCATACGCTACGGGGATTCCCTGGAGTTGAATGGGAGTGGGGGTCGTAATCCTCTTTGACTTGAGGAACTTCAATAGAGGGTGAGGTAATTTCATATCCTATTCGACGCATAAGCTTCCTCCTAGGAAAAATCAAGGTGCGCTTACTGCAAACGAGTCAATTGGTGGGGGTATGTCTTCGCCATCGACAATAATGTGGTATTTCTCGCGAATTTTCTGGTTGTTCTCGTCGCTCCGCGCACGAATATATCGTGGGGGTGTCCACCTGAGAGAAAACTCAGCGTACTGTGGTTGCGGTTTGATACTAATGCAACGCACGATGTCCGTAATGCTTCGGTATAAAGGATGCCCTTCGCCAGCTCCCGGTCAGACGCGAGCTTTTTTCTACTAGCTATCGCAGCTAATATTTGTGCATCTGCCTCTTCTGCTTTCTCCGCCTCTGTCTTTTTGGCATCTGCGACCAACTTCTCAGCGAGCTGGCCAGTGGATTGGAGCACTGCATACCTTCCGACGCCTTCTTCGAGTGGACCTCCTGCGCCTCCACTAACAGCGCTCGACCCCTCCTCACCTTTTCTCTTCGTCTCTCTTCTTCTTGTTCTTCGTTCTCTCGCTCGTCTTCCGCCTCCCGTGCCTCTTGGGATTTGTCGCGACCAGACGAGGAGCCCAAGGCAGACAGTTTGGCTAGCTTGGCTTGCCGTCTCTGGGCCACTGGTACGTATGGTTCATAGTTGTCGTCGTCGAGTTTGTACTCAGGGGAGGGGGTGCGCTGAATGCGGCGACGTTTAACAGAGGTTTCGGCCGACATTGTCGTCCAAAGTAAAGCACGGATCGAACGGGCCGGGATCTCGCTCAGATTCGTCAAGTGATTCGTCCTTTCTTTTTTTTCGTTGCCACCTCAGTGCGAATATGTCATGCCCACTTCGGAATGAGGGCGCCCGAGAGTCAAAAGCTTGGTCAAAAGTCGAGCGTCATGAGAAACGAGCGCTCCGTCGCTTTGGTACCCTGGTGAAGCAACCCCAAAACGCGAATTGGTTCTACTGCCGTTGTACGATTTCGTACATCAGCTTATTCGCATCCTTTGTTTCATCGAACGTATCCGCGACACCCGCGGACCACTTGTCCATTTGAAGTCCTGTAAGAAATTCATTTCCCCTCTTGCCACATCCTCGGCCCTTCCCCATCTTCAACACGTCCCACCTCTGTTCCATCTCACCGATGCGGAGAAGGCATCTTCCGTTCTTTGATCACCAAGTGCTACGACAACCTGCTTTCGTGTTTGTTCGCGTATCTCAAGTACGTGCACCAATGGCCCACACCCGAGGACAGGGGCATCAGTACCACTGCAGCACCACTGATGGAGAAGGCAACATACAATAGCACACCTGGCACGGCCACTTTTTCCCTCCACTTCTACGAAGTGCTTTGGCCTCCGGCATTCCTGGTTGGGTATGTGTGCTGTTTTTCATAGGATTCATTGCACTGAAGAAATGGGTAGTTTTGAACATATGGCTGAGCCGAACAAGCTGTTGAAAGGCCGACAGCTTGCCCAGAAGCTCATTTCCTGGATAACTGAGTGCATGTCGGTCCACGTAGCTCTCCGATTCTGGTTTCCAGGGACACGAATCGATGCAATTTGTGATGGACAGGTGAGTATCTTCGCGCCGCCTTATTTCCAGAGCGGTTCAATGTGAAAGGACGGCCGCCGTTGTAAGTCGCGTGTGGAAAACTGCACATTTATCGCCCTGTCCGCTTGTGATTCGACATCCCACTCCCACGTCGTGACAAAATAGTCATATTGCGTTTGATGACGCGTGCCGACGGCGATAGAGTGTTATTTTGAATCCCTTTAAAGTCGAGGCATCGCAGACTATGGTTGAGTTTCAGGCCGCCTCAAGATGGCTGACGAATTTGACCCCTCTGTCCACTCTCACCGTCGTTGTGAGTTTGAACTCTTGTATCGGAGTACCAACTGATGCTCATGGCAATCTCACATCACAGACAATCCTCTCACTGGCGAGTGCGTGCTGGTCTCAGACCCGCATCGCTTGAAACATCCATGGAATGGGCAAGTTGAGCCACCCCAGTCTGTGTTCCTACCCGAGCACGATCCGGATTGTTTCCTCTGCTCGGGAAACGAGCGTGCGAGCGGTCAGAGCAACGGAAAGTATCAACATACCAAGGTTTTCCCAAACGACTATGCGTCCGTCCTTCCACCTCCAGGGCCAGTTGCACGTGCTACACCCCCGGGCCACCCATTGCTAGCCAGCGAACCTGTGGTTGGCGCGTGCGACGTCCTCATTTTTCATCCGCGTCATGATTTGACGTTCGCCCGGCTTTCCCTGGAAGATATTGCACGAATTGTTGGGGAGTGGGCTGGCGTGTATAGGCGTCGGGGATCTCAGGAGGCCATCAAATACGTGCAGATATTTGAGGTAACGCGCCTTTCTTTTTGGGGGGTTGGGCGCTATTGACCCGACGGCAAATTAGAATAAGGGGATCATGATGGGGTGCTCGAATCCCCATCCACACGGACAGATATGGTCCCTGAATTATATCCCCACCATAGCAGCAACGGAGCTTGCTTCACTGGCACGCTACGCTGTCAACCCGAGTGTTGAACCTTCTGCCTCTAAGGCGCCCTGTGGACCGCTTGGTCGGCCTTGCCTGCTTTGCGACTACATCAACTTTGAGCTAGGGGTCCCCGAGGATCAGGGCCGCATCGTTGTGCGTAATAAGCATTTTGTGGCACTGGTCCCATGGTGGGCAGTTTGGCCGTTTGAGACACTTGGCAAGTGAGAACATTTTGCGGCGCCTATCCAGCTGACATCCATCTTACAGTACTGCCGTATCACCGGCACATCCCATCACTGGCTCATTTGACAGATGAAGAGAAGTTGTCGCTTGCCGACGTACTCTCACGTGTCACGAAACGTTACGACAACTTATTCTGTTGTCCATTTGCGTATTCCATGGGGATACACCAGAGGCCGTTGCCCCCTCGCGAAGAGGACTTACAAAACATTGATGACGAGGACAATATAGCGCACTTGCACCTGCACTTCTTTCCTCCTTTGCTACGGAGCGCCTCGGTCCGGAAGTTCCTCGTCGGGTCAGTATTTCCGTTTATCATTTTGTCCGCATCTGGGTTAATCGGATCGAATTGGCTGCAGTTTCGAGTTGATGGGGGAATCGCAACGTGATTTTACACCGGAGCTCGCTGCACAGCGGTTGAGGGAGTGTTCAGATGTTCACTATTTAGACGTAGACACAGAAACAGATCCAGATGCAAGTCCGGATGTCACGGTCGAGTGCCAGTGATAGACCCCGATCTGTACATCTCCCTAGTTGAAATTGATCCATTACACTCGCTATCATACCCTGCGTCTCGTAAACTATGAGTACCCCACCCATAACAGATTCTCCTCTACTCGTGGCTTCAGACCCACAGTTACAGTCGAGGGATCTAGACCGTGTCAACAATGCGCTCGTTGCTCTCAAGGACACCTCACCGTCCGTAGCGGGTTCTGGTACCCGCTCTGCGCCAATCGGTGCAGGCGGATCACTGTGAGCCTTCCTTAATCGGCACCCGTTTCACGAATCCTCCGAGGCCTCAATGCCCATACAGGCTGAGACAGTTCGATGAATCCAATCCGAGCAAGATCACATCAAAGGCGGCAACCCCGCCCAGGTCTGTTGTTGGAATTGGCGGAAAAGGTACGCATTTGGCGGTCTTGTAGGCACAGGACGTGTTCACACCTCAGGATTCCCTCGAATATAGTGGAGAAGCCAGACTACTCCGAGGCGAAGATCATCCTCGCTATGGTACTTAGATCGTCATCGTTCGACTCCTAAGCCATGCAGTCTGAGATTGCGCTACTTCCAGGTCGGACTACCCGCTCGGGGCAAATCGTATCTCAGTAACAAGTTGATGCGGTACCTTAAGGTAAGCCGCACTCATTCGTATCTCGTTGGGCTGAAAACCCATTATCCCGCAGTGGCTAGAATATAACGTTAAGGTGGGTGAAACTCCCCCGCAAAGGACCCATTCTTTCCCCCAAATTCTTAACCATAACCATAGGTGTTCAACGTCGGACAACTTCGTAGGAGTAGGGCGAATCAGAAGAGAGAGCAGTCCGTGATCATTTCGATTATGTGTGAACCCGAACCTTGCTGACCTTGCATGACTAGGAGCGGCGTCAAAGAGGACCACACTGCTTCATACTTCAGCCACGGCAATGCGGAGGCAAACCGTCGGCGTGAACAGCTAGCGCATGACTCTCTGGAAATGCTGATCCAATGGCTAAAGGACGGGGGAAACGTTGGGATCCACGGTACGTTATCGATGGCTGTACTGCCACCCGTCTCATACGAAGGCCAGATGCCACGAATAGCACCAGAGAACGGAGGTTCGTCTTATATGAGGCTCCTTACCTGCACCCGTTAACTGAGTGCACCCTGTGCAGGGCGTATATTGAGCGAAGGGTCGCTAAAGAGAAAGGGATGGCCCTGATATTCTTGGAATCAGTCTGCGATGACCCGGAGGTCATTGCTGCCAATGTTGCACTAAAAGTCAGCATGGGTGATCCTGATTACAAGGACATGTCTCCCGAAGACGCGAAGCGGGATTTCCTCCGGCGTATCAAGGAATATGAGGCCGTCTATGAGCCCGTTACAGAGCCGCACCTCTCGTACTTTAAGATAATCAACGTCGGGGAGCAGGCGACTGTCTGTCGGATACACGGATATTTGCAGAGTCGCGTTGCGTTCTATCTTATGAATTTGCATCTGAAGCCCCGGAGCATTTTCTTCTCTAGAGTTCGTCGTTGTGTTGCTCCCTCCTCCGCCTTCCGAATCGCTACTGACCTACCTTCTACGTAGCATGGTGAGAGCCAGTACAACGTCGAAGGGAAAATCGGTGGAGACGCAGACCTATCCGAACGAGGTCTCAAATACGCCAATGCGCTTCCGGATCTAATCAGAGATAACATTGGCGATGCGCCGCTGACTGTATTCGCCATTTGTATTGTCCGCCGGGTCTTTAATGACATTCTGCGCTAGGTTTGGACATCTACCCTCAGGCGCACGATCCAGACGGCCAGTTTGCTACCCTATCCCAAGTTGACCTGGAAGTCATTGGACGAACTCGATGCGGGGGTCTGTGATGGGATGACGTACGAAGAGATCGAGGTACGAACGTTCACAACTGCATATAGTCCCCCCTCTCTCTTTACGCGGTACCTCTTAGCTTGCATACCCAGAGGACTTTGCCAACAGAGATGACGACAAGTTCAACTATCGGTACCGAGGTACGTCACTTTTTCTTCGGCTGTCGAGGCACCGAGGCTTGACAGATGGTGGTGCAGGAGGGGAATCGTACCGAGACGTCGTTCTTCGACTAGAACCGGTGATCATGGAACTTGAACGACAGGAGAACGTCCTCGTCGTGGGACACCAAGTAAGCCGTCTCCGCGCATCTCCGTCGCTTCGACTCATTTCTGTCACAGGCCATCCTTAGGTGTCTGTGCGCACAATTGAGTTTTGCGTTGTGAACATTTTCTCAAGCTTTTGACAGCTATGCCTACTTCCATAATCTGCCCCAGGCCGATTTGCCATACATCAAGATCCCCTTACACACCGTCATCAAACTTACGCCGAAAGCATATGGTTGCGACGAGGAAAGGTAGGTTCAAACGTGTCGAGGTGAGTTGCTGTTGGATTCACACGTTCTAAAGATATACGCTTCCCATTGGCGCCGTGGATACGCACCGGCCGAAGCCGAAAGCCACGCAACCCGTCTCTTCACCCAAACTCGGGACTGGGCGCCAATATTATGCAGAGAATGTATAAAGTGGAGCAAAGTGAAGCGAAGTCGAAGGATAATAAGCCTAAATAAGGTGACTCCGCATAATGGAAGAGAAGCGCGGTTGTTACGTTCTTGGGTGGCGTATCAAAGTACAGATGTGGTGTCTAAGTGAGATAGTAACCGGGACGACCCTGATGAGATCAGTCACGTGCATGCTAGTATTCGTTGGGATGCTCTGCTTCAAAGCGTTGATCCGCAAATAGCGGATCGATAAAGACTTGGATGTCCACCGTCGAGCTGGCAGAGCCGCGATTTAGCCAGAGCCACTTGAAACCGACGTGGTAGTCGACGGCGGGTTTCCAGCGTTTCGTAAGGCTGTCTTCTGGGTTAGACCAGCCGGCCCAGTTGTAGTAGACATCAGTGTTATGCAGACAATTGCTGTGAAAAAAGCAGGCGGAAAGCAGCATTAGTCCGTCATCACAACCACATCCGGAAAGATTACGCACAAGTGGACTAGTTTCGGAAGGACAACCTGTCCCTGGTATGGAGTACCCCATAGGTGGATCATCGCCCGACTCTCTTCATCCTCCGCGGCGTCGTCGTGACCGAGGCCTGTCATGTACATATCCAACAAGCAGCTCGTCACCTCCCAATCATACACCAGTGGTCTGAATAGCTCCTTGCGGTTGCTCACGATGGCCCACCAGTACCCTTGATCACCAAGCGCGACATTCAAGTACTGACCGTTCGGTCCTGGAGGTCCGAATAGCGCCTCAAAGGTAGGCGGTGAAAGCGCAGGCGGGAACAACCCGCTGCGGTCCGCCCGGTAAATGCTAGAATCCATCAGCCTCGCTGCACGGAGCCTTCCAAGATGGAGTAGCATGATACACGAGCATATGCGCGATGCGTGGTGCCATTCTGGAGCGTCTTGATTTGGATGGCTGGGCATCGAGATGGACACCTCGGAGTCCCATTGGCTGAACTCCTCCCAGAGAAGTGCAGGGTCTGTCAGGAGGAAGGCGTCGGTGTCTACGTAGATGGCCTTCTCGACGTCATCTGTTAATATCTCGTGCAGGAACAACTTCATGAGACCAGCTAGAATCGACGAGTTTGTCAGCAGCACACTCGAATGAAAAACACATGGACGGAAGCATACGAATGCCAGCGGAGTGATCCGTATTGACTCCCCCTTCCCTGGAAATCCGATCTAGCATACTCTGGAATGGCAACCGGTAAAATCGCACAGAGATGTTGTGTAGCGGATGTGTGAGAAGGCGGAATCGACTCTCCAGGTACGTTTGCGCGGCTTCGTCGCAAACAATGTGGAATTGAAGAGGTCGTGAAGTGTACATAATAGCGGACTGAAGAAGAGGTTATGATACGCGAGGCCACGACGTTGAAGATAAATAAATGAAGTACCTTCAAGAGGACCGCACCCTCCTTAGCTGATGACTCCGAAAACATGACGAGTGCAAAGACCACCGGTTGCACTGGGGGCTCAACGATGACAGTCTTGGTTGTAGGGGGAGCTGTCCGAGTGACAGTGACAGTGAGCGGAGGAGAATCGACTTGCAATTCAGGCACGCATGCTTTCTGAGGATCGAGCGATTGGCAGGATGAGGGATGTTGTTCGCCAGGAAGTTGCTGAGAAAAAAAGATGACGGAGGCAAGGGCTACAGCTAGAAGCAAGAACGCCACACGTCGCGTTCGAAAGAGTACCCTGCCTCCGTACCAGGAGTCATCGGGAGAATTGCGAGGATGATGGGGTGTGGAACGGTGAAGAGAGGCCATCCCGGACCGAAACAACGCAAACCGCGGGTTTCCCACCAAAAGAGATGAGGTGGTGAGTAGGAGGAAAAAAGGATGGACTCCGAGCCGAGAGTGTCTCAAATGTCATTTGAAAAAATTCGTTAGGGGCCTCGAGCATGGGCTTCCTAATTGGTTCGTTCTTGGCTCGAGCGCTGAGCGCTGAGGCACGATAAAAAAAGATAGCGCCAAATGAGGCAGTGCTAGGGGAACCGAAGCTCAAGTACAAAATTGAAACCGCGGTGACCGGTTCATGGGAAGCATACTGTGGAGATTTTCTGGGGCTTCTGCCCGTTTCCATAATCAAAACTCATGTTTGAATTATGTAATCACCAACCCGGCCATTGTCCTGGGACAAATGTCCTAGCTTCATAATATTGCTGTGGGAACTCATATTATAACTGGTGTTAAATAATTCATAGATAATTTTCTGGGCAGTCGTTTAAATAATAATAATAATTCTTTCAAATTCTGTCAGATTGATGCCGTGGCACCTATCATAGTAAGTTACATTGCAGATCACATTGCAGGCCGCACAAGCTGACACTCAAACTACATGACCCACAGTACTACCAGTACCCATTTCCCATTTGCTTCCAAACTGCTTGGTGTGACTACTCATTCCTGCCACTGCAGGTGGTGTGAGGAGCTGATGCCTGAACATATTACGTCCGAGTCGCTCCTCCTAGTTTGCACGTAACCCACTTGCACCTTCTTTGGTGTCATCATTGAGCGCTGGGCGCTCGGCACACAGCCCCAACTTCAACCAAGAGCGCTGATCCCCTATCATGTCCTGTAATGTCAATGAGCGCACATACATCATGGTCAAGGTGTGGGCACTTCGCCCACCAACACACACAGATCCACTGACGACGAGGGCTGTCTTGTCCCATCGTAGCCCGACGGCGTCCAGCGGGGTCTAGTCGGCAACATCATCGACCGCTTCGAGAAGCGTGGTTTTAAACTCATCGCTCTCAAGCTCGTCCACGCTACCCCCGCACATATCGAGAAGCGTGGGTCCAGTCACCGTTGCGCATCAGCATCCAAACTCACGTATCTGGATCCCCTTCCTTCCTTTGCAGATTACCATGTTTGGAGCGGAACATCATTCTTCCCTGGCCTTGTCAAGTACATGACTTCGGGTCCTGTTGTCGCCATGGTCTGGCAAGGTCTCGCCGCTGTCAAGACGGGCCGCGTGATGCTTGGCGAAACCAACCCGCTGGCCTCTTCTCCCGGTTAGTCCCTCATTCTAAATTCTGGCTGTACCCTAGCCTCAATACGAATATGCGCTGCACACCAAAATCACAGGTACTATCCGTGGCGACTTTGCCCTCGACATCGACCGCACCATCTGCCACGGTTCTGACTCAGTTGAAAACGCCGAGAAGGAGATCAAACTGTGGGTTTTTCCTTCTTTCTTCTTCCACGCGCAGGACGCCGACCCGTATCATGTCCTCTTTTCTCTTTCTCTCTGCAGCTGGTTTCCAGAAGGTGTCGTTCAGTACGATGCCACGTTCGCCTCCTGGATCTTCGAATAGATTAAAGCATCACAAGGGCGGCATGTTTCAAACTTCATTTTCTCGAGAAGGGCTCGTACTCTGATGTAAATACACAAAAAGCTTGGCTAGGCTCGCGCTTATGCAGGTTCAGTTTACGCATCAGACCGGCCTTTTTCGATCTCACTCTGGCAATGTGCGTGTGATGCAGGAGACAACAATTGTACTGTATGGGAGGGACTTTGATATCATAAGTTTCAGGTTGGTTTCCTAAATTAACCCCCTGCTGAATCAGTGTCGGATAACTGGACACCCTTCGATTGGTGAGGGCCGAGAGTCTGGGGATCTCCTATGCTACGATGTTGATTGAAGTTACACCACAAAAGTTGCCAATGCACTCGGCCAGTGCCTCGAGGAACTCGTTCTCACGACAACTGCCAGGGAGGTTCTCGTCAAATATATGAACGGTATGATGTCGGTGTTCTTAAGCCTTCATGGGATCTAACACCGTATGGAGCGCTGCATGCGTAAAATATGACGACCTGGCGATGGGTACTAGGGCAGGGGTCGGGAAGCCTTGGCCAGAACGGATACGTCTGGTCTGGGGGCGTCTTTCCGTCGCGCCCTGTCCATTTCTGTTCCTTTGTCCACCGTCCATCGCAACAATCGCCCCTGTTCATATTCATATTTGATTTCTGGTGCCCTCTAATGGATGACCAGCCTACCAGCTGACTTGGATTTACGTTCAGTTGCGGCGGGGGTTCGAAAGTGAAATATTTTTTTTTTTCGTTCAGCTCCACAGACACAATCCATTCCGTTGCGATGCTCATCAGGGTGAGCCATTGAAACCATTGCGAACGCGTCAATTTCTTGAATTCGTTTCTAGCGCTACCTTTGGACCGGGACCTTCCAGATCCAATGGTTTATGCGCTCTCTGCAAGATCGTGAGTGCGGCCGTGGACAATATAGACGGAATAGAGGAAAGCAGAGTGTTGATGTTCTTGCACACTTCCGCACAACCATATCCTGACAGCGTTTAGCCAGATATGCCGAACATTATTTATCGCTGTTGCGATCGAAGATCGGTGAACTACACCCCTTTCACAGGGCAGCTCTAGAAACTGTTGCTGCACCTCTCGCGTGTTGCCTCCCATTCAGATCAGAAAATACAATGGTCATAAAGGCCCTCGCAGCTCAGTTCTGCTACACTATCCTTCATGGGAATGCGGTTTTGCAGGACGGTGTTCACGTGAAGACTACTTGTTGTAATTCTTTCTCACTGACTCTCTCGAAGCACCTGGTTTTGGAGGATCTCATCCGAGATCCGCATACCCCGTTTGACGAGCGACCTTCTCCATCACCAGTTTCCTTACCCTATGTGAAGACAACGTCTACGCTCACCGTAATTTACGGCTCGTGTTTGAGTCCCAAGTTGCCATAACCCGCTGAGGTCCGCTAAGATTCAAGCCACGAGCTCTACTACCCGACATCGTCCAGAGCTTGCTGGTAGCCTCCCCACACCTATCCAATCCTCATCGCCTTCGAGTGCTGCTATGGAGGGTCACCTCACACCATCACCAACTCCCTTGCTGAACCCCTACCGGAACTTCTGTAGATTATGGATAGTTTCGGGAGCTTGGAACACACGCGCGGAGCGAACTGGATAACACGGAAAGTCTCAGGAATCGCGTACGGGCGATGACTGAAATGTATTTACCTGGATAACATGGAAAGTCTATCCAGGCGTGAGTGTACTGTAGGGTAACGAATGGTAGTGTTTTCTCACCTTAAGAATCGTGTACGGGCGATGACTGACTCGGAGGTGGACGGTACTAGCGAGCGAAGGTATATAACTACTAAGTAAAACATCGAGGACATACAAACATCACGCTAAAGAGTGACAGGACATGACAGAGGGGCTTCAGTTTAGACGGAAACTAGGGTAGACAGACAGGCAGCGGAAAAGATATCGGAAATGCGGGAACGTTGCACATAGACGCGCTGAATCTCAACTTCCGTCGTCAGTTATATTTACTGAAGGAATGGAGACGACTGCGCAAGAGCAGGCCATACCCGGAGTGAGAGGCGCCGAGGTGGTAGAGACATTTCCGAATAGTTTTCCGAATAGTTCTCCCCCTGAGCCCTGAGGTGTGTCGCCAACATCAGTCACTGAGCGGTGGTTACAACTTGAACACCAGCTTCGACTAACCCCACACCCAGAATCGCTGACGATCCCTCAAAGCTCACCTGGGAGTGTGCCATCGAGTACTTCGTGTTTTCCTCCTCTTCTCTGCCACGAGCTTCCAAGCTGGAGTTTACATTTTCCTCTTTATCTTGTATTTCTGGATGCCATCGTCTCATGAAATCAACGGGCATCCAATGAATGAAATCAATCGCTTTGCAATCGTACGCAATAACATTGAACATACAAATGAATCCGCACGCTTTTAGTCCGGACGATTGGATGCGATTGCATTGATTCGACCAGGATTCTAACTGGACATCAGGGTTACCGTATGTCTTTCACAACTCGTGGAATTGGGTCGGGTAGCACAGAGGAACCCGGAGTTCCTCTGCGCCGAATGAATTCCTGCAAAACCCGGACTCGGATTTTGAAAGAGTTCATTCGACGTGTGGAGAAAAGTGACTGCGAGACAGACTGCATGCGATATGGTTTGGATTCTTGAGTTGATTGAGTACTTGAGTGTTCACGCGTAAACGATTGCGACGAGGTATTGCCAATGCATGGCAATAATGTACCCACTTCGGCTCTGGCCCTGTTCGATCGCTTCACGATCATCTAGGTTTCGCCGCAAGCGCTGTACAAAGCAGCTGTTGTCCCAAACGTGCAGACGCTCCACCTGCGGACTACTCTGAAAACTGAAGCTGCCTCGTCGCGCTTCGCACTGTAGACAGAACCCCCGTTGGGACTGGCGTCACACCAAGTCGTGTTTCCTTCGAGCGCTCACGGGGTAGTTGGTGCGCGTGAACCCACTTGGGCTCGTTTTCCTCTCCCTTTTTTTTGGATAATTTCTTGCGCGCATATGTTTTTCAAGTATTCTTTCTCTCATCACACTCATTGCGACTCGACCTTTATCTTCGAAGAGAAAGGCACAGGTACCCTCATGTCGCTGCCGTCCCTATGGCCACAAACTTTCCATCTTTTGACGATCTTTGCACGATCACTGGCCAATACGCCTATCTTCACATTGCGCTTGGCTCCTATTCTGTCTGAGAAGAGCTGCACTCTTGGTCAAGCACAGTGTATTGAATTGATGACAACCGTACTGCAAGTAGGTATCAGAAAATAACGTACATAGGATACCACTGGCATTAGAAGCGTACAAAACCTAAAGTTACACGGCGTTGGGGTCGTGGTGCGGATGTGTCCCAGCCATGCGTGGGCGTTCTCGCGCAGCACCAGGTCTATCCGAGAAAAAGGGAGCATGATGATGGGAGGTATGGAGAGGACCGTGTGGAGGATGAACACGAACCGAACCGCTTACCCTCTGCCTCAGCCCACCTTTCCTCATGGACCAGCCAGGTCGCGCATGTCAAGCCGGTGGCAGGCTTGACGGCGATCTTGTGCAATGTGCGGATGTAGAGCCACTACGTTGCTTTTTTGTTGCTGCTCTTGGTAGATATTTTTTCTGACACAATGGATGGGGCGTCGTACATGTAGCGGAAGGCGCTGGCTACGCGGGTGACGAGAGTCTGGGCTCTGACGCCGTCGTCACGTCTTCATGATACAGGTTACACGACGGGGACAGGGCAAAACGGATCAATGGCACGATAGGCGAGTAAGATGGGGGAAGGTTGCACTGAGCGCCCCCACTCCTTTGGGCTGCAGGCTTGAGATCGGGCAGGCGGGATGCGCCTAGATCTTTACCGAGCTCGGGGCAGCCTGATGTTAGCTGAAATCTCCCGTGACGAAAATCGAATACATGCTTGATTTGAGGTAAA